>JARGCU010000030.1:16190192-16803461 GCA_029227775.1 Morpho helenor
TATTAAATAATGCTCCAATCGTCCCCGAATTACAATATCATTCGCTGTGTTATTTTAAAGATTACCCGATAATTTCATTACAATCGGTCCAGCTGTTTCAGATTCTATGAAGGACAACAAACATTATTTTTTTATATATTTTAGACGAGGATCCCAGCAGTGGGATAATAGGCCGTTAATTTACGAACGATATTATAACTTGTTTAGACGAAATCCTCTAATAGAAATGGCGAAAAACTAAAAAATGCAACTACTAGTATCCATAGTATACGACCTTTCAACTTAAAATTGACATATCTTTTTTTTTGCTATGTTAAATGAGGCTTTCTACTACATATTAGTAATAACAGCGTCCAAATCTAATCAACGGTTTTCTAGATTAGCGGGAACAAACGCACAGAGATTTGACATCTCAACGGTTTTACTATATGTATAGAATAGATAGATAGATATAGATAGATAGATAGATAGATATATATATAGATATAGATAGATAGATCGATAGATAGATATAAATAGATAGATAGATAGATAGATAGATAGGTAGAATAGAAGATAGATAAGTATCAAACGAACAAGTCCAGCTTTACAAGGCACTTAAATGAATTAGGTACGGCCATTTTTATTGATCCAAGTTCCATATAATTCGAGATTTAAACCGAATAATTGAATATATTAAAAATATGCAAGAAAAATAAGAAAATAGTTTACTCAATGACACAAGCACTTCACTATTCATTTATTCATATATATTTTACAAGACAAATTTCTTTGTCTTTGTATCTAAGAATTGTCAGTTAGTCGCTAATTTGTCTGCAATTTTGGCTGTATTAAACAGCAATGTTCCTTACTAAGGGAATGATATTCAATACACTATACTACATAGTAGCGGCCTGTTACTATCGCACTGCTGGGGATAGGCCACTTCTCTCTGTTTTTGGAGAGAAAGATTGACGCTAAGAACTACTACGCTGCTCCAATGCGGATTGGTAGGTTACACATATCTCCAAAATTCTTTAGAGATATGCAGGTTACCTCACGATGTTTTCCTTCACAGAAAAGCGTGTGATAAATTGCAATTATCAATTAGACACATAAGTTTTAACAGAAAAACTCATTGTTGCTTGCCCTGGGTTTGAACCCGTGACCTCCTCGAAAGAATCGCACGGTGTTACCGCTGGGCTATCACAGCTTACTATACTACATACTGTTATATAATTTAGAGAATTAGACGTTACTTTACGGTAGTCTATAATAAAAAAATGAAAATATTTTTTTTGCTATAATCCGCGATAAAAGAAAATATGTGTAATGCTAAATGTAGAGTGTACTATCATCCGTTCACATACTTGATACGTGCAGAATAACAATCGGAGTCTGTCCCCCGATGATGCTTCGGTTACGAAGTGAAACGATTGTTGAGATTGTGGTAGTGAATGTGTGCAATGCTTATGTATAATTATTTTACTGGTAGCGGGTACCGCATGTTTTTTTACGAAATGTTCATGTATCAGATATGAAAACGTAGAGTACACTCTAGATTTAAAATTTCATATATTTTCTTTTATCGCGGATTGTAGCAAAAACATTTTCATCCCTTTGGCACTATTATATTATATATTGTTAAGCTTTCATTCAAAAGCTTAAGAATTTTTTGTATGTTTTTGATATTTATTACATAACATATTTATTACATAACATTATGCATATAGCGACTTCTTTAATACGTTTTGATGACTGGAATAGTCTCCAAAGTTGATGAAATTATATTCCTAATAAAAATGGCATTTTACTAATAGTTACGTGATATACCATACATATGAGGCTATTTTTGCAACAATATAGAGAATTTTCATAGATGTACAATTAGTTATTACATTATACGTTATTATGGATATCCGCCGTGTGGTATCCGGCTGAGAATAGACCGACCTCATTTCTTACCGAGGTGTCGTAAAAGGCGACTAAGGTAAGTTGACGTCAGGCAGGCAGGTCGAAAAAACTCAGCGAAATCATGTGACAGCATATTTATAACATGTTGTGCCGACCCCACTTAGAGTGGGATAAGGGCAGGAAGATGTTATTATGGATATGCTAAATAGTATGACACTTAAAAAAAAAATAACCAAAAATAATTTTTGCGTAGTATCCTGATAAAATCCGAATATAGTATCCCTTAATAGTTATTATTGTACAGTAATTAATATGTTAACATAACTACTTTTCAAATATGAATGTCATAAATTGTAAATTAATTTATGTATTAATTTACAAAGCTCTCGGTAGTGTTAAAATAAGTGACGTAAAATATAATAAAAAAATAACTCACTTGATTTGATTCTCCTTTAAAATTAAATATCCTTACAGATAATAATAATTTTAGCTCTTCAATAAAGAAAATGTTAAATAAAAACATGTTACCACTGCCGCAATCGATATTCCTGAATTTATTGCATCTTGAAATGCTTTTAAATTATTTTTGTTGCTAGTAAATTTATGATTTTTCTGAATTTTAGTAAACACGATTTATAAATAAAGTCAATTTTTTTAATTATATTCAAACCATTATTTGTCGCGGACAGATAATTTACGCGGGAAAATATCGCTGCCGGAATAAGCGCGCTCAATCTGCAACGAGCTTTTGTTTACTGGACGTCGAATAAGAAACGCTTTAAGGCTTGGAAGTTTGCGAATCGCGCAGGCGCTGTCCATTCCCATAAAATATTCTATAAAAACACCAAAGTACTATCAGAATTTAATTAATTTAAGTGAAAATTTAATACCCAGTGAAAGCTTCTTAATAATATTAACACAAATGATAGGAGCATGCGCACTTATTGATTCTCCAGAGCATGGATATATATGAATATTATTGTTAAATAAAGGGCATAATAATTGTGATGGTTTTGTGATTGTGATTGTGATTGTGAGTAATTATAAGTTTAATATATAATCCCATGTATCCTATTTAAAGCTTCCACCAGTAACCCGTATTACGCCGTATGGTATCCGTCTGAGTAGAATAGACCACCTTAATTTGTTACCGAGGTATCGTGAAAGGCAACTAAATAAGTCTAATAAGGGTCGGCCATAAAATACCTAGCCGAATCATTTTTACAAAATGTTTAAAACATGCTGTGCCGACCCCACTTAGAGTGGCTGGAGAACGATGATATCCGTATTAACAGTCACATCGTTTTCTTCGCTTCGTTTGACTTGAAATAATGACAAACAAACAGATAAATATTCACATGTCCTTATAGAACAAGGCAAGTTCGTTCATCGGAAATTCAAACGATTATTTGTCTAATAAATTTTATACCCCCGTAACCAAAACCGAAGCATCGTCAGAAGACAAAATCGCAAAGGCTTTGCGATTTTTTCGTGTCGAAAATTGTTGTTGAGATTGTGGTAGTGAATGTGTGCGGTGCTTGTGTATAGTTATTTACTGGTAGCGGGTAATGCATGAATTTGTACAAAATCTGCATATGTCAGGTATGAGAACGAATAGTACACTGTACATTTAGCATTACATATATTTTCTTTTATCGCGGATTATAGCAAAATAATATTCTCATTAGTTTTATATATGTAGAATATTTAACATTTTCGATAAAACTCAACATCACGTTAATTAAAGAAGCCATGAATAGCTTTAACCATCATCTAAGTTGATTATTGAATTTATTGAATCAATTTCATTGGTGGTTTGGCTATTTGGAAGGCTGCTACTTACTGAAAGCACATCGTTGGAAGATCTACTATTTGGATGGACGGAAAAGGATTCAAGCAGCACAAGATGTCTGGGGTGAAAATATACTGAAGACACCCTTTTTGTGTTTTTTTATACAGGAAAAAGCCCTTTATGGGTACCGCCCGACGGGGACAGGCGGCGGTTATGTCGGATTGGCACGGACTAAAACGACCTGTGTGTTCCACCACGCTGCTGATAGCAAGGACAGGGTATCGTTGTACACATTGCCCTCATCCCCGTCGACAGCTCTGATCCCAGAGAACACCTCCTCTGGCTAGGGAGCTCCCAATTGAGAAGCCCCCCACCGCTAACCGGTGCATCGGGAGCACCAGATGCACCGACCGCCTCGGCGACCTGCAAGCCAGACGTCTGATATAGATAGATTACTGAAGACCGGCGTCACCGATGTTGAAGAAGCCCTGGACGGTTTACGTCATTACGACGATGTCATTGTTAAATTCAATGGTATAACGTCATAATGACTCAAGCTGTTTAGGTGACAATACGTCAATTCAAGATTACAACTGACCCCCATTTTGTCCATACATATCGAGAATCCGTATGTATGTAGGAGAACAGGCCAGGGATATAAATGAACAACTGAATCAATTCTAATAAATAACGTTTGTTAACTGTTAAACTGGAAGGCAATATGTCCGATTACTATGACGTATTTTCAGAAGTAAGCAAGAAAACATGGCGCACGCTGCTTTTACACAAATAATTTAGTGTGGCCAGTTTATTAAACAAAATGATTTTAGTAATAAATAAAAGCATAAATGCTAGCAATGTACTAGTATAATGGGTAGTACCAGGGTGACCGAGCCTTGATCGGTAATTTTTTAAAGATATAAAAAAATATTCAAAAATAATAAAAAAAAGGCGCCGATGACATGTGGGATTCGAAACCGGGTTTTGAATAATTTTCGGTCCACCCGTTACCCATCGGCTATCGCAACATTACGTTTGACAGCTAAATAACTTCTTTCCTTTCTACATTATACAATATTTTTAAAGCCCAAAAACAGGGATAAATCGTTTTTTTTTAATAAAAAGCCAAGCTAGATCGATTTTTCTCCACAAAAACCTGAAATTGAGAATTTGAATTTTGAATTTGGATTTGAATTTGAATCGTTGGAGCCGTTTCCGAGTTTAAGAAAATATATTTAAATACTTACAAGATTAACTCATTTAATTATAGGTGTTTTTGTAAAGCAAAATAAGAATTGTTAATAATATATTTATTGTATTGTATCTTTCTAAAGAAAGTAAGGTCACTAAAAGCTTGTGATACCTGTGTCGCGACTCAGCAGAGTAAGCAACTCATTCGATGGTCTCGGTATTTGCTTTTACAATAAAATTC
Organism: Morpho helenor; assembly: GCA_029227775.1. Lineage (NCBI taxonomy): Eukaryota > Metazoa > Arthropoda > Insecta > Lepidoptera > Nymphalidae > Morpho > Morpho helenor. Next base: position 16,195,310 of record JARGCU010000030.1, read on the forward strand.
CGCAATCAATACTAGATCAGTCTATAGAAAGGTTTAAATTAAGATAGATAGATAGATAGAACATTCTTTATTGCACCATATAAAATTACAATATACATTGTAAAGAAAACGATGTTATCTTAATGTAGATACAATAAGGCGGCCTTATCGCTAAATAGCGATTTCTTCCAGGCAACCTTTGGGCTAGAGACATTAAATTTAGGGTAATAAGGTAGGTGGTGCAATGTATACAAATTCTAATACATAAATATATCTACATACATACATATATACATACATACATATAATAAATTTACTATATATTTATATACATATATAAACCATATTTATTACATATATAACCATTTAATCCTAGCCAGATAGTGAGAAGTAATATTGCTTTAATTTAAACTTGAAGCTTCTTAACGATTTTGCCTCCTTTATTGATACCGGTAGAGCATTCCACAATGTAATAGCTTTAATATTGAAAGAACGTCCAAAAAACGACGTCTTATGTGAGGGCATCTCGAGGTTAAACTTCCGAAAGGACCTTATTAAATTATTTGTACTTTTGATAAAATGGAATTTCGATTTCAAGTAAGAGGGTGTCGTTGGGTGGAATAACACACAGTACAGAAGAGAAAGTATTTGCATGTCCCGGCGAAAGCGGATGGGTAACCACTTGAGCTTAGCACGAAATTCTGAAACATGGTCATATTTACGTAATCCAAATATGAACCGAATAGCAAGATTTTGTAAACGCTCAAGTTTATTTAATTGTTCGTCGGTCAGGTCAGGATAGCTTGCACTGGCATAATCAAGAATTGATAAGAGTAGGGATTGTGCTAACATAATTTTGGTGGGAATAGGAAGAAAAGCGCCTAACCGCCTAAGAGAACCTAGTGCTCCAAACATTTTCTTACCCAGTTCTTTCATCTGCTGTGACCAAGACAGAGTTGTGTCAAGATGTATTCCAAGGCATTTGACTGTAGGGCAGTAGGGAATAATCACGCCATCAAATTTAATAGGTGGTATATTAAGCCAGTTAATCCTTGAAATAAAACTCTTACTGCCAATAATAATCGCTTGAGACTTACCGGGATTAATTTTTAGCCCAAATGACTTACTCCAACTGTGGATAGCAATTAGGTCATTATTACTGGCAGTAATAGCAGTGGAGAGATCATCAAGAGAAGACTGGTTATAAATATGGAAATCATCTGCATACATGTGGTAGAGAGAAGAGAGTTTTAGAGTTATCGAGTTGATGAAGAGTGCAAAAAGGAGAGGCGACAACACGCCACCTTGAGGTACGCCCGCCCGGACATCGCACCATGACGAGAACTTGTCGTCAACGCGAATACGCTGCCGGCGACCTTGAAGGTAGCTTTGAAACCAGTCAATCACAGGCTCAGAGATGTTGATAGAACGTAACAAGCTCAATAGTAAGTCGAAATCTACGTTATTAAACGCATTGCTAAAATCTAGCAATGTCAATACTGTGAGCTGCTTGTTATCCATTGCCCAACGAATATCATCGGTAACTTTAACTAGCGCTGTAACCGTGCTATGACCACTACGGAAGCCAGATTGGAGTGGATTAAGAATATTATATCTGTTAAGGAATAGGAAGATCTGTTGATGGACCATCTTTTCAAGGACTTTGGATAGAAATGGCAGAATGGATATTGGGCGGAAGTGATTTAAGTCATGAGCATTAGATCTTTTAGGGATAGGAATAACTTGGGCTAGTTTCCATGTATTAGGAACTTTACTACAGGAGATGGACTCATTTAGGATATATGTAAGGACAGGACAAATAATATCTAGGATGGGTATGATCATGTTGCGGCTAACGCAGTCAGTGCCGATGGCATTCGATGATATGGACAATACGCTCTTTTCAACATCGCATTAAGTATAAGAGAAAAGCATATTACAGAATTGAAGATTATTTGGATGACAAAAAAGCCTGGATTTGAAAATCATTTCAGCTTCATACAAGACTGCGGTTTAATAATGTAAAATTGAAAATGTTTGAAAGATTGACCGCCGAGTTTCTTTCTGGTTCTTCTCGGTAAGAGCAACATTCCGAACCAGTTGTTCATTAATCATATTGATCCTTGACGATTCAAAAGTGCTTGTAAGAGCTTATTTGAATAAAGATATTTTGATCTGATTTGAGAGCGATCAGCACTAAGGGTGTTAATACTGTTTTATCTATGACTAATTTAGCAACCTTATGACTGATGTTTTAGCAATAGACAACACATAGGAGCCTGTCCGGAGCTTAAACAAAAGCATCAGACTAAACTGCGTGTTCCTCTTATGCCTGCATCCAAGTCTTGTTAAAATATTTTAAAGTTCCGGCAAGCCTTCAAAGCCTTCAAAATATATGTTTGAAATTATATATTCGTATTATAGCCGACAAAAATAATCGGAAGATAAATTCGATTAGGTGTTAAATTTTAGATTCCCGACATTGAACATTTCCGTAGAATAGCCTAAGGTTAATGGCAACTCTCCCAAAATTTACATTTAAAATAAATGTAAAAAGCGAGAGGAGGTTGATAGCCCCGCACCCGCTACCAATGGTGGGCTCCATCCATATATATGAGCCCCCCCCCCCCCCCCCAAAGTGGAGTTAATATTATTTACAGTAGGTAGTAAACTAACATAGGCACACTTAAGGTAAGACATTACAAAAGAAGACAAAAGCTTATAGTTATAAAGTAACAAGTATAGTAAGAGTCTAGTAATAACGAAGATCTGTATAAACAAATAACGCTACCAATAAAAATCAACATCATGTAAATTGCAGAAGCCATGAATAGTTTGGAATACCATCGAAATTGGTTATGTAATTCGATAAACCATTTTCGCTGGTGTTCTGGCTATTTGGGAGGCTGCTAAGTACTGGAATACACACCTTTGGAAGATCTACTATTTGGACGGACCTCTAAAAGGATTTAAGCAGCACAAGATCGTCTGGGATGAAACTTTACTGAAGACAACCTAGCACAACTGTCGTCGACGATGTTGAAAAAGCCCTGGACGGTTTGCGTCATTACGGCGATTTCAATGTTTAAATTCATTAAAATGTCATTATGACTCAAACTGTTTAGGTGACAATACGTCAATTCGAGACAGAAGATAATTCAACTATCTCGCATTTTCTTCGTAGATGTCGAGGATCTGTATGTACTCGTATAATGGATATAGTTGATTTTTGTAAAGCAAAATAAGAATTGTTAAAGAAATATAAGTTATGCCAGACTAAAAATGTTTTAAATTATTCTTGTATATAAAAATACAATCTAAGGTCGCCAAAACAGTCATTTTTACGAGTAGTATCGCTTTCTTTAGAACAATGTCTGTACAATAAAGATATTATTACAACGAGATCAATTATGTAGACGGATATCTCTATTACTATTTTTAGATATATTTACATTTTGAAGTACGTCATTTATGTTTCTAAAAATTTTGATGATTATAATATGATATATTTAGTAATGATACATATTATATAATATATTTTAAGAGATAGAATAGTTTACTAACTACTGCAGGTAATATTAACTCCTCTTTTGTGGGATTGGGGGGGGGGGCTCATATATGTGGATGGAGCCCACCGTTGATAGCGGGCGCGGAGCTATCAACCTCCTCTCCCCTTTTTACATTTTTTTCTTTAAAAAAATGTAAATTTTGGGAGAGTTGCCATTAACCTTAGGCTACGGAAATGGTCAAGGTACGCGGATTTAAAATTTAACATCTAATCGAATTTATCTTCCGAATCTTTTTGGCGGCCATAATATGAATACATAATTTTAAACATATATTGTATACTTTGAAATCTTGCATGAAATTAAAAATATTGTAACGAGAATTGGAGACGAGCATAAGAGAAACACGCGGTTTAGTCTGATGCCTTTGTTCAGATACCGGGCAGGCTCTTATATGTTCTCTATAAAACCCTAAAAAAAATGCGAAATTAATATCTACATCTTAGGGACACAGGAAGTAAAATCTGTAAAATTATTTGTTACGTGAACGTATATAAGAGAAAGAACATAGTTATAAAAAGACAGATGAAATAGTATCGTTTCAGTGTTTGAATAAGGAAGATCTGTAGACTAATTACCTTCACCGATAAAGCTCAACATCTCGTTAATTGAAGAAGCCATGAATGGCTTTTACCATCATCTGAGTCGATTATTAAATTCGATTAATCAACTTTATTGGTGGTTTGGCTATTTGGGAGGCTGCTAATTACTGGAATACACACCGTTGGAAGATCTACTATTTGGACAGACCTCTAAAAGGATTCAAGCAGCACAAGATCGTCTGGGATGAAACTTTACTGAAGACATCTTAGCACATCATAACAAAAGCTATTTGGAAGGCTACTACGTAGTGGAAGATACACCGTTAGAAGATCTTCTACTCTTCGGACGGGCCTCTAAAACGATTAAAGCAGTACAAGGTCGTATGGGGTGAAACTTTACTGAAGACACCCAAGCGCAACTGTCGTCATCGATGTTGAACGGCCCTGTTGAAGCCCTTGACGGTTTGCGTCATTACGGCGATTTCAATGTTTAAATTCATTAAATGCCATTATGACTCAAACTGTTTAGGTGACAATACGTCAATTCAAGACTACAACTATCTCGCATTTTCTTCGTTGATGTCGAGGATCTGTATGTACTCGTATAATGAATAGGTATAGTTGATTTTTGTAAAGCAAAATAAGAATTGTTAAAGAAACATAAGTTAAACCAAACTAAAAATTTTGAAATTATACTTGTGTATAAGAATACAATCTAAGGTCGCTAAAACAGTCATTTGTACGAGTACAATAAAGATATTATTACAACGAGATCAATTATGTAGACAGATATCTCTATAACTATTTTTTAGATATATTTACATTTTAAGTACGTTGTTTATGTTTCTAAAAATTTTGATTATTATAATATGATATATTTAGTAAAGATACATAATTATAAAATATATTTTAAGAGATAGAATAGTTTACTAACTAGTGCAGGTAATATTAACTCCTCTTTTGGGGGATTGGGGGGGGGGGCTCATATATGTGGATGGAGCCCACCGTTGGTAGCGGGCGCGGAGCTATCAACCTCCTTTCCCTTTTTACATTTTTTTCTTTAAAAAAATGTAAATTTTGGGATAGTTGCCATTAACCTTAGGCTACGGAAATGGTCAAGGTAAGCGGATTTAAAATTTAACATCTAATCGAATTTATCTTCCGAATCTTTTTGGCAGCCATAATATGAATACATAATTTTAGACATATATTGTATACTTTGAAATCTTGCATGAAATTAAAAATATTGTAACCGGAATTGGAGACGGGCATAAGAGAAACACGCGGTTTAGTCTGATGCCTTTGTTCAGACACCGGGCAGGCTCTTATATGTTCTCCATAAAACCCTAAAAAAAAAATGCGAAATTGATATTTACATCTTAGAGACACAGGAAGTAAAATCTGTAAAATTATTTGTTACGTGAACGTATATAAGAGAAAGAACATAGTTATAAAAAGACAGATGAAATAGTATCGTTTCAGTGTTTGAATAAGGAAGATCTGTAGACTAATTACCTTCACCGATAAAGCTCAACATCTCGTTAATTGAAGAAGCCATGAATGGCTTTTACCATCATCTGAGTCGATTATTAAATTCGATTAATCAACTTAATTGGTGGTTTGGCTATTTGGGAGGCTGCTAATTACTGGAATACACACCGTTGGAAGATCTACTATTTGGACAGACGTCTAAAAGGATTCAAGCAGCACAAGATCGTCTGGGATGAAACTTTACTGAAGACATCTTAGCACATCATAACAAAAGCTATTTGGAAGGCTACTACGTAGTGGAAGATACACCGTTAGAAGATCATCTACTCTTCGGACGGGCCTCCAAAACGATTAAAGCAGTACAAGGTCGTATGGGGTGAAACTTTACTGAAGACACCCAAGCGCAACTGTCGTCATCGATGTTGAACGGCCCTGTTGAAGCCCTGGACGGTTTGCGTCATTACGGCGATTTCAATGTTTAAATTCATTAAAATGTCTTTTTGACTCAAACTGTTTAGGTGACAATACGTCAATTCAAGACTACAACTATCTCGCATTTTCTTCGTAGATGTCGAGGATATGTATGCACTCGTATAATGGGTATAGTAGATTTTTGTAAAGCAAAATAAGAATTGTTAAAGAATTATAAGTTATACCAGAGTAATTTTTTAAAAATAATACTTGTGTTTAAGAATACAATCTAAGGTCGTCAAAACAGTCATTTGTTCGAGTACCATCGCTTTCTTTAGAACGATGTCTGTACGATAAAGATATTATTACAACGAGATCAATTATGTAGACGGATATCTCTATTACTAGTTTTAGATATATTTACATTTTGAAGTACGTCATTTATGTTTCTAAAAATTTTGATGATTATAATATGATATATTTAGTAATGATACATATTATATAATATATTTTAAGAGATAGAATAGTTTACTAACTACTGCAGGTAATATTAACTCCTCTTTTGTGGGATTGGGGGGGGGGCTCATATATGTGGATGGAGCCCACCGTTGATAGCGGGCGCGGAGCTATCAACCTCCTCTCCCCTTTTTGTAAATTTTGGGAGAGCTGCCATTTGCCTTAGGCTATTCTACGGAAATGTTCAAGATCGGCGGATTTAAAATTTAATATCTAATCGAAAACAATTTCCGAACCATTTTGGCGACTATAATATGAATACCCAATTTTAAACATAGAGCCTTTAATTGACTATAGATTTTCAACATTTTTAAACTTTTTTACATGAATTATAAAATATTATAATGAGAGTTGGATGCGGGCATAAGATAAACAAACAGTTAATTCTAATGCCTCTGTTCAAACCCTGGGTAGGCACTTATGTGTTCTCTTTAAAAACCTAAAAAAAGCCAAATTAATATATACAGCTTAGGCACACATAAGGTAAGACATTACAAGAGAAGAGAAAGCTTATAGTTATAAAGAATCATTAAAGAGTAAAGTAAGAGTGTTGTAATAACGAAGATCTGTATAAATAAATAACATTACCAATAAAAATCAACATCATGTAAATTGCAGAAGCCATAAATAGCTAGGAATACCATCGAAAGTGATTATGTAATTCGATAAATCATTTTCGCTGGTGTTCTAGCTATTTGGAAGGCTGCTATGTACTGGAATACACTACCTTTGTAAGATCTACTATTTGGGCGGACCTCTAAAAGGATTCAAGCAGCACAAGATCGTCTGGGGTGAAACTTTATTGAAGACACCTTAGCACAACCTACGTCGTCGATGTTGAAGAAGCCATGGACGGTTTGGGTCATGACGGCGATATCATTGTTTAAATTCAATGATATGTCGTTGCGGCTCACACTGTTTAGGTTACAATACATCAATTCAAGACTAAAACTATCTTGGACTTCGGGGATCCGGTTGTATTACGGTTGTAAGTGGTTTTTTCTAACCAAAACAAGAATTGTTAAAGAAACATCAGTTATGCCAGACTACAAAAGTAATATTAAAATTATTTTGCTGTAATCCGCGATGTGCTTTTTTACTTTTTCTTTCTCTTTTCTAACTATCTTTAATATTTAAATGAGTTAATCTTGTATATATATACATATATTTAAACAAGATAAGATAAAAAAATGTCGTTTTATCCCTGTTTTCGGGAAATTTTTTTTGAAATTTACGTTGAATACAATCACAATTTTTCGCTGGCAAACGTAAAGTCATGGTGGTTCGTTTGGGGAACGGGCGGTCTAGAGACGTGAAACTACCTAGGATCGAGCCCCACCTGCCCTATTATTTTTTATTTTTCATTAAAAAAATTGTTTTATTTAATTTTTTTTACATCATTTTAAAAATTACCGAGCAAAGCTCGGTCACCCAGGTACTATGTATTAAAAGAAATAAATAAATGAATGATGAATGATGAATTTCATTGCAGATTATAACAAAATAATTTTATTGTTACTTTTGTATTATGGATCTCCGCAAAGTAACGCCTACTTCCATAAATTATTCATGCCAGACTAAAAATTTGAAATCTGCTTGTTATACGCAGGTGCATATATCTCTATGACTGGCCTGTTGGTGCAGTGGGTAGTGACCCTGCCTTCAGCTCCACGGGTCGCGGGTTCGATTCCCGCCGAGGACCAACATTTTCTATAAATGAATTTGTTGGTCTTTGAGCCTGGGTGTATATTTGTGTAGTATGTATTTAAAAAATATATAAGTATATATTCACCAGTTGTCTGTCTACCATAACACAAGTATTAAGTTACTTACTTTGGGGACGGACGACCGTGTGTGTAAGTGTCCCATATATTTATTTATTTTATTTATTATCATATAATTTAAAGAAGCTAAGAAAAGCTTTAATCGCCATCAAAATTGATTATTGAATTCCATGAATCAACTTCATTAGTGGTTTTACTATTTGGGAGGCTGCTACGTACTGAAAACAGACTGTTGGAAATTCTTCTACTATTTGGACGGGCCTCTAAAAGGATTCAAGCAGCACATGATCGTCTGGGGTCAAACTTTACTGAAGTCATCGATGTTGAAGAAGCCTTGGACGGTTCTAGTCGTTACGATGATATCATTGTTTAAATTCAATGAAATCCTCATGATGACTCAAACTGTTTAGGTGACAATACCATTTCACATTTTCTCTGTAGCTGTCGAGGATTCGTATGTATTATGATGGTACAGATGGTTTTCGTAAAGCAAAATAAAATTGTGAAAAAAACAAAGTTATACATGAATGAAAATTTCAAATGATATATAAAAATTTTTTTATTGTATAAAATTAAGTTATAGTGCAAAAATGTACAAGTTATATCTATCTTAAATTACTTACACGCTAGGACTTTACAAATCAGGCCTACGTGGAATAGTCCCAAGAATGCTGGCAGCGTTTCCGCGCTGAATCTCTAAGCTGAGATACTTTCTGCGAAAGATATCTCAGATAATAATCTGAGATTGCTAAAACAGCCATTGCTACTATAAATAGATCATTAAATTTATCACCCTAACTGTTGATCGTTTTCTTAAGGGTGATGTTTCAATGAAACCAATATAGACGGATTTCTCTATGAATATTTTCAAATATATGCACATTTGTAAGTACGTCGGTTATTTTTTAAACACATTTTAATGATAATAATACATATAATAATATTAATTATAAAATATGTGTATGTAATATATTTTTAGAGATATAAATATAATAGTGTATAGTTTACTAACGACTTTAAGTAATAATAACTTAACTTTTGGGGGGGGTTTGGGAGGGGGGGGGGGCTAATATGTATATATATATGGACGGAGCCCACCGTTGGTAGCGGGTGTGGAGCTACCAACCTTCTCTCCCTATTTGTATTTTTTCTTTTAACAAATTTAAATGTCGGGAGAGTTGCCATTAACGTTAGGATAATCTACGGAGGTGGTAAAGATCGAGGGATTTAAAATTTAACATTATATTCCGATACTTTTGTTTGATGTAATATCAATTCATGATTTTAAAACTTATATTGAAGTCTTTAAAAACTTTCACGATCTTAAAAAAATTGTAACGAGACATGAATGCGGGCATAATAGAAACACACGATTTAATCGAATGCCTTCGTCCAATCCCGGTCAGACAATTATGTGTTCTTTGTACAAAAAGCAAGTGCAAAATTAACATCTACGACTTTACACAGAAATAAGTAGACTAAAATGTTTGTTATGTAATCGGTTGTTAGCCATTTAGTTTGGGACTTTGCACCACATCACACTCTATTTAGACGGCCCTCAAAAAAAGATTCAAGCTACATAAGACAACCACAACGTCTGGGGTGAAACTTCCTTGAAGACAGACTTCCTGTGGTGGTCGATGTTGAAAAAGCCCTGGACGGTTTGGGTCATAACGGGGGCTTAATTCTTTTAAACTCTACGAATCAAATTCTCCTAATGACTCAAACTGTTTCGGTGGCAATGCATCATCTTGGATTTTATGGATACAGTAGTTTTTTGTAAAGTAAGTAAAGAATTATAAAATATACATTGATTATAGGACAAAAATTTGAAAATATTTATGAGTAAAAAATATTAGATTATCGAAACATACATTGGTACCAAAGTAAATATTACATTTATCTACCTCAATACTGTGCGTTTTCTTTAAGCGATTTTACAATGTTTTGTGCTGCTCCCGATTTTTTTGTACATTAAAAATATTACAATAACAATTATCTAAGATATTTAAGAGAAAGTTCTGAGAAAGCCCATAGTAATAAAGTGACTGATTAAAAAGTATCTGAAGAGTACAAAAGTAATAATAAATTAATTTTATTATTACTTTTGTATTATGGATCTCCGCAAAGGGACGCCTAATTCTATAAATTATTTTTATCTTAATATTGTTGTAATAAGTAATATCTGTAGAAGAGACAACATTACCGATGCAGCTTAACATCTCGTAAGTTGAAGCCATGAATAGCTTTCGTCCCGTGAATATTTATTATTTTAAACGATAAATGAATTTTCATTGATATTGAAATTGTTTGAGAGGCACTGCAATACACACATCGAAGAAATTGAAGCACAATTATCGCCGTCTGAGTTGATTAAGCTCTGGACGGCTTGGCAGTCATAATATCTTGTAATTTAATATGATCATTGTGTTGTTGCTGCCTCAGCTGTTTGGGTGAAAATTCATCGTGAAATTTCCTCGCAGTCACCCAGACTTCGTATGTATTACTTAGTACCTGGTTGACCAAGCCTTGCTCGGTAATTTAAAAAAAAAAGAAAAAAAAAACAAAAAATAATAATAAGGTATGTGGGGCTCAATCATAGGTATTTTCATTTGTCGCGTCCACCCGTTCCCCGAATACATTAGCTACATTTAACGGTAAAAATAATGCCTTATGTTCAATGTAAATTTTAATATTTTTTAATGCCCAAAAACAGGGATAAAACGATTTTTTTTTAAATAAAAGCTAGCTAGATCGAATTTTATACCCCAAAACCTCCTGCATGTTGAATTTCAGCCGTTTCCGAGATTCCGAAAATATGTATATATACCAACAAGTTTAACTCATTTAAATATTAAAGATTAGTATTAGTACCTAATAACTTTTTAATTCTTTTGCCTCTTCTATTTCTTATTCGACCTAGGTCACCGTGTATGTAACTTGTATTACTACGTAATCTTCGTTGCCTGAACCCTGGCGCTATTTAGGTATGGACTACGCACTAGAAAACGCACTATTGCAAAATCTTCTGCTCTTTGGATGGACTTCAAAAATGGTTCTAGCGGCACAAGATCGGACGGCGTAAAACTTTCTTGAAGACATTTGAGCACTACTGTCGTCGTCAATGTTGAAGAAGCTCTGGATGGTTTTGGTCATTACGGAGATCTAAGTCGTTTAATTCTATAGACAGATCTTCATAATGACACAAACTATGTCGGTGGCATTGCATCAGGTCAAGATCCTGCCCGTCCCGTACTTACTTCTTAGTCGCTCAGGATCCTTGTGTATTATGATAGTACATAATGGTAATGGTAAGTAAAGAATTATTAAATACATGTACACATGGGTTATACCAGATGAATTATTTATCATTAAAAATCTTAAATTCCGAACCATACATTGGAACCACGGATAAAATATTCTATTAATCGTCCTTAGTGCTGTGCGTTTTCTTTAGGACAATATATTATTTATATTTCAACGTTTTGACCTTGTCCTTCATTTTTTTGTTCACAAAGATATGACACTAACGTAATTAGCCCAACAGAGTCCAACTATGTCGACGGATTTCTCTATAAATTACGATAATTTTCATGGACGAACTTGTAAATTGTTTGTTAACGTTAAACTGTTGTAACTGTTGTAAACGAGTACCTTTAGTACGCTTTACCATCTTATGGCAACTGCGAGACACACACATGTATATAGGTACACTGAATTTCGTAATATGTAACGTATTTCAACGATGATAACGTTTTCAACATCTGTATTAGCTTCTCCGTATCATTAAAAATATAAGTTTACATATTTCCTTGATATGTATCTAAGTTGTTAAGGATGGTGGAAGATAGAATTTTGCGAGTTTAGAGGGGGGGGGGGGGGCTCATATCTAAGGATGGAGCCCACCGTTGGTGTACCAGCGGATGTGGAGCTACCAACCTTCTCTTACTATTTACCTTTTTTCATTACAAAAAACGTAATTGATGGAAGAGTTGCTATTAACCTTAGGCTATTCGACTTAAGTGTAAACGAAAGGTTGGCGGATTTAAAATTTAATATTATTCCAATCCTTTTGTTGACTATATTAATAGTTGAAGCTGAAGACTTGCATAAACTTAAAAATATTGTTACAAGAATTGGATGCAGGCATAAGAGAAACAGACAATTATGTGTTTTCTTTGAGAAAACCCAAGTTCTAAATTAATATTGATCTAAGGAAGTTTGTATTAAGAGACATTAAAATTTACTGTAAACATATTCAAGAAGAAAAAGGTCTGAGAAATCTCATAGCTGTAAGGCAACTGATTAAAAAGTATTCTAAGAATGTAATAAGTAAGATAACACTGTACAAGATAGGAACGATTAAATGTAACTAGTATTAAGAATTGTATTTTTAAAAGAGCAACCGCCGAGTTTCTTGCTGGCTCTTCTCGGTAGAAACAGCTTTCCGAGCCAGCAGTAGAGTTAACGATTCAAAAGCACTCGTTTACAAGTTTATTTGAATACAGAATATTTTGAATTTTGAATTGAATTATTTAAGATCTGTAGACTTATCAACGTTACCGATAAAGCTCAATATTTCGTGAGTTAAAGAAGCCATGAATGGCTAGAGCTCAACAAATTTGATTAATGAATTTTGATGAATCAATTTTCATTTGCTCTTAAACTATTTGAAGGCTGCAAAGCCCTGGAAGACATACTGTTGGAATATTTTTTTCTATTTCAACAGACATCAAAAAGGATTTACGTGGCACTAGATCTCACGGCATTAAACTACCTTGAAGACAATTGAGCTTACTTTTATCGTTGATGTTCAAGCCCTGGACGGTTTTGGTATTATTGGAACTAATTTATTCTTATTTGATAAGTTGGTCCCCGTAATGGCCTAAACTGTTTTGTTGGCAATGAATCGATTATAAATCATGGGTTGTCAAGATCCTGCCTGTCCCATACTTTCTGCGTAGCCTTTCAGGTTCTATATGTTTTATAGGTATAAAATATAAATAATATAAATGTAGCATTTAATGAATTAAATAAATAAATAAATATTTTTTATATGTTTAAAAAAATTACCGAGCAAGGCTCGGTCATCCAGGTACTTAAAGATAATATAAGAAAGCAATTTACTAAACAAAGTCCAACCATGTCGACGGATTTCTCTATTAATATTTCCAGCCATAAATTGTCAAAGACAAAGTAGTAAATTCTTGTGTACTTAGTGTTAGAACATAATATATCTTTAATACGCCTTACGTTATGACAACTTAGAAATACACGCACACATATATACATATAATATATTGTTTATTATGTAACTTTTAAGCAACAAGTTACATAATAATATGATGTCGACAAGTGTTTTGGTTCATAATCTGTGAATTCGTTGCTAATAAACAAATTTATTTCATGCATACAATTAAGATGACAGTGTAAGTGTATTATAATAGTAAAGCTAACTGTAATAACTTATTTATATTATTAAAATAATATTATACTTTTAAAGGTGTATCCTAGTCTCTAATCGGTGAAGGATAGAAGATTTAATGTTGCTAGGAGTTATGAAAGCCTTTTATTCCTATCTAGTTATAATGCATAATTTAATCTACGTATATGTGTTGTAACGCTAAAGCCACAGTGGTAGGAATTTATAAAATGTATACCGAAATCTTATATACGAAATTAGAAATTAATGTTTATAACAACAGGTATGGCTTTATTCGAAGATCATCTGCCGTGGAACTTCCTTGAAGACACTTGATCACTACTGTCAACGTCGATGTTGAAGAAGCCCTGGACGGTTTAAGACATTATGGGGACATTATTCATTTAATTCTATGAAAAAAGTCTCATAATGTCTCAAACTGTTTCGGTGGAAATACATCATTGTTCATCTTGGCTTGTGAAGATCCTACCAATACCTCACTTTCTTCGTAGTCTTCCAGGATCCGTATGTTTCATGGGTATAGTTGTGTTTTCTAAAGTAAGCAAAGAATTGTAAAATATATTATACATGGATTATATTATTGGACCAAAATGGACCAAAAATAATATTATTTATATGTACGTAAAACTTTTAGATTATATATGTACATTATTGCTATCTGCAATAACTTTTCTATATTATTAAAAATATATGTTTACATATTTGTTAAGGTATATCTAAGTTACGAAGGAATTTTGGGAGTTTCTCATATTTAAGGAAGGAGCCCACCGTTGGTAGCCGGTGTGGAGCTACCAACCTTCACTCCCTATTTAGTTTATTTTTCGTTACAAAAACGTAAATGATGGGAGAGTTGCTATAAACCTTAGGCTATTTGACGGAAGTGTGAACGGAAGGTTGGCGGATTTGAACGTCAACATTATCTTCCATTCCTTTTGTTGGCTATAATAAGAATTAAAAAATTTAAAACGTTTATTGTAGACTTCGAAGGCTTGAATAAACTTAAAAATATTGTAACGAGCCTTCGATGCGTGCGTAAGAAAAATACAAGGATTAATCCGCTGCCTTTGTTCAAACCCCGGGCAGGTACTTATGTGTTCTCTGAAAAAAACCCAAGTGCAAAATTTACATTTAGGACTTAGGTACACAAAAATTAAGAGATTGTAAGATTGTTATGTAATCGGATGTAGGAGAAAGGCCTTAAAGAGATCATAGTGGTTAGCTGTTTAGTTGGGAACTTCGCACTGGAAACCACATTGTTGTGAGATAATCTACTTTTTGGAAGAACCACAAAAAGGATTCAAGAAACACAAGATAGCAACACAACGTCTGGGGTGAAACTTCCTTGAAGATACTTTACTGTCGTGGTCGAAGTTGAAGAAGCCCCGGGCGGTTTTGGTCATTACGGGGACTTTATTCTTTTAAACTCTATGAATAAATTCCTCCTAATGACTCAAACTATTTCGGTGGCAATGCATCAATTGTTCATCTTGGATTTTATGGGTATAGTTTTTTTTAAATTGCAAAATACTTTTATAAAGCGGTCATAAGATCTGTCGTATTGTGTAGATCAGATTGTTGGGCAATGAAACAGATGAATAAAAGAAGAGTACATGCAAATGAGATGAGAATATTAAGGTGGATGTGTTGAGTGACAAAACTGGATAAAGTACGAAACGAGTATATAAGGAAAAGTCTGAAAGTTGCGCCCATTATAGACAAAATGAGAAGTGCAAGATTGAGATGGTAAGGACATGTAATGAGGAAGGATGAAAATCATGTGACCAAACGAGTGTTAAATTTGAATGTGTATGAATATGTGCCGAGAGGGAGGCCTAAAACGAGATTGTTGAATTTTGTGCCATAGATAAGATCATCTGGCGTGAAACTTTCTTGAAGACACTTAAATACTACTATCATCGTCGACGTTGAAGAAGCCCTTGACGGTTTGGGTCATTACGAGGTACTTATTGTTTTAATTAGATGAATACTTTATAATGATTCAAAACTGTTTCGGTGGCAATGCTACAGATCATCACCGCATCCCTACCGTACTTTTGTCGTAACCGACCGAGGATTCGTAAGTATTGTTAGAAAAAGGTGGCCGTTAAAGCTCCACGCGCTATGAAGTCCATTAATGCGAAATTTTGTCCTCTTCTGCAAAACATAGCACTTGTGCTTACTATGTAAACGTTAGATGTATCGACACTTTCACAAACTTTCACAAACTAACACAAACTTTTTCAAAGCGCCTTGTAAATAATTATAAATCCCCTTCTTGTTTTTTTTTTTAGGGGGGGGGCTCATATCTGTGGACGGAGCCCACCGCTGGTAGCGGGCACGGAGCTACCAGCCTTCTCTCTCTTTGTGTTGATATTGGGAGAGTTGCTATTAACCTAAGGCTTTCAATTAAAGTGTTCAAGGTTGGCGGTTATGATATTTAATATTATCTGCCGATTCTCTTGGTAGCTATAATATGAATTAATAATTTTAAATACCTACTGTAGACTTTGAAACCTAGCACGAATATAAAATTTTGGAATTTAACTTACCTTTGACTGCTATGATATGAATTATTAATTTTTAACACAATACAAACTTTGAGCTTTTTCAAGCTTTCTTTGAAGATTGAAGAACGATACGGTATAATCTGATGCCTTCGTTCAAACCCCGGGCAGAAACTGATGCTGATTAAAACCCATGTGCTAAATTAATATTTACAGGTTATTGTCACTAGAATTAAGAAAATGTATATTTATTTGTAGTGTATCTCATAGTTATACGGCAGCTGATAACAAAAGTATTTTAGAAGTTTTGTGCTAAGGAACATCTGTAGAAGAGACAACATTACCGATAAAGCTAAATGTCTCGTGAGTTAAAGTAGCTCTGAATGTTTCGAGCACAATGAAAGTTGATTATTGAATGTATAAGAATCAATCTTCATATGTGCTTGTTATTATTTGGGAGGCTGCTACACACTGGAAAATATACTGTTGTAAGATCTTCTAATATTTCAACCTATCTCAAAAGGATTCAAGCAGCACAAGGTCGTCTGGCGTAGAAGTTTCTTCAAGACACTTGAGCAGTACAAATGTCGTCAATGTTGAAGAAGCCCTAGACGGTGTGAGTCATTACGAGGTAGTTATTGTTTTAATTTGATAATGACTTCATATTGATTGTTGGGAATTCTAATACGCCTGGCCGGTAACACCGGACGGCCTCGTTACTACGGCAACAAGAATAATAACGAGAATAAGAAGAAAAAGGAGAGTAACAAGGCTGTCAATGTTGGAACTTATATAATCTTAGATAATCTTGGATAATAAATATATAATTGGATAAACACACAGATCCTGTTCTTGGAATTATCCCCGACATATTTTGGTGACCCCGACGTGATCTACGTGATACTATTGTGCGAAGGATCTGTGTTGTCTTTCGTTCTACTCACAGGGAAGTACGCCCAATTTTGGTCTTATACTTTGTGTGTGCAGACGGAAGAACGTTGTGTTCATGATTGTTTTGCATCTGCAAACAGTGTTCACATCCGCTTGATTAAACTCAACTGAATACTATTCTATACTATTACTATAGTACTTAAAACTAGCCCTAGATTGAACTAGGTAAAACTATAAAACTATTTACTTTACTATGAATACGAATGTGTTACTCTAAACAACTTATATTAAAATTAGCTACCTACTTACCTATCTACTTATATAAGAACGAATGTTACTCTCTTACAATATTATTGAAGTTCTTAATACTGAATTGAAACTAACTTATCTTTATTTCTTATAAATATTGTCATTAAATACACTGCCTTTAATTTCATTCTTTGTTTGCATCTTTCTAACTAAAAATCTAAATCATTCTAGGTTCTTTGTGGCCACTGCTTCTCCGACCCCGCGTAAAGTTGGTGTTCGGTGCTGTTACATCGCGTCGACTGCGTGTGACCTCCACTGAGCGCGAGCACCTGACTGGGGCCGGCGTCGTCATTTTTTGACGCTGTAACTAACGTTGCGGTTCTTTGATACCTATATTGTCATTACTTACCCCGAACAGTCTGTTTAGTTGATTATTGTAATAAGGCATTAAATTGTTATTTACTATGGCGGAAGATTTGAAAGAACTTGTTCGGAAACGTGCTAGTATAAAGAGTCGAATTACGACGTTTGCGAAATACTTACAAACTACTTCATTAATTGATCCTAAGGAACTTACAAAGGCATTAGTTGCGGAACTTGAATTAAAACTATCGCGACATAGAGACTTATTTACTCAGTTTGATTCTTTAAAGGATAATATTGAGATGTTAGATTTCGATCAGTTAGAGGAACATGAGAAAATCGAAAATGATTTTTGTTTGAATATTTCTCGTGCCGAAAGTATAATTCAAAGTGTAACTGCTCTACATGTGTCCTCAAATTATGGCTCGATAGCTGGCTCAAAAGTGCCTTCGCACTCTACTGAAAACGTTCGTAACCATAATATTGATAGTATAAAGCTTCCCACCATCCAACTTCCGCGGTTTGACGGCAACTACCTTAAATGGATGGAGTTTAGGGATACGTTTGAGTCTTTAATAAATAGTAATAATATCCCTGACATCAATAAATTTCATTATTTACGCTCTTCACTTGAAGGTGGAGCGTCTCAAGTTATAAAATCGGTTGAGTTTACTGCTGCTAACTATAAATCTGCTTGGGATTTGCTTGTTAAACGTTATAATAATAATAGAATACTTGTAAACAACCACTTAAACTCTCTTTTTAATTTTGAACCGATTTCTAAGGAAAGCTTCAAGTCTCTGCGTTATATGATTGATTACTATTCTAAAAATTTGAGTTCCTTAAATAATTTAAATGAACCTACTTCTCATTGGGACACATTGATTGTTTATGTGATGGTGTCGAAACTAGATGGCGCCACTAGTCGCAAATGGGAAGAAAGTAGGACTAACACGAATACTTCGCCTACTTTAGCTGAATTTAATGAATTTTTGCGCAATCGCGCTGATATTTTAGAAACTTTGCAGTATAATAATGTCACTAAATCTGAAAAACAAAGACAGTCGTTTTCAAAGGAAAATAAACTTTCTACATCTTTTGTAGCTTCTCCTACTTTGAAAAATGCTAATTGTGTTATTTGCTCAGAACAACATTTAGTGTATAAATGTGATAAGTTTAAATCTATGTCAATAGACTCCAGATACAGTGAGGTTTTAAAACACCGCTTGTGTCAAAATTGTTTGCGTCCTGGACATTTTTCTTCTAGCTGCAAACATACTCCATGCAAATTCTGTAGCAAAAAACATAATCTATTATTACATAGAAATACTTCTGGCGCTTCTGTCGCAGCGTCCGCTCCTGCGTCCTCTTCGTCTGAAGAAGCTTCTGCTCAGATTTCCACTGTTGCTATGATAGATCCTGTATCATTGTCCGCTGTAACTCTCGGTCAGGTCTTGTTGTGTACTGCTGAAGTGGAGCTTGTTGATACTAATACTAATAACTGTCATGTTGTTAGAGCTCTTCTAGACAATGGATCTCAGTCTTCTTTTATTACTGAAAATTTGCAAAATAAATTACAAATTCCTTGCTCGAATACTAATCTGTCTATTGCTGGTATAAACAATAGAGTCACTACTACTACTAAGAAATGTAAGGTAACATTGAAGTCACGGGTGAATACTTTCAAGTGTAATGTTTCTTGCTATGTCATACCTGCGATTAGTGGTAAACTACCTGGTGTCGAGGTAGATATTTCGCGACTTTCTCTTCCTGATTCTATTGAACTTGCTGACCCACATTTCCATCATCCCTCTGATATTGATATACTACTTGGTGCCGATATTTTTTGGGACATAATGGATTCCAAACAAATCAAGTTAGGCAAAAATAAGCCCACGCTCCAAAAATCTAAACTAGGTTGGCTCGTGACAGGACCTACTACTACTCAGAGTCCTGCTTCTACTACTCATTCTAACTTTTGTCAAGAGATTAAAGATTCTATTGCTAAATTCTGGGAAATCGAAGATATTCCTCTAGCTACTAATATATCTCCTTCTAAAGATAAGGAGTATTGTGAAAATCATTTTACTTCTAATACTGTGCGCTTGGAGAATGGTAGGTTCTCTGTTAAAATTCCTTTTCGCGAGGTTCCCGAGGTGGCTCTTGGCGACTCTTATCATCTAGCCAAGAGGCGTTTCTATAATCTGGAAAAGAAATTGTCTAAATGTAACTTGAAAGCAGACTATGCTAACTTTATTAATGAGTATGAAAGACTAGGACATCTTACTAACTTGGGTACCGTGAGAGAAGTCATGGACCGACTTACCTTTGGTTACTACATTCCTCACCATGCTGTAATTCGTGAAGCTAGTGAAACTACTCGCCTCAGAGTAGTCTTTGATGCTTCTTGTAAAACTACTAGTAATAAATCACTAAATGATATTCAATATGTTGGACCTGTGGTCCAGGATGACTTAATGGCTATACTACTACGTTTTCGTCAATATGCGTATGTAGTGACAGGTGACGTTGAGAAAATGTATCGCCAAATAGAGGTGGACAGTTCTCAACGTCACCTGCAGCTAATTCTGTGGAGGGAGAAAGAAACACTCCCGCTAAGAATATTAAAACTTAATACAGTCACATACGGACCGCCTCCGCTCCATATCTTAGCACGAGGTGTTTAGTTCAACTCGCTGATGAGTGTTCTGATGATATGATTGCTAATACCATCAGGCACGATTTCTATGTCGATGATTTGAATACTGGTTCTGATTCTAAAACTGTCTTAGCTTCCACTGTGAAAGGGGTTATTGATAAACTTAACGAAGGTTGTTTTCCTTTGAGGAAATTCCGTACTAATGCTCCTGATATATTTGACGATATTCCTACTTGTAATGAATTTCAAGATTTCTGTAAACAGTCTTCTGTATTGGGACTAAGATGGACACCTGACTCTGATACTTTGCATTTTTCGGTTAATGTCGAAAGTATAGCTAAAGTAACTAAACGTTCTATACTGTCGAACTCTTGTAAAATCTTTGACCCATTGGGTTTGTTATCAGCTTGTACCATATTCCATAAAATTACTCTTCAAAATTATGGCTTAGTAAACTTGACTGGGATGATAGCCTCCCAGAAGATACAAAAAAATCTTGGCTAAGCTTCTATAATGAGACGAAATTGTTTGAAGACATAAATGTTTCTAGATATGTACTTTGTGAATCTCCTACGTCTGTAGAAGCGCACTGCTTTACAGATGCGTCACAAGACGCTTATGGGACTTGCATTTATCTAAAATCTACTAATGATAAGGGTGATCAATCTGTTAATTTACTCTGTGCTAAGGCCAAGGTCAGTCCGTTGAAATCTGAAACTATTCCACGCTTAGAGCTCCTAGGCGCTTTGCTTGGCGCTAAATTATATGCTAAGGTTATACTGTCACTTAAAATTCCTATTACTCGTTCTGTATTCTGGACAGATTCTACTATTGTTCTGGGATGGCTGCACACTCCACCTAAAACACTTAAAACGTTTGTTAGTAATCGTATTGAACAAATTATGGACTTAACTAATGAAAACTGCTGGCGTCATGTACCTACCGAATTGAATCCTGCTGACATGGCTTCCAGAGGGATTCAGCCTCGTCTTCTTCCTGGGAATGTCCTTTGGTGGCACGGCCCGTCCTTTCTGGCTAAACCTGAAAAAGAATGGCCTTCTTCTCCACATGCTCCTGCTGTGTTACCTGAAACAAGAATAAGCTTAAATACTAATATTTTACCTAATGATGTAATACCGTTTAAAAAATACTCTAAACTCTATAAATTGCAAAGAATTTTTGGTTATGTACTGAGATTTATAAATAATATTAGAAAAAATAATACCAAAATAACTGGTAATCTCACCTGTTCTGAATTGCACACTTCACTTACCTTGCTAGCGAAAGCTTCACAAAGAGAAACTTTCATTAAAGATATACACTCGCTAGAAACTGATAAAATCCTAAATCGTAAATCTTCTATTCTTTCTTTAAATCCGTTTTTGGACGATCAAGGCATATTACGTGTCGGTGGTCGTATCGACAACGCTTCATATTGCCCTTATAATAAAAGGCATCCTATTTTACTAGACCCTAAACATGTATTTACGAGAATGTCATTTGAGAAAGAACACTTACGGCTTTTACATTGTGGTCCTCAACAGTTGTTGAGTTCCATTAGAAAACTTTTTTGGCCATTAGGTGGCAAAGTGTTAGCAACTGCTACTGTACGATTATGCGTACGTTGTCAAAGATTTAGGGCTAAGCCTATGCAACAATTAATGGGTGACTTACCTGAACCTCGTGTTACTCCTGCTTCTCCTTTTGAGACTTGTGGCACCGACTTCGCTGGACCTTTTCTTATTCTTAATCGTAAAGGTAGAGGCGCAAAGACTTCCAAGTGCTATTTATGTATTTTCATCTGTTTTGCTACAAAGGCTGTACACTTGGAAGTAGTTAGCGACCTAAGTAGCAATGCGTTTATTCTATGCTTGCGTAGGTTTATCGCAAGACGTGGTAAACCTCATACTATTTTTTGCGATAATGGGAAAAACTTTGTAGGAGCTAGTAATGAACTAAACAGACTTCTAAAGAAATGTCAAGCACCAGTCAGCGACTTTGCGTGCAATGAAGGTATTAATTTTAAATTTTCTCCCGTCTATGCACCTAGTTTTGGTGGGGTCTGGGAGGCAGGGGTTAAATCGGCCAAATATCATTTAAAACGAATAGCAGGTAACTCTAGTCTAACTTTCGAAGAATTGTATACACTGTTTGCTCAGGTTGAAGCGATCATGAACTCACGTCCACTTACGTCAATGTCATCTGATCCTTCTGATCTACTACCCTTAACACCTGGGCACTTCTTAGTGGGTCGACCGTTGACTTCACTGCCTTCGCCTAATATCGAACGTATCAGCCTCAACAGATACGAGCTGATCGAACGCCTGAGACATCACTTTTGGTCACGCTGGAAAAGGGATTACTTGTCGACTCTACAGGAACGTGTGAAATGGAGGACAAGACAGCGAGATGTCAAGATCGGTGATCTTGTCTTTGTACTGGATGATCACTTAACGCCGATGAAGTGGCTTCTGGGCCGCATCCATCGACTATACCTTGGCGCCGACGGACTATGCAGAGTCGTCGACGTTCAAACTGCAGGTGGTATCATTAAGAGATCCATCTCGAAACTTTGTGCATTGGAAGGCACGTCAGATTCCCAAGAGCTCTTTGGGAAGCAAGTTCCCAAGGGGGGGGAGGATGTTGGGAATTCTAATACGCCTGGCCGGTAACACCGGACGGCCTCGTTACTACGGCAACAAGAATAATAACGAGAATAAGAAGAAAAAGGAGAGTAACAAGGCTGTCAATGTTGGAACTTATATAATCTTAGATAATCTTGGATAATAAATATATAATTGGATAAACACACAGATCCTGTTCTTGGAATTATCCCCGACATTGATTCAAACTGTTTCGTTGGCAATACATCAGTTGAACACCGCGCCCGTAGCGTAATTGAATCGTAGTCGTTCTGGACCCGTAAGTATTCTGAGTGTAGATGTTTTTTGCAGGTACAATATCATAGAAGAATAATAGGTTATATCATTTTTTATCTCGCGGAAGGAGGTGCTGGGGCGGATCCGGGAAGTCGAGTTCTCGGATCCGATCCGCTGCAGGCGAGCCGGGCGCAGGCGACTCGCTCAAGAACATCGCGTGCCGGGATGATCTTTAACTTAACTGAACTGGGACCTTGCGGGTTTTCCGAACGGGGTTTATCACACGCCCACCTTATAAGGTTCCCGAGGCGGTCGATTTATCTGGTGCTCCATATGCATAATCTAGCAAAGGGAAGGGCCACTTTTAGAGATGCCCCGACCCAGAGGTGGCCCACTCTGGGGTTCAGAGTTGCTACTGGCGGGGATGGGGGCAATGTGTACAACGGCACCCTGTCCCCGCCACCAGCAGGGTAGTGGAGTACTGTCAGGTCATAACTCGGTGCGAGACTGACATACCCACCGCTTATCCCCGTCGGGCGGTGAAGACCCATAATGAGGTTTCCTAAACCAGGACGAAAATTTGAAATTTAACTATATCTACGTTAATAATTTTTCGCTGTTAAAACAGCCATAAGCACTGCAGATGAAAAATTATATCTATGGCTTATTTGAAATTTAGCTTCCCGTTGATTATTATGATATGAATTATAAATTTTGAACACAATGCGTACTTTGAAGGCTTGCACAAACGGAATATAAAAATAAAATATTGTTAACGAGACTTGGATGTAGAGATTGAAGAACGACACGGTATAATCTGATGTCGTCGTTCAAACCCCGGGCAGAAACTGAAGCTGATTAAAACCCATGTGCTTAATTAATATTTACAGGTTATTGACACTAGAATAAAGATAATGTATAATTATTTTTTTAGGTATCTCATAGTTATACAGCTGATAAAAAAGTATGTTAGGAGTGTTGTACTAAAGAATATGTGTAGAAGAGTCAACGTTACCAATAATGTTTAATGTCTCGTGAGTAGCCATGAATAGTTGAGCAAAATGAAAATTGATCTTCGTTCGTGCTTGAACTATCTGAGAGGCTGCTACTGGAAGACATACTGTTGGAAGATCTACTATTTGAACGGACCACAAAAAGGATTCAAGCAGCACAAGCTCGTCTGGCGTGGAATTTCCTTGAAGACACTTAAGCCCTTCTGTCGTCGTCGATGTTGAAGAAGCCATAGAGGGTTTGCGTCATTACGAGATACTTATTGTTTTAATTCAATCATTACCTCATAATGATTCAAACTGCTTCGGTGGCAATGCATCTTGAACACTGCGCACGTAGCGTACTTTCTTCTTAGCTATTAAGGATCCGTAAGTATTATGAGTGTAGTTATTTTTTGCAAAGCAAGTAAAGTATCATAATAGAAACATAGATATACCAAGACGAAAATATCAAATTACATATGCGTTAATAGTTTTGGTTTTTTAACAGCCATTACACATTGACACAAGCATTAAAAAAATGGTATAATCATTTAATCAGATGTATTCATTAAAAAAATGATATAATAATTATTTATAATGTACCTACCTTATAGTTACAAGGCAGTTGTTATAAAAGTACTTTACGAGTGCTGCGCCAAGGAACATCTGTAGAATAGAGACAACGTTACCATGTCTCGTGAATTGAAGAAGGCAAGATTGGTTCGAGCACAATGAAAGTTGATTCATCATCTTCCTGTCCTTATCCCACTGTAAGTGGGGTCGGCACAACATGTTATAAACATGCTGTCACATGATTTGGCTGCGTTTTTACGACCGGCCGCCCGCCGGACGTCAACTTACCTCTGTCGTATTTTACGACACCTCGGTAACAAAGAGGGTGGTCTATTCTACTAAACCGGATACCACACGGTGGGTCAACTTACCTTTAGTCGCCTTTTACGACACCTCGGTAAGAAATGAGGTTGGTCTATTCTACTCAGCCGGATACCACACGGCGGGTCGATTTACCTTAGTCGCCTTTTACGACACCTCGGTAAGAAATGAGGGTGGTACTATTCTATTCAGCCGGATACCACACGGCGTAATGAAAGTTGATTATTGAATGTATAAGAATCAATCTTCGTTTGTGCTTGAACTATTTGGGAGGCTACTATGCACTATTGTAAGATCTATTATTTCAAGCACAAGCAGCACAAGGTCGACTGGCGTAGAACTTTCTTCAAGACTCTTGAGCAATACAAACGTCGAAGTTGTTGAAGAAGCCCCTAGACGGTTTGGGTCATTACGACTACCTCGTAATGACCCAAACCGTAATGTTTTAATTTGATAAATACTTCATAATGATTCAAACTGTTTTAGTTGCAATACATCAGCTAAACACCGCGCCCGTGACGTACTTTCTTCGTAGCCGTCCGTAAATATTAAAAGTGTAGTTGTTTTTTACGATGTAAAGTATCATAAAAGAAACTTAGGTATACCAGGACGAAAATATGAAATAAAATAAGCGTTTATAATCTTCGGTTATTAAACAGCCATTACATATTGGTACATATACAATTGGGAGGCTACTATACACTGGAAGACCTACTGTTGGATGATCTACTATTTGAACGAATCTCAAAAAGCATTCAAGTAGCACAAGATCTTCTGGTGTGAAACTTGCTTGAAGACATATACATATACATTACATATACAATTGACACAAGCATTAGAAAAATTTAAAATTATTTGTAATGTATCTCATAGCAAAGCATCTCAAAGCCAACAGTGGTTCGAGCACAATGAAAGTTGATTATTGAATGTTTAAGAATCAATCTTCGTTTGTTCTTGAACTATTTAGGAGGCTGCTACGCACTGGAATACATACAGTTGGAAGTTCTTCTACTATTTCAACGGATCTCAAAAGGATTCAAGCAGTACAAGATCGTCTGGCGTGAACACACTTAATCACTACTGTCGTCGTCAATGTTGAAGAAGCCCTAGACGGTTTATTTCGTTAGGATGTAGTTATTGTTTTAATTTGATAACTACTTCTTGATGATTTAAACTGTTTCGGTTGCAATGCATCAGTCCAACACCGCACCCGTATCCTACTTTCTTCGTAGCCATTAAGGATCCGTAAGTATTAATACTGTAGTTGTTTTTTGCGAAGTAAAGTATCATAAAATAAATAAAAGTAAAGTAACGGCCTGTTTATCCCATTGCTAGAGGCATAGGCTTCATCTCCCCGTTGGGGAGAGAAACAATAAATTGCAATTATCAATTAGACACATAAGTTTTAATAAAAAAACTCATTGATGTCTGCCCGGTTTTTGAACTAGAGACCCTCTCGGAAGAGTCGCAGCGGTGAGAACCGCTGGGCTATCATAGCTTTTGCTAAATAATCTTTAGTTATTAATAAAGGCATTAGTACCATAGCTGAAACATTATATTTATCTTCCTCAGCGCTGATCGCCTTAAGGTGGTAATGAATTAACGTTTCGTCCCGGACCTGGATTTTTTGTACTTCAAGATGTTACAATAACAAGACCAATGAATATTAAAGTAAGTAACCCGTATTACTTATATTAATGATATATTGTAATAGCTCAGTTAAATTTATCCAGTAAATACAAAACAAATTATATAGAAACTTTAGACGCAAGCTAAACAACGTGATATAGAAATCTTCCTTAAATTACAGTGACTTGACTCTAACACATCGTGAATAAAAAAACTTTGGTAGGTTGATAATACATGGCGTTTCTCAATGTTATCCTACTTTTATTGAATTATAAGATTTCTATAGCCTATATGTTATCCCGGTGTATGAGGATTAGTTTTGACAAATTTCATTAATATTGGTTCTGCAGATTCGCCATAAAAACGTAATAAACAGACAAGCAGACTTTCGCATTTATAATAGACCACCCTCATTTCCTATTATATTCTTATATTTCTTGACAACAGGCAGGCGGCCAGTCGTAAAATACCTAATCTAAACATCTAAAATCATGTTTAAAACATGTTGTGGCACCCTCGGTTTGGGATAAGGGCAAGATAATAAGTAATATCCGATAATGCAGAGTAATATAATGGAAATAACCATGGCACGTTTTATAAGTGTAAAAATCTGTGTATAATACAATGATAACTGCCAAATCTTATGAAATGGACCATACATTGTTTTAGAAACGTAGCAATAACAAAACTATTATTATTTACATTATCGTGCCGTCAATAAAAGTATTAACATTCCATATAATACGATATACTATAAGAAAGTACTCATTCCGTAACATGTAGAGTAGACAGAAGCAATAAATTTTGTTTCGACTTAGTCATCACATCTCATTGACATGTTTCTTTCAAAAATGTAAGTTTTTTATGAACCATTAACATCTTTGTTTATCTTATTCAATATTACATCAATATTATTCTTTATTACTTTATTACTATTCTTATTCAATATACAAAGCATCATCAGGAGATAGACTCCACGACAAAATCGCAAAGCACCCACATTATACCTCCAGGAGCATTCAGCAACCACCCTATGTCTATACATTAGACGCCCATATGCGTTAGTGTCAACCGTTAGTTAGAGTATATAAGGGGAAGTCTGAAATTTGCGCCCATTATAGAAAAAGACGAGAAGTGCAAGATTAAGATGGTATGGACAGGTAATGAGGAGGGATAAAGATCGTGTGACCAAACGAGTGTTAAATTTAAGTGTGGATGGATATGTGCCTAGTCGGAGGCCTAAAAAGAGATGGTTGGATTGTGTGAAGTATGACACGCATTTAA
This sequence comes from Morpho helenor, assembly GCA_029227775.1. Classification (NCBI taxonomy): domain Eukaryota; kingdom Metazoa; phylum Arthropoda; class Insecta; order Lepidoptera; family Nymphalidae; genus Morpho; species Morpho helenor. The sequence continues at coordinate 16,223,386 of JARGCU010000030.1, forward strand.
AAGGAATAGCGCCAGAGTTGACGAATGATAGGACAGAATGGAAGAGAAAACATGAAAACAAGGAAAGGAAGATACGCACATATATGTGTCAGTGTCAACCAAAGTTTTTAAATTTACGTGCCATTATTTTAGTTGTCTCGCTAATCTATTCAACCTCTTTTAGATTGATGCTGTTCTTAATTATGAGACCGGCGACGGGTTACTGGGACTTCGGTACCACTACAACGGGCATCATTCGTACCGACAACTACCCACGCACGAGTTTCTTCAGATGGCAACGGACAGAGTTTGAGACTATGCGGTTTTGGTTTCCAAACTTTGATTGGACGGATATCGGCCATCGACGTCGTACATGTGTCATCGCCGGAATATCAATTGGTTCATAATATTTTTCTTACAAACTGTACCCGAGACTTCATTGGCAGCTACTTAAATTTCAAAATACCCTCAATATATTTTTCCTGTTTCCGAATGGCAACACGGGAATTTTGTATCGTTAATATTATTTCAGTATATAATATTAGTGAAATTCGGTATCATAATAGCAGCTCACTCGTACGCCGTGTGGTATCCGGCGGAATAGAATAGTACCACCCTCATTTCTTACCGAGGTGTCGTAAAAGGCGACTAAGGTAAGTAGACTAGGTTGAAGGAAGTTGTTAAGGTAAGTTGTGGTATCCGGTGGAGTTAAATAGACCACCCTCTTTTTTTCCGAGGTTTCGTACTATGACTAAGTTAAATTAATGTCAGGTAGGCAGCCGGTCGTAAAATACGAAACCAAATCGTGTGACAATATGTTTGTAACATGTTGTACCGACTCCACTTAGAGTGGGATAAGGGCAGGAGGATAAATATAACAGCAGGTCAATCGTGAAAAATAGACAGACAGACTTTTTCATTTATATTAACGCTAAGCCCCCAAAATAGCTCTACCAATATTGATGGAATTACCGACCTGAATTACGAATAGTAGTTATGACCAACAAAATAATTTGTTACTTTTTGTTGTTTTGTTATTTTAAGACACAAATTTGCAAATTTTACTTTACCTACCCATCCTTTAACTACATTTTACCTACGTCCAATATTTTTCGTAAGCTTAGGTGAACATTTAAACGCGAAAAAACAGTGCTACTGGAATTCAACATCCAAAATATTGCTATTGCAAATATTATTTTAAATCTTATCATATTAAACCCTGGTTAGAAGCTGAAAGTAGAAAATAGAAATTACTTATTTGTTCAACACAGTTTTGATATACAATGTTTAACAACAGCTTACGAATAATATCTTGATTACACTCTAAATGTCACCACTAGCAACCAAAATAGGCCTAGCTTGTATTCTTACTAAAGTATGGTGAGTAGAGCGAAGGATATTCATGAAAAAAGAAAGAAACTTGATAGCATCCACAAATAAAAATGTTTACCATTTCAGATTTCACACCGCTCAGCGTAGCCACACTAATGAATCGTCGTATTTTGATCACATCAGCTAACTATTTAGACCCTCATATGCATAGGCAGAAAATGCTACGAATTTGGGCTTTAGGCAGAACTGGCCTTAATAATACCCCGTATAGATACCGTGTATGGCGAGTACACCGCGTATTTCCTAAGAGCAATAACCCAGAACATCAACACGGCCCTCGAGGTCTACATTCGCCTCGACATGATGTTGCAATTATCATTAGCTTCGATCAGATATATATTTACTACATTTACCCTCATAGATACCAATACGCATACCGGGCGTGGTTAACGGAAGAACGTTCAGAACTAGAAGACGAATTACTCATGGTTGGATCCGGTTACGAATACATGGTTCACCTAAGGGAAAACTACAAAATCTTTTTTGCCCTCACGTACAAAGTCAACGTCGTTGACTGTTCGAAATATATCCCGAAATGGTGGGGTAAATTTATTTGCATCAGAAACGTTAATGGTTTCCCCGGAATACAAAATGGTGCGGCGCTTTTACAAGAAAGAAATAAACTTATGGCTTTGGGCTGTTTTGAAATACGTTACAACGAGGACAGAATATTCGTTTTTACTGACTTGCGTTATTATCGTCGCTGGATTGATAGGTATGCTCGCATTTCAGGCGGAGATTACTACGAATATGCTTACCCGCAGTGGGGAATCGAGTTATCCTGGATTTATGACGGCAATTACAACAGTCCTTACATCCCACATTGGCAAAAAAGATATGATCTGTACCCCCTTGGGTAAAAGATGAATAATCCATTAGAATATATCTTAAATTGTTAGAAGATGCATAAATCGATCTAGATAAGTTTTATTTAAAAAAAATGTCGTTTTATCCCTGTTTCTGGGATCAAAACTTTTTTTGAAGTTTACGTCGAATACAATCACAATTTTTCGCTGTCAAACGTAAAGTCATGTTAATTTATTTGGGGAAAGGGCGGTCTACAGAATTGAAAATACCTAGGATCGAGCCCTACCTGCCCTATTATTTTTTCATTTTCCTTTTAAATTTTTTTAAATTTAATTTTTTTTATATCATTTTAAAAATTACCGAGTAAGGCTCGGTCACTCAGGTACAACATTTATAACAGACCAAGACGCAGATATGATGACGATATCTGTGGCAATCAATTGGAAATTGATTATGAGTTGATAGTTTTCAACTTTCTGTCTGTCTCGAATAACATATGTAGCTGTGGTTAGCATGTTCATGTATTTTGCGACTGAATAAAACGAACATGATTATGACAATGTCTCATAGTTGAAACAATGTTCCGTTCATTTTATAATACATATAAATTTAATTACTGTTAAAACATGTTATGTTTCTGAATAATTTTGTGACAAATATATAACAAATGTTCCAAATAATTTTCATAATTATTTAATTACAAATAACTCAGTTTAAAGAAAAAGTGAACGATCAAGTAAAGCAATTTTGGTTCCTTTTAAATGTATGCGTACATTGTTGTTATATAGGTTATAATGTAATAATAAATATATGTAATATAGTATTTCTTTTTAAAGTAGATATAAAAGAATAACCGACTTTTCTGTCAATTTGTGTTATGTTTATTTTAGTTGTTATATTATTTATCTGTAAATTATTTACGCTCACGTATTTACTATTAAAAAACAATAAAATAAAGAAGTGAAGCTTTTTGTAATATACATGAATGGTGGACCTTGTTCAAATTTACAATACCTATAAAAATAAAGTTTAGTAGCGGAATTATCAGAATATTGGCATTTTGCTGCTTAGAAATCAGTTTTATTATATACTAGCAATCGCCAGCGGCTTTAACCATAAAAATAGTTAAAGTGGGTTAACCTTAAAAGCTAGACGTATGCTGTCGCGGACTTTTATTCACAACTTTAAGAGGGGAACAATTTTGTAATACCTACATAATTTTTGAATAACTTTCGCCGTTTACTCAGCGCACGCAACTTAAGCTTAAAACAACAAAACAGCGCGTTTAAACAATCAAACAAACAAACACTCTTCAGCTTATATAGTAGTATAGATTCATGGATTAGTTTTGCAATTAATTTAAGACATAATTAAATATATTGTAGGCATGTGACTTGGAGTAGAAAAAACCGATTAATAAATAATCGATTTTTATCTCTCTAAAAATAATTGATTTAAAAAAAAAACGATTATTTTGTTCCGTAATAATTGATTTTTTTTTAATCGATTTTTAATGATAATATGATCGATTATTAAAAATCGATTATTTTGAAAAATAATCGATTATTTTTAAAATCTACAATAGACAATAAATAGACACAATGACATCACCGAACGGCGGGACGGGGTCCCCCCGCGAGCTCGCACTCAGTCTTGCGCCTACCGCCGTCGCTGCGATACGCTCTCATAGATATACCGTTACTCGGCCTAAATTACGTCGAATTGTTTGTATTTTCTATCAAATAAATTTCTTTTTTAATATAAATTTGGTATTTTATGTAAGAATATATTATTCGTCGGCTATTAAGCGCAAATGTTATGATTTCTATTAACTATTATCGATTAGGATGCTACATCGTATAGATTTACGGCGTTAGTTCTTAAATTGAATATATAAAACACTAATTTTGCCGTAAACTGTCAAGTCAGCGTAGCTTAGTCGGGGAACGGGCGGTCTCTTGAAATAAAAATACCTATGATCGAGCACACGTACCCAATTATTTTATTCTGTTTTTATTAAGTTTTTTTTTTGTAAAAAAAAGTTCCACTCGGGCGGAGCCGCTGGCAATCGCTAGTAATGTAATAGTATAAGCTATTGTGTACGGACATAAAAAACGAACTTTAATAAAATTTAAATTTAACGAACTGATACTTAATTCGAGAAATCAACTTTAAACCTGCTTTAGATGATTTAAGATATCTTTGCGACTTTGCGATTTTTCGTCTTGATTTTACTACACCAGTTTTTATATAGAACTGTGTTATGTACTGATTGACAAAAAAATCCGAATTTGTTAAATTTTGTTCTGCTTCACACATCGAAAGAACGCGTTTGGACATTTTTGTATTATTTTTCTCTGCCTATTTTCTCAGCTTGTGTTTGGTATTAATTTTTGTGAAAGTTAACTAAACTAAATATCATTAATGTACTCCGCTTCACAGCCGATTGGGATAGTGATCTGAAGTTACGAAAATAACTCAACGTTTCGTGAAGATAAAAAAGTCTTGACAACTTGAGATTTACTAACCCCCGATTATTTATAATTCGATGAATTGGTGGTTACGTTAAAACTCAAGCTGTCAGGGCGAACCTACACCGGAAGACTCGCCTGCCCAAGATCCTGTACACCTTACATCTGCATTAGGTCATTATGAAAAATTTGAGGTGCGAAACTTGCTCAACATCTCATATTTAGTTTGTGCACATTACCGGATAAATGATATAGCTCCCAAGTTACTGAAATAACTCAACGTTTCGTGAAGATAACAAAGTCTTGACAACTTGAGATTTACTAGCACCCGATTATTTATAATTCGATGAATCGGTTGTTACGTTAAACCTCAAGCTGTCAAGGCGAGCCTACACCGGAAGACTCACCTGCTCAAGATATTGTTCACCTTACATCTGCATGTTTAATTTGTACACAAGCCTTGAAAAATCCGAAGAAATTTTGACATAATGTGTAGTAATTTAGTCGGCATTATGCTATCAATAATAATGCATTTGGAATCTCACGACGCGCGCTACGGTTATATTATAAAAAAAAATATGTACAATAATATTTAATTTAATTTATTTACAATAAAAATGTACGAGTTATATCTTTTCAAATTACTCACATGCTAGGACTTTACAAATCATACCCACGTGGAATGGTCCCAAAAATGCTATTTAATTAGAATTAACGGATACTTAATTCTAGAAATGAACTTAATATCTGTTTTAGACAGCGAATTTAGTCAACTTTTTTCTGTTTTACACAACGAAAGAACGCGTTCTGTCTTTCTGTTATTAAGTTTACCTTTTGTTTTATATTCATTTTTTGTCAAAATATAATATCAAATGGAATATCATTTATGAACTTTACCTTACAGGCAATCCGGATAAAGATGCAGCACTGAACTTACTGAAACAACGTTTCGTGAAGTTGAAAAAGCCTTGACCACTTGAGTTTTACTAATCCCTGATTATTTATAATTCGATGAATTAGTGATTACGTTAAAACTCAAGCTGTCAGGGCGAACCTACACCGGAAGACTCATCTGCCCAAGATCCTGTACACCTTACATCTGCATTAGGTCATTATGAAAAAATTGAGGTGCGAAACTTGCTCAATATCTCATATTTAGTTTGTGCACATTACCGGATAAATGATATAGCTCCCAAGTTACTGAAATAACTCAACGTTTCGTGAAGATAACAAAGTCTTGACAACTTGAGTTTTACTAGCACCCGATTATTTATAATTCGATGAATCGGTTGTTACGTTAAACCTCAAGCTGTCAAGGCGAGCCTACACCGGAAGACTCACCTGCTCAAGATATTGTTCACCTTACATCTGCATGTTTAATTTGTACACAAGCCTTGAAAAATCCGAAGAAATTTTGACATAATGTGTAGTAATTTAGTCGGCATTATGCTATCAATAATAATGCATTTGGAATCTCACGACGCGCGCTACGGTTATATTATAAAAAAAAATTATGTACAATAATATTTAATTTAATTTATTTACAATAAAAATGTACAAGTTATATCTTTTCAAATTACTCACATGCTAGGACTTTACAAATCATACCCACGTGGAATGGTCCCAAAAATGCTATTTAATTAGAATTAACGGATACTTAATTCTAGAAATGAACTTAATATCTGTTTTAGACAGCGAATTTAGTCAACTTTTTTCTGTTTTACACAACGAAAGAACGCGTTCTGTCTTTCTGTTATTAAGTTTACCTTTTGTTTTATATTCATTTTTTGTCAAAATATAATATCAAATGGAATATCATTTATGAACTTTACCTTACAGGCAATCCGGATAAAGATGCAGCACTGAACTTACTGAAACAACGTTTCGTGAAGTTGAAAAAGCCTTGACCACTTGAGTTTTACTAATCCCCGATTATTTATAATTCGATGAATTAGTGATTACGTTAAAACTCAAGCTGTCAGGGCGAACCTACACCGGAAGACTCATCTGCCCAAGATCCTGTACACCTTACATCTGCATTAGGTCATTATGAAAAAATTGAGGTGCGAAACTTGCTCAACATCTCATATTTAGTTTGTGCACATTACCGGATAAATGATATAGCTCCCAAGTTACTGAAATAACTCAACGTTTCGTGAAGATAACAAAGTCTTGACAACTTGAGTTTTACTAGCACCCGATTATTTATAATTCGATGAATCGGTGGTTACGTTAAACCTCAAGCTGACAAGGCGAGCCTACACCGGAAGACTCACCTGCTCAAGATATTGTTCACCTTACATCTGCATGTTTAATTTGTACACAAGCCTTGAAAAATCCGAAGAAATTTTGACATAATGTGTAGTAATTTAGTCGGCATTATGCTATCAATAATTATGCATTATGCATTTGCAAAATTAATGAATAAAAATAGTATAAGCTACAGTTTACGCAAATACAGAATAGTGTATGCAAGTTAACCGTACAATAATATTTATTTAGAATTAACTGATATTAAAATCGAGAAATGAACTTTATATCTGTTTTAGACGGTGAATTTAGTCACTTTTTTCTGCTTTACACAACGAAAGTACGCGTTTTGCCTTTCTTTTATTAGATAATTTTACCTTTTGTTTTATATTCAATTTTTGTCAAAATATAATATCAAATGGAATATCATTTATGCACTTTACCTCACAGACGATCCGGATAAGGATGCAGCACTGAACTTACTGAAATAATGTTTTGTGAGGTTGAAAAAGCCTTGACCACTTGAGATTTACTAGCCCCCGATTATTTATAATTCCATGGAATCGACGGCTACGTTAAAACTCAAGCTGTCAGGGCGAGTCTACACCGGAAGACTTGCTCAAGATCCTGCTCTCTTTGCATCTGCATTGGGTCATTATGAAGAACTCGAGGCGCGAAAGTAGCTCAACATCTCATGTTTAGCTTGTACACAAAATTTGAAAAATCCGAAGAAATTTCGACATTATTTGTAGTAATTTAGTCGATATTATGCTATCCATAATAATGCATTTTGAATCTCGGGGCGCGTGCATTGGGGTTATTATAAAAAAAAATTATGTACAAAACAGTATAAGCCGTAAACGGTATAATAATATTTTATCTGAATGAACTAATACTTCATTCGAGTAATGAACTTTATATCTATTTTAAGCGCTGATTTTAGATGTCCTTGCGAATTTGTGATATTTTTCTAGATTTATTATACCTGTGTTATGCACTGATTGAAAAGTAAAACCGATTTTAGTCAACTTTTTGCAGCTTGAAGCAACCAAAGAATGCATTTTGTCTTTCTTGTATTCAGTTTCTCTGCTTTTCTCATTGCTTGTGTTTTCTACAATTTTTTATCAAAATTTAATATTAAATGAAATGTTATTTATGCACTAAGATTGTAGCATCGAAGATACTGAAATAATTTCCAGTTTTATGAAGTTGAAAAAGTCTTGAACTCTTGGGTTTTGTTGGCTTATGATTTTTATAATTGGATGAATCGTGAGTCAGCCAAAACTCAAGCTGTCATGGCGAACTTACACCGAAGAACGCGCCTAGTCAAGATCCTGTTTATCCCATGATCACTTTGCAGCTGCACTGGATCTTTATGAAAAGCTTGATCCAAAATAACTCAAGAAAGACACAAGAAGGAATGTTGAAATAATGAGAGTGATTTAGTCGACTTTGCGTTATCAATAAAAATTTCGCGCTATCGAAATAATTATAAAAAAAAAATTGCATACAAATAAAAGAAATGACTATAAGCTATTGTGTACGCACGTAAAAAAAATGGATGGTAAAATTGACTCATAATGAACTGATAATTAAAACGATGATGCGTTTTGCCATTTTGTATTATTTTTCTGTCTTTGTTTGTAATTACTATTTATTTTTTGTCAAAGTTAAATACTTAATCAAACATCATCTAGGCACTGCGCCTCACAGCCGATTCGGATGTGTGCCGCAACGAACTTACTGAAATAAGTTTAAGTTTAGTTTAAGTTACGTTTCGCGAAATTGAAAAAGCCTTGAACACGTGGATTTTACTGGCCTACGATTTTTAAAATTAGACGAATTGAAAGTCAGTTTAAAAATAAAGCTATCAGAGCGCGACTTCACCGAAAAAAAACTCGCTAGTTCAAGGACCTGGCTATCCCATGTTCACATTGAAAAGATTGAGAAGTCAAAGTAGATTTAGATCTCATGTATGGTTCGTACAAGCTATGCATAAAATCCTTAGGAATTTTGAAAAAATAAATAGAGGTTTAGTGGGCGTTATGTTATCTATAATAATTTATCTAAAGTCTTCGGATGGGTGTATCGGAAAAGTTATAAATGATTTGCTTTGCTTGTATTTTTTTGTCAATGTTAAATACTAAATTAATGCACTTCGCTTCACAGCCGATCCGGATAACGTTGTCGTTTCGAAGTTACTGATATAACTCAACGTTTCGTGAAATTATAAAAGCCTTGACCACTTAAGGTTTACTAGCACCCGATTATTTATAATTCAATAAATCGCGTGCTACGTTAAAACTCAAGCTGTCAGGGCGAGCCTCCACCGGAAGACTCGCCTCAAGATCCTGCTCATCATGAATCTGTATCGGATCAATATGAAAAACTTGAGGTGCGAAAATAGCTCAACATCTCATATTTAGTTTGCACACATGTCTTGAAAAATCCGTAGGAATTTTGAAGTATCGAGTAGTCGACATTATGCTATCGATAATAATGCATCTTAAGTGTAATTTTTGTTTTGTTATTAATATCCCAGTGTTGGCTTATGTGTTAATACGGAAAGTTTTTTATAAAAAACTTTTATGGATAACTTTAGGAGCATACTAAAGTGGTACCAACTCTGGATGTCCTAGAGCGGACGGTTCCTGGCGGAAGATTTTGACTTTGGTCCGAATGAAACATATGACCACTATGTGGGTAATACACGAATAAAATTGGTTTAACCTTGTCAACCATAAAGTGTAATAAAAAAGTCTTAATTAAAAATTATATAAGTAACTTTATCTAACATATATATGATTGTATCATTGTTGCATTATAATAATTGTAATCTTTAATTGTAATGTCTGCAACTTTATTGTACTAATATTATAAATGCGAAAGTTTTTGAGTAAACTTTCCAAGAGATGGCAACAGGTACTAGTTCCGATTTTTGTAATACAACATCCGAAAAGCAAAGTAATAAAAAAACCATTTATAAAAATAACTTATAAAACTCGATAAATTCAGAGCGCGTTAAAATCCTAGGCAAACTATCGATTTTCTATAGTAATTTATGATCTTAATTTAAATTAATCCTGGGATATGCAACTTACCAATGTCTATTGGAAAGTCGTGGTTTTAATCTCCAAAATATCTTAACTAAAGCATTCATGCTATCATCTTAATTTAATTAAATTTTAACGCTAAATTAAGATTTAACTTTTAACTTAACTTAATCTTAATGCTTATTTGTATATTGTTTTTCTGAATTAATTGCTTGATCTTTTAAATTATTTAATGCAAGGGTCTTTTATTGTAATTAATAATATTTTTTTAATTTGAACTGTATCTTTTTAAAAATCAGTGTTTGCTTGTAATGACATCTTAACGGATGAGTTTGCTTTTAGGATCGCTTAAATCGCTTGTGCATATATGAATGTATTAATTTTATTGTAATTGCGTTTATCTTGTAAGTTATAATCGTAAGGAACCAATAACAACAATTTTATCTCTTGCTCAGCAATATAGTAAACTTTTACTATTTACTGTTAGTTTAACCCTTAGGTTAACAGGTAGTATCGATCCATCAAAAATCAGTTTACTTGGGCCTTCTTAAGAGTTATTCCTTTCAATAATGTATTGATATTAGCAAACTCACTAGAATATTATTTTCCTATAATCCGCGGGAAATTTATTATAAATTAATATATTATAACAAAGGAAGCAAGGATTATAGCAAAACAATATTCTAAATAGTTTTAACTTTGTACACTTAAAAACAATACAACACGTGCGCAGAAAATAGTGAGTCGACTTCAAAAAGAGAAAATAACTTTTTTATCTTTTTTAATATTTAAATGAGTTAATCTTGTGTGTATATATATTTTTTCGGAATCTCGAAAACGGCTCCAACGATTTTCCTGAAATTCAGCATGAGGTTTTGAGGGAGAAAAATAGATCTAGATATGTTTTATCCTTGTTTTCGGGCTTTAAAATTTTTTTGAAATTTACGTTGAATACGATCACAATTTTTCGCTGTCAAACATAAAGTTATGGTAGTTCATTTGGGGAACGGGCGATATAGAAGGTGAAATACCTAGGATCGAGCCCCACCTGCCCTATTATTTTTCCATTTTTTTTTTTAATCTTTTTATAAATTACCGAGCAAGGTTCAGTCACCCAGGTACTGTATAATATTATATGTGCTATTAACACCTCAATTCAAAAATAAAAAAATAAAATAAAATTTAATATTAATTAAATTCAAATAAATAATAATGGAAGTTATGTGTGTACAAACATTTTGGTGATACATTTTTATTTGTATAAATAACGATGTCGAGAAAGTAAAAAATAGTACTTACAATATCATTTCTTTGTCACATTTGTAGCAACATATTTCCCAACAAAGTCTACTTAATCCGGATCCGTAGGTATATCACTAGAGGCACTTCTGTTTGCACTACCATTTGAATACACTATCTTGCCAAATACACAAATCACTTTTGCTTTACACCAATAACGGAGCACTTATGAAGCCTATATTAGTCAGCTAGTCTTCAGCTTAGTCAGCTAATTATTTACGTTATCGATTTCTTGTAAACAGTACAGCTCTCTTATGCAAAGTATTGTCACAGACTATATTTTTGCAATGAACTAATTTTACTCACACAATACAGGGTAAGCTGTAACCATACGTCTTATATATGCCCTTACACTTTGGCTACATTAGCGGGCTACGGCGAATATTCGAGCTACGGCGAATATATGTGGCCGGGTACATCGTTATAACGCGATGTATTCGGGCGCAGTCGATGTAACATCGGGCCACTGTCGGTAAACTGGCGCGCATCAAAGAGATTTGTCGCGACAACATTCACTTGAGTGGCCACACTTACGACACTTCATTGTCGTCCAGACTTTGAAGTGGGACGACAGACGCACAAAACTCAACGACGAATCAAATCAAATCAAAATCAAAAAACCTTTTATTAACAACAGTCACACTTACCCTACATGAATATTTACACTTATAAAATAAACAATATAAAATAAAAAATTCTACCTATGCAGAGAAATGTGACGTTGCAAAAAGGAACACCACTCAGTATACGTTGAGGTGGCCCCCAACACTGGTTTTCAGTGGCGACCATACCCTAAAACTAAACTAATCCGCCACCAACGCCAGCGACAGCTTAACAATGAGATGTGACTTTGTACAACCCATTGTTCACCTATTTACATCATATATTATATTAATATAATAATCGCCGTAGGCCGCTTTCCGAATCTTCGCCCGCTAATGTAGAGAAGAACATCGTGTGTGGCCGACACACAATATTTTGCGCGCCAACGCGACACGAATCTTCGCGCGCTAATGTAGCCCCGGCATTAGAAGGACTATAATAGAATAACACTATTCAAGGCACGTGGCTGTCTGAACAGCAAAGTCGGATTGGATTAACGAGACGTCGTGACAGCTATTTGTAAGTAGGAAGGTTTATTTCTATGTTAATTAAACTGGAATGTACTTGAGTGAACTGTATTTATACAATTTATTTATTAATTTATACAATACAATACGAAAATTACATTCATGTTTGTTTTATTTCAGTCATTCCACTCTCATTTCTTACCGAGGTGTCGTAAAAAACGACTAAGGTAAGTCGACCCGTGGTATCCGGCTGAGTAGATTAGACCATCTTCATTTCTTATCCATGCACCGTAAAAGGCAAGTAGATAAGCTAAGTTGACATCAGGTAAGTGGCCAGTTCTAAAATAACTAACCAAAACATGTTACAACATGTTTAAATTATGTCGTGCCGAGCCCATTTAGAGTGGGATAAGTGTATAGGCCTCCCTCACGTCACATATCCACCGACATTCATATTTAACACTCGTTTGGCCACATGATTTTCAAACCTCCTCATCATGTCCAAACCATCTTAATCTTGCACTTTTCGTCTTTTTCTAGTACTAATATGAAGTTAAATACAAAATACTATACTATGTTAAAGTAAACAGGTGACAGAGCCTTACTCGGTAATTTTTTAAAAGATATAAACTTTTTTTTAACAAAAATTACAAAAATAAAAAAGGCGCTACTGACATGTGGGATTCGAACCCGGGTTTCAAACATTATCTGTCCGCTCGTTACCCATCGGCTGTCGCGGTATTGCATTTATCAACTAAAAAATCAGGTGCTTTCAATTCTACATTTTTTTAATGCCCAAAAACAGGGATAAAATGTTTTCTTTTTAATGAAAACCTAGCTAGATCGATTTTTCTCAAACATACATACTGAATTTCAGGTAAATCGTTGGAGCCGTTTCCGAGATTCAGATAATATATTTATATATATTTTTTATTAAAGATAAAGATAGCATCTTTATTAAAAATAAAGATACCAGAAGAATTACTTTTACAAGTGAATACAAACACTAATGTAAGTATTGAATAAATGACATTTCACAAATGCATCCATTACAAGCTGTGACATTTAAACCATCTCTATCTATGTTACCAAAGCTTAGAAATGTAAGCAATTAATCTTATGACGCTCCGACCGCTCATTTATATACTTACTATGGCTTTAAGGATTAACGTCAAGGATAAACTAAATAAATTTGAAATAATATTGAATAGTAGCTTTAGGTCGCAGATTGGGAACCACATTGTGCCTTAAGCAACGATGTCCATGTGGTAAAGAAAAGAGGTAGACTTTTGGCATATACGGGCTTTCATGCCATAGGAGCTCTGGTAGACTTTTCCGTCATGGTTCTCTTACTGATGCCATCAAAAGAGCTCTTGCCACCATCGACATTCCTGCTCTTCTCGTGCCTTTCGGGATATGTCAGGATGATGGCAAGAGACCAGACGGCTTGACGCTGGCTCCTTGGGAACGGGGACGGGCCCTAATGTTGGACGCAACATGCGTTGATACGTTGGCCTCGTCCCATATCAGGGAAACAGCGTCAAGACCTGGAGCTGCGGCGGAAATGGCCGAATCTGGCATATATTTGTGCCGTTTGCAGTTGAGACCCTAAGGCCAGGGAGTCAAAGTGCAATTTTTTTTTATCCTTTTTAACACCTCGGTTGATTGCCTCTTCAGGTGACAAGAGGGCTGGCTCCCTTTTCGCTCAAAGAATCAGCTTAGCAATTCAGCGCGGAAACGCTGCCAGCATTCTTGGGACCATTCCACGTGGGCAGGATTTGTATAGTCCTAGCGTGTAAGTAATTTAAGATCGATATAACTTGTACATTTTTCCACAAATATTTAAGTATCTAAATGTAGAGTAGACAATCCGTTTTCATACCTGATACATGCAGGATTCGTAAAAACACATGCACAAAACTACACACAATACTCAAGCACTACACATGTTGACTATGACAAACTCAACAATCGTTTCGCACCCGCAACCGAAGCATCATCAGGAGATAAACTCCACGGCAATATTGCAAAGTTTTGCGGTGGATGTGTTTTTACGAATCCTGCATGTATCAAGTATGAAAACGGATTGTTCACTCCACATTTAGCAATATATATATTTTCTATCTTATTTCATCGCGGATTATAGCAAAACAATTTTATTATTACTTTTGTAGTATGGATCCCCTAAATCCCAATTCTATAAATAAACTGGTACACTTTTATAAAATAGTGGGCCTAAGTTGTGAAAAGATCAAAGTGGCTTTGTATTTTTGGTATTAATACAAAAGCAGAGTTACAAAAGATATAGTAAAAGTGAAACTCACTTTTAGTAAACTTCTTATATGTTAACCACCGGATTTTAAAAGTGTCACATATTTTCATCATAGATAAAGCAACAGTTGCTGATGAAACAACCAACAACAAATTACAACCAAAAACATCATTTTAATTTAAAAATCCTTTATTAATATAATGATAAAGTACTCGTAGAAAAGTATCACTAAGCAACCATTCAACTATATTTAAGCTAAAGATGAGGAATTTATATATAAAACAAACAAACACGCTTTAACATCAAAATATGGATACCTTACATTATGTCATATACACATTAACGTTAAAAGGCCATTTAAAATGCAAATTGTAAAATTAGGTACGTCAAGTAAAAAGCTTCTTCTTCAGACGGCGGAAAGTGTTATTTAGCCAGACAAAAGCTTTTCGTTACAACATAAAACGTTCCTTCTTCAATGGCGGCCTCTCGTTCTGACAAAGACAAAGGGTATGTTAGAAGAAATCGGCGTACACCGCAATTTAGATCCTATGTGGTTAAAATAAGGTTCTCTGATGGAAACCGATTTGCGATGTCAAGTGCCGTTGCAGTTTATAAAGTATGCATCCGGTTGTTTAAGCTTTTCAAGAGATGGCGCAACAGGTTCCGATCTTTGCAATACATTTGTAAAGCAAAATAATAAAAAAACATTTACAAAAGTAACTTATCAAACTTGTGAAATTCAGAGCGCGTTCAAATTCTAGACAAACTAACGATTTTCAAAGTAATTAATGAACTTAATTTAAATTAATCTCAGGAAATAAGTAAGTAAAAAGAAGTACCGGCGGGTAGGAGGTAAATAAAATACCTCCAACGAACAATAGGTATATCTTTGTCGTGCTGGTTGGATATACGTATTTCGACTCCCGGCTGAAATATGCCCTGATATACGGTTCGAAGAAATGTGGGACTAACGTCCTAAACGTTCATTTATAAATGACGTAACGGAAAACATAGATCTGAAGACGAACCAGAAAATTTTGCAGAAAAATAGGACCGATCCCAATTAAAAATGGGAAGAAGGCCAACTGACTAATGATAACTTAGTATAAAGTAAGTAGCGGCCTATTACTCTTCCACTGCTGGGAATAGGCCTCTTCTTTCCGTTTTTGGAGAGATGGGTTGGAGCTAAGACAACGCTGCTCCAATGCGGATTGGTAGGTTACACCTATCTCCAGAATTCTCTAGAGATATGCAGGTTTCCTCACGATTATTATAAAAGAGATTACTTTTACTACGGCTATCCACATAAAATAGTGTTTTCTTACACAAAGAAGAAGAAGAATAAGATATCCAGGACGCAGGAGCCGCAAGCTTATGTCGGTTAAAAATTAGATGGTATTTAAAATGATGTAATTATTTTTTATATCGAATTTTTTTGGTTTGTTCACCTTTCATGAAAGGCGACTAAGGTAAATCGACCCGCCGTGTGGTATCCGGCTGATTAGAATAGACCATCCTCATTTCTTACCGAGGAGTCGTAAAATTCGACTAAGGTAAGTTGACTTCAGGCAGGCCGGTCGTAAAATATGTAGCCAAATCATATGACATGTTTGTGACATGTTGTTCCCACTTAGAGTGGGATAAGGGCAAGGGGATGATGATTCACCTATCATGAAAAGAATGCATATTTGACCATCAGGATTAAAAGTATATTAACATTTAAAAAAGGTTAAATCACCCTTAGCCTAATACTCACGCAAGCAGAAATCGGAATATGGATTTAACTCGTCACTGGCACCTCGCTATCCAATTATAGGCTTAGTCGATGTTGTTCACCCTGAAACCATTCAATGTTCTAGGACCACTTCTTTACATGTTAGAGTTAGTCTTCACCAAGTCTTTTACCCTTTCATTTCGCTCATGCAAATTTTTGTATGTGGAAATGGAAATGGAATGGGAATGTGGAATATCCTAAAATATTCCATGAGTTCTTAAGGATTTCCTTTTAATTTATGATAAGTGAGTTTTAAATAAACATAAATTTGCAAGAGTCGGGAATTGAAGTCCATGCATTTTAGACCATATCAATATTTGATATAAAGACAACAACACTGTCTCATCATCTTCCTGCCCTCATCCCACTCTAAGTGGGGACGGCAGAACATGTTATAAACATGTTGTTACATGATTTGGCTGCGTTTTTACGACGTCAACTTACCTTAGTCGTATTTTACGACACCTCGGTAAGAAATGAGGGTGGTACTATTCTATTCAATCGGACACCACACGGCGTTTTGTCTAATTCTTTTAATTTCTATTACTTTATTCTCAACTGCTTACCCGTCATTGTTAACAAATTCTACTTAAGAGATGGATTTCTCAAAACATTATTAGTTTAATAAGGCAAATACCAACGTTGACGGTAGCTTGTCTGCTTTTAACACTTTTGACAGAAGGTGAAGTACCTAAAATTATTCAACGCTTGTAGCGGAATTTAATATACATAATATTATCAAGGAGCGTTGTTAAAGGGGTTTAAATATGCTTTTAACATAGTTTGCATAACATTAATCACGACATTCTCGACGTTTTCGAGACAATAGTATGCACTAGTATGTATTTACACTTCCATATATTTACAGTTTATTAGAAATACTAGTTGTGGGTGTTAATGTTCAAATTGTGTTACCTTTGTATAATAATTTCTACATTGCTAAACTGTAACAATGGAAAGATGCGAGGCAACCCTGCATGTATCCTTTTAATATGTTTGCTTCAACTATGTAATGCATGACAACGTGAGATTCAATATATTTCTTTTTGTATCATCATGATGAGTTTTTGAATCTATCTATCTATCCATATATGGATAGATAGATAGATCTATCTATCCATATATATGGATAGATAGATATATCTTTCTATGTATTCCACTAAGGCAGAGGCATTAAAATTTCGTTAAAGAAAATCCAAACTCCTAGTTGTCATAGCACAACAACTTATGTTAGTGATAGGAATTTTGACCATTATTTAGCGTTGTTAAGTCCATATGGGATCCAAAGTTATTATGAAAGCTTTAACTTCGGTTATTTATTGTTTATTCCTCTTACTCGATTAAACTGTTGTGTGAAACTTCCCTAGAGTAGGAAAAAGATTTGGATCAGTTTATGGGAGTGAACTTAAAAATGCTCGTTAAATCTATACTTCTATACTTAATATATAAAGCTGAAGAGTTTGTTCGTTAGTTTGTTTGATTGTTTGAACGCACTTATCTCAGGAACTATTGAACCGATTTGAAAAATTCTTCCAGTGTAAAATAGTCCATTAAATGAGTCCGTTAAAATGAGTAGGGGAGGAACATTTAAAGCCTTCCTCGCATGCGCTGCGTAAACTGTGATAGTTATTCAAAAATCATATATTACAAAATTGTTGCCCTCTAAAAGTTCTAAATAAAAGTCCGCGACAGCATATGTCTTTTTTAAGGTTAACCCACAATAATCATTTTTATGGTTATTAAATGACTATATTACGGTTTTAATCATTCCACGTAGGCGGAGCCGCTGGCGATTGCTAGTCATGTATAAGCGTCACTTTTTTGAAAGATATATTTTTTATGTAAGTTTTCAAACTAAAATAATATTATGATACTTTTGTAGTCATTAAAACGTTAATGTGATGAGTTTTGCCTTTTGTTGGTTTCGAGTATTCTATTTGTTGTTTGCAATGATAATCAGCAAGTTCATAATGCTACCAACCTCATTTTATGCACCTTCAAAATGAAATATTTGAATTTACGAAGCGTTAAAGTATTAAAAGTGTGGCTAAGCGGATTATTATGGTGGTAGATCGCCTCACAAGCTTTTAGTAACGACGGCGCCGTACATCAAATAGCACCGCCACGGTTTATATTTTTAAAATATGTTGCTTACTTATAATAAATTAATATGTTTAATTTTTTTATTTTTTATTTAGACACACACACGATCGTCCGTCCTCAAAGTAAGTAACTTAATACTTGTGTTATGGGTGACATACGACTGTTGAATATATACTTATATATTTTTTAAATACACCCAGGCTCAAAGACCAACAAATTCATTTATAGAAAATGTTGGCCCTCAGCGGGAATCGAACCCGCGACCCGCGGAACCGAAGGCAGGATCCCACTGCGCCAACGAGCCAGTCAGAGAGATATATAAATGAGTTAATCTTGTATTCAGCATGCAGAGGGTTTTGGGGGAGAAAAATCCATCTAGATAGGTTTTATTTAAAAAAAATTAGTGTTATCCCTGTTTTTGGGCATTAAAAAATACTAAAATTTACTTTTAATTTTTTGAATATATTAATATTTTTGCCGTTAAATGTCAAGTCAGCGTAGCTTATTCGGGGAACGGGTGGTCGCGAGAAATTAAAATACCTAGGATCGAGCCCTACCTACCCTATTATATTTTCATTTTTTTATGTTTTTTTTATATTGTTTTAAATTTACCGAGCACGGCCAAATTTATCGGTCAATCAGGCACTTCATTAATTAAGGTAGTAAAATTGATGACAAAAGGTAGGGACGTGAATTAAATTTTGACGGCGAAGTTCTTCTCTTCTTCTTCGAGTGCCTCTCCGACTAGCGAAGGTTGGCAGTCAGCTCCATAAATTTGTCCCTATCCCTCGCTAGCCGGAACAGTTCAGCGGCGCTCGCGATCCCCGTCCATTCCCTTACGTTGCGAAGCCAGGATTTCTTTCTGCGTCCAACACCTGTTTTTCCGGAAACTTTTCCCATTAAGATGAGTTGCAGAAGTCCATATCTGTCGTGCCTAAGAACATTTCCTAGATATGCGACTTTTCTCATCTTAACGGTTTGCAAAAGTTTCCGGTTTTGATGGACGCGTCGCAGAACTTCCACATTCGAGATTTTCTGGGTCCAGCTTATAGACAACATGCGCCTGTAAGCCCACATCTCGAAGTCTCGAAGCCCACATCACGGTGAAGTTAACGTATAGTAATTGCTATGTCCCACTAACAATCTCCCCCGCGACTTAGTTTGTGTCTACTTAGCGTTTACGTGCCTTAAATAAGGCAATAGTATCCTGGGTGATCGAAACTTGCTCAGTAATTTTTTTTAAAGATATAAAAAAATACAATTAACAAAAAATAAAAAATAAAAAAGCGCCGGCTAGCATGTGGGAATCGAATCCAGATTTTGAAGTTTTTTGCTCCGCCCGTTCACAATTAGGCTACCACAGGCTTTGCATTTGACAGCTCAAAAGTCATTTGGATTAAATTCTACATTTTAGTATTATTTTTAATGCTCAAAAACAGGTATACAATGTCATTTTTTTAATGAAACCTAGCTAAATCGAGTCCCCCCCCGTCTCCAAAACTCCCTACGTGCTGAATTTCATGAAAATGATTTACAAGATTATGTAAATCCCGCCGTGTGGTAAATCCGGCTGAGTAGAATTATACAACCTCATTTCTTACCGAGGTGTCGTAAATGGCGACTAAGGTAAATTGACGCACCGTGTGGTATCCGGTTTAGTAGAATAGACCACCCTCTTTCGTACCGAGGTGTCGTAAAATACGACTGAGGTAAGTTGACATCAGGCAGGCGGCCGGTCGTAAAAACGCAGCCAAATCATGTGACAGCAAGTTTATGACATGTTGTGCCAACCCCACTTAGAGTGGGATAAGGAAGACGATGATTTACAAGATTATGTAAATCATTTAAATATTAAAGATGTATTTTTTCCTAGTTCTCAAAAGAAAAAAGAGATTTTTTAGTACCTATATATACATATGTTGCCCCGGAGTATATGTTTTATTTGTACCAAATTTCACGTGAAAATAGACATCAACTAAAATAAAACTTATGTCAACGATTACTGCTATTAAAAATGTACATACAAATACAATTTAGCAATTTCATCCCATATAACTGATCCCATGCAATTCGACGCTTGAACACAGGTATTAATTGAACACAGGGATAATACTTGTAGATTAATTACACTATATTGCTCCTTTGCGGCTAGACAAAAGGATTATAATAGATCGATATTTCAATCTATTGTTCGATATAAACCCTATCTTTTAATACTAGCTATGATTGCGGCTTCACCTGCGTGGAAAAAAGTGTGTATTTCTTGCGTATATAACGTAATATTTTAAATGAAATCTTTTTAAAGTGAAATTAAAAGTTAACCATAAGAAGAGACATTCTGTCGCGGACTTTTTTGTAGTATTCTTGTAGATCTGCAATTCACTAGTACATCACTTTAGTGTATCTTTGTTAGTTTACGCGCCGCACGCGACTAAATCTCCAGCAGGCGAGTTTTAAAAAACTGTGCAACCTTTTCAACACAATTTACAGAAAACCGTTATTACTTAACTTAAACCTTACGGAAGAATTGCACAATCTTTGAGTAGAACCCTTACAAAAATCAGTTCAGTAGATTTTAAGAAAATCGATCATATACAGACAGACAGCTTCGTTTTATTATATGTACAGATTTTTTAGAGTTTTCGTAATCTAATTTAATGATACCACCTTTTCTACCAGCTTTCATCGAAAGTTTTGAGGGAGATTAGATTAGATTTCTTTTATAAATGTAAAATTTTTCTTTGAGAGAGATTAGATTAGATTTCTTTTATATATGTAGGTCTATAGATTCAAGATTGCAAATATCTTTTTTTTAAGTATAGTTTATTACTACTTTTCAACGTAAAAAAATATGGACACATATTTACGATTTGGAATTGGAAAATTATTAAAACGAATACAGTATTAATTGCCCTGCGCATTTCCTGCTTAAAATTGCTATAATCTTTTCACCATATACTTAACTAGCAATGGCAGGCGGCTTCGCACGCGTGTAAAGATTAAAACCGCTATAAAGTCTATTGGTAACAATAAAAATGGTTAGAGTGGGTTTACCTTAAAAGCTAGACATATGCTGTCGCGGAGTTTTATTTAGAACTTTTAGAGGGGAACAATTTTGTAATACATGATTTATTAATAGCTATTACCGTTTACTTAACGCACGCAAAAAAAGCTTTAAATTTTACCTTTGCTTTACTATTTTTTATTGCTGCTCCTCTCCTATTTATCTTAGTGTGACATAACCTATAGCCTGCTTTAATAAATGGACTATCTTACACTGAAAGAATTTTTCAAATCGGTCCCGTAGTGAGATTAGCGCGGTCAAAACACAAACTCTTCAGCTTTATATATTAGTATGGATTAAAATATCTCAGGGGTTAAAATAAAATAAAAACTAACGCTCTAGAAAATAAATCCAACAGCGGTTCCCACTTAAGACATAATGAAACTCTTCAAGCTGTGCGGGTTAAATATATTTTAAGTTTAACTACGATATAATTTCAGTGTAAAATTTTAACTAAATACATACTCGTAAGCAGCTTACCGAAGGCAATCCCAGCAAAGCATGCCCGAGTTTTAAGTGGCAACTACACTTTAGAACTTTCTCGGAGTATTTCGGAAGGGTTTGTCCCAAGTATTAACAAAGTCGAAAAAATCAAAATTAAATCATATTTCTTGTGAATACAGTAACTATAGATGTTAGTACCTTGGTTGACCGAGCTTTGATAGGTAATTTTTTACAAAAAAAAAATAATTTGGTAGTTGGAGATCGATCCTAGGTATTTTCATTTCTCGAGACTGCCCGATCCCGAATAAACTACGCTGACTTGACAGTTTATAGCAAAAGTAGCGTTTTATATCCAATATAAATTTTAGTATTTTTTATGCCCAAAAACAGGGATGAAACGATTTTTTTTGCATAGAACCGAACTAGATCGATTTTTCTCCCCCAAAATCCCCTACATGATAAATTTCATCTAATCTAGTCTATCTCCTGACGATGCTTCGGTTACGGGCGAAACAATTGTTGAGATTGTGGTGGTGAATGTGTGCAGTGCTTTTGTATTGTTGTGTTATCGGTGTCGGGTAGTGCATGAGTTTTTACAAATTCTGCATGTATCAGGTATGAGAACGAATACATACACTCTACTTTTAGCATTACATATATTTTCTTTTATCGCGGATTATAGCAAACTAATATTCTCAGTACTTTGTATTATGGACCTCTCAAAGTAACGCCTAAGTCTATAAATTATTTAAAACGGCATAATCATACAAATCCACCAATTTATTTTCTAGTCAACATTGTAAAAATACTTCGCAGTCCGTAACAATATTACCACAAAATTCTTGTACTAAAGTTTGCAATACTATTGTGGCAGTTGGCTTACAGCCAGGACAATTGGCTTCGATATCTGAAACACCGTACAGATGTTATAAGTTGGGGGAAGCCAGATTCTTTGTCAGACAATGTTTTTATGTGTATCAAATCATATTACGCGGTACATTTACGTAACTGACAATGTGATATTTAGTATTTGGGATATTTAGTTTAAGATAAGATCATTGGTGTGCCGTGTGGTATCCGGCTGTATAAAATAGACCACCCTGATTTCTTAGCGTACATTATATAAACATTACATTAATAGAAAATAAATTACTGTGAAATGGTTCCGTATATATTTTTTTAAATATAGAATTTACAATATAACGCTATCTGGCAACAAAAAATATTTAAGCAACCCCTGAACTTTAAAATCCCTGCACAATACTAAGAAGGAAAGCTGTAGAAATATTATTTACTTCGATAGATAACAATAAAAATATATCTGTCACATTTATAGCTGAATCAAGAATATACACTAACAGTAGATCTACACCATAGTAAAGTAAAGTAGCGGCCTATTACTCTCCCACTGCTGGGAATAGACCTCTTCTCTCCGTTTTTGGAGAGAAGGATTGGAGCTAAGACCTACCACGCTGCTCCAATGCGGATTGGTAGGTTACACATACCTCCAGAATTCAGAGATACGCAGGTTTCCTCACGATGTTTTCCTTCACGGAAATGCGTGTGATAAATTGCAATAATCAATTAGACACATAAGTTTTTAGAGAAAAACTCATTGGTGTCTGCCCGGTTTCGAACCAGTGACCTCCTCGAAAGAGTCGCACGTTACTGCTGGGCTAATACAGTTCACACCATTGGATATAGAATTGTAATATGAATATAAAAAGGATACATATTGTGTCAAAATACGGCATGTAAAAAATATAAAACAAATGTTTACCATCTAACACCCTTACTGTTAAATCCAGATAAAGTTCGGAAGTTATGGAAATTCAAACTTCGCGTAAGCTGATTTAATGTTTCTACAAGTACTTACGTTACGTTAAGTATTTAATAGCGAAAACAAAATCTTATGTTAATGGAGATATTTACGCTGTAAAAATACGCTATTTACGTTACAAAAGTAATAATAAAATTATTTTGCTATAATCTGCGATGAAGTAAAATAGAAAATAATATCGATCAAAATCGCAAAGCTTTGCGGAGTCTATCTCCTGATGATGCTTCGGTTGCGGGGCGAAACGATTATTGAGTTTGTGATAGTGAACGTATTTAGTGCTTGTGTATTGTGGTGGCGGTGGTGGAGGTTTGTGCATGTGTTTTTACGAATCCTGCATGTACCAGGTATGATAACCGATTGTCCACTCTACATTTAGCATTATACATATCTTCTATTTTACTTCATCGCGGATTATAGCAAAATAATTTTATTATTACTTTTGTATTATGGATCTCCGCAAAGTAACGCTTAATTCTATAAATTATCTATTTACGTTAAATACAATAATTGTATTATTTTATTATTGTTACTGTATTACTTTTTTTTAATTTATTGTCAACACAATTAGACATAAAATAAACATATATAAACACACCTTTCAAAATACCACGCAGGGTTTATATGAAGGTGTGGAATTAGCATTATTTCTCTAAATCTATGTCTAATAATATAATGTTTTTAAATGTTATCTTTTCAATGGCTATTGAAAATTATTAAGTTAACATGCAAGTTAACAAGAGTTAAAATAGATACAGCTGATTCTATTAAAACACTTGTACACCTGAATTTTAACTTTAAAAATTAATATAATATTAATACAATCAAACTCAAACTTTATAAAATTAATACAATCAAAGAATATAGTTTATATCATTAGTTTTAAGCAAATATTTTTTAAACTTCTTAATAAATACATTCTTTTTTAACGATTTATTTTAAAACGCACATTCATTTAAGATTTTTGCAACATATACCATCGCGGAGTTTTCTGTAGACCTTTCTCAAGGTGCACAAATACTTGGAACATTATTTTGATAAATATCGTAGGGTTCAGCCTGCGTTTGCAATGTAAGCGGAAAAATGTAATTATTTATGACACCACGTTAGATATCTCAAAAATTACAGTAATTCTCTACTCCATATTAAACGTTATTATACATATAAACGTTCCTCTTCAATCACTCTATCTATTAAAAAAACCGCATCAGAATCTGTGGCGTAGTGATTTAAGCATACATAGGGATATAGGGACATGGTGTCATAGGGACATAGGGACTGACAGAGAAAGCGACTTTGTTTTATACTATGTAGTGATTATCAAAATTCCTACCAACTCTATTTCGATTCTATACACATAAAATACAGGGAATGGCATATACGCGAATTAACTTTAGACGTACATGAAACCAATGAGATGAGGGCTTGCAATACAAGTGCACTGTTGTTTTGAAATAGCGAGAATTTCTCGTCGGCCGAGATATAAGCCGGCTTTAAGTCATATATGAAATCAAAGTCTATCAAGTATCTATTCTATCTAGTATTATTTAAGTTATATTTAATAAAATAGAAATAGACAAAAATTTAAAGCTAGTGACAGGAGTGGTAACAGAGTTAAGTAGCAACTTATATGATTAGTAAAAGCTAATCTTTTACCTGCGACTTCGTTCGCGTGGACTGTTGTTGTGTGATAGGTCGATAATAGATGGCGCTTGTCAAAGTCATCTTATTCCTATAGAATTAACAGGATCTTTATAGCCTAAATATAATTCCGGTGTAAAAGGAATAATAGTGCCAAATTGCATCGATATTGGTTCGGCGGATTTGCCGTGAAAGAGTACCAACCATAAATCCGTACTCACAAACTTTCGCATTCATAATATTAGTAGGATTTTCAAAAACATACAAGCACAACGTCCTTTTCTTTTCGATTTGAGTGCGTAAATCTTATATTTATAGCTCAGGTAGATTTTTCCGAAAAAACTCCCGTTACTTGTATTTTGTTTTCCAAGATAAATTTCCCATGTAACCTGCTAATCTGTATCGCAGATTTTTTGCAAATTTGTGTATAACAAGCCGGTTCTTAATAGCTTCACTGTCTGATTTCACTGGCTGGCTTCACTGGCTGGTTTCACTGGCTGGCTTCAGTGGCGGGCTTCACTGGCTGACTTGATGAGCTAGCTTTATGGCTGGCTTCACTCGCTGACTTTGGCTTAATAGCTGGCTTCACTGGCTGACTTGACGAGCTGGCTTAATGGCTAGCAACACTGGCTGACTTCACGAGCTAGCTTGATGGCTGGCTTCACTGGCTGACTTGACGATCTGGCTTGATTGCTGGCTTCACTGGCTGACTTGACGAGCTGGCTTGATGGCTGGCTTCACTGGCTGACTTGACGAGCTGGCTTTCTCACATCCGTAGCTGCCACGTTGTCGAGTAACACAACACGCGTATCAGAAGGGTGTAACACAATGTGAAATAATATGTACACATACATATCACAATCTTCCAATACAAGTGCTTGTAAACTGTTGGCCAGATCTATAAGACGCTGTATTTTGTGCTAACCGATACTATGAAGAATGTTTTTTTTCTATTATATCATCACAATGGAGGTACTTTATTGTAGTCACAATCTAGCCTTAAGGCTAATAAGCAACTTAATTTTAACCTAAACTTATATATTAAGTTATATCTTGTTATGTCTTGATCTTTGACTGGCTTGTTGGAGCAGTGGTCAGTGACCCTGCCTTCAGCTCCACGGGTCGCGGGTTCGATTCCCGCCGAAGGCCAACATTTTCTATAAATGAATTTGTTGGTCTTCGAGCCTGGGTGTATATTTGTATTTAAGTATGTATTTAAAAAATATATATGTATATATTCACCAGTTGTCTGTCACCCATAACACAAGTATTAAATTACTTACTTTGGGGATGGACGACCGTGTGTGTAAGTGTCCCATATATTTATTTATTTATTTATTTATTTATTTATATCTAAGAACAGGTCCAATGACTTATCTTAGTCTTTACTATAGGAGACACTTCGTTCTTGTGTTCTTTTTCAGTAGCACTACACTATCACTATATTACACTAACACAAAAGGTTTTGTCCTTTTCAGTCTTTTCACTAGTCCCTTAATATCGAGAAGCTGGATAGCCTCGATGTTTACATGATGATGTAGCCGCTGTTCGTGGGCTTTAGCATACTTTTTAATAACTTTATTTACAAACTCAACCTGGATATGTTGATGGATGTCTTTCTTACATACCAGGGAGCGTTAATACCTCTAAGTACCTTAATCTTGTGAGTATATTAATCTGAAGAAATGAAAGTTAAGAACATATTGCTGAGTCGACAAAAAACCACGTCAAATTTAACATTTATAAGACTCATTATATTACAAATATTTCACTAATTTAGAGTAGTATCTGGGTGACCGAGCCTTGTTCGGTAATTTTTTAAACATGTAAAAACTTGCAATTAAAAAAAGGAATGAAAGCGAGACATGTGGTACTCAATCCCGGGTTTAGAACTTTTTTGGTCCGCCCGTTACCAAAATGCTATCAAAGCATTATGTTTGAGCTAAAATATCATTTGGAATAAATTCTAAAATTTGGATAAAATGAAACCTAGATAGATCGATTTTTCCCCCCAAACCCCGTACACGCTGAATTGAAAAATTTTACATGCTGCAAATTGTGCATGCTGAATTGATCATGAAAATCGTTGGGGCCGTTTCCGATATTGTGAAAAATATATAAAAATAGCTAGATATACCCATAGATAATTAATTACTAAGATAAGATAATTGCCAAGATAGCGCTTTTATCTCAATAAATATATATTTTTACTACATTTTTTTAAAAGTTTTGACTATTAGTTTGACAACACAAAGGCCGGGCCAGCACAAGATGTTATAAACATGTGGTCACATGACCTTGGCTTCATATTTTACGACTGGCTGCATACCTGAGGTCAACTTATCTTAGTCGTATTTGACGACTGGCCACTTGCCGTCAACTTATCTTAGGACATCTCGGTAAGAAAGAGGGTGGTCTATTATACTCAAGTTAATATCACACGCCGGCTCAACTTACCTTAGTCGCCGTTTACAACATCTCGGTAAGCTATGGGGATGGTCTATTCTAATCAACCGGATACCATACAAGTTACGTACTATTTAGTATACTTGCTTGATAATAAAAAATAAACGCTTTTGTGCTTAATATAATAAGTAAATACTTTGATGAAATCTACCCAGAATTTTGTATAATATTTAATTCACGTGTTTGTTGTTTGTGAAAGTGAAAGAACAGTTTAACAGTGAGACTTTTCCAACAAATATAAAAAAATAGATTTTTATGAAATATTAAAAGAAAACCATTTTAAGGTTGCAAAAGAGGCGTACTTGCTTGATCATAATGCACTGAGAGGAAACATCCTACATTTTAAGTGTCGTTCATACGAGATATGATATTTGCTTAGAACTAATACAATATCCGTTACCTACCGTCTTAATATCAATAATGTTGTTTTTTTGCAGATATCAATCCAGTAATAGATGGATCCACTTACCTGAAAAAGAAACCAATTATTTATTCTTTAATAAATAAATAAATAAATAAATAATCTCCTGAACATTGATTAATTTTCACAAATAATATTTAGTAATAAATTTTGAAAATACAAAGCTAAAGTATATTATTATAACATCACTAGCAATTGCTTACGAAGGAAAGATTAAAACCGTAATATATTATTTTGATAACCATAAAAATGGTCAAAGTAGGTTAACCTTAAAAGGCAGGCACCAATGAGTTTTCTAGTAAAACCTATGTGTCTAATTGATAATTGCAATTTATCACACGCTTTTCGGTGAAGGAAAACATCGTGAGGAAACCTGCATACCTCTAGAGAATTTTGGGGATACGTGTAACCTACCAATCCGCATTGGAGCAGCGTGGTAGGTCTTAGCTCCAAATCCTTCTCTCCAAAAAAAAAAACGGAGGGAAGAGGCCTATGCCCAGCAGTGGGATAGTAACAGGCTGTTACATTACATATATATAATAACTAGTGGCCCGATCCGGCTTCGCACGGGTATAAAATATATAGCCTATGTCACTCAGTAAAAAAAATGATTAAAATCTATCCAGTAGTTTTGTTTTATTCATTACTGCCCGTGGCCCACACGCGTCAAATTTGGAATAAAACTATTCCCCTGGGGTGCCAAAGTGGTTGGCCTCCTCGTGGCGCACCCTGGGCAAGCTTAGTCTTGGCGAACGGACCACTTTGGGGTGGCCAATCCAGTTGTCCCTCTGATTAGCAGAGGGCAATCTGGCCGGGGACTCCGGGGGGGTTAGGGTGTTGTCCCTAATGAGCGA
This sequence comes from Morpho helenor, assembly GCA_029227775.1. NCBI lineage: Eukaryota > Metazoa > Arthropoda > Insecta > Lepidoptera > Nymphalidae > Morpho > Morpho helenor. Next base: position 16,252,583 of record JARGCU010000030.1, read on the forward strand.
CGGGTCCGGTTTGACTTACTCTAAGTCTGGCTGGACATGGTTCGGCCACCGTCGGCGAAACCTGAAAACCCAGCAATGGGAACGGGGACCTTCGGGTTGCGAGGAAGAAAACCTCTATAAAAAATTACCCGGTGGGGGCGGAAACGCCCACCAAGGAGTTGAGGCCCCTACTTGGGGCGCGGTCTCTCCCTGTCGACCGTGACATAACAAACACGGTGGGCAGGGAGCGATCGTGGGCAGCGATGGCCTCCCTTAGCTCTGCGGAGGGGGGCGGAGGGAGGCGGCGGAGCGGTTCCAAGAACTGTTGTTCTGGCTCCAATCTGCTGCTGGTGAGTCCAGGTGTTAGTGACTCGCCCAAGCCCATCGTCTGCCGCCGTAACTGGGGACCTTCGGGTGTTTCGAACGGGGTATATCGAACGCCTGGGTTACAGCTCCCCGAGGCGGTCGGTGCATCTGATGCTCCCGATGTACCGGTTAGCGGAGGGGGGCTTCTCTTTCGAGGGGCCCCTACCCGGAGAAGGTGTTTGTTCTCTGGGATCAGAGCTGTCGGCGGGATGGGGGCAATATGTACAATGATACCCTGTCCTTGCCATCGGCACCGTGGTGGAGCACACAGGTCGTTTTAGTCGGTGCGAGTCCGACATAACCACCGCCTGTCCCCGTCGGGCGGTGGTACCCATAAGTTTTTTTCTGAATAAAAAAAACAATTCCCCTTTCCCTATACCATGAAGATTCCCTGCTATCTTTGGAATATCTAAATTTATATACTACATTTTTACTTATTTACTTTTACATTTTCCCTAAGTATTTTATTTTTACAATTAATTACAGAATGTCTTTATATACAACATTCACAGCTTTCTTGTCATAAAGAAAGAATCTTTATTACACAATACAAACATGTTTTCTTTAGAGGTTACTCTTGATAAAGCGACATATAGTTGGCCATGTGAAAAAAAACCCGTCCAATCGCAGCTAAATTCGAAGTGCTATAAGACAAAGCGCGCAATCGCTATACCCTGCATTTTAAATCTGTAATATCTTCGTATGTTAAATGTTCATTAAAAATTACAAATGAAGAAGAAAATGTCAATAAAATGCTATTGTGGGTTATCCATAAAAGATAGACATAATATGTATACCATCGCGGAGTTTTCTGTAGACCTTTTCAAGGTGTACAAATACTTAGTACATTATTTTGACAAATATTGTAGGATTCAGCCTGCGTTTGCAATGTAAACGGAAAAAAATGTAATTATTTACGACATCACATTGGAAAATGATAGTATTTCTTTATTCCATATTGAATATTTATAATATGTTAGATTATACATATAAACCTTTCTCTTCAATCACTCTATCTATTAAAAAACCGCATCAAAATCTGTTGCGTAGTTTTAAAGATTTAAGCATACAACGGGATATACGGACATAGGGACAGACAGAGAAAGCGACTTTGTTTTATACTATGTAGTAACGTTTAGCTATTATAACTAACGACGATATTTCTCCTTTATTCTTATGCAATAATAAAAATCAATTTTCCCAAAGTCAACTCATTTACTCTTTCTCAAAAACTACTCAATGACACATATGACAGCCGCAATGCTTTTTCATATTAATGACCAACTCTGAAGGAGGTTGTATTAAAAACATGTTGTAACAGTCGACCATCCTGACAACATTTGCGACCCCGCAAATCTCATAAGCTGACTTCTGGGAATGATTCTACCACTGATTCGGAATGCTGATTGTACTGCGAAGAATCGGCCAGAAACTCAATACTTGCTCTTTTAATCTGTAAAAGAAAACCGCACATGCCATGACATGACAGGACTACGCTCACGCTTTACGCTCAACTCTTTAAGCTCACGCTTTATGCTCAACTCTTTAAGCTCAACTCCTTAGGCTTTTCGCACCATAAGCATTTCGCACCTACAGCTCACCCTCAACCACTGTCATGGCATTACACAGCTCAATAAGTGGCAACCAACTCAGCAGATACACACGTAAACAGACTCGCAAATGATAACGCTCAAAGAACAATCACCACATCTAGGCAGAGTCTAGCTGACAGTCGTTGCAGATGGCTACAGTCTAGAAAACAATCGTTACAACTGGAACAAATCCAGAGAACAATCGTCATTCTAGCTGACAGTTCTATCAAACAATAGTCACGGGCGCGTCTATGGCCTCACATAGCACATCGTCACGTTGATCTTACAGAGTTAATAAACCGAATACCAATTACCATCATTAATCTCTCCACTAAAAACTCCATTTTTTATTCCATAGCATCGCATATCGCAACTATCTCTCAAATTATACGAAATTCGCAGTCTCCGTGTTGTCTCAAGATATTGATCGTCATTTGTCTTTTCTTTAAACTCTTTAAATTTCCAGATATTCCTTTTGTCCGCTCTATTTGTGAGTTTAGGTTACATCCCCTTCTGAATATAATAAACGACGATATTTCTCCTTTGTACTTATTATATTATTATACTTATTCAATAAATAAAAACATTTTCCCAGAATCAACCCATTTACTCTTTCTCAACAACTTAATGACACATATGACAGCCACAATGCTTTTTCATATTAATGATCAACTCTAAGAAGGAGGTTGTATTAAAAACATGTTATAACACTATTATTTTGATAACTGTCAAATTTTTTTCCATACTAAATCAAAGACATAATTACGTTTAGCTGTCATTTATGTTTTGTTATTCCACTGAAATTTGCGTTTTATTATTTTACTGTCATAGTCGTTTTTGTTATACCACGTTTTATAGCGACTTGACGGGATAAAATAAATGCGGTCGAACGGGATAAAAAGTATCCTATGTCCGTCTCCTGGTTCTAAGCAACCTCTCCACCAATTTTCAGCCGAATTGGTTCATCCATTCTTGAGTTATAAATAGTGTAACTTAGACCAACTTTCTTTTATATATATAGATATATTCATAGACATACGAGAGGTCACAAAAAGCTTGTGATGCCTGTGTCGCGACTCAGCAGAGTTAGCAACTCATACGATGGTCTCGGTATTCGCTTCTACAATAAAATTCCGCAATGCATACTAGACCAGTCTACAGAAAGGTTTGAATAAAGTATAAGAAATATTATTATACGTAAAGCAAGTATAATAATTATATTCACAAGTTTTCTGTCTACCATAACACAAGTAGGTATTAAGTTTACTTACTTTGGGAACGGACGACCGTTTGTGAGTCTCATATATTTATTTATTTTATTAACGGGAAGAACTGGGTTATGAGGAAATAACACCTAGAAAACCTGTTTCCTACTAATATCCGCTTCTAAAAGCTAAATATTTTCATGTCCGAACGTGTTTTTCTAAGGAATAAATCTTTCTACAATTTCGATAGGAAACGTAGCGGTCATAGAAACTTCAATGTCATCTCTGCTCTATCTTAAAACATTTTAATGTCAACATCCCATAAGTTGCAATTTTCTGTAAAGTTTTAGAAGTCTATACACCTATCATATTGTTATTACACCAGAGGAGGGGAAGATAGCCAAAAATGTGCCCTGTTACTGTAAAGGAAAATAAAGAGAAAGCAAAGGGACACTGTCTATCCGTCTCTCTTTTTTATGTGTGATTAGACAAAGATAAGTATACGGGGTTCATGGTTCCTGCCATTATTTACACTCTTAATTAAAGGCCTGCCCATCGTCTAATCTATTAATAACTGGATGACCGAGCCGTGCTCGGTAATTTTTTTCAAAATAATAAAAAGAAACTTCAAAAAAAAGAAAAAATAACAGGGTAGGTGGGGCTCGATCCTAGATATTTTCATTTCTCGCGACCACCCGTTCCCCGAATGAGCTACGTTGACTTTTTTTTTCTTTATTAGGTTTACCAGCAGTTAATATAATCTTAATTTTTTATAATAATACATACTAAGTTATTGCTAATTACTTAACTATATTAAGGTAAACACGACATGCAATGAATCTTTTTTTACACCTTTTTTTCTGACTTGACAGTTTATGGCAAAAATTCAATTCAACATAAATTTTAGTATTTTATAATGCCCCAAAAACGGGGGTAAAATGATTTTTTTTAAAATAAAACCTAGCTAGATTGATTTTTCTCCCCCGAAACCTTACATGCTGAATTTCACGAAAATCGTTGCAACCGTTTCCGAAATTCCGAATATATAATAAGATTAACTCATTTAAATATTAAAGATAATAACTCTGTGGCACCAACATCAATTTTCAGTTGTCAAGTATCCTTCAAACGACCAAATTGGATATCCGTTCATATGACTTATTGTATCAAAAGGAAAACTTCATTATTAGAAAAGTTCGGACCACTCGTGAATATTCTCTAAAAGTAAATATCTGAATGGTGTTTGATGTCGGGTAATAGACCGGACGGTAGATGTTAAATTTAGTACCGAAGGGCTGGAAATATTTACCTTTACCTATCTATATTGTTTTTTTGCTAATAAAACATTTGAACACTTAGTGCCTTATTTACTTCAAAGTAAATAAGGCACTAAGTACCTAAAAATTTAAATTCGAACTAAGTATGCAGTTCGGTTCTAAAAGCCTTCTAGAACCAAATTGCATACCTAGTTCGAATTTTAATTTTTAAGTACTTAGTGCCTTATTTATTTAAATTGCAATTTGGTTCTAAAAGCCTCCTAGAACCAAATTGCATACTTAGTTCGAATTTAAATTTTTAGGTACTTAGTGCCTTATTTACTTCAAGTGTTCATTTTATTTTCAGGAAAACCCATTATGGGTCATCACCGCCCACAGGAACGAGCGGCGGTGTAGTGTATGCGGCAGACGTACTTTGTACATTTATATACAAGACACATATGTGTACATACATGAACATAGACACACTAACTCACGCTAGTACAAAGGTACATTCACGGTCTCAGGATGCACCACGACAGCAACACGAGAGCACCTGGTGAGAGTGGTCGTGAAGTGACATGTTACTTGTTAGGGCGTGATTGAGCCTGTGCTATATTCATACAACTTTATAAACACTACAGTTACACATTAGTTTATAAACACTACAGGCAGGTATGTCGGAATCGCACTGACTAAAAACCTGACAGTGCTCCACCACGTGTGGAGCGACCACGGTGGCGGGGACAAGGTACAGTTGTACACATTGTCCCCATCCCCGCCAGCAAATTAAACATACTTTAAAGATCTGTTGCTAATTAACATACTTTAAAGATAAGTCTTGCAACTGTTTATGTAGGCCATCAATAATTCGAATGTATGGATCAAATGTTAGAATTTAAGATAGCAATTTAATGTTTTAATTTTTATTCTAATATACATACATGTATAAAATACTTTAGTACGTAAACAAATCTCATCATACACATAAATTTTTAGAAAAGATTTTGATTGACCCAGCGGATGTTCCTGGTAAGTTTGGTAGCGATCGAAGCATTTTTTTTAACTGTTGAGTTCTGTTAAAAGTGGAATTCGACTGAGCCGCAGCAACGAGTGGCCGGGTACAACTAGTAACACAAAAAAGCATGACATGTGAATTGCTTTGAATGGACGTTCAATGATTGCACTCCGACGAAACGTTAAGCCGTCTACACGAAACTGACATAATCCAAAATTTGGTAAAATTTAACCCATGCCCACTATTCGTTTAGAAATACCGAGGATTCGAAAAGTACTTTTATTTGGTTGCAGTTATTACGTTCAGTATCGCACAAATATTAATTAAGAATAACAAATGAATAATTAAACCTAAAAATAAAAATCCGTAGAAGAAGGAAAACTACCCAAATGTTCACGCCTACTGGGTTCCTTCGATAGCTGCAGTTGGTGAGCATAGGTAAGATAGGCAGACACGTGTGCGCAATTTCTCCACCCCGAATAATCAAGGAGTACTGACCATTGACTTAGAGGCTTCTTTTAAGTTATGGCGTCTACGCGGCTCCGGCCGGAGTATAACCACAAAAAACTTAATCCACCTATATTCGTGGAATCACAACTTTGATTGTTCTTTAATATAGTTTATACACACAAACACCGAATTATCCGTTATATTTCGTATATTATATTAATACGATAATCCACCGAACACCGATATTTATTGCAATTCACTGAGAAGCCCGTGCACCATGTTGCGCGGCCGACCGATCTTCTTTTTTGTGTGACATTTATTAGTCACCTACCCACACCTCAGGTGCAGCAAACTCCAATTACCCTCGGTGGAAAATATTGCCCGAACACCAAATATATCATCGTATGCCAAAAAAAACTTTAAAAGACGAATATCAAGACACATAGTTATAGGAACCAATTATGCTAAGAACGATTATAATAATAATTAATAAATATATAATTTTTTTCAGACACCCCAAAGTAAGTAACTTAATACTTGTGTTATGGTAGATAGACAACTGGTGAATATATACTTATATAATTTTTAAATACATACTTAAATACAAATATACACCCAGACTCGAAGACCAACTAATTGATTTATAGAAAATATTAGCCCTCGGCGGGAATCGAACCCACGACCCACGGTGCTTTAGGCAGTATTACTACGCACTGCGCCAACGGGCCAGTCTTGGCATTGAAGATATGAAATTAGAAAACTTGAAATTTCTTATTTTTATTTTAGACCTCTTTACGTGTGAGGAAACACGACGTGTAAAACTGTGTTCCATGAATTTTCTAGAGCAATGTAGTATTCACAAGTAGGTGGCACAATGCCTGCGCCGACAGATGTGCACTGGGAATTGTCTGCTGTCATAATCGAGTATTTCACATGAGTTAACCCCTTGCCATATATAGGTTCTTGATTATTGTCAATGCACCTGTCCAAATCAAAATTTAAGAGGAAAATCACAGCTTAAGTTACATTAACGTATTGTATAAACGTATTGTTTATACAATAGTAGTAGGGAATAGCCGGTTCTAACTCACTCCCAGCACCTTGAAATCCTTGAAATAGGCTAACTTAGCGGATTCTAAAAAAAGCTCGCCAAAGCAGATTCCAATCAGACTAAATTCCAATTGACCGTCGGAGGTCTCTTCGGATTTTCCAATTGGATCCTGGGTTGCAAAAGGAATTTCCTTACTTACCCTCGTAACGAATCGTTTTTTCTCGTATTTTATTAGATTAACTTAGCGGACTCCTTGACCAATTGGATTTTCCATTTGATCCACGACTTTCCTTTCCTTGATTAATTAATCAAATTAACTGAATTCTCATTACAGTATGAATGTCTGATATTTAATGGCCGATTCTGGCACATTGGCTTGGTTTTATCAAACTTGATTAGGTTTCCAATCTAAGATTTTTCTTAATAAATAACATTAATCGTTCAATTTTGTTTTTATCATTAATTTGATATCAAACTGATAATAATTGAATTGGATGTGTGTCAGATATAAATTCAATATGAAAATGTAAATAAAAAAAAAGTCTCGTACAAATAACTCAAAAGTTTTATTTTTTCGAAGAAACGGTTTGACTTTTTGCTGCTATTTCAAAGAAAGTGTCTCATAAAATAATATTTTAAATTAGACAGGGTCGTAGTAATTTATTATAATAGACCCTAATAAATCAATGGAAATAATGGGCATCGACCATTCGCCCTCTTCCTTATAATATTCTTTTATCCAGCCTAAACGTTGTATTCTGTGGCGACAAGTTTAGACACGATCTCGCAAAAAGCAGATGTAAAAGGATCACATGGCATCATGTATATCATAATTTATTATAATAGACCTTAATAAATCAATGGAAATAATGGGCATCGAACATCCGCTCCTGTTTTATAATATCCTTTTATCCAACCTAAACGTTGTATTTTGTGGCGACACGTTCAGACACGATCTCAAAAAGCAGATATAAAAGGATCACATGCATCATGTATATCACAAGATATTTTAATACCACGCGGCTAGTATCCAGGCTGACGTAGTGTTCAAGTGAAGGCAGTAACTAGGCAATTATTAATCATGGAGGTAAGATTACGTACTTATATAGTATAATTTCATGATATATATGAATATTCGTATTAAATTTTAATCCCTGTTGACCAAGTGACAAGAATACGTGTTACAACGATATCTTTGTTACTAGTAAAGTTAAATTAATAAGACCAAGATTAATATTTTTTATAATTAAAATCTTATGTTTCTAACCTAACCTAACCTATAACGGTCACAAAAATTTATAGATTCATTCTGCAATAAAAATAATATTAATGTATTAGATTTTAATAATAATAAAGGTTCTTACTGTATATGAATAATTTTGATGACACTAGTGATTATATTTACTTATTTCTATTTTTTTTTTCAGATCTCACCGAATCTCGATGAATTCAATGTAAAAAACTATTATTATCCTATTAACTTAAGCGATGACGAAAATGCAAGCAATTCTTGCAATTTGAAAAATAAAAAAATCGCAACGAAAAGAGCTGGTAACAATATCGACATATTCTTTGAAAAGCCTAAGAAAAAGAAAAAAACCATTCCGTCTTCATGTGTGGCTCAAGCGTGTGATGGAGGTGTATCATTTATTTCTTCCAATGATAATGACGGAGCGAATGCTTCATACCTCATGAAAATAGAAATTTATGACATGAAGAATCTGAAAGAGGTTTCGCCTGTAGACTATTGGAAACATGCAGACTTGCGATTAAAGTACTACATACAATCCAATACTGATAAACATTATCAGAACACACGAGATATAATATACAACATTACAAAGCAGATCGCCTGCAAGGAAGACTGTAAAAAATATTTCATTGATAGAGACAGTAAGAAACAATAGAACTTTCTCTAACTCATCACAAATCAAACCCATAATATAACTTTACTTACAAAAACCTTTTAAAACAACCCCCACTGCCGCTCTCGCCTCGCAAACAAATTATAAAGAGATCAGTCATTCGCTACAAGCGTTCATACTAAGCACAACGAAACACAATGGCTGAGCTTGACAACTCTGTATACGACGAAGAAATGGTCGCGATATGTGAAGAAATTGAAGACAACTTTTTGCACCTATGTAAAAAAATTGAAAAGGACCATGCAGAGATGTGAGTGATCAATCTTGTTTAAACTTGACTTTTATGGAGGGGTTGATTTTGTATATAAATATACGGACATCTAGAACGTTTTATTCAGTCACGAGTACGCAGTGAATATATAAAAGTTACTATGGAATTCTTAACCAGTGATGATATTAGTTCATTTACAAAACAGTTTTTGATCGATAAGATGCATAAATTCATACGTTTGTGGTATATCAGTGATAGACTTCCAGGGTGGATGTTACAGGATCCTGATATAAAACCCTATTTTACTCCTTGTAGTGGACATTTTCAAACGTGTTCTGTATTTGATGATATATATGATGAAATTGATGGAGTATTCCCGATGGAAGCTTATTGTACTTTATGCAAAAAGTCTGAAAAATAAATAGTTTATGTAAGTTGAATATTTATTAACATCAACTTAAAACGTAACACGGAATATTATTTGAATTTTATATATTTATTGGTTTACTTCATTCCAGTACGGATCAGTTTGGAGCAGGAGTGAGACAAGTTGGAGAAGCAGTCAAAAGAAATGCCACAGAACATGGAACTCCTCAATATTCAAGGAAGCGTTTATACGCACAAAAGTCTACATCACCTGGGAAGGCAACAGCTTCACCACCGAACACAGAAACAGAGCCATCTGTAAGTTCTGCAAACTTAAATAGCATTAAATGCCCAACTTGTGAAATATTTGTTAATAAAAGGTACTTTACCAATCATCTTAAAAGTAATAGGCATAAAAATAATGTTTTCACGTTGATACCGAACTTAAATAATGTTCAGTTAATAGAAAAAGCGTTCGGTCAGAGATTAGTAACATACAGAGTATTCTCTAACTCTGCTACAACTGATACCGACTTTAAAACTCCTGAATCATTTCTTGGTTCAATTCGAAGCACTGTTCAAACATTACTGGAAAAAGTCTTGAAAGAAAATACCACAGTTAAAGTTAATTTTATTTTAAATGGGGATTTTGTTCAGGCAACGAAAAATTTAGAAAACTCCTTTGACTTTCAAACTTTTAATTACATGTTCTGTTTAGGTGATGAATTTGATGATATTTACTCAAATATAAGTTCTGAAATTTCAAACAAAATAAGTAATTTTGAAAAGAAAGATAGTGGTTGGAGTCTTAAAGAAATGAGATATGTCGATCTAAACATTAACAAATTCAACCCATTAAAAGGATCTTCATACATAGACCTACCGATAGATATCAAACGTAAACGAGCAGTAGTTAATGTTAAAAACAATGATTATCAATGTTTTCTATGGGCTGTTCTATCCGCTTTATATCCTGTGAATAGAAATGCAGACAGAGTTTCCTCATATTTATCTAAACAAAACTTGCTAAATTTCAAGGGTATTGCTTTTCCAGTAAGACTAAAAGATATTATAAAATTTGAACGCTTAAATAATATTAGTATTAACGTTTTTGGAATAGAAAAATCTAATAATAAATCTACGAAGATAATTGGGCCTCTCCATTTTACCAAATGTCGTAAATTAGTTCATGTAAATTTATTATATTTAGATAATGGTTCTAACGGTCATTATTGTTATATTAAAAACCTTTCTAGACTAGTCAGTCGTCAATTAACTTCACATGAACATGCAGTCTATATCTGTGATGGCTGCTTGCTTTATTTTCAAACATATGATAAATTGATTTCTCATAGACAATTTGATTGTAATCACGTTAGAACAGATTTGCCTGATATCAGTAAGGCAAAAATTTCATTTAACAAATTTGAACGTGAACTAAGAGTACCTTTTGTGATATACGCAGATTTTGAAGCATTTTTAAAGCCAATACAAGGGTGTGATAATAATCCATCTCTATCGTATACCAGTAATTTTCAAAAACATGATGTGTATAGTTTTGGATATTATATCAAATGTGCGTATAACGATAGCCTCTCCAAATATATAACTTATACAGGTAGTGATTGTGCAAAAGTGTTTATGGAAAGTTTGAATGAAGATTTAAAATATATATCTAAAGAGTATTATGTCAAAGTTGATCCTCATCCGCTTACAGATGAAGCTAGGAGAAGAATATCTTTGACAACTACTTGTTGCATATGCAAAGACACTCTGAAATTAGATAGTAGCTTAAATTTTGATAAATATACTCGAATCTTTACAGGTGTTAGTCATAAAGCTTGTTGTAAAAAGTTAGAAACCCCTCGATTTATACCGATTATTTTGCATAATCTTAGTAATTATGATGCTCATTTCATAGTGCGCGCATTAAATTTTGCTGAAGGTGACATTAAAGTTATACCACAGAATAAAGAACGTTACATTTCCTTCTCAAAGATATTAAAAATCGAGAATCAAAATTTTGAGTTAAGATTTATTGACTCTTTTAAATTTTTATCATGCAGCTTGGAATCTTTATCAAATAATTTGAATGATGAGGATTTTATCGAGCTGCGTAAAAATTTTCAGCACCCTGACGATTTTTATTTTTTAAAACGCAAAGGCATTTATCCATATGATTACATGACCTCATTTGAGTCATTAAAGTTAACTTCACTTCCCACACAAGATCAGTTTTACAATATACTAACTAATAGCGATGTTACAAATGAAAATTATAACCACGCTAAAGATGTGTGGCATCATTTTAAGTGTCGCAATACGGCTGATTATTCTGATTTATACCTGAAAACTGACGTGTTACTTCTAACTGATATCTTTGAAAATTTTAGAAACGTTTGTATCAAAACTTACGATTTAGATCCTGCACAATATTACACTGCACCTGGCCTAAGTTGGGATGCAATGTTGAAGCACACAAAAATAACATTAGATCTATTGACAGATTTTGATAAAATTGCTTTCATAAAGTCTGGTATACGTGGTGGTATTTCTCAATGCAGTAACCGTTATGCTCATGCTAATAATAAATATATGTTCAATTTTAGTGAGAAAACTCCTACATCTTACCTTACTTACTTAGACGCGAATAATTTGTATGGCTGGGCTATGTCTCAATATCTTCCTACGGGTGAATTTCAATGGGTAAATTGTGACACAAATTTTATGGTTCCAATTGACTCAGAAATAGGTTATATTCTTGAAGTGGATTTAGAATATCCACAAACTTTGCATGAATCACATTCAGACTTTCCACTATGCCCAGAAAATATATGTATTGGTGGTAGCAGAGAAACAAAATTAGTTCCAAATTTATATGATAAAACTAAATACGTTATTCACTACAGAAACCTCATACAGTGCATAGAAATGGGATTAAAGTTGAAAAAAGTTCATAGGATTTTAAAATTTCGTCAAAGTCCATGGTTACAAAAATATATAGATTTAAATACACAATTACGTATGTCTGCAACATCTGATTTTGAAAAGGATTTTTATAAATTAATGAATAATTCAATATTTGGGAAGACTATGGAAAATGTAGAAAAACGTGTGGATGTCAAACTTTGTACTCATTGGGAAAATAGGGGTAAATGTCAAGGTGCTCAAAATCTAGTAGCACGACCTGAATTTCATAGTCTGTCTATATTTTCAGAAAACTTAGTGGCCGTTCAACTTAAAAAAACAAAAATACTCTATAATAAACCCATCTATCTAGGACTTTGCATATTAGACATATCCAAAACGCTCATGTACGATTTTCACTATAATTATATGAAAAATAAATACGGTTCACGCTGTAAAATGATGTATACCGACACTGACAGCTTCATATATCAGATTTTTACTGATGATTTCTATGAAGATATTAAACCGGACTTGAACAAATACTTTGATACCTCTGACTATCCTTTTGATAATCTTTTTGGTTACCCTCAGATAAACAAAAAAAAGATTGGTTTTTTCAAAGATGAAAATAACGGTAAGATCTTTACAGAATTTGTCGGTTTAAGGTCAAAAATGTATGCGATGAACGTACAGAATAAATTTATAGCTAAAGCAAAGGGAGTTAATAAGTCCGCTACAAAAAAGTTTAATATGCGAAATTACAAAAACGTCTTATTTAAGAAAAATAATCAAATATGTGAAATGTACAGATTTAGATCGATAAAGCATGTTATTTTTACTCAAAAGGCTAACAAAATTTCTTTATCGCATTCTGATACTAAACGATTTTTAATTAGTAACTGTACTGATACTCTGGCTTGGGGTCATTATAAAATAAAATCATATAAAAGTGATGAATAAACTAACATACACTATTAAAATGACTTTATGTTTAAGAATTGCTAAGTATTATTATTATTTCGTCAATAGTACCTAAGAATGTAAATATGTAATTATAATATAAAATACGAACTTGTTGAGTTTTTTTTAATTGGATTCCTACCTCTTCCAAAAACACACGTATTCAAAAAATGTATCACTTTCTTCATCCATTTACTGCAATCGTGGCAGGTCCGAGTGGTTGTGGTAAATCAAACTTTGTTACTAATTTTCTAAAATATTGTAATGATATATGTAATACAAGTTTTGCACAAATTTTATGGTGCTATGACGAAATGCAGCCACTCTACAACCTAGAAAATGTATCTTATGTTCAAGGGTTACCAGATATGAGTATGTTCGACGGCATACAGCCACGATTAGTTATAATTGATGATCTTATGAGAGAGTCCGATGGTCGTATTGTTGACATTTTTACTAAAGGTAGTCACCACAGAAATTTAAGTGTGTTTTATATTACGCAGAACTTGTTTCACCAAGGTAGAGGACAACGAGATATATCTCTCAATACAAGCTATATTATTTACTTCAAAAATCCTCGAGATCGAACACAAATACGTTACTTAGCACGTCAAGTGTTTCCAGATAATTGTAAATTTGTTGAAGAAGCTTATAAAGATGCTACTGTCGAACCACATGGTTATCTAATGATCGACTTAAAGCAGAATACACATGATCTCTGTCGCTTTAAAACCAAAATCGATCCAATAAAAAATCTATGTGTTGTCTATGTACCAAAGAAGGGACTTAAATACAATATACATCAACCAATTATAGTTAGTGATAAATAATGGTCGAAGATAGCACAACGTTAGATGAAAAATCGTTAAGGTGTGCATTACAAACTTTCAAACCAAAATATCGTAAAATATTGCTAAAGTCGCTTAGTAAAAAAGAGATAGATCTGGTTTGTAAATATATTCAAGAAATTTTCAAAGATAAAACCCCAACAGAAAGAGTTAAACGATCGTCTATTGTTAAATTGAACTGTTTTCTTTCAACTAATATTATATAAATATTAAGTTATTTTAAAAATCGCTATCAGTCGGATATAATGCCTGGACGAGTGACAACTCATAAGGATTTATTAAAATCGTTACACACTCTCAAACCTAAATACCGCACAGCTTTATTAAAAGCTTGTAACGAGGAAGAAATAAATTGTATTTGCGAATGCATTTATAACACCTTAAATGGTAAAGTGGTTTTAAAAGAAAACGAGAAATCAAAATTAAGAAAACATAAAAATATTCTCAGAAAACTAATAGGTAAAGGTAAAAATAAAATAAGAAAAAGAATTATCATTCAAAAAGGAGGAGCATTTCTGCCTATCATTCTAGGAGCTGTGTTGAGCGGATTATTAAAAAAAATTTTATGATCAATTATTTTAATTAAAAAAAATGGATAATACTAAGAAAATGATTCTCATTGAACAAGATGTTATTGATAGACTTAAATCAAGAGACACAACGCCTGAAAGTAATTTGTCTAGATTAGATAAAGAAATGCAAAATATATTAAGTAGTAAAATGGACGATCGCGAAAAATGGTCACTGTACATGCAAATCTTACAAAGATATCTCCATTTCGCTAATGAAAATCGAAAACCAATAAAACTACCCGTGACCGTTGAAGGTGAGCATAAATATTCAGAAGATTTGACTCCTCATAAAAAGACAATTAAAGACGAGGACGCACCAGTTAACGAAAACTCCGTACATGATAAGGACGCACGAGATGTATCAAATGAAACATTGTATACACCTATTTACATAAATAAATTCATTCCAAAGACGTACCGGAGAAGAAGTGAATTATTATTGGACACTATTCTCAATCATAAAGATAAAATTAGTTGGAACGAGGAGGGGTTGGTGTTCATAGATAATGAAGTTGTAGACGACAGCAACATTGTTGATCTCGTGAATTATACTCTTAGGCCTTTAAAGGGCCCGAAACCTAATGGATGGAAAAAGTTTACAGAAACTATTAAAGATATAAGGGTTCCTCTCACTTGTATTGGTAATCCGCAAACTCTTGAGTATATTAATAATCTTTCTCTGAAAGGACAACAACATCTAACACCAAGTGATGATAGTAATCCAAAAATCAAAACATCATATAAACTGAGAAAGAGAAAAGACATTTGGGAAAGATGGAATCCGTACTAGACATTAAAGATATATATTACGACGTATCGAATCCAGCGGGATACAGCAGTGTTGACAAGTTAACTCGAGCGTTAAAAGGTAAAATGAACAAAAAACAAGTAAAGGACTGGTTGCAATCCCAGGAAACTTATACACTACATAAACCGGTACATAGAAAATTTCAACGAAATAGATACATATTGTCAAATTTTAATGAACTGTGGCAAGCTGATTTGAGTGATATGCGGACTTATTCTCAATATAATGATGGTTTTAAATATATACTTTGTGTTATTGATGTTTTTAGTAAATACGCTTTCGCTAGACCGTTAAAAAAGAAAAATTCAGAAAGTATAAAGGAAGCTTTTGAAAGTATATTTACTGAAGCTAACGCGACCCCCACACACATGCAATCGGATAAAGGAACAGAGTTCGTATCAAAGGATGTTGCACAATATTTTAAAACTAAAAATGTAAACTACTATACTACAAATAACCCAGATATTAAAGCTAGTATTGTCGAGAGATTTCAACGAACTCTAAAAACTAAAATGTGGCGTTATTTTACACATAAAAATACATACACTTATATTGATATTTTGGATGATTTGCTTTATTCTTATAACCATAGTTTTCATTCAAGCATTAAGATGTGTCCATTTGAAGTTAGTTCTAGTAACATCATGAACGTTTGGAATAATTTATATGAGAATAAAAAATATAGATTGGATGTTATACAAAAAAATAAGTTTGAAGTTGGTGATCACGTAAGAATAACTAGACATAAGCATATTTTTCAAAAAGGCTATGAAACTAATTGGAGTGATGAAATTTTTATCATAACAGCTATAAAAAATAACATGCCTAAAGTAGTCTATACACTCAAAGATCTTCAGCATGAGCCCATTATAGGAACATTTTACGAGAATGAATTACAAAAAGTAATTTATAACCCCACTACTCATTATAAAATAGATAAAATACTGCGTTCTCGTAACTCAGGAAACAGAAAAGAGGTTCTTGTTAAGTGGAGAGGTTATCCCAACAAGTTTAATAGTTGGATCTCTGTATCAGAACTTGAAAAAATATGAGAGAAGACAGCTTTTATCTCACTTTGCTAAGTAACAGTTCCATGACATACTTTGCTGAAAACACTACAGCAAATTTTTTTACCAAGTTACCAAAGACTATGAAATTAGAAGGCGAATGGGAAGTCGCTATTGTGGAATTTCATTACCCATGTAGTATGTTTAATCTGGAAGAAAATGAAAATATTATTTACATCACGTCTAAAGGCGATAAATCGCAGTTATTCACGCATCTGGAATACATGACACCAACCAACTATATTAGTGTGGATCAATTCGTTATCGATTTTAATGAAAAATTAAAGGATAAAGTTAAGCTTAGATATGATACATTATCGAAACTCGTTACAGTGAGTAGTTGGGCAATCGACGTTACATCTGTGGTATGTAGTCCTAGACTGAGTGTGCAGTTAGGCTTTGCACCATTTACTAATTTAATAAAACATAACTTCGGAAAATATCCCGCGAATCTAAACTTGGGTCTACCTTCACAACTTTTAATATATTGTGATATAGTAGAACCACAAGTAGTGGGTGATGTCATGACACCTTTATTGAGAATTGTTTCGTTGGATCCCACCAAATATGTATATGGCGCTTCTAAAATAAATATCTTTTCGTCCCCTCATTATGTACCTGTTATGCGCAGGGAATTTGACGTTATAGAAATAGATATAAGAACAAGTACAGGTCAAAGAGTACCATTCCAGTTTGGAACTACGTGTATAAAGGTACATTTTAAAAAAGTCAAGTGAAAATATCAATCATGTCTTGCCCATATTTACATTATTATACTCATCAAGCTGGTTCTGGTATGGGGGTAATTTACAAAGGTGCACCACATCAGCGAGGTCATGGTATAGGGAGCTTTTTGGGGGGTTTGTTCCGATCGGTTCTTCCACTTTTAAAAAATGGTGCGAGATTTGTAGGCAAAGAAGCTTTAAATGCAGGTGTAGGTCTTCTATCTGACATGTTAAATGTTCAACCAATGGGTGAATCTGTCAAATCACGCTTGAAAACGGCAACTTCAAATTTGAAAAGGAAAGCTGATGAAAAAATAGATTCAGTAATGTCTGGATCCGGATATAAAATAAGAAAGCTAAAAAGGAAGATCATCACTTCTAAAAAACCTTCCAAACGGAACGGTACTAAAAGAAATAAACGACAAAATATTCAAGATATATTTTCTTAAATTACTTCTCGTAATTCAAAAATGGCGTTTTTACATCATCATTCCTGTGAATGCGTAAAATCAGAGTTGGATTTATTTGCTCTACCATCTACACAAACGAGTATTGAGAGTGGTCAATGGATACATTACAATCCCATTTCATCATTGACTGACGATGGACCGATTGAGTTTTTAGTACCGGGCAATGGAGACGATTACATTGACTTGTCCCACACTTTACTTCATATAAAAGCTAAAATACAGAATGGTGATTCAAGCAAACTTTTAGCAGGAATTCATGTCGCTCCAGTTAATAATTGGTTGCATTCTCTTTTTAGTCAGTGTGATATTTATCTTAATCAAAAGTTAGTGTCTCCTCCAAATAATACCTATGGATATCGCGCATACATTGAAACGTTACTCAATTATGGAAAAGCTGCTAAGGAAAGCCATCTTACTTGTGGACTTTGGTACAAAGACACTGCTTCGAGCATGGATTCATGTGATGTTTCAAATCGAGGATACGTTCAAAGAGAAGAACTGGCAAAGGAAAGTCACACTATTGAAATGATAGGTCACATACATGCTGATATTTTCAATCAAGATAAGTTTTTAATCAATGGTGTTGAAATGCGCTTAAAACTAGTTCGTTCAAAAGATACTTTTAATTTAATGTGTTCATCTGTAGATAAAAAATTCAAAGTCCATATTTCAAGTGCTAGTCTCATTATGCGTAAAGTTCGTATCAATCCTTCAGTATTAATTGCTCATGAAAAAGTATTAGCAACCACTCCTGCAAAATATCCAGTTACGCGTGCCGAGGTTAAGGTTTTGACTATCCCATCAGGAATCCAGGGTAAAATGCTCGACAATGTATTTTTAGGTCAAATACCTAAAAGATGTATTGTTGGGTTCGTTAGTAATGCTGCATTTAATGGTGCTCTTAATGTGAATCCGTTTAATTTTGGTAACTATGGTCTCAACTTATTTGGTTTGTATGTCGACGGTCAATCTATACCATCGAAAACGTTGGTTCCATCTTTTCATGATAATACATATATAAGTGCATATCATACCTTGTTTTCGGGAACGGGAATTCATTTCCTGAACGAAGGAAACGATATTTCCAAGGCAGAGTACAGTCATGGTTATTGCTTGTATGCATTTGATTTAACTCCAGATCTATCCGCTAACTCAAACTCTCATTGGAATCTTATAAAGCGGGGTAGTGTAAGGTTTGAAGTTCGATTCGATAAAGCTCTAACTACAACACTTAATTGCATTGTGTATGCAGAGTTTGATAATGTAATTGAAGTCAATAAAAATCGAGAAGTCAGCTTAGATTATAATAGTTAAGATAAATATAAGTGGAGATTTCTAATGTTTAAGTCATTCTTTGTTAGGTCATGCTATTACAAAGATATGGATACAAAAGAGATAGAAAATTATTTAAAACAAATAGATAAAAATATTGAGTTCAATGTGTTTGCGGCGAATCAAATGCCTGTGTATTTTACTAAGCCAGTATATCTCATTTCAAATTTAGATCCTGATACAAGACCGGGATCACATTGGGTTGCTATATATGTAGATATTTACGGATTTGGAGAATATTTTGATTCGTTTGGCCGTAAACCAGAAGGATATCATGAAATGTTTTTAAAAACCAACTGTAAAAAGTGGATTTCTAATAATAAAATACTTCAAAATTATTTCAGTGCGCAATGTGGACTCTATTGTTTAGTTTATATTTATTTTAAGTATAATCATGTTTCAATGTCTAACTTTATTGATTTTTTTTCTAATGACACTGTAACAAACGATAAACTTGTACAACAAATGTTTATTTCTTTATTTAAAACTTGAATAAACAATAACTATGTGAAATGAGGTTGTTTTATTTATTTCAATTATCTATTAAATTCTAAGCGTAATAAATAAAAACTTAATATAAATTTAAAGAAATTTATTACAAAAAATTAAAGTAAAAGAACATATTTGACTTAAAATTATAACACAATTATTATTTAATCTCCCATCGATTCCCAATCTATCTCCAGAGTATTCGATAGATTCTCCTGAAGAATCACGAATGGAATTGGGACTTCGTAATCTCTGTAGTCAGACACATGGAATGAATCAGGGCTATATAAACTTGGACTTGGAGACAGGATCACTAGTTCATCCGTTTCGTCTTCTTCAAATAATGGTTGAGACATTGGTTGGTACTCGACCATGTACTCGAAGTTTAATGGAGCTATTGGATTGGAATAACCCCTTTTAATTTGGTCCTCCACGTCCTCACATATTAACACTAATTGTTCTTCAATATCACTCTCTTCGTTCTTATCCAGGACACGACACATATCATTTTCTAATTCAATTTCTTCACATATCGCGACCATTTCTTCGTCGTATACAGAGTTGTCAAGCTCAGCCATTGTGTTTCGTTGTGCTTAGTATGAACGCTTGTAGCGAATGACTGATCTCTTTATAATTTGTTTGCGAGGCGAGAGCGGCAGTGGGGGTTGTATTTTTTTAAAAGGTTTTTGTAAGTAAAGTTATATTATGGGTTTGATTTGTGATGAGTTAGAGAAAGTTCTATTGTTTCTTACTGTCTCTATCAATGAAATATTTTTTACAGTCTTCCTTGCAGGCGATCTGCTTTGTAATGTTGTATATTATATCTCGTGTGTTCTGATAATGTTTATCAGTATTGGATTGTATGTAGTACTTTAATCGCAAGTCTGCATGTTTCCAATAGTCTACAGGCGAAACCTCTTTCAGATTCTTCATGTCATAAATTTCTATTTTCATGAGGTATGAAGCATTCGCTCCGTCATTATCATTGGAAGAAATAAATGATACACCTCCATCACACGCTTGAGCCACACATGAAGACGGAATGGTTTTTTTCTTTTTCTTAGGCTTTTCAAAGAATATGTCGATATTGTTACCAGCTCTTTTCGTTGCGATTTTTTTATTTTTCAAATTGCAAGAATTGCTTGCATTTTCGTCATCGCTTAAGTTAATAGGATAATAATAGTTTTTTACATTGAATTCATCGAGATTCGGTGAGATCTGAAAAAAAAAATAGAAATAAGTAAATATAATCACTAGTGTCATCAAAATTATTCATATACAGTAAGAACCTTTATTATTATTAAAATCTAATACATTAATATTATTTTTATTGCAGAATGAATCTATAAATTTTTGTGACCGTTATAGGTTAGGTTAGGTTAGAAACATAAGATTTTAATTATAAAAAATATTAATCTTGGTCTTATTAATTTAACTTTACTAGTAACAAAGATATCGTTGTAACACGTATTCTTGTCACTTGGTCAACAGGGATTAAAATTTAATACGAATATTCATATATATCATGAAATTATACTATATAAGTACGTAATCTTACCTCCATGATTAATAATTGCCTAGTTACTGCCTTCACTTGAACACTACGTCAGCCTGGATACTAGCCGCGTGGTATTAAAATATCTTGTGATATACATGATGCATGTGATCCTTTTATATCTGCTTTTTGAGATCGTGTCTGAACGTGTCGCCACAAAATACAACGTTTAGGTTGGATAAAAGGATATTATAAAACAGGAGCGGATGTTCGATGCCCATTATTTCCATTGATTTATTAAGGTCTATTATAATAAATTATGATATACATGATGCCATGTGATCCTTTTACATCTGCTTTTTGCGAGATCGTGTCTAAACTTGTCGCCACAGAATACAACGTTTAGGCTGGATAAAAGAATATTATAAGGAAGAGGGCGAATGGTCGATGCCCATTATTTCCATTGATTTATTAGGGTCTATTATAATAAATTACTACGACCCTGTCTAATTTAAAATATTATTTTATGAGACACTTTCTTTGAAATAGCAGCAAAAAGTCAAAGCGTTTCTTCGAAAAAATAAAACTTTTGAGTTATTTGTACGAGACTTTTTTTTTATTTACATTTTCATATTGAATTTATATCTGACACACATCCAATTCAATTATTATCAGTTTGATATCAAATTAATGATAAAAACAAAATTGAACGATTAATGTTATTTATTAAGAAAAATCTTAGATTGGAAACCTAATCAAGTTTGATAAAACCAAGCCAATGTGCCAGAATCGGCCATTAAATATCAGACATTCATACTGTAATGAGAATTCAGTTAATTTGATTAATTAATCAAGGAAAGGAAAGTCGTGGATCAAATGGAAAATCCAATTGGTCAAGGAGTCCGCTAAGTTAATCTAATAAAATACGAGAAAAAACGATTCGTTACGAGGGTAAGTAAGGAAATTCCTTTTGCAACCCAGGATCCAATTGGAAAATCCGAAGAGACCTCCGACGGTCAATTGGAATTTAGTCTGATTGGAATCTGCTTTGGCGAGCTTTTTTTAGAATCCGCTAAGTTAGCCTATTTCAAGGATTTCAAGGTGCTGGGAGTGAGTTAGAACCGGCTATTCCCTACTACTTACAATACGTTAATCTTTTTTTTTACTTTAGTAATAACAGGTTATATCTATCTTAAATTTATTACACGCTAGGACTAAACAAATCAAGCCCACCTGGAATGGTATCAAGAATGCTGGCAGCGTTTCCGCGCTGAATCGCTAAGCTGATTCTTTGTGCGAAATAGGACCCAGCCCTCTTGTCACCTGAAGAGGCTATTAACCGAGGTGTTAAAACGGATAAAAAAATTTATCAGTTCATCCTGTAGTTTATATACATATACCTAATAATTATTTTACAACTTGTTTTTTTCGTTAAATTTGGCACCGAAATCTTATATTCCATTTAAACGGCCCTGATAGAAAGAGTAGAAGAATTATGTTGTGCTTACCCCAATTAGAGTGGGATAAGGGCAGGAGGATGATTATTTGGTAGGAAGTTACCAAACGTGTCATTATTTGTAGGTATTTGATTAGTACAAAGGTATTACTGCGTTTTCAATTTGTAGTTACAAAATGTCACCATTCACGAAGTTTCTCACGGAACTAGGTGCCAAAGAAAAGTTAGAAGTTTACGCGTTTACGGACAAGTGGCACTTGACAGTTCTCTTTGCGGCGCAATCTTGTAACGAGCTCGTGACCGCAGAAACCCGACTGAAGAACTTTGAACAGTGCATGTTTTTTTAAATAAAGGTGGACGGGAAAATGTGAAAACGCCGTGTGGTTTGCGGCTGAATAGAATAGTCTTTTTCTTCTTCTTTCTCAACCGGTGGACGTCCACTGCTGAACATAGGTGCTCCTTAAGGGATCGCCACAATCCACGATTTTGTGCCGCTTGGATCCAGCGGCTCCCCGCGACGTTTTTGAGGTCGTCAGTAGATTCTTAACACCCCCTGCCCCGCCGTTACCCAAACCGCTTGGCAGAGCCAGGAATAGCGGGGCTGCCGGGAACTAGGGGCTGTGGCTTTATGTGTCTATCCATTAAGGGTTTTGCCAATAATCACCACGCTTGGCATGCGGGTTGGTGATCGCAGTGCTGACCATTTCGCACCGACAACGCTACTGCCCGCTGTCGGTCTGTTATATTTAAGTCAGCTTGGGAATGGTCATACCGCCATTGGTCGGTCGCCAGAGCCTCGTCGGTTTATTTGCAGGGTGTACCACGTGCAGGTGAGGTTGACATTTGAGGACACTGACTTTAGTTTAACCGGTTTAGTAGAATAGACCACCCTCTTCTTATCAGGTGTCGTAAAATACGACTGAGATAAGTTGACGTCAGGCAGGCGGCCGGTCGTAATAACGCAGCCAAATAATGTGACAGCATGTTTATAACATGTTGTGCCGACCCCACTTAGAGTGGAATAGGGGCAGGAAGATGATGTAGACGGAAAAATGTGAAAACAATATTTTGTTTTACTTCACTTTGTAAACAGTTTGTGAAGCCTGTGGTATGCTTTTCAAAGGTAAAAATTCGTTTGTGGTCTTTGATAAACTTTTCTGTGAGAAAATTCTAAAAACAATTTAAGTCGCCGATACACAAGTATAATAAAGCTAAAGTATTCTTTTAAGGCATAAGCAATTATATGAACGACTAAAGAACCTTTCAGTGACGTCTATACTACGGCTTCGGTCAAAGCTGAAAATCGTTTGTGGGATTTGTTAAACATTTCTGTAGCAAACTTATAATTGCCTTTTTAATATTTGTACAGACATAGCTTTGAAATCTATTCTTTAAGCTTTGATTTAAGAGAGAACTGTTGTTGGTAATATTTAAGATTTCTTTGTCATATCTGGAGTGATGAAAAAATATATAATACTGAAAAACTTAGCCTCAACTATTTGAGGCTAAGTTTTATACATTGAATATGAATTAACTTTATAGTTTTACATGTAAAATCGAACCCAAAAAACTTAATGATACTTTTGAACATATTATATATATATATATATATATATATATATATATATATATATATATATATATATATATATATATTCGGAATCTCGGTAACGGCTCCAACGATTTTCCTGAAATTCATCATGCAGAAGGTTTCCATTCATCCAAAACGCAAGTGCCAATTATATCACGCATTTAGGACATTGATTAAAAAATTTCCTGCATTTTATTGCAAGAACATTTTTAAATTAAGTTTTATAATTAACGCTGCGCAGAGTAATTGTGTTTGTTTTCCAAAGTACTTGAAATATATTTTCCTATAATACGTTGTAATAACTCATGCACTACTAACCACCAATAACACAACAATACACAGCACACATTCACTACTACGATCTCAACAATCGTTCCGATCCGTAACCGAAGCATCGTCAGGAAGTAGACTCTACGATAATACGCAGAGTTTTAATAAAAAGTTTAACCCCACCGTTTATATTGCCTTTGTACACGTACAGCAAACTGGAATTTATCTGTCCGTTAATTAGTGTGCCATTGTTATTTTTTATTATTTTCAGTTGCTCCAAAGTATTAAGGCTTAAACTTTTAGGACAGGTGTGCAAAATTTGAAAATAATGGCCATCAGAGATTTTTCTATTTTATTCTAACAAACGCCAATGCATTTTTCTTATGTATTTTATTTATAAGAATATCATATTAAATACTGCCAGCAATAAATTTAAAAAAATAAAATCAAATAACAGAACTGTAGTTTTTCGCACGTACAAATTCTAATTAAAGTAAGCAGTGAATTCTTTAAAATCGCTAGACTTCTCTTGAAAACATTTCAAGCATTGTAGCCGTAGACGACATTGAGTAATGCGAATGAAAGACTGCGAAAAAGTAAAGGGAGAAATGCGATTAAAGTCAGTTCAATGATAAAAATCAGGTTGAAAGCTTAGCTTGTTTTCTTATTCAAACAGCTTAAAGTCATTACCCAGTTACATCCAAACGAGACATCCATTGTAGTTACGAACGCCAACAATTGTTGTTATTTATTTAGCTGGCCATTTTTAAATTGCTGTAATGGCAGAGCTAAAATTTTGGTATGGATATTGTTAAAAGGCTAACCAACATTTGCTTAAAACATAATTTGTTGGTTCTACGAGCCTGGGTGTATATAGCATATGTATTTAAGTATTTATTTAAACCTTTGTATGTATATATTGACCAGTTATCTGTCACGCATAACACAAGCATTGTAACTTATTTTGGGAACAAACGACCGTGTGTGTAACACATGGTTACACTCGCGATGCAAAGGTTATGTCATTTATTAGTAGCTACTTATTAAACGCTCACTTTTATTAATCAATACTGCTGTTGAACATAGGAGATTCATCATCACATCATACGCTTTTCGGGGAAAGAAAACATCGCGAGGAAACCTACATATCTCTAGAGAATTCTGGAGATATGTGTAACCTACCAATCCGCATTGGAGCAGCGTGGCAGGTCTTAGCTCCAATCCTCTCCAAAAACGGAGAGAATAGGCCTATGACCAGCAGTGGTATATATAATATATAACAGACCGTTACCTTTTTACTTTTACTTTTTTACCCGTAAATATGAATTAAGCAGAACCCATTTAGAAGTTATAATTTGATTTGATGCACTTAAACCATTAAAACAACACGGCTACTATTTATTTAATATTATCTAAACTCGCAATAACTTGTAACTAACGCTACCATCAAGCGATAGTTTCAAAGCAACTCAAAACTAACACTTATATAATTTCCTTAACTGTCTCGAAGTTTATTTAATTTGGTAAATGCACTTGGTTGAAATACGTAGCTCGGTAACATCCAGAATGTTGTTGTAAGCGAAACAAACTTTAAATGAATATGAAGGTATATTTGGCGAGTGGTTTTAGTGATATTAGTTAAACAAAGATTTACACAATGTTGTATCCGGCTGAATAGAATAGTACTACACTCACTTATTACCGAGGTGTCGTAAGGCGACTAAGGTAAGTCGTACTACCGTGTGGTATTCGGTTGAGTAAAATAGACCACCCACTTTCTTACTGAGGTGTCGTAAAATACGACTTAGGTATGTTGCCGTCAGGCAGGCGGGCGGTCGTAAAATACGCAGCCAGATCATGTGATAACATGATCTAATGATGATGAAAGAGGGTGGTCTATTCTACTAAACTGGTTACCACACGGTGGGTCAACTTACCTTAGTCGGCTTTTACGACACCTCGGTAAAAGACGAGATTGGTCTATTCTACTCAGCCGGATACCACACGGCGGGTCGACTTACCTTAGTCGCCTTTTACGACACCTCGGTAAGAAATAAGGGTAGTCTAGTCTACTCAGCCGGATACTACACGGCTAAATAATACTAATTATACTATTAAACTTAATACAAGTTCCTTACACAAGATTATATTAACACGGTCGCTTGTATGAAGTTGCGATTGCATCAAACTTTTCGCATTGTTCTCTTCTTTGTTTACACATTTCGCTTTTGCTTAATCTTCCTCAGGTAAATCACTATCGCACAGAATGCATAATTATATATAATCATCATCTTCCTGCCCTTATCCCACTCTAAGTGGGGTCGGCACAACGTGTTATAAACAGGCACGAATGCCGCACGCCAAAAAAGAACGAATAACGTCAGCTGTTATCTTATATAGACACAGCTAGATAGTCACAGCTTAGAGATCTGGATTCCTAACACTATTTTAACGACATGCCTATTAAAAACAATTCAAAGAGTTATAACGAAAAATTTGTAACCATGGTGGCAACTATTTGTCTCGGTAAGATACAAGGAGTTAGGAGTAAGGAGAGGAGGATACAACATCACACGAAATATATCACGGCATCTAATAGTCTCAGTAAGAGTTTGTCTTTCACAAACTGCGCCTCTATTTATTTATTTATAAGGCTTACCAACTAGAAATCATATACATATACGTTTGAAACTAATGTTAACATTCAATACATCATCTTTCTTATATGTTTCTAAATTACTGGTTCGCAGCATTTATTTTACAGTCTGAAAAGCTTCGTAAAGCCAGTAACAAACATCAGCTAAATATTGTATAAATCTCGTAACTGCTTCGAACCGATAATTATGAAACACAAATCTGATAGTAGATGCTCGAAAGATTTCGATTCCACCGTTGCGGACGTTATCGGAGTGTAAAAATCTTCTTGGGGTCTTTCACATTGATTGGCTTTAATCATCGAATTTCAATCGTACAAATTTTGATTTCATTGGAAATCAACAGAGGGCTTACTAGAAAGGCTACTATGACGGTGTACTCGCTCGGAGAGTATACTTATGGACCAAAACCTTAGTTTCATAATAAGTATTTAGCAATCCCTAAGAATACGCTAATAAATAACATAACACAGTAGAATTATATAAAATTCTTGGATCTAAAAATCCATCCAACTTCGTGGAAGACTGATCATACATATATAACTATATATGTAAATTAAGAAATGTTTAAGCATTTTGACATCCGGGTTTCTTGAAATCCGGGTTAATTGAAATAATATAAAGATTATTATCTAAATTTAGATATTAGTCTTACGTTAAAGTCTATGCTAAGAGATAGGTGCTTTGCGATTTTGTCGTGGAGTCTATCTCCTGATGATGCTTCGGTTGCGGGGCGAAACGATTGTTGAGTTTGTGATAGTGAACGTAAGTAGTGCTTGTGTATTGTGGTGGCGGTGGTGGAGGTTTGTTCATGTGTTTTTACAAATCCTGCATGTACCAGTTATGAAAACGGATTGCCCACTCTATATTTAGAATTATAATATTTTCTATTTTACTTCATCGCGGATAGCAAAATAATTTTATTATTATTTATATATATAAATTTAGCTTTATCTGACTGGGATTTGATAATTAAAAAGAACTCGTTAAAGTATATTTGAATAAGAATTATTATGAGTTTTTTAAATTTTGAATTTGTCAGCATTTTCCTTAATAATAATAACATGACTGCGCGTGCGCAACTACCGTTAAAAAAGAGAGTTGGTTGACTGTTTGAGCGAAGAAAAGTATGCAAACGGATCGGATAACTCGAGTACGAAAGGGCACGTAATAAATCTTTGGGCTATCTTTTGATTCACATTGAACGCTCTAAAGTCCTATCGCCTCTCATTCTACCATCAAATCATGTTCTGTTTGTCCAAGCCAGTGAATAAGAAGGGACCCTTAAGATTGCGCAAGAACACAAGAATTGCGTAACTTTGCCCTTACATTGACTTTGAAGGCCTTTGTCTCGTTTGGTTACACTCTTTGCATGGATGGAAATAATGTATTGATTTACACACAATAACTTACTTTGAACTTTAAATAAATTCAGGCTATTGTAAAATAATTCACGAAAGAAGCGTCAATTTTTTATATTTAAATGAGTTAATCTTGTATGTATATATATGTATATATAAGCTCCAACTTTGTTTTCAAAAAAGAAGCAGAGGAAGCCTTTGCCCAGCAATGGGATATGATGTTAAGACGCTTCCCGTCTTTTATTCACCAAATAAGGGAATATAACTAAAAATCATAGGACACCAACTCACATACGTTCTCCGTACAATGTGCCCATATATATAAATATTTATTTTGATGCATCTACGGATCACCGTATTTTTGATTTGATCACGCAGAAACATTTCCAACAATGTTCGCCTAGAGTCAACAATCTTACAAGATTTATTGATAGATAGATAGAAAGATATATAATGAGAAAATAGAATGACATAGCCACCGCCAGACTGCACATATTCAATAAGACACTCTCAAGGCGCTCTGTCCTCCAAACCAAATCAAAATATATCACTATGAAAATATCGCAAAGCATGTGCAAACTACTACATTCAGCATTGCATAGATTTCGTTTTATCGTTAATTACTTAAATAAATATTTTTTTACGTGTGTTAACAAATTACTATGTATGTAAGACAAATTAAAAATTATTATCTACACTAAAAATGAAATTAATTTTTTTTTGCATAAGTAAGTAGCGGCCTGTTACTATCCCACTGCTGGGCATAGGCCTCTTCTCTCCGTTATTGGAGAGAAGGATTGGAGCTAAGACCTACCACGCTGCTCCAGTGCGGATTGGTAGGTTACACATATCTCCAGAATTCTCTAGAGATATGCAGGTTTCCTCACGATGTTTTCCTTCACCGAAAAGCGTGTGATAAATTGCAATTATCAATTAGACACATAAGTTTTAATAGAAAAACTCATTGGTGTCTGCCCGGGTTTGAACCCACGATCGTCTCTAGAGATTCACCGCTAGGCCATCACAGCTTGATTTTTTGAATATTAATCACTAAATTCGACTTAAACAAACATAACGTAAAAACATAAATAAAATACATATTATCTTAAAGCTTTTTGTACGAATACCTATAAATAATCATACATCTCGCATACTGGAAATTTGAACTATTATTATAGTAAAGACGTCCTTTATTCATATCTTAGTTATTTATTTAACTTAGTTTTTAATACAGTTGTGTGATAAATACATTCATAGCATTAAACACGTCCCAAAAGTTAGTTTTACCGCGTTGAATGCGTTCTGTCGTACTCCGAGCAATTTGTTTACAATTTTAACTTATGTAAGTTTACTTTAAATCTCTACTACTGAGGAGCTGGAAAAAGCTGTGGTAGCCCAGCGGTAACACCGTGCGACTCTTTCAAAGAGGTCAAGCGTTCAAACCCGGGCAGACACCAATGAGTTTTTCTGTTAAAAAAAAAACTTATGTGTCTAATTGATAATTGCAATTTATCACACCCTTTTCGGTGAAGGAAAACATCGTGAGGAAACCTGCATATCTTTAGAGAATTCTGGAGATATGTGTAACGTACCAATCCGCATTGGAGCAGCGTGGTAGGTCTTAGCTCCAATCCTTCTCTCCAAAAACGGAGAGAAGAGGCCTATTCCCAGCAGTGGGATAGTAACAGGCCGCTACTTTACTTTACTACTTTTACTGAGGAGTTGTATACAATTAAAATATGAACTTTATAAATACAGAAACGAATAATTCCCCTATTCATAAAATGTACTTAAATGTTTAAGTAAACTTAGAACGAACTTCTGAATAGGTAAAAATTATTTCAGCTTAGTAAAACATAACAAATTTTAAGAATGCTCATGTACATTTTAAATAAGGTAAATTTATATAATTTATAGAATTAGGCGTTACTTTGCGGAGGTCCATAATACAAAAGTAATGAGAATATTATTTTGATATAATCCGCGATAAAAGAAAATGTATGTAATGCTAAATGTAGAGTGTACTATTCGTTCTCATACCTGATACATGCAGAATTTGTACAAAATCGCAAATTTTGTCGTGGAGCCTATCTCCTGACGATGCTTCGGTTACGGTGCGAAACAATTGTTGAGATTCTGATAGTGAATGTGTGCAGTGCTTGTGTATTGTTGTGTCATCGGTGTCGGGTAGTGCATGAGTTCTTACAAATTCTACATGTATCAGGTATGAGAACGTATAGTACACTCTACATTTAGCATTGCATATATTTTCTTTTATCGTGGATTATAGCAAAATAATATTCTCATTACCTTTGTAAGGTAAATTTACTTTAAACATATAATTTTATTCTGTTATAGTGAAAATATAAATGAAAAATTATATTTTCAAACAACGAAAAATAATAAAATCTATTCTATAAAATGTTCCATCATCATCCTCTTGCCCTTATCCCACTTTAAGTGGGGTCGCCACAACATGTCATATGATTTGGCTACGTATTTTATGACCGGCCGCCTGCCTGACGTCAACTTTTTTTTTGGCTGCTGATGGTAGGGACAGGGTACCGTTGAACACATTACCCCCATCCCCATCAGCAGCAACTTTGAACCCCAGAGTGCGCCACCTCTGGGTCAGGTCCTCTCTAAAAGTGGCCTCTCCCTCCGCTGGACCATGCATCGGGAGCACCAGATGCATCGAACGTCGCGGATACCTTATAAGGTGGGCATCCGGTGGCCTGACGTTAACTTACCGTAATCATATTTTATGACACCTCGGTAAGATGGTAGTCTAATGTACTCAAACGGATATTACACGATGAGTCACTGCTTCATAAGTAAAAAAAGTAATTTTAAGTTGAAGAACTTAGTTATAAAGGAGTTAAAAACACAGTATTGTTGAGTTTCTATGGAATACATAATAAGATATTGCTAAAAGGTATCACAGCCAAAATACAATTATACTATTATTTGGAGGATTGAAAACGCGCAAAATTCAAAGAATCATATACATATGGAATTGAACAACGCGACTATTAATGATAGCTTCACAGGCGTGAAATAGAGGGACGTAAGCCAAAAATAAAAGAGGCGAATCCAATCACAGGGTGCACAAACATTTTTTTTTTCAATTTTGTATGAGTTTTGTGTTTCAATGAAAGGCTATGACGAACGTGATGAGAACTGCCTCGTAAATAAACAGAGTTGTTGCTTTACAGAAGTGAATTGCTTTTCTATGTACATACGACCACTAGCTAGTATGAATATGTTATTTCAGTTTTTCTAAATATTTGGCACAATTGAAATTCAATTCTTCATGCCATAGGAGTTCTGGTAGGCTTTTCCGACATGGTTCTCTTAATGATACCATCAAAAGAGCTCTTTCCACCATCTACATTCCTGCTCTTCTCAAGCCTTCCAGGATATGTCGGGATGATGGCAAGAGACCAGACGGCTTGCCGCTTGTTCCTTGGGAACGAAAATATTATATAAATGCGAAAATCTGTCTGTCCGCCTTTCTTTCTGTTATTCTTTCACGGCTTATCCGATTGACTAATAGTAATGAAATATAATATAAAGTATAATAAATCTTATATACCGGGGATTATTTTGCTTACTGGGAATAGGAAATACACATACTCGTGGTAACTGATTGAGGGTATTTAACTACTTAAGTTGACGTTAATAAAGTACCGGGTTCATCTAGTGTTTAAATTATATTGTTTCAGCCGGTGAAGCTGTAAAATCCGTTAGGGCTAACAGCAAATAGTGAATACGAAAAACAAATTGTATAAAAATATTAAATAATGCTTTTCGCTCGTCATATTGGTATAGCTTAGTTTCAGAAGCTGTATTTATAATTGCATGTTCAAAATTAGGGCAAATATATACAGCGTGTTCTGCATTTAATAGCTTGTACTACTTAATTGGACATATAATTATTTTTGAAACATTCTATCAATAATATGAAATCATAAAAAGATGTATATTTCATTTACGACATTGGTTTTGCAATGTTCTCTATAAAAAAAAATATAAAGGAAAAGAGAATTTATCGATAAATATCGGGAAACGACATAATACATTATCGGAAACGGCTCCAACGATTTTCCTGAAATTATTTTATTTCCTGGCATCAAAATTACTAAAATTTACATTGAATATAAATCACTATTTTTGCTGTAAATTGACAAGTCAGCGTAGCATATTCGGGAAACGGGCGGTCTCTAGAAATGAAAATACCTAAGATCGAGCCCCACCTACCCAAATATTTATTTCTTTTTTTGAAGTTTCTTTTTTTTATATCTTTTAAAAATTCGGTCACCCCGGTACTGCTATATAATTAAAGGTAGCAACAACATGTACAATAATAACAAACAACCAGATTTATATAGTAAAAGCAGTATACAAATAGTAAAAATCAAAAACTACTGACAATAATACAAATTAAGTGAACTACGTTTCAGTAAAAAGTTTAGAATTGATTTTGTAAACATTGATTCAGAATCGTACATTATATCTAACACACAACTTATATTGGCGCATAAGTCTATTTAAGTTGGATTTTTGTCCTAGATTTGTTTTTGAAGGCCATTCCGCGAACAACTTTCCTTATTGAGCATGAGATTTTCGATTCAGTATTGCAAAGTTAATTTGCTTTAATAATGATGGACAATCTATGATATCTCTTAACAATTTCAGCAGACACAAACGTCCAAGAGACATCTTCGATTCCGTAGCGATATATTAAAGTGTCTATTAGATGTCTAGAGGTTTTAAACCCATTGCTAAGATGTCCTTACCATTAAGAAGTATATTTAAACATGATTGTTATTTCAGTAGCAATTTATTACATAACGCTTAGCTGCATAATTCTTTACAAACCACTTTACTGTTTCATGTCACGAATACTGCATAATAGCCATTATAATTATGGAAAATAATAATTAGGCATTGAAATTATATTTAATATGCCTTTTTCTCTTTTTTTTTTCGAGTAGATTATGCTTACTGTATTTTCATATATTTTAATGACAACAATACGCCGTGTGGTATCCGGCTGAGTAGAAAAGACCACCCTCATTTCTTATCAAGTTGTCGTAAAATGTGACTAAGGTAAGTTGACGACAGGCAGGCTGCTGGTCAGTTAGGTCAGTTGACCTACCATGTGGTTTCCGGCTGAGTAGAATAGACCACCCTCAAATCTTACCGAGTTGCCGCAAAATGTGACTAAGGTAAGTTGACGACAGGTAGGCTGCCGGTCGTAAAATACGTAGCCAATTCATCAATTGACCAAAAACAACAAAAAAATTTTTTTCTAAAACCCACTTAGAGTGGAATAAGGGCACGAGAATGATGATGACAGCTGGACAAAGATATATGTGGACATAACACCTGCAGCATCTGGTTCCAGACAACCTGAAATCTGGTTGTCTCTGATAGCCTTGAAAGTGTCTAATAACATTATATTAGGCTGTGTATTACCACTAAATTACCATTTCACGGTAAGGTTTTAATACAACAAACTGTTTGAAACTTCGTTAGCGTAAATTTAAATGTAAAAGTACCCTAAATCATGAATTACATTTGTTATTCCCATTCCAAAAGGAAAAAACAGGAATATTTTTATCCTTAATGCTACCTCGTTATAAAAGCTTCGGTTGTACCAAATTTTGTCAATATTGCTCTAGCAAATTAACCGTGAAAGTTTAATAAACTTTCGCGCTTATATTATCAATGTGGTTATAGTAAGTTGTGATAGCCCAACGGTTAGACCGTGCGACTCTTTCGAGGGGTTACGAGTTTAAATACAAATGTTTTTTTTTTGTTAAAAATCCTATGTATTTAATTGATAATTGCAAATTATTAGTCGCTTTTCGGTGAAAGAAATCGTGAGGAAATCCTACTAATCCGCATTGGAGCAGCGTGGTAGGTCTATCTCCAATCTTTCTCTCCAAAAACAGAGAGTGGTGCCCAGCAGTGGGATTAAATAACAAGCCGTTACTTTACGTTTGCTTTTTATAATAAATTGCAGAAATTACCATTTTATGTTATTTCTTGCTGACCCGGAAAACCTTGTTTTGCCATATAAATTATTTCTTGGAAATATCTAGCGTACATTATAAAAAAAAAAAAAATCGCGAATAAAATTAAAAATAATGTTAGGGTTGGACAACCCTTATCACTTAGGGGTATTAAAAATAGATAGTGACCAATCCTCAGATCTACTAAATATGCATACAAAATTTCATCAAAATCGGTCAAGCGTTTCGGAGGAGTATGGTAACTAACATTGTGACACGAGATTTTTATATACAAGATTATGTGTGATTAATTTTTACAGGACTTTATCCTCCTGCCCTTATCCCACTCTAAGTGTCGGCACAACATGTCATAAACATGTCACATGATTTAATTGCATTTTTACGATCGGCCGCCTGTCTGACGTCAACTTACCTTAGTCGTATTTTACGACACCTCGGTAAGAAGGAGGGTGGTCTATTCTATTAAACCAAATACCACACGATGGGTCAACTTACTTTAGTCGCCTTTACGACACCACGGTAAGAAATGAGGGTGGTACTATTCTACTTAGCCGGATACCATACGGCTATAATTTTTACAGGACTGTTATATGGAAAACAACGAAACGCCATATATAGAACAAGTCTATATAAAAATCTATCTAAATTGTGAAATTACTTTACTTCTTTACAAAATCTAACGTCCGTTCTTAAAAGATAAATTAAACAGGAAAGTCAGCATTTTACTAAGACATTTTGTAGGAAAAGGAAATAAATACGGATCATTAATTAGCACAGAATAAATTCCGTAAATACAATACACGTTATCCGTTAATTAAGATGGAAGGAACAAATCATTTATTTGTTAAATAAACAAGAATTCATTATCTTAATGAGTCAAAAAACAAAATAATGTAAACTAATCTTTATCATTCGAAGACAATAAATAAAACGTTAATGAAGCGATATTTCTTTTTATATTTGTAAAGATCGATGTAGAAAAAAAATTCCATCTTCGCTTTCACCATGAAATATATAAGACCTCTGAATTTAAAAAATAAATAATACTTGCTTATTACTATAGTTACTTGTCCCATTATTATTTATCATCTTCCTACCCAAATCCCACTCTAAGTGGGGTCGACTTGATTTGCCTACGTATTTTACGACCAGCCGCCTGCCTGACATCAACTTATCTTAGTAAAAAAGACAGTTGTCTACTTAACCGGATACCACACGGTGGGTCAACTTACCTTAGTCGCACTTTACGACACCTAGCTAAGAAATGAGAATGAACTATTTTACTCAGCCGGATACCACACGACAGGTCGACTTACCTTAGTCGCCTTTACTTGTCCGATTATTATTATTATTTAAAATACATAATATTAACTCAATGTGAAAAAGAACTATTTTATTACACAAACATTTTTCATACTAAGTTTAAAAAAAAAACTAAAAAGGAGGTTGATACAGAACCTACTATACTGTTTATATATGACTAGTAATCGCTGCGGCTTGGCCTGCGTGGAAACATTAAAACAGTAATTTAATTTAATTTAATTTAATTAACAGTCTTTTGATAATCATAAGAAATGGTTAAAGTGGGTTAACCTTAAAAGCTAGACATATACTGTCACGGACTTTTATTTAGAACTTTTAGAGGGGAACAATTTTGTAATTCATGATTTTTGAATAACTATCACCGTTTACTCAGCGCACGCACAGACAGCTTTAAATTTTGCCGTTTTCGTAATATTTTTTATTGCTGCTCCTCTACTATTCATCTTAGCGTGATGTTATATAGTCTATAGCCTTCTTGATAAATCGATTATCTTACACTGTAAAAATTATTCAAATCGGTCCAGTAGTTCCTGAGATTAGCGCGTTCAATCAATCAATCAAACAAACAAATAAACAAACAAACTTCTCAGTTTAATATATTAGTATAGATGAGAATACGCGGATAAAGCTACCCGTCGACCCAGTATAAGATAGTAATAACTTTATGTAAATAGTAATAAGAATTACATTTTGAAAAGACGAAAGAAAGAAGAAAGCACTGAGTTTCTTCTAGCTCTTCTACGTATTAACAGTTATCCGAACCATCAGTAGAGACGACAAGTCAAAAGCACTTTTTGACAAATTTACTTGCACAAGGAATACTTTGAAATTGAATTTACATTATAAAGTAAAAATATCAGTAGCCGTGTGGTATCCGGCTAAGTAGAATAGTAGGTACCACCCTCATTTCTTACCGAGCTGTCGTAAAAGACGACTGAGGTAAGTCGACCCGCCGTGTGGTAACCGGCTGAGTAGAATAAATCACCCTCATTTCTTACCGAGGTGTCGTAAAAGGCGACTAAGGTAAGTTGACCCACCGTGTGGTATCCGGTTTAGTAGAATAGACCACCATCCTTCTTACCGAGGTGTCGTAAAATACGACTAAGGTAAGTTGACGTCAGGTAGGCGTATTAAAAACGCAGCCAAATCATGTGACAGCATGTTTATAACATGTTGTGCCTACACCACTTAGAGTGGGATAAGGGCAGGAGGATGATGATAAAAGTAAAAATATCAGATTTTTAAATGCCTAAAGATTGTTCAGAAATTCAATATCATTTTCTCAACAAAGGAAAGCCAACATATATCGAGTAAACCCTT
Organism: Morpho helenor; assembly: GCA_029227775.1. NCBI lineage: Eukaryota > Metazoa > Arthropoda > Insecta > Lepidoptera > Nymphalidae > Morpho > Morpho helenor. Next base: position 16,289,694 of record JARGCU010000030.1, read on the forward strand.
TAATCTTCGTTGTTTATTATAAATCCTCTCCATAATGAGACTCGACGTTTGTGTCCAAGATTTAGATATCAAAAGATTATTATCCCCTGGCTTTAAAATTAATTATAACTCGTATTGGTTTATGTGATGTATTTGATCTCATAAACCGTTTTCCAATGAGCGTGGAAGCTTTAGGCGTTGCCAGAGTGAAAAAGGTATATCCTTTTTAAAAGTATAATAGAAAACCTTTACCGGATTATAAGTAAAATCTTTTATTTTTCTACTACTAATAGTATCTTTGCGCAAGACCGTATTTATTTTATTTATTTATTTATTTTATTTATTTTTTATTTGAACAATTATGTAAGTACAGTTTACACTTAAACTAGAGAGCAAAGCACTAGACTAGCTTCATTTGGTTGTTTGTGTATAGCAATATGCAGCCCAAATAGACCTAGGCCTGTGCTAGGGCTAGCAAGAGTCAACAATATTTCTATTTTGCTTAATGCCAGGTGACGACTAATTTGAACAAACATAAAAAAAGTAAGGGATAGATTATGAATTTAAAAAAAATATATAAACCTTTCTATATACTCAAGAAAAAAAAATAGTAATAAAACCCACCACCATTAATATAATTTTAGTGTGTGTGTTCCTGTGTGTGTGTGTGTGTATATGTATGTGTGTGTGTATATGTATGTGTGTTTGTGTGTGTATGTATGTGTGTGTGTGTGTGCGTGCGTGTGTGTGTGCGTGTGTGTGTTTATACATGATAAATCTATATTAAGTTAGGTTGTAGTGTGCATTTTTAATACTTAAATTGTTATGTAACATAATTTGGCATATAGGGAGTTAATATCACTAGAGCTGCATTCCAGAAGAAATTTTTGCATGTGTGTTTTGAGTATTTTTTTTTGGATAGGATATTGAGTGCGGTCTATAAAATGTGATGTCTGAACAGGCAGTATATTATACAGGCGCGGCGCCATTCGTTTAAAGTGTCTACTGGTAAACAAAGATGCCCTAGAAGGGACTAGGTATTTTTGGAACTTCACTAAACGCACGGCTCTTGTCGTATTTATGCGTTGAAGGGGAAATTCTTCAATATTTTTAGACATAAACATGGCCAATTGCAACACAAACAATCTTCTTGGTGGTATATGGCAAGACCATATCCTTCCGTATCTTTAATACTTAAATTAGTTGATCTTGTATATATATACAGTACCCGGGTGACCCAGCCTTGCTTGATAATATTTTTAAAGATATAAAAAAATGAAAATTGAAAAATATGAAAAAAAAGTTGGACAGAAGAGGAAGAAAGTCGAACCTAGGTATTTTCACCTCTAGAGCGCCCGTTCCCCAAATGAGCTACCATGACTTTACGTTTGACAGCGAAAATTGTCTATTGAATTCAACGTAAATTTTTGTATTCTCCCGAAAACAGTGATAAAAAGACTTTTTTTTAAATGAAACCTAGCTAGATCGAATTTTTCCTCCCAAAACCCACTACATGCCGAATTTCATGAAAATCGTTGGAGCCGTTTCCGAGATTCGGAAAATATATTTATATATATACACACATATATACATGCAAGATTATTTCTTTTAAATATTAAAGTTATATCTCTTTTATAAGAAATCTCTATATACTATATATACATATCATACATATACTATACATATAGAAATATAGAGATATTTATTTTATTTTAAAAAATAAAACAAAAATATCTCTATATTTCTATATGTATATTCTATATTCCATATCTCTATATCTCTATATACATAGTACCTTGGTGACCGAGCCTTGCTTGTTTTTTTTTTAAATATAATTTTTTCCCCCAAAACCCCCTAAATGCCAAATTTCAAGAAAATCGTTGGAGCCGTTTCCGAGATTTTGAAAATATATATACTAAAGATATCGCGTATAGTGATATAGAACCTTCTTCTCTAAATTACAGACTTGAGTTGACTTATCGTGAATAACCTTTATACGTATACTGACATCTATCGAAAACTTACAGAACTTTCTTAAGAGTCTTTCAGCATAAAAGTCAGTCTCCGCGTCCCGATGCGAATGACGACGGCGACGATGAGGACGACGCGATGGACGATAGGGCGGAAACACCGGATATGACAAAACCACTGACCAAGACACCACCAGACCAAGACATACCCGAAGACGACTTTGAGGTCTGGGAGCTACCATTCCCAGACCTCCCCACCGAACAAGACATCCATTAGGTCACCTAGATGACCTGGGCTTACGGCCCAAATACCAACACCTTTAGGTCACCCAGGTGACCTCGGCCTACGGCCGAAACACGTACCGGGCTTAAGTGCCCGCGAGGAGATGCCCGGGTAGTAAGGAATACCTCGAGGCCCGCACCCCGTTTACCCCCACCCGGGGAGTAAGCGAGAAGACCCTTCGTCGTCGTAGCATAAAAAGCTTTAATTTCCCAAAATTAAGATTCTTAATCCAGTCAAAAACTATCATATCCTTGGGCCTAAATATAAGTACCTAGATTCATTGAAATGGTTCAGTAGTTTTAAAGATTAACGTAAACACACATGACACAGGATTGCTATATACTATAAAAATTTTGACATATCCAATAAGCCAAAAAAATTTTGTCTAGTAGGTTCGTAGCTGGTTGTAAGTAAAATCCAATTATCGCCATTTACGTTATTGGATTGGATTATGCTTATTCGCAAATCCGGAGTGAGAAAATATGCTTTCAAACTTAAAATCGTCTATATAACGTTAACAAAAAAATTAATCAAGGTAACATGAGAGCGAAAATAATTAAACATTTACTTGAAACGCTCACTTTATTAAATTTATTATTAAAGGTAAAGTGGAAAGAAAACCCTTCATGAAAATTTGCTAATTAATTACTCAATAAAGCCTCATACGTTAATAAAGTTAAAATTTAATTGAAAAATACTAACATTATCGAGAAATAATTGATATTGAGGTAATTTTAGTCAATTTTTTTATATACAATAGCCTATTATTTTCTCATGGCTGAGTAAAAGTCATCTAGGCATATGTATTACCTACTATTTCACATGAAAGAATCATAGTATTTTTAAGCTTCAACTCTCTCATCATAAGGAAAAGGGAGGTTTTTACATTTACTTTTATGTATAACTTAAGTTGTTTAATTTAATAGAAAAGTGCATGATAAAATGTGAATATGAAATAGGCGCGATACGTTTTAGATATTTTGCTATAATCCTAAAATTACACTTTTAAATAAATATTACCCTATTTTTCCTCTTGTGTTTATATTTGTAGCATTTATGGGTATTTAATGGGGTTGCAATAATTGAAACTACAATAAAAAAAAGATAAAAAGCCCATCAACAATGAATGTATATTCGTTGGGGGTAGTATTTCTTTTTTTTTTGTTTTATATTTCTGTTTGTGTATTGACGCAATGCCTTGTGTTAGCAATTTTAACATTTGCATAATAAGGTTATAATTATTGTAATCAGTTTTAGGAAGTATAAATATTGGCATTAGTCTCAATATTGTAATCTCAACTTAAGAGAAGATTTAAAAATGGAAGAGGAATTCATTTTGGCGGCATTCTGTTCTGACGAAAAATATTTGTTATTAAAGTTAAGTAAGTAAAGAGAAATAAAGTGTTTAGGAATTGTTTTGGAAATCTTTTCTAAGTACTTTAATACTTGTGTAGATTTTCTTGCCATTATTATAATAAAAATACTTATATGGCAATAATTTTACGTAATTATGACAATAAATACATTCTCGCCACCACACAGCGACGGTTGCAATCAATAATGTGCTAAAACTATATACATACCTGTATAATCCTATCATAGCCAGGAAACGGATATGAAACCCGTGTTCCTGTTGAGATCTGAAACAATCACAAGATATTTGAGTTGAAAATCAATACAAAAATACCACACGAATATAACAGCTGTCACAAACTAATCCGCACAATTTAGAAAATTATAACCTTTTCATACCACTATTACCAACCATAAGCTTTTGCAGAATAGACGCTGCTTACTAAAAATTAAGTTAAAATTAGCCGCAAGCTATAAAAAAGGGAACACCGTGCATGTATCTAAAAAATAAATAAAGCAAAAACAAAATACAAAAAGAAAAGCTTACCTTTATATTCTTCTAGGATTAAAATTCGTGCTTACACCAAGCTCTTTATAAAAATAAGTGTGAAAAAAAATTAGTTTGAATAAAATAAGTTCTGAGGACATATTTGATAAAAGGATTTATAGCAGTTTGGTTAAATCATTATTATTTGGTAATAAACTTAAGCCGGCAACTTCATAACTATATAATATCAGAATCGTAAACCTATTTTATTGATCCAACTTCCACGAACAACAACACCAACAAACAACAAGAACGACAACAATAGAAAAGTTACGTAGCACTATTTCACTGCCACTGCTAGTTGGCATTTAACAACACTAAGCTGGTTGCCTGTGGTTGCTGGTAAGTAACACCTATCCAAGATATGTCATATAAAAGCTTCACGATGTTCTTCATCGCAAAGTGCATTATGAATAGTAGATATAGTAAAAGATAAGAAAAATAATTTAGCTCAATCTGCCAATGTACATAAGAGCTGAGTAGTGGATCTATTGTTTCTCTTGCTCACCAAACAGAGAAGATCATTGCCCAGTTGTGGAATAATAATAAGCCACTATTTGCAGTTGTGGAATAATAATGTCATTAGTTTACAACTTTTATTATTTATAAATTGTCACGTAAAAATCTTCTAGCACTGCTTCTCCTTATCCACATTTACTAACTAACAGATATGTCTACAATAGCAGACTTACATATCTTTAATATTTAAATGAGTTAATCTTGTATGTTTATTATATAAATATATTTTCCGAATCTCGGAAACGGCTCCAACGATTTTTATGAAATTCAGCATGCATGGGATTTTATTGGTTTTTATTTAAAAACAATGGCGTTTTATTCCTTTTTTAAAATACTAATTTACGTTGAATTTAAAAGACAATTTGCACTGTCAAACGTCAAGTTATGGTAGCTCATTTGGGGAACGGGCGGTCTTGAGAGGTGAAAATACCTGGGATCGAGCCCCACCTGCTATTTTTCATTTTTTTGTCAATTTTTCAATCTTTTTTATTTCTTTAAAAAAATTACCGAACAAGGCTTGGTCACCCAGTTACTCATTGTTTACGTGTAAATGTACTTACCACTGATATTTCAATTATTGCTTGTCTATGGCACATAACTTAGATCGTGGAATAGACCTGAATCTAAACTAAGCCAAAATTTACGTGTACCACTGAACTTGAGTATTTATTTATTTAATAGTTTTTGGTACAAAAACTTATAAATAACTTGTTGAAGGAAAATTTACGCCATGCAAAGGCGGTCTTACAGTAAGCACTCTACACAACCTTTAGAGAACATAATTATAGCAATAAATGTGAGAAGGTGCAGATTATATTAGGTTAGAGTAGATTTAGATTTGCTTATTACTAGCTTGACAATTAGGCCTTATAAGAAAACTCGTCTTACAGTAAGCAATCTCTACACAACCTTTGGAGAACGAAATTAGCAAAAAAATGTGAGACAGTGCAGATTACATTAGGTTACAGTAGACTTAAATTTATTGATTACTAGCTTGACAATAAGGCCTTATAAGAAAGCTCAAAGTCACTACAGCGATGGAACGGGCTAAGCTTGTATCTCTACGTGATCAGAAATTAGCAGATCCTTAGAAGTACTAAAGTCACCGACATAGCTCAGCGTGTTGCGAAGCTGATGTGCCGATGTGTGGGGTACATAGTGCAGAGAACCGATGGACGTTGGGGTCTTAAGGTGTTGGAATGGTGACCTCGCTCTGTAAATCTCATCGTCGGCAACCCCTTACTAGATGGACTGACTACTTTGAACAGGCCACGGGGAGCCGCTGAAGTCAAGCACAGTCTGAAGGCAGTGGATCGTGTTTTATAGAGATCGTGCTCTTCTATCAGAGAACTATGTTCAGAAGTGGACGTCTTAAGAAGAAGAGCTCTTCTTCTTAACCTATAGACTATATAGAATAGAACAGGTATATATACATATATCCTCCTGCCCTTATCCCACTCTAAGTAGGGTCGGTACAACATGCTATAAACATGCTGTCACATGATTTGGCTGCGTTTTTACGACCGACCGCCTGCCTGACGTCATCTTATCTTAGTCGTATTTTACGATACTTCGATAAGAAAGAGGGTGGTTTATTCTACTCAACCGGATACCACACGGTGAGTCACTTACCTTAGTCGCCTTTTACGACAACTCGGTAAGAAATGAGGGTGGTCTATAATATAGAATATATATATAGGATATATAGGCCATATTCTACTATATTCTGACAGGCCTAACAATTGTCGAAAACCATTCGACTAGGTATATTTATGTTATCCAAAACAATCCCAATAAACTCTGTGGACATTGAATTTCGGTAAGATAAGCAATAATTACCGTAGCATAATTAGTCACTGTAGTCCGCTGAGCCAATATAACATTTCTGTTGTTTATGTAAACCGTATATCTTAATAACAATAAAGGTTTTCCTCAGTCGAAACGAATTGTTTTCATTAGCCAGCCACCGCTCTTAATACAGATTTATTTGCTTTCACTACCGTTTCCAATAAAATGTTTGGCACCATATCGCACGATTAGTATTAAAGCGGTCTAATTAAAAACAGTTGTTTTGTGCCCAATTACAATAAAGCATAGCGTAGCGTCTACAAAATTCATAAGTGTTACAGCGTGATCTTATACATGGTAATTAAGACTAATTTAAAAACAGAATTATATATATGTAAAGAATATAAATTATTTAAATACAAACTTATCTCAAGTTTGAATTAAGAAGCACTGTTCGACTCTCTTAAAAGGAAAATATAAAAGAAAACATATTTAACATATTAACAGAATAGATATAATATAAGGAAATAAAGGGAATCGGCAAGTAAAATAGAAACTTAATTGTCGTTTCTTTAATTTTCAGGTATATTAGTCCCGCTGTGTGGTATCCGGCTAAATTGAATAGTACCACCCTCATTTCTTATCGAGGTGTCGTAAAAGGCGACTAAGGTAAGTGGACCCACCGTGTGGTATCCGGTCTGGTAGAATAGACTACCCTCTTTCTTACTGAGGTGTCGTAAAATACAACTAAGGTAAGTTGACGTCAGGCAGGCGGCCGGTCTAAAAAACGCAGCCAAATCATGTGACAGCAAGTTTATAACATGTTATGCCAACCCCACTTAGGGTGGGATAAGGGCAGGAGGATGAATGAATACGTGACTATTAGTCAACTCCTGTTACAGAACTGTATTAAGAAATTTTGTTGAAAAACACCTCGCCAGCGTAGTTCCAACAAGCACTTAAACTCCGTACAAAAACAGTCTATTTTATGGTTCATTTAAATAAATTTATTTGTATTTTTCCAATACTTTTTTATGTATACTTACCTAATTTTTAACAAAAGTAAAGTTTTTGAGATTTTTGTAAGACTTTTTTAAAACTTAAAATTATAATTCATCATTTAAAACCCTCCATAAAACATTTGCGCTTCTCTTTTAAAACTTTCTTATTTATAGAAGGAATGCAAATACGAAAAAGACCTTTTTTGCCCAATAATGAAATAGTAGTGGGCGGTTAAAAAATTTGTTGAAATAAATGTGTCAATACTCGAAACTTCGTTCGCGTAACATTTTTATTAATTAAAATTGCTTACACCTACTCCCGTCCTGATGGAAGCAAATAAAACCTTTTTTGATGAGATTTTATTTTTATATTTTTGTGTACGCGCCGCTTATTTCGATCAATCTCATCCATCAATCCCCTACAAACTCCCCAATAAACAAACGCCAATTATAATTACACGGATTTTGAAATTGATTAAAAAAGACCCGTTTTTTATATTATAATGCAAATAACCTTTTAAATTAACGGTGCGCGCGATCGCGGATACGGCGTGACATATTTTCAAACCTCAACATTAATCGAATATTGACTAGGAGAAGAGACCAAAGGAATAACGAAAAACAAAGAGACACTATTTAACTAATTCTTTCATATTTTACTAGATACCCACTGAACGTTTGTTTTTCAGCCTCATTGTTATTCTTTTTTTTTTGTAATATTTTACTCAGTATTTTCTTACTCTATCTTCCTCAGTTTTCCAAGGAGCCATAAAATGTTTAATACTAAGACTGCTCTTTTTATGCAGATCTAGGCTATAATACACGATCAGCTTTCGGGAGTATTTTTCTATTTTAGCGAAGCACCACCATTGACATCCCTCCATTCAACTTAAGTGTAAAAATATTAATAATAAATTAAGCGTAACAAGCTAACAAACAGACTTTTGCAATTATAGTGTCACGTAATAAAATAAATGAAACCACGTTACACTTTTGTTGTATAAAGCTCGATTGTTTCCTATTTGAGTATACAACGATCACTGAGCGTGACCACAATTTCCGTTACCGAAACGATATCTCCTTCTTCTTCTTTGTCAACTGGTGGACGTCCATTGCTGGACATAGGTCGCTTCATGGGATCTCCACAACACACGGTCTTGTGCAGCTTGGATCTGGAGGCTCCACACAGCCTTTTTAAGGTCGTCAGTCCATCTCGTAGGGAGTCTACCGACACTGCGTTTTCCGGTGCATGGACGCCATTATAACACCTTGAGACCCCAATGCCCATCGGTTCTCCGCACCATGTGACCCTTCTATCGCCACTTCAGCTTCGCGATACGCTGAGCTATATCGGTGACTTTAGTTCTTCTACGGATCTCCTCATTTCTGATTTAGAGATAATCCGCAGAGATACTCCAAACATAGCTCGCTCCATGCATGGAAGGAGCGTGATCAAAACTAAATTATCTACAATATTCCGATAGATGCCCACTGTAAATATAAGTTTCTTCAAAATATTTCCATGTCACATGATCCGAGAAGAGAGAGCGGAAGAGAGAAAGAGAATACGACATAAAAGAAGCAAGAACATTCTTAACCAGGCCAGTCCAGCCTTCTATGTGGGCAAGAACTAAAGATAAGGAATTCGTCAAGAAAGTAGCAGAAAACTTAGCCGAAACAAATAATTCTGTCATTATTATCATCATCCCACTCTAAGTGGGGTCGGACACAACATGTTATCAACTGTCACATGATTTGGATACGTATTTTACGACCGGGTGCCTGCCTGACGTCAAATTACCTTAGTCGTATTTTACGACGCCTAGGTAAGAAACAGGGTCTATTCTACTCAACCGGATACCACACGGTGGGTCAACTTACCTTTGAAACCTTTTGCGACAACTCGGTAAGAAATGAGGTTGTTGTATTCTACTTAGCAGGATATCATACGACGGGTCGGCTTACCTTTAACACCTTTTCGACACCTCGGTAAGAAACGAGGTTAGTCTATTCTACTCAACCGGATCCCACGAATAATGTTAAATGTAGATAAATTCAATAGCTATAAATTATAAAGAAACCATAGAAGTGCTGAAACTATAAAAAAATTGAAACTGTGTTAAGTTTATAGACGGATAATAAGTTTATAAAAGTTTATATATTTATTTTAAAATTTTATTGTAGAGGAAATAAAGTTAAATAAAGTTGTAAACAAGTGATTTTGAATCGTCAACTGTACTGCTGGTTCGGAAAGCTGTTCTTACCGAGAAGAGCCAGCAAGAAACTCGGCGGTTGCTCATTTAAAAATACAATTCTTAATACTAGTTACATTTAATCGTTTCTATAATGTACAGGTACAGGTAGTAGAGGTAGTTGAATAAAAAAAAAACCGGATACCACGCGGCATAATTATGTCATTATTAGGAGAATGTTTTATTCGCTACTTGCTAAATATTCAACATTTAAACTTATTACTTACACAAAGTAACTAAATGTTATCGGTAAATATTCACGTCGATTGTACGCAGAGAAAACTCTTAAGGTCAAGTTCATTTTTAATAATAAAGGAGTTTCGGCAATTTAGGCTACGCTATGTCGGAGGAATAATTAATTTTCTCTGACCAATTATTAAATTGTTTGGTCCTATATAAACGCCGTGTGGTATCCGACCGAGTAGAATAGACCACCCTCATTTCTTACCGAGGTGTTGTAAAAGGCAACTAAGGTATGTCGATCCGCCGTGTGGAATCCGGTTGAGTAGAATAGACCTGTTTCTTACCGAAGTGTTGTAAAAAACAACTAAGGTAAGTTGACGTCAGGTAGGTCATAAATTGCGTAGCCAAATCATGTGGCAACATGTTTATAGCATGTGCCGACCCCACTCAGAGTGGGATAAGGGCAGGAGGATGATGATGCAATCTATACTACCATTACAAATGCGAATTTATATGTATTAGAAATGAGTTTGGTCTATTCTACTCAGCCGGATACCACACGGCTATTGCTATAAATGATATTTATATGTGTATATTATTTATTGTTTGTTGAGTTCTAATTTGAATGACATATGAGTTACAATATAATTATTCTGCTATAATCCGCGTTTGTTAAGAGAATCTATGTAATGCTTAGTGTAGGAAGCAAAACCGATCTCATACCTTATACATGCAAGACAAGTCAACAAACGTATCACAAAAAGCTGCCAACACCAACACTCTACACAAGCACAACACTCACTACCACAATCTCTACGATCGTTTCGCCCGGAAACTGAAGCGTCATCAAGTATAGACTCCACGACAAAATCGTAATGCGTGATACTTGTGGTGACTTGTCTTGTATGTATGAGGTATGTGAATATTGCCTGCTTCGTAAACTTAGTATTACATAGATTCTCTTAACAAACGCAGATTACAGCAAAAAAAATCCGCAAAGTAACGCCTGTTTCTAAAAATCATTTGAAAATACATTATTACTTTTGTATTTAAAGCCAGACTGTTTCAGCAATTGTCGTAGTTTCTATATCGTAAGTAGCATAAACAGTTTCGCATGCCATAGTGACCTTGGCCTGATGGTGTGCCGGCACGAGCAACCATGAAAGCGTTTGTATCACGGCAACTACGAGTAATTTTAAATTGTAAAAGAAACTTGAATAGCTCAATATTTGTTTCGTTCTAAGGAACGTTGATTTGTGAAACAATAATTCTGATTTCAAATGATTTATTCGAGAAAATTATACACGGGCTTTATGCCATAGGAGCTCTGATAGGGTTTTCCGTCATGGATCGATATTTTCTGCTCTTCTCGAGCCTTCGGGGATAAGTCGGGATGGATGGCAAGAGACCAGACGGCTTGACGCTGGTTCCTTGGGAACGGGGATGGGCCCTAATGTGGGACGCAACATGCATTGATATGGGCCTCGTCCCATATCAGGGAAACAGCAAGACCTGGAGCTGCGGCGGAAGTGGCCGAATCTAGCAAGTGGAGAGCGTATGCATCTCCCATCGAGAGTTATATATTTGTGCCGTTTGCAGTTAAGACCATGGCCATGGAGTCAAAGTGCAAATTTTTTTATCCGTTTTAACACCTCGGTTAATTGCCTCTTCAGGTGACAGGCTGGCTCCTTTTTCGCACAAAGAATCAGCTTAGCGATTCAGTACAGAAACGCTGCCAGCATTCTTGGGACCATTCCACTTGGGAAGATTTGTGCAGTCCTAGCGTGTAAGTAATTTAAGATACACATAACTTGTACATTTTTGTTGCAATTAAAAAGTTTGAATATGATACGTGTCAGTCATTTATAGATAGTTACATTGCGGAATTCCATGTGCAAAAAATATTAGCGTTCAAATCATCATTACTTTGAAGTCTTATGGTAACATAAACTTATCATTGCTTTTGTTCTAAGTTACGACTTAGTTGACATAATGTTTTTTTTTCAGAAGTGTCACTCTTCTTTGTGAACAAGTTAAGGAAATAATAAAAGTATAATAATAATAAATATACATACATACACACACGGTCGTCCGTCCCCAAAGTAACTAAATAAACTAAAGTTACGGGTAACAGACAACTGGTAAATGGATATTTAAAAACAAATATACACCCAGGATCAAAGAACAAACAAATTGTTCATAGAAAATGTTGGCTCTCGGGGGCAATCGTGCCCGCGACCCGTGGAGATAAAGGCAGGGTCACCGCCAACTGCGCCAACGGGCCAATCTGGTCTTTAGGTAGCTAACCATGTTTTTCATTTGACCTCAAAATCATATATATACTACAAAATCCTACTAATCCTACTAATATTATATATGCGACAGTTTGTTAGTAGTAATGTATATTTGTTACTCTTTCTTTGAACCTATATCGACAAAATTTGGCACAATTATTCCATATACACCGGGGCAACATATAGACTATAGAAATCGTGTTAATTTTACAGGAATAGGATATTAATAAGCGCCATCTATTATCAAACGATTTTCCAACCCTTGGAAATATCTCCATAATTGCAAGGGTTGGAGAATGACAGAAGCTACTGGTTTATTCCATAACTACAACGAGATTGCGGGTAAAAGCTAGTCATATATATTAAAAGAACCAGAAGTAAAGAATCAAAAGTAACCAGAAGAAAGAAGAAGAAGTGTTTAGAAAAATAGTCTCCGAATATAAATATATCTTAAATCTTAAAAAATATATTAGAAATTCGTAAAACTCGACCTTTTTATTCCTTTAATATGTCATGAAACCATCCCGTGACTACCTCTAGCCATAACACCAGATATATATCTTGATATTTGAATACAAACGTTTCAAACCCTAAATCTCTTAAGTCAAAGCTAGTTTAAGCAAAAGATTTAACTCAGCTTGAAAGTTCTAAGTCCAGCACGGCAAACACTGAAAGCTGTCTAAAATTTCATATAAGTTTCTAAGTTCCAGAATTCAAGCACCTTACTATAAAACTTTCAATTGGAAAAATTAGTGGCACTGGTTATAAAAATTACATAAAATTGATTACCTTAGTTGTATTTTACGACACCTGGTAAGAAATGAGGGAGATCTACTCTACTCAACCGGATACCACACGGTGGGTCAACTTACTTTAGTCTCCTTTTACGACTCCTCAATAAGAAATTAGTGTTCCATTTTACTCAGCCGGTTACCACACGGCGGGTACTTACCTTAGTAGCCTTTTAAGACACCTCGGTAAGAAATGAGGGTGGTCTATTTTACTAACGGATACCACACAACTACATAAACCTAAAGCTATCAATATAACTTTCATTCAAGTCCTGTAAGTCCAAGTCATTATAATTTAATCGTAAATCATTTTACTTTGTCAGGTAAAAGAAAATTATTTTCTTCAATCAAATTTAATAATATTAAATCCATGAGCCATGAGTTCTCTATTCAATTTCTTTGCACTCTGATCCATTTTTCAATAAATTGAATTTGTATTGCTTTCAATTTTTTACTGAGAAATGTATCAAATATAACTAGCAAAATAGCTTTGAAATTGAAAAAATATATTTTCGCTCGCAATTCAGTTCAATTCAATGTGAACTAGGAATTAATATTCTCTTGCTTGAATACTTTTTGAAAATGATTTCATATAAATGTTTGAAAATATAAAACAAATAACAAATATGAGAATATAGCCGGCATTCTAACATCATGATCCCAATGTCCATCAGTTCGTCAATGTGCCAACTTCACGGCACGATTTATTAATTTTGGTTCTTCTGTGGATCTCTTTCCTGATTTGATCACATCATCATCATCATCTACTTGCCCTTATCCCACGTTAAGTGGGGTCGGCACAACATGTTATAAACATGCTCTCACATGATTTAGCTGCGTTTTTACGACCGGCCGCCTGCCTGACGTTAACTTACCTCAGTCGTATTTTACGACACCTCGGTAAGGAATGAGGTTGGTCTATTCTACTCAGCCGGATACCACACGGCGGGTCGACATACCTTAGTCGCCTTTTACGACACCTCGGTAAGAAATGAGGTTGGTCTATTCTACTCATCCGGATACCACACGGCGGGTCGACTTACCTTAGTGGCCTTTTACGACACCTCGGTAAGAAATGAGGGTGGTACTATTCTATTCAGCCGGATACCACACGGCTATCCTGATTTGATTGCATAGGGATACTCAAAGCATAGCATAGCTAGGATATTCTTATAGTTTTTTTAATAATGCTGTCACGTAAAATTCCAATGGATTTAACCGCAGTCTCCTTCCGTTCATCATCATTCATTATTCTCGCGCCCTTATCCCGCTCTAATTAGGCTTGACATGACATGTTTAAAACGTGTATACTTTTTTTACCAATAATGTTTTTTCCAACATTCTTTTATGGTACATAAATAAATAAATATATAAAATAAAAGATCATCAGGAGATAGACTCCATTATAAAATCGCAAAGCGATTATAGCAGAATAATTTTATTATTATTTTTGTATTATAGATCTCCGCAAAGTACTTCTATAAATTACCTGTCTGTTGAATTTCAGAGCAGAATGTTTGTTACCATTCCAGATAAATAATTGTTAATATGAGATAAAAGCGTTTTATGTTCAGTTCATAACACTTGTGTGGGAAATAAACCATTTAAAAGCATTTTAAGCTAAGTAAGCGAGGTTCGATTTGTACTCCTTTTAGTGAGCTTTCAAACGGGATTGGTAAAGCAATACAATTAGTTCTAATAAACCGCTTTTGTTCAGTAAAGCTCAATTATTTTCTTATTATAAGTTGTGAAAAAAATCTTTTAATAAATAAATATATGGGACACTTACACACACGGTCGTCCGTACCCAAAGTAAGTAACTTAATACTTGTGTTATGGGTGGCAGACAATTGGTGAATATATACTTATATATTTTTGAAATACATACTTAACACGTTAACTGCCATACGAGTATACTCGTAGTATTTTTTTTTTATGGCTATTGCCACCATACAAAATGGTAAGTACGTGTATACTCGTAGTTGGCAGTGGATCCTAGTTCTAACTACGAGTTTACTCGTAGTATGGCAATAAAATAGGATTTTTATTAGCTATTGCCAAACTACGAGTATAGTCGTAAATAATTTGGCGCGAAAACTTGCGCTCCCATGCTCTGTCAATCGGGAACTGAGGGCGCCGTACGATTGCTCTGACTCTGATTGTTTTGGTACAAAAAACTAGCGATCCACATTTTTGAATCTTTCATTCATAACGCATGCATGATCTACAACCAACAAGCCAATCTTCCTCCAGAAAAGAAATTAGATGCTCTTTCGTTCAAAGATGAGGTTGTAAAATATCTTTTAGGTGAGAAATTCATAAAACACAGTCATCATGAGCAGAAAAAGCAAGTAGAATTACATTACTTAGAGCGTTTACCACCTACCCAAAAAAAACAAAAACCGACGAAGCCGTGTCGTGTCTGCACCAAAGAAAAAAAACGCAAAGTAACAGTTTACTATTGTCCGGTATGCCCTGAAAAACCTGCCTTATGCGTTGAAAATTGTTTTAAAATTTTTCACTCCTTTGTGACTTCACAGTGATGTACCTAATTTTTTTTCTATTAAACTTAATTTTCTGATTTAAGTAATGTTTTATTCCAAATGCCAAAGAATTTAACCCCGTCCTCCTTACACGGCCACTGGTTTAAAATTCGTCAGAAATCGCATACAATCAACTACGAAAATACTCGTAGTTGGCGGTGCAGCCCAGATCATGTACTACGAGTATACTCGTAGGTTGGCAGGCAACGTGTTAAATACAAATATACACCCAGACTCTCCGGGGTTCCTCTGTTGGAATTCTGACTACCGGGAATTTGGATATTCTCTCCATACCTTGTTGGCCACAAGGCACAAGACCACAACTTTATTAAAAAAAATTGAATTTTTTTTTAGAATATATGTTATGTAAATTTGTGTATCAAAAATAAGTAACATTAAAAAAAACTTCATGATTTTATTTCACCTCAAGATCAATTGTAAATCACTAGAAATTAACATACATTTACAACAAAGGAACACATTTACATAAAACAATAAAGTGTGTTAAAAATATTTTTTTTATGTCAGGAAAACCCATTATGGGTCATCACCGCACGACGGGGACGAGCAGCGGGTATATCGGACTCTCACCGACTAAGACCTGACAGTGCTCCACCACGCTGCTGGTGGCGCGGACAGGGTACCGTTGTACACATTGCCCCCATCCCCGTCAGCAGCAACTCTGAACCCCAGAGTGCGCCACCTCTGGGTCGGGGCCTCTCTAAAAGTTTCCCCTCCCTCCGCTAATCGATGCATCGGGGGCACCCGATGCATCGACCGCCTCGGGGACCTTTTCAGATAGACGTCCTATAAACTGTTAAAACTTGTGATGATAAAAAACATACACCAACAGTATCTAAAGATACTTAAACGTACTTACACGACCTGACATTGACGCGTAATGAAGGAAAGCGGCTAATAATGATTTTAGCATTCTATACACGTGTTTATGTTTCGCTGCATATATTTTACCATACCTACCTTAATTGGACAAATGAGGTATAGTTAGAAGCGTCTTCATTTACCGTATATTGTCTAAGGACGTCACACCAAATTCAATAAGGCGCCTTGAGGCACGAGCTTGTTTTATACACTTAGGAGCTCTCAAGCGATTTTCAGGTTTGAATATTACACTTTTCTTAGCGCGTTGCGCGATGAAGTAAAATAGATAATACATATAATGCTAAATATAGAGTGGACAATCCATTTTCATACCTGATACATGCAGGATTCGTAAAAACACATGCACAAACCTCCACCACCGCCACCTCAATACAAAACGCTACACACGTTCACTATCACAAACTCAACAATCGTTTCGCCCCGCAACCGAAGCATCATCAGGAGATAGACTCCACGACCTTGCGATGACCACGGATTTGCGATTTTGGTTTGTGCATGTGTTTTTACGAATTCTGCATGTATGAGGTATGAAAACGGATTGTCCACTCTACATTTAGCATTATATATATTTTCTATTTTACATCATCGCGAATTAAATTGATCTTACTTTATATATATTAAAGGTTTAATATTTGAGCGTGTAAGTTTGCTGACATACTAGCTTTCTAGCTTGAGGAAAGCCACTCCTTGAAAATCACATTTCCATAATATGCACCATGAACTCTGCCATTAGTGGGAGGTTTGGTCATTTGTAATGTCCATTTCGTATTAATCATAGTCCTCGTGTTTTGAATACATTAGAAATAACACAGAACGTAATGACCTCAAAATATTTATGAAAAAATCCTACTGATAAGTTGTAATTGAGAACTCTATTACATTTTTCGTAATATTAAAAAAGTCACAGCCTGTTACTGTCCCACTGCTGAGAATAGGCCTCTTCTTTCCGTTTTTGAAGAGAAGGATTGGAGCTAGGACTCACCACGCTGCTCCAATGCTGATTGGTAGGTTACATATACCCAGAATTCTTGATATATATGCAGGTTTCCTCACGATGTTTCCCTTCCTCGAAAGGCATGTGATAAATTACCTCACCACGGTTAATTGCCTCTTCAGGTAACAAGAGGGCTGGCTCCTTTTTCGCGCAAAGAATCAACTTAGTGATTCAGCGCGGAAACGCTGCCAGCATTCTTGGGACCATTCCACGTGGGTATATGATTTGTATAGTCCTAGCGTGTAAGTAATTTAAGATAAGATATAAATTGTATATTTTTGTTGTCAATAAAAATAAATATAAAGTAATAAATTAAAATTGTCAATTAGACACATAAGTATTAAAAGAAAGACCCATTCATGCCTGCCCGGGGTTTGAACCCGTGTCCCTCTCGAAAGAGTAGCACGGACGCAACGCTGAGCTATCACAGCTTCGGGAGTATTAGTATCGTAATGTTAATATTACAAACGATAAGAATGCGTGGATATAAATATTGTTCGACCCTATACAAGATAGAAACATTAAATGTAACTAGTATTAAGAATTGTATTTTTTTTAAAAAGAGCAACCGCCGAGTTTCTTGCTGGCTCTTCTCGGTAGGAACAGCTTTCCGAACCAGCAGTAGAGTTGACGATTCAAAAGCACTTGTTTACAAGTTTATATGAATAAAGAATATTTTGAATTGAATTGAATTGAAACAGTAAGGCATAAAGAAAAAAGTTTTGAGACATAAATATAAGTTTTGTAAAAGAAACGCCCGAACCGCGGCATTCTGCAGCGCGGGTCTCAATAAAGTTTGTAAAGGCATTTTTGCGGCTTCTTTTGAACAATACTCTATTGGAGGAATGAAAATATTGAGCAAAACATATTTACCACGGCGAGAAATTTCTGAAGTGCTTCTCTTTGATTTTATTTTGATTTGAAGCTTTTCTTTAAGTAAGCAAATTGGTTTCAATAATTATTTATTTATGAGCATACAATATCTAGGTAAACTTAGAATATGGTTAATCCATTTTTAATTGGAATAAAATTTCAATAAATTCGAAATTGTATAAAGACTATTTTATTATTATTATTAATTTCTCCCCGATTATCTTGGGTCTGAAAATTTGCCAGTCTGCCCTGATATCTGGTTTGCTTTTTCAAAACGATCGCGACGGTGAAATAGATTGTAATATGAGTAAAATAATGATTGCGGGATGGATGAATAGTTGATAGCAGGAACAATATTCGATCTCTAAAAGTCTCTCTAATACTTTTAAAGTCAAGGGAACAATTTATAAAATGGTCATAAGGCCGTGTACACACATCGCGAGGCGCGCGTAACAATAGTTCATCACGCTTGTCTCAACCGGAGGCATACGACGGTACATTTATAGATGCGTCCCGAATGACACATGCTCAACTTGAGCACACAAACAACCACGCATGGTATCCGTCAATAAAAAAATCCCTCGGGCAAGGCGAGATGAGCAAATTGCAGCTGCGGCCTATATTGCCATTACAATAGTTTAAAAACACTGTTAAAAAAAGGGCTGATACAGAAAGCCTACTTCACTGTTGAGGATTACTTAGAAGATAAGAATATGTGGATATACTCTTCGGCCCTGTACAAGACAGTAATGACTAAATGTAACTAGTAATATATATATTTTTAAAAGAGCGACCGCTGACTGTCTTGCTGGCTCTACTCGGTAGGAACAGTTTTCCGAACCAGCAGTAGAGTTGACGATTCAAAAGCACTTGTTCACAATCTTATTTGAATAAAGAATTTGAATATAGTAAATCACAAAATATTTAAAAAAAGAGAAATACGCTAGTGGACAAAACGATTTTTTATGAACTTATTACATTATGGGAATACATGTGCTACATGACTCATAAGCGTGCAACGCAAACAAAACATTCATATACACGGAGGGCAGGGAGGGTTCCACGTTCGAATTTCAAAACGGTCGTATGACGCGAACGCTCACTGTGAGCACGTCCACACAGCTCGAACCATTCGCAAAGCACGCCTCGCCATGTCTGTACGCACCTTAAGACCTGCCGTATTGTATGGATCAAAATGAAGAAGAGAAAAAGATGTAAGAAAGAAGAGTACATGGAAATGATATGAGAATGTTACGGTGTATGTGTGGTGTGACAAAACTAGATATATATACAAAATACAAGACATAAAAGCGTTTACCACCATCTTATTTCATAAAGATAAAACGTTTCTTGCAAAGCCACTTAATAGGAGTGACGTCGAGAAGTTAACTGGTGAATTTTTCGCGGCTTAAATCAGACATTTATCACCCGGCAGCGGCGACTCGAGAACACTTGGTAGCTTGCAAACTAGACGGAATTATGGAAATAAACTCTATTACATTGGCATTAAGCACAAATTTAAATACTTAATAAATTCACTAAAGAGGAAACTAGAAAATAAAGAACAAATGCGCCTAGGGACTTTTTTATGTTTGGTAACTAGAATTTAATCAACTTAGAGACATGTTTATTTATTTTAATCCAAAGATAAAATAGTAATAATAATAATTTTAGTGATAGTAGCATATCTTAACTGCAGTCAGCTACGAATCCAGCTGCAACGATTATTTTGTAACAATCAATGTAATATCTTTTTTAAAAAGATTATCCGCCGAGTTTCTTGCTGGTTCTTCTTCTCATTTCGCTCATCACTCATCAGTCCTTCTCGGTAAAAGTACACTTCCGAATCAGTGGTAGCTTCTTTAAAACATTTGACGATTCAAAGTACTGTAAACAGTCCACTTGAACAAAGAATATTTTGAATTTGAATAAATATATAGTACAATTATACTCTAGTTCACATATCCCCAAAGTTAGTAACTTAATACTTGCATTATGGGTTACAGACAATTTGTATATATACATATATTTTCAACATCCATACTCGAAGAATTAATATATTGTTTATAGAATTAGGCGTTATTTTGCGGAGATCCATAATACAAAAGTAATAATAAAATTATTTTGCTATAATCCGCGATGAAGTAAAATAGAAAATATATATAATGCTAAATGTAGAGTGGACAATTGGTTATCATATCTGATACATGCAGGAGTCGTAAAAAACACATGCACAAACCTCCACTACCGCCACCACGATACACAAGCACTATACACGTTCACTATCACAAACTCAACAATCGTTTCGCCCCGCAACCGAAGCATCTTCAGGAGATAGACTCCACGACCAAAATCGCAAAGCTTGCAATTTTGGTCGTGGATATATTTTCTATTTTACTTCATCGCGGATTATAGCAAAATAATTTTATTATTACTTTTGTATTATATTGTTTTTAAAAAATGTTACTCAGCGGTGGAAATCGAATATGTCTAACTTTTAAGGTTAATCCACTTTAAACATTTTAATCGTTATCAAAACTTTTATAACGATATTTTAATTACGATTTTAATCTCTCTACACGAGCGGAGTTGCTGGCGTTTGCTAGTGTATTATAATAATATAAAAAACGTTGCAGTCAATGTCACACACTCGTAGAGTTGTTGGAAAAGATTAAATGTGTTGACTATTGAGAAAATTGCTTTTTATTATTGCATAAGTATAAAAAATATTGTTTTTATACAATATAATTATGAATGTTACTAATTCTTATTTCATTTATAGAATTAGGCGTTATTTTGCGGAGGTCCATAATACAAAACTAATGAAAATATTATTATTCTATAATCCACGATAAAAGAAAATATTTATAATGCTAAATGTAGAGTGTACTATTCGTTCTCATACCTGATACATGCAGAACTTGTAAAAACTCATCCACTACCAATCAGTATATTGCGATACTTTTTGTCGTGGAGTCTATCTCCTGTCTATGCTTCAGTTACGGGGCGATACAATTGTTGAGATTGTGGTTGTGAATGTGTGCAATGCTTGTGTATTGTTGTGTTATGGGTGGCGTGTAGTGCATTATATATAATTTCTTTTATCGCGGATTATGGCAAAATAATATTTTCATTAGTTTTGAATTATCTTTAATATTTAAATGAGTTAATCTTGTATGTATATGTTATATATATTTTCCGAATCGCGGAAACGGCTCCAACGATTTTCCTGAAATTCAACATGTAGGGTACGTTTTGTGGGAGAAAAATCGATCTAGATAAGTTTTGTTTTAAAAAAATGTCGTTTTATCCCTGTTTTCGGGCTCCAAACATTTTTTGAAATTTACGTTGAATACAATCACAATTCTTCGATGTCAAACGTAAAGTCATGGTGGTTCGTTTGGGGAACGGGCGGTCTAGAGAGGTGAAAATACCTAGGATCGAGCCCCACCTGCCCTATTATTCTGTCAAATTTTTTTTTATTTTTTTTTTACATCATTTTAAAAATTACCGAGTAAAGGCTCGGTCACCCAGGTACTTATTTCATTAATTGTCTTATTTATTTCACAAAATGCTATTTATTTATATTTAAATTTATTTTACATACTAACGTATTTACCTGCCTATATACCGTACATACTATATGAGAAAGTTTTCTCAAGCAAGGCGGTCTATTTCCTTATTATTGTTCAGAAGACGTCTGTCGCTTGAGTAAATATGAACAACGCGGAACAAAACCCCGGCAAACCTAACAATATCCTGCATCCACTATTACATTATACTCCTGGCAGCGGTAGAATATTTGGACCGCAAATTAACTGTGTAGGATTTACAAAAGTAATAATAAAATTATTTTGCTATAATCCGCGATGAAGTAAAGTAGAAAATATATATAATGCTAAATGTAGAGTGGACAATGATACATGCAAACAAAATCGCAAAGCTTCGCACTTTCGAGCTTCGTGATTTTGTCGTGGAGACTATCTCCTGATGATGCTTCGGTTGCGGGGCAAAACGATTGTTGAGTTTGTGATAGTGAACGTGTGTAGTGCTTGTGTATTGTGGTGGCGGTGGTGAAGGTTTGGGCATGTTTTTACGAATCCTGCATGTATCAATGAAAACGAATTGTCCACTCTACATTTAAACTAAGTAGCGGACAGTTACTATCCCACTGCTGAGAATAGGCCTCTTCTCTCCGTTTTTGGAGAGAAGGTTTAGAGCTAAGACCTACCACGCTGCTCCAATACGGATTGGTAGGTAACACATATCTCCAGAATTCTCTAGAGATATGCAGGTTTCCTCACGATGTTTTCCTTCACCGAAAAGCGTGTGATAAATTGCGACTGCAATTTATAAATTTTAACAGAAAACTCATTGGTGTTTGCCCGGGTTGAACCCGTGACCTCCTCAAAAGTGTCGCACGGTGTTACCGCTGAGCTACCACAGCTTACATTTAGCATTATATATATTTTTTCTATTTTACTTCATCGCGGATTATAGCTAAATAATTTTATTATTACTTTTGTATTATGGATCTCCGCAAAGTAACGTCTGCTTCTATAAGTTATGTATAGGATTAGATAGTACTTTTTAAACCATTTATATCAATATAATATATCTACAGTATTTCATTTTATCTTCTCTTCAATAAGGAGAGAAAGCCTTTGTATCAATGGGCCGATTAAAAAATGTATTTCAGTATATTTTTATTTCATGCTAGTGAAACTCGCAACTACGTTCCCGCCACCTGAAGCGTTTTCGTATCCTTAATAAGTTTTCCTTTTTTCCGAAAGAAAATCGGAGCTATTATCCAGTGTATCTTAATTATTTAAATGAACGATTATCATGAAACTTAGTACGTAGAGGGTTTCGGGGGCAAAAAATCTATCTAGGTTTCATTTTAAAAAATGTCATTTTATCCCTGTTTTCGGGCACTAAAAAATCTGTTAAAATAGAAATAAAAACAGAAGCTTAAATTCGCTGTCAATTAAAGAGATATATTTTTATATCCATTATTTCTTTTTATATTACCTTGGTAATTCGAAAAACGAGGGTAGTATAATGGTGATATATTGTAGCTAATCAGTGAGCTTTCTGCAGGAAAGCGTGACGTGCAAAATGAGGTGACACTCAACTTTCGCAAGGCCAGGACTTAACTCTGATTTTAAGTGACACCCTCTTTCAAAGTCAGTGGCAATTTTTGTTCACTTACATACAGTGAACTACGTAATAAGTAAATAAGTAATTAAGTACCGGCCTGTTACTATCCCACTGCTGGAAATAGGCCTCTTCTCTCCATGTTTGGAGAGAAGGATTGGTGCTAAGACCCACCACGCTGCTCCAATGCGGATTTGTAGGTTACACATATCACCAGAGTTCTCTAGAGATGTTTTTCTTCTCCGAAAGCGTGTGATAAATTGCAATTATCAATAAGACAAATAAGTTTAAACAGAATAACTCATTGGTGTCTGCCGGGTTTGAACCCGTGACCCCCTCGAAAGAGTCGCACATAACTCTACCAATATGCATGTAAGGTCGAGACCGTCACAACCGACCATGTCGAATGCGGATTGGTAGTTTACACATATACTTAGAATTCTCTAGTAATTAATTATATCCCAAATCTTATAAAGATTTGGGATATAATTAATTACTTTTATAAGTATATTATTACCTTTATAAGATAAGAAAAACTATTACCTGACATTTTATTTTCTTTAACAAACCTAAAATTTTATATCAATAATGACTGTACCAATTATTATAACACGAAAATGGAACAAATGTGCAAAAATAATCACAACCAATAGAAAATTGTTCACAACCAGCGAGATACGACAAAACGACAAAAAATATTACAACAATAATTTCTCGTTGGCGTTGCACCACTTCATGCAATTCGTTAAAAGTTTTTTAAGCACTCAATATTGTGGCGGAATAAAAGCAACAAATGCCCCGTCGTTTTCGTGGGAAACTTTTCCAATAGGAAATGTACGAGTAAATGACTGAAATAAAGTCTGTATTCTATCCATTTTCAAAGCGGTTACAAGTGTGAAAAACGAAAATTTTATCTGTAGTTAAAATGTAACTCAAAATATACTATGGATCATCAAATTCAAAGAATTCTTTATTCAAATCGGCTTTTACAAGCACTTTTGAATCGTCAAATTACAATGAAGCTACGACTGGTTCGGAAAGGTGCTCTTACCGAGAAGAACCAGCTAGAAACTCGGCGGTCACTCCTATCAAAATTAAGTATTACAATTATGTCTTAATTAATATCAAATTAAAAAATTAACACTATAATCTAGTGCGTAGCTGGTCGCAATTTAAATCCAAACTTTCTTATCATCACCCGCGCTTGAGTTCCCTTCTTTACAATAGAGTAAATAAAATTCTAAATATTCTTTGGCTACATTCGCATGCAAATAAATGCCAAGTATGGCTGCAGTCACTATGTTATGATGAGTCCGAAAAACTATTGACAATTGCACACTAACCATTTACTCTCTTACACAGACACACACACACACACATTACTTATAATATTTACTTTCTTACGTATAAAATATTTAAAATATTTAAATATTCTGTAACAATAACATAATTTAATTTAGTTCTAATTTGGAACACTGTTTATTGTTAAATTTTAAGAAGGCGGGCGTTGACATCTGCAACGCAGTTTATACTTTCGCAGTGTCTTCGTTGCCATTGTATAAGTGCATTTTTATAGTTCATAATAAATATCATTTCATTTCATTTCTAAATAATTTATAGAATTAGGCGTTACTTTGCGGA
Organism: Morpho helenor; assembly: GCA_029227775.1. Lineage (NCBI taxonomy): Eukaryota > Metazoa > Arthropoda > Insecta > Lepidoptera > Nymphalidae > Morpho > Morpho helenor. Next base: position 16,314,765 of record JARGCU010000030.1, read on the forward strand.
GGTCCATAATACAAAAGTAATGACAATATTATTTTGCTATAATCCGCGATAAAAGAATGTAATGCTAAATGTAGAGTTTAGTTCTCATACCTGATACATGCAGAATTTGTAAAAACTCATGCACTACCCGACACCGATAACACAACAATACACAAGCACTGCACACATTCACCACCACAATCTCAACAATTGTTTCGCACGTAACCGAAGCATCGTTAGGAGATAGACTCCACGACACGGCTTTGCGATTTTGTCGTGAAAATAATATTCTCATTACTTTTGTGTCATTTCATTTCATCAACATAGTCCTCAATATTATATACATCTTTCGAGAAATACAGTTACATCCAGGAGCAAACTGCATCTAATTACAACTTACGTACCAAGTAACCTTGAAAAAAGATTAATCACAACGACCGGCTAAAATTGCATCGTGCGCTGCAGCTGCGTAATTATCTCTGGGAGCAATACAGTTAATCAAATTAAATGGCTTACAATGGCAAAACACTGCAACAAATCATTTTTAGATTATAATACCGAGTTCTGTATTAATAAGGTTTTCAATATATATTTACGCCGATTATGAATGGTGTACATATACGTAATATATTATTAAAACACGATTACGTATATTAATTTATAATTTATAGAATTAGGGGTTACTTTGCTGAGGTACATAATACAAAACTAATGAGAATATTATTTTGCTATAACCCGCGATAAAAACAATTTTTTATGATGATTTTTTTTATTTTTTTTTCCGTGGAGTCTATCTCCTGATGATTGCCCTGCAACCGAATCATCATCAGGAGATAGACTCCACGAAACGGCTTTTTGTCGTGGAGTGTGGGACGAAACGATTGTTGAGTTTGTGATATTGAACGTATGTAGTGCTTGTGTATTGTGGTGGCGGTGGTAGAGGTTTGTGCATGTGTTTCTTCGAATCGTGCATGTGTCAGATATGAAAACGAATTGTCCACTCTACATTTAGCATTATATATATTTTCTATTTTACTTCATCGCAGATTATAGCAAAATAATTTTGTGTACTTGTGTAATATGGATCTCCGCAAAGTAACGTCTAATTCTATAAATTATTTAAAACCAAGCTTTCTTATCATTTACATAATCTTCTTATATATATAAAAGAAAGTTGGTCTTAGTTACACTATTTATAACTCAAGAACGGATGAACCAATTCGGCTGAAAATTAGTGGTGAGGTTGCTTAGAACCAGGAGACGGACATAGGATACATTTTACCCCGTTCGACCGCATTTATTTTATCCCGTCAAGTCACTATAAAACGTGGTATAACAAGAACGACTATGACATTGAATAACAAAACGCAAATGTCAGTGGAATACAATACATAGATGACAGCTAAACGTAAATTTATCTTCATGGTATAGGGAAAGGGGAAATGTTTTACTCCAAATTTAACGCGTGTGGGCCACGGGCAGTAATGAATAAAACGTTTTGTTTTATTCATTACTGCCCGTGGCATAGTGGACATACTGGATAGATTTTAATCATTTTTTTTACTGAGTCACATAGACTATATATTTTATACCCGTGCGAAGCCGGAGCGGGCCACTAGTTGTCACTAAAATAATAAGTTTTGTTAGAAAGAGTATTTTTAAATTTTCTTTTAAAGTTGTGTAAAGGGCAAAACGAAAACAGACTGCGTAATTTTCGTTTAACGTTCTGGAGATGCATATGAATTTACCACGCAGTTATACCCACTTAATTATTTACACGCCAGTATCACCACAGACGGGAATCAATACTGCTAATTAAGTTGTGTGTGTTAAAAATTTAATTCGGCCCCTGTATACTCCAAACTGAAGAGTTATTACGTCGGGTTAATATAAATGTAAATTTCTATATTAATATTCGAGATGAAGAGTCCCTTGAAAATAATCGTTTTATATTTATTTGATTGAACAATGGAATTGTATGTGAAGTATTATTGGTTTTACGTCGAAGAATGATTTCAGATTAAAACGCCGTGTGCTATCCTGAATAGAATAGTACCACCCTCATTTCTTAGTGAGGTGTCGTAAAAGGCGACTAAGGTAAGACGTCCCGCCGTGTGGTATCCGGCTGAGTAGAATAGACCAACATCATTTCTTACCGAGGTGTCGTAAAAGGCGATTAAGGTAAGTTGACGTCAGCAGCAGCCAGCCGGTCGTAAAAACGCAGCCAAATCATGTAACAACATGTTTATAACATGTTGTGCCACTAAGAGTGGGATAAGGGCAGGAGGATGAATGATCTCGGATTAAAATCTGGCAATTTGTACTGTGTTGACAATAAAGAACATGGGTAATGGACAAAAGCAAATTATAAGTTACATTTTTGTTTTGCATAATTTTTTAAGATTATTATTTTTCAGCCAATAGTCTTCCACTGCAAAACATCGTGAGGAAACCTGCATATCTCTAGAGAATTCTGGAGATATGTGTAACCTACCAATCCGCACTGGAGCAGCGTGATAGGTCTTAGCTCCAACCCTTCTCGCCAAAAACGGAGAGAAGAGGCCTATTCCCAGCAGTAGGAATGTAACAGACTTGTACTTCCTTACTTTACTTTTAGTCTTCCACTGCTGGACATAGGTATTTATACATAGTTTCACTCACGCACATGGCGACCTTTTTGTGGTCATTTTCCACCACGTATTTTCTATTGCGGGGTTACAAATCCACCTTAAAACCCAAAAGCTATTGGTTCTTCGTACTATGTATATATCCTTTGCCATTTCAGCATCGCGACACGCTGAGCTATACCGGCAACTTTCGTTCTTCTACGGATATCCTCATTTCTCATTTGATAGATATACTCCAAGGATAGCTCGCTCCACCGCACTCTAAGTGATTTAGCTAACTTATTAGGTCCATATATCACATATCCTAGAAATTATCCAGTAGTAAGCATATTACTTAACGATGCTATCCGTCAGCAGAAAAGGTAAAATATAATAAACAATATACCGCATGTAATGATGAATAGGTGATAAATATCCAGGATAGCCTGAAGGTGAAGGGGTTAGACACTCAACAATTTTCGCGGGTTCAAACCTAAAGCGGGCACCAGTTTCTAATAGGCATTATGTACTTCATTAATATTTACAATTTATCACCCCCTATTCGGTATGTAACTGTACCGCGACGTCAGCGAATCTCAAATGTCAGCAATAGAAGCAACTTGTTAGTCAATAGTCAGTCGCTATTAAATACCCAAACTTGTAAGACGTATCGTAATAAATATATCTATTTGATTCGTGATTTCGCTCCACAATAGAGAAGTCCACAACCAAACAACAACAGCACAGTAAACATCGTGAGAAAACCTGCAGAATTTCCGACAATTTAAACTCAATGGATTTTCAGAATTCCTATCTTTTTCTCCGAAAACAATGACGCATGCCTTTGCTCAGCTGTAGGTTTAGGAAAAGGCAAATACTTTAATGAAGATAATTTATTTATTTATGTACCATAAAAAATGTTGGAAAAACATTATTGGTATAAAAGTGTACAAATGTCAACTTATCCCTAAGACAGAGATCTCTGCTAGCTCACCTACGAAGTGAGATAATTTATAGTAAAGAAAAAGTTGGTACGCAAATATCAAACATTTTTTTTATTTATTTAGTAACTCAACAGTGTTTTTACAATTTAATTACAACTATGACTCTATATTATAAAATAAGTCAATTGAGGTCACTTTTCATGTATTATTAAGCTTATCACTAACTTGTGATTGAACTTTCAAATTAATAAAAAAACAATTAACACATAAATCATTAGCATACGAAAAATTAAAGAGCCTTAATCTGCCGAAATTAGGATTTGTGTGTGTGTGTGTGTTTGCGTGTGTGTGTTTGTGTGTGTGTAACGTCTGTATGTACTTGCGTGGGTGAGTGCGCGTATTTGTGTGTGTGTGTGCGTATTTCATTAAAAAAATTGGGCACTAGTGTCTATTAAATAAATATTAAATATTATGAATTTGAATTAACCTTACTAATAATTTCCTTATTTAATCTTATAGTGGCATGGCTGGTTTATTCGAGAGTCGATAATCACGGAAGTAGAAACCTCAACCCGGCCTGTTACAACCATGTTTTATTTCCATGATAATTCATGAAGCAGTCACGCGACGCGCTACTTGGATGAAATTATCAGTATTATGAGTATCATTAAAACTTGAAAGATAGTTAAAAGCAAAACTAAAACTATATACTAACTTAAGTTAAAGCTATTTTAAAGCATATAGCGTTTTTCTTTTTTCTATACAATTTATTTTCCAAATTGTAAATGTTCTATGAAAACATCAAATCCTTTGCATTATAAACGTATAAATAGTGCTAATTTAAATGTTTTTTTTTTCAATTTTCAAACATCTAGTCGTTCTAACCCGAACTAGAATAAGACGTGAGTATAGCCGGTTCTATACAATAACTATAATTTGAAACATCTTAAATTATGGTGAATGGACTTGGGCACCTTCAAATTTTATAATGAATCTGACTGTTAATTTTGAAAGTGGCCCAACTCCAATCTTGACAAGAAAACGCACGTTATTTACTTAATAATTGCAACTATTTTACCAGAAACTTTAAATTTAACATCCTTAGATACGCATAAGCAGTATAAATCATTATTATCCTTTACGTATATTTTTAAATTCATTGAAACGCAAAACTTTAAATATCTCGCTTTTAAGATTAATGGAGTTAAGCCACTTTCAAAATAAGCGTCTCATATATAGTACCTTATTTCATTGGAAATAATCACTTTCTCATTATTTAACAGTAAAGTAAATATTTATTGGTAGTAATTGAAAATTTAATCATTATTATTGTGCCAGGCTTTAAAATTAATTAAACGACTTCTACACTTGTCAGTCGCAACAAAAACATGACAGACGTGATCGAAATTCCAATTTAATTTGATACGCTTACGCTTGAAGCTTCCGAATTTCATTATTTTAACACGTAAACTGGATGATTTTACCTTAAAATAAATTTTAAATTCTCTACAGCCAGGATTAAGAATATAGTATATATGTCATTTTGCGATTTTCCGTTGATAAAAGGAGTAGCAGAATTGACGAATGACAGAAGAGAATGTTGAATGATGAGGATATAAAATCTTCCTCATCATCTTCCTGCCCTTATCCCACTCTAAGTGGGGTCGGCACAACGTGTTATAAACACGCTGTCACCAGATTTGGCTGCGTTTTTTACGACCGTCCGCCTGCCTGGCGTCAACTTGCCGTAGTCGTATTTTACGATACCTCGGTAAAAAAGAGGGTGGTCTATTCTTCTTAACCGGATACCACACGGTGGGTTAACTTACCTTAGTCGCCTTTTAAGACACCTCGGTAAGAAATGAGGGTGGTACTATTCTATTCAGCCGGTACCACACGGCGGGTCGACTTTTCATCGTTTAATATTTTATTAAAAAATTATGTAGTCAAGATAAGCTCCCAAGAACGAAGTAAAAAATTAATACCCACAACGTTAAATAAGAAATAAAATATACTAGATATCTCCCGTAGCACAGCATCTTTCCCGGCAATTTAATCCGCTTACCGTTAAACGGAGATTAATATCAATATTATCGGTAAAGTAATAATTTTTAAAGGAAACTATTTTTAGATCAATTTTTCGCAGGGATTAAAAAAGGTACGATTGGCGAGATTGCTGGTTGTGATAAACCATAACAAGGGGTTATAAAGCTAGCAATGGATAGCTAAGGGTATTTTTTTAGACTTTTTTTTTACGAAGGATTACACTTTTAATGTATAAAGCTAATGTTATCACTAACTTGTGATGGAACTTACAAATTAATAATAAACAATCAACACATAAATTAAAAGCATACAAAAAATTAAAGACCTTAAATATGCGAAAACTAAGATTTGTGTATGTGAATGTGTGTTTATGTTTGCGTGTGTGTGTGTGTGTGTGTCTGTGGGTGGGTGGGTGTGTGTAACGCATGTTTGTACTTAATAATAATAATTATTCTTTATTACATAAATATACGTATATGAATGCTGGTAAAACAAATTTTGTATCAGTATATTTAACCGAATTAGGCATGCAAAAATTAATGTTAGAATAGAAAAAGAATAAAATCAATTTATGTATTAATTTACAAAGACAAAAATAATTTTTGTTAACATCATACATACATTATCAATTTAATACAATCATTTCTTTGATACTGTAAAAGTTACGTTTAATAAGCCAATCTCGTAGTCTAATTTTAAAAATTTTTAGGTGATGACGTGCGTTATTGATATTTCCAATTTATCACGTGCTTTTTCGTGAAGACAAACATAAGTAACCGTGAATAATTTAGAGTACCTGGGTGACCGAACCTTGATCGGTAATTTTTTAAAAAGATAAGAATAATAAACCTTGAAAAAAAAGAGAAAAACAATTGGAAAGGTGTTGCGATCCTAGGTATTTTCCTGATCCATCTCCTGATGATGCTTCAGTTAAGGGGCGACACGATTCTTGATATTTTGGTGGTGAATGTGTGCAGTGTATGTGTGCGTAATGTTGTAGTTTTGGGGCGGGTAGTGCATTAGTTTTACAAATTTTGCATGTATCAGGTAAGCGCACTACATTTAGCATTACATATATTTCCTTTTATCGAGGATTATACCAAAATAATTCATTACTTTTTATGTGTGATATATTGTAACTATAAATTATAAACATTTTTACAGAAAACCTCATTAAACTCTAGGATAAGAACTCGTGACTCGCCACATTTTGTGGGTAGCAGCAAAAATTGTCTTTAAATAATCAAATGTTCTGCATATGGTGCAACTGATGTTCAATGTACATCACTTTTAGTGCTTCCATATGCTATTATATTTTGTATCGGTGCAGTAATCGCGTTTGTGTAAATACAAGGCAAAATCGCAAAACGTAAGCGCGTACGGTTGTGTCTGTGTCTTTTTAAAATCAGTCAACCATATCTCAAGTCTAGCAACTCAGTTTCATTGCTCATTATAAAAATACAAATTCTGAAAATATAGAAATAATCACCATCTTTAATATTTAATACTAAAACAGTATCATATTGAATATTCATTTCAGTATCATATTGAATATTAATTTCATTGAATATATCATATGAATTACCATCTTTAATATTTAATACTAAAACAGTATCACATTGAATATTCATTTCAGTATCATATTGAATATTAATTTCATTGAATATATCATATGAATTACCATCTTTAATATTTAATACTAAAACAGTATCACATTGAATATTCATTTCAGTATCATATTGAATATTAATTTCATTGAATATATCATATGAATTACCATCTTTAATATTTAATACTAAAACAGTATCACATTGAATATTCATTTCAGTATCATATTGAATATTAATTTCATTGAATATATCATATGAATTACCATCTTTAATATTTAATACTAAAACAGTATCATATTGAATATTTGGAGTATTTTTCATATACTTACAGTGTTTTATACTAGGTGTGCTAGCGGCTTTGCCTGCGTGGAAATCAATGCACATAAAAGTAGTTATTGTGATTTTAACCACAATAGATAGAGACATGCTAATACGGACTCTTTTGTAGTATTTTTGTAGATCTACAATTCTTTAGTACATTACAATGTATCTCTGTACGTTTATAGTAAAAATAGTAAAACTTCAATAGATCGAGACATGCTATTACGGACTCTTTTGTAGTATTTTTGTAGATCTACAATTCTTTAGTACACTATGTATCTCTGTTGGTTTATAGACAAAAATAACATTTTTGTAGAGAATGTAGTAGATAGTGACTCGGGCGCTTTAAGCATACATTGACAAATATACAATATGGACGTGAATAGCTAAGGATGTCGAGAGATACCTGTATGTTGCAATTTCGCTAGCATTACTCCCGGCTCTATGCTTTTAGCTTTAAACACACAAAGCGTGTACGCCACTACTTGATCTGATATCTTTTTTTATAAAGCCATACCTCCAAAGTGCACAAAAAACATTCGTTTTAACGCCTGGGTTAATTGCCTCTTCAGATGACGAGAGGAATCTGGAGCTGCGGCGGAAATGGCGGAACCTAGCAAGCGACGATATTATGCATCTCTCATTAAGTATTATATATTTGTGCCGTTTGCAGTTGAGACCAAGTTAAGGTCATGGAGTCAAAGTGCAAAACAATTCTACTCTGTTGTAACCTCTCAGTTAATTGCCTCTTCAGGTGACAAGAGGGCTGGCTACTTTTTCGCACAAAGAATCAGCTTAGCAATTCATCGCGGATACGCTGCCAGCATTCTTAGAACCATTCCATGTGGGCATGATTTGTATAGTCCTAGGACGTTATTTTACTAAAAGCAACCGATACCACTCTTATAATTGTTGGGGTTGGCACTAAATGTTGTTACATGTTATAGCTGTAACACGACCGGCCGCCTGCCTGACTTCAATTTACCTTAGTGGCCTTTTACGAAACCTCGGTGGGAAATGAAGGTTTCTATTCTACTCAGCGTGATACCACACAGCGTGTCAACTTACCTTATTCGCCTTTTACGACACATGGGTAAGAAATGAAGGTGGTCTGTTCTAGTCAGCCGGATACCACTCGGTGTGATAACATTTTAATAATAGTATTTTAAACCGCATCACAGCATACTATTAGACGAATAATTATTTCTAATCGGAAATATTTTTTTGTACTTCTTTCACGTCCTGAATATAACAATGGTTCGAATTGATTTTTGGCATAAAAAAACTTAAAGGGCTGAAGAGTAATAGGTTTTTTTTAACTCGGTTCTGAGGTAATAAATTTAGCACCCGTGCAAAAGAAATTGAAAATAGTTTATTTAACAAAATAATTGCAACGGAAAACACATAACTAGTTGTAAATTTAGAACGAAATTATTACAAAGTTTATTAATATGTACTGTTGTATCGCTCCGCTTTACTCAGCAAAGTTAGCTTTAATAAAGTAGGCCGCATTCTTTATTCGCCAACGTTCCATTTTACGGTAAGTCAACCTTTCTCTTATGCGGGTAATATGTCACATTGTATAATGTTCAAGACAGTAGAATACCCATAAAGTGCTCTTAAATAATAGTACCTGGTTAACCGGGCATTGCTCTGTAATTTTTTTTAATAAATTCAAATTCAAAATATTCTTTATTCAAGTGGACTGTTTACAGTACTTTTGAATCGTCAAATGTCTTAAAGAAGCTACCACTGATTCGGAATACTGGACCACTTACAAAAAAATGGGTAGGTGGGGCTCGATCCTAGGTATTTTCATTTCTCGAGACCGCCCGTTCCTCGAATAAGCTACGCTGACTTGACAGTTAGTGGCAAAAATTCAATTCAATATGAATTTTAGAATTTTTTAATGCCGAAAAACAGGAACAAAACGAATTTTTTAACGGCAAAAATAGCGTTTCATATACTAATGTCAGTATGTTAGTATTTTTTAATGCCCAAAAACTGGGATAAAAAGAATTTTTTTACATAAAAACCTAGGTAGATCGACTTTTCTCCCCCAAAACACGCTGAATTTCAGGAAAATCGTTAGAGCCGTTACAGAGTTTCCGTAAATGTTTATATGTACATACAAGATTAACTCATTCAAATATTAGTAGTCATTTAGATAGAACTTTAAAAAATCATAGTCAAAATTGTAAATTCATAAAAGACCAAGTGAATAAGTCACCACAAAAATTACTACTGATATCTGTGATTCAATATTATGTAGTTAGCAGTCGAATATCAACATGCAAGGACCTTATTCTTATTCAAATGTGAACAGAATTGATTTTGCTAACTATTAAGTGGATTTACCAGAGCAAACTGTTTTCGAAGTCGAGTTTCTGAACATGTATGGACAGTAAATTATAGCGCAATATAAGTTATGCTAAAGTGTTCCAGCATCGAGGGTATATGTTATATGTAAAACCATACATATGTTCTCCTGCCCTTATCCCACTCTAAGGGTCGGCACAACATGTTATATATGTTGTAACATGATTTGGCTGCGTTTTTACGACCGGCCGTCTGCCTGACGTCAACTTACCTTAGTCGTATTTTACGACTCCTCGGTAAGAAGGAGGGTGGTCTATTCTACTAAACCGGATACCACACGGTGGGTCAACTTACCTTAGTCGCCTTTTACGACACCTCGGTAAGAAATGAGGGTGGTCTATTCTACTCAGCCGGATACCACACGGCGGTTCGACTTACCTTAATCGCCTTTTCCGACACCTTGGTAAGAAACGGCTAGTTATATATAAAACCATACGACTTACAATAAATCAGAGGTTGAAACCCTGAATTTGAATTAAAAATATTACGAAAACGGCAAAATTTTCTTGCGTGCGCTGAGTAAACAGCAATAGTTATTCAAAAATCATGTTTTCAGAATTGTGCTAAAAGTTCTCTAAAAGTTCTAATTAAAAGTCCGCGACACCATATGTCTAGCTTTTAAGGCTAACCCACTTTACCATTTTTATAGTTATCAAAATACTATATTACGGTTCTAATCTTTCACGCGGACGGAGACGCTGACGATTGCTAGTATGAATACTCGTACACTAGCTAGCTATGATATAGCAAGCCTTGCCGAGTATGGGAAGATATTTTTTTCAAAATGTTGTACTAGCTTCTCAAATCAACACTCTTTCTAAAATTCGTTGATGTCACAATGGAACCGATAACGTTATGTCCATTTTGATTAATATTTTGATCAGTTGATCCAGATAGTACGTAGAACTGATGGGCGTTGGGGTCCTAAGGTGCTGGAATGGCGACCTCGCACTGGAAAGCGCAGCGTTGGTAGACCCCCAACGAGGTGGACTGACGACCTCAAAAAGGTCGCGGGGAGCCGCTGGATCCAAGCGGCACAAAATCGTGGATTGTGGCGATCCCTTAAGGAGACCTATGTTCAGCAGTGGACGTCCACCGGTTGAGAAAGAAGAAAGAAGAAGAAGATCCAGAGAGATCCGCCGATGCCGAGTTTATGCCTCTGTATGATTGAGTTTTCTTATGGTCTAGTTAACTAACAAACTTCAGAATCATTGTCTAACACTGCCAACAAGCATTGTATACGTGTATAGTGTAATATATAAGAATAAGTGTTCAGGAAAATAAAGAGAGAAATTTACGATGTAGATATGGTAAATATCTCTTTAATAATTATTATCCAAGTTGAATCTGGCAATTCACCTCTTTGACTGCCTAGCTGGAATGTTTATTTACGTCATAATTATTAAATAAATGATCGCCCTAAGTACAGCCCTATTTTTACAATTATATCCATAGTATATATTTTCAAACTTTTCATCCCTTTATTTACCTTCATATGGGTTCAATCGGAGAATGAACTTATATTTTAGAACTCAGTTCAACATTATTGCAAAACAACAGATTTTTAATTCCTAAAATACAAAAGATCTTAACTTCTTTTCAATACTTTAAAACAAGATTAAATAAAGATGAAATAGTAGCCTTTGAAGGAAATATTTCTAAAAGCCTATTTGAGTTGAGAATAATTAAATGTAAACTTTTATTGTAACTTACGACTTTATGGTTATAGTAATTGTGTTTAAGAATTAAAAGATTTAATTATTCAGTAAAACCTCAAACCGATTTGTGAAATCTCAAACCGAATTTTTTGTTTTTTTTTCTATAATAGTTCGTAGTATTTATACTATTATTTGTATTTATTTATAGTAGTTTTTGTAATAATTAAGTTATTTTCTTTGTTTTTTAAATTTACTTTTTTAAGCACTGTGTTTAATTTTTATAATATCATGATGAGTTAGCCTATAAGTGAGATGTACGGGGTAGTAATACTAAGATTGAAGAAATGTTAAAAACCTAAATGTTATATTGTATACTCCGAACTCCGTTGGCTTCCTATTTTAATAAATAAATAAATATATTACAAATGTGTGTCAATAAAGTAATAGACCAATAACGTTACAAATTAAATAGCTATGAATAATTACTTATATAATTAAAAGCAACGTATAATCGAAGATAATATAAAAATTTGTACCCGAGTGACCTAATAATTTTAGGCCCGGTAATTTTATTAAAAGATACAAAAAAGGCAATAAAAAATAAAAAAGAAGAGAAAAGAAGGCCGTTGACATGTGGGACTTGAAACCGGGTATTTTCACATATTTAATCCGCCCGTTTACCATTGTGCTATTATAACTCGACAAATGACAGCAAATTTAAGCTTTACAATCAATTTTTTAGCAGTTTTTTCAATGCCTGAAAACAGAAAAAAAAACTTTTTTTTAATAAAACCTAGTTAGATCGATTTTTCTCCCCCCAAAACCCTTACATCTTGAATTTCATGAAAATCGTTGGAGCCGTATATATTTATGTAACATCATTAAGGGAATAAATAAAATTTTTGTTACGGACTTAAGTAATAAATAAAACAAGCGAGGTTAAACACAGGCTAGGATTTGTGCGTCGAAAGATTTTAAACAGATTTTAGAAATTTAACGAGAGGCTATTTTGAATCATAGGGCGCGTATGTCAGGTTGACGTATATGTCAAAATTTAAATTACCCGTCCCGCGAACGACTCACAACGCACGTTCCTTTCTACCATGAATTTCTCTATCTTATTTTTATACGTTAATAAATTAACAAATCATTGTCTACTGCTGGATATATAACTTAACAAGAGATTTCCATACCATACGATATTATGAAGCTTACATACATCTTTAATATTTAAATGAGTTGGTCTTGTATGTATATATATAAATATATTTTCGGAATCTCGGAAACGGCTCCAACGATTTTTCTGAAATTCAGCATGTAGGGGGTTTTGGAGAGGAATAATCAATCAAACTAGGTTTTATTTTTTTTTAATCGTTTTATCCCTGTTTTTACCCTGGGCATTAAAAATTACTAAAATTTATATTGAATATAAAACACTATTTTTGCCATAAACTGTCAAGTCAGAAAAGTTTATTCGGGGAACGGGCAGTCTCAAGAAATGTAAATACCTGGGATTGATCCACAACTACCTATTTTTTTTTCTTTTATTTTTGTTTCTTTTTTTATTTTGTTATTTACCGAGTAAGGCTTTGTTAACCAGGTAGTAGCTTTTAATATGTCCTCTACATAGAAGTAATTACGTACGAGTTAGAAAAAGGAATCAGGGATGTTTAATTTCTAATTAAATACAGCGATCAGTTTTCTAAAAATAAATATGTAATTGGAAAAGCATTTTCCTTTCTTGATGCTTTTAGAATGTCTCTCCAAAATAAATGTCCGATATTTGTGTAGCAAATTGCGTCGTAGAATAAACTCAGCAGCTTTACTGTCGCATTCCGCATTGCCTTTTTCTTTAACTGTTGCTTTTATAAAAAAGTCAGTTCGGTTTACACTGAATGGAAAAGCTGATAAACGCCTTCTGGATTAATTATTTTTGTCTTTTCTTGAAAAATCCGATTCTAATTCCAAACTCGAAAGACAAAAAGAGAAGAAAGTGATAAAGTAAACGTAAAGTAATGGCCTGTTACTATCCCACTGCTGGACATTGGCTTCCTGTTTGCGTTTTTGTAGAGAAGTTGGATAGCCCCAATTCTTCCTAGACCATGCTCCAATGTGGATTGGTAAGTTACACATATCTCCAGAATTCTCTAGATATATTCAGGTTTCCTCGCGATGTTTTACTTCACCGACAAGCGTGTGTTAAATTGCGATTATCAATGTGACACATGTTTTTTTTTTATTTTTATAGAAAAACTCTTTGGTGTAGAATAGACCACCCTCATTTCTTACCGAGGTGTCGTAAAAGGCGACTAAGGTAAGTTGACCCACCGTGTGGTATCCGGTTAAGTAGAATAGACCACCCTCTTTCTTACCGAGTTGTCGTAAAATACGAATATGGTATGTTGATGTCAAGCAGGCGGTCAGTCGTAAAATACGTAGCCAAATCATGTGACAACATGTTTAAAACATGTTGTGCCGACCCCACTTAGAGTGGGATAAGGGCAGGAAGATGATGATGATAGAAAAACTCTTTGGTGACATCCCGGGATTTGAACTCGTGACCTCCCTTGAAAGCGACTTTTCCTTTGAGAAAGGTTTGATTTTGATGATCATCATTCACCTGACCTTATCCCGCTCTAAAAGGGGTCGGCACAACATCGTATTTTCAATCGGTTGTATTTTGCGACCGGCCGCCTGCTTGACGTCAACTTACCTTAGTCATATTTTACGGAACCTCGGTAAGAAAGAGGTTGGTCTATTCTACTCAACCGGATACCACACGGTGAGTTAACTTACCTTAGTTGCCTTATACGACACCATTTAATGGTGTTATATTCAATAAATAACAGGTACAGTATCATTGAATAGTTAACAACTGGACGGGCTTAGTATTATGTACCTTGTTTTAGAAATTTGTACTGCTTAAATGTGTAATTGGCTATCCTTTCATTGAGTGGTATATATTCTCTTCTTTCTTTCTTTCTTTCTTTCTTTCTATATTCTCTATACATATACATACATACACAGATTTGGACTAGCTTCTCATTTACCCATTTTCCACCCATACTCTAAACATCCAGTTTGCCAAGAAATTGTTACTTATTTATTAATTAAAACCTGATTTTAATTATAAAAGTTATCGAAACGTATCGACGGTAAACTTTAATATTATCCAAAGCTTACTGCTGATACTTCACATATAAAATTTCAAAGCTCATTAAAGTAAGGAACATTGAAGTTGTAACAAAATCGAAAAATATATCATTTTAAAATTACGATCCCATTAAAACTTCGTAAAGTCAACCTTGTTATGCGCAATAATATTAGCGAGTGAATCCTACGCTACGCTGACCGTTGCTAAAGTGCAAGGCAGTCACGCGACAAGACTGTCTTAGAACCTAATGAAATCTATAAATGATATTTGAAAAGTATTTATGTAGCGGCCTCATATTATTGGATACAGAACTCCTGTGTCTTTGCAGAGAAATATTGAAGTAATAATAAATAAGCTACTATATACGGAAAGTCATATTATTAAATATTTAAGGAATTCTTAAAGGGATATTCAAGTTCATATCATGTTTTTCGGTATCGAAAAATGCTAGATAAATTCATGAAAAATGGACAATGAATATTATGTCTTAAGGAAAACTTATTGGTACGCTGGATTTGAGTCGCCGAACACTTGTTACGTTTAAGACTCGTAAGGTCGTTAAAGTAATTTACTATCAATTATTGTGTTTTTCGATTTTTCAAACGCCGTATGCCAAGTCAACCAAGTCACGACATTTGAGCGCTATAATTGTCAGCAAAAGCCGCTGCCACTATACCACCTCAGTGATACTTCCGTATCGCCGACATGGAACGGAAGTGACGTCAGCCGCGCCATATTGTCCTTCCTACCACCAAGAAAAGTGAATCATTCAATATAAGCTGCTGCACGCTATTGTTATACCGTCTAACTTAGATTCTTTGACTAAGTAAACGTGTCTCAGTCGTTACTCTGTTCGACTTTCATTTCATTACCGTTATAATATACAAATATTTATTTTGTATGTTGTTATTTTTTATATATTGTTGTCGCTCGTTTGCTGTAAACAAGGTAATATTGAAAATTAGATAGAATGTTGGACAGTTAGATATTTTATTACGGTTTGGATGAGATTTCGTGTAACTGAAGCTTCACAACATCTCTTTTTTTTCGTGACAAGACCTTTATATGTGATACATATTTACGCACATTTAAGGCGTAGATTATTCATCCAAATTGTCATACCCGCTGTACTAGATAGCCTATAACTTTTGCTATGGTGCACTACAATGTCCATATCCCCTGTTTTTGGAAGAAGATAAGAATAGGAGATTACATACTGAGTGTATGTACTGTATTCTACAGGAATGTGTAGTTTTATCACAATATGTACCTTGCATTAGAATTCATGATGATTTCGATTTTGACTTTATTAAAGCCGTTAGGACATTTCATACGAAAATAAACTCTTATTACAGTCATTATAGTCATCAGATGACTATGTGGAAAAGAAGTAAAGAGTTTTTGGCATACACGGCCTATCTTGCGATAAGAGCTCTGGTAGGCTTTTCTGTAATGATACTATCAAAAGAACTTTTGCCATCATCGACATTGTTTCTCTTGTCGAGCTTTTGGGGATAAGTCGGGATGATGACAAGAGACCAGAAGGTTTGGCGCTGGTTCCTTGGAAACGTGGATAGGCCATAATGTAAGATACAACATGCGTTAATACGTTAGCCTCGTCCCATATCGAGGAAACGTTATCAGGACCTGTAGCTGCGACGGAAATGGCCGAACTTCGCAAACGGCGAAAGTTATGCATCTCTCATTGAGTGTTATATATTCGTGCCATTTAAAGTTGAGATCAGATTAGGGCCTTGGAGTCAAAGTGCAAAATAATTTTTATCCGTTTGAAAACCTCGATTAATTGACTCTTCAGGTGATAAAAGGGCTGGCTCCTTTTTCGCACGAAGAATCAACTTAGCAATTCAAAGCGAAAACGCTGCCAGCATTCTTGGGACCATTCCACGTGGGCATGATTTGTATAGTCCTAGCGTGTAAGTAATTTATGATAGACATAACTTGCACATTTTTGTTGTAAATAAATAAATAGTAAATTTAAACAAGAGATCTGTTAGAGATATTTTTTTTGTCCTATTATAACGAACGTCACAATAGAGGTACTTTATTGTAGTCACAATATAGCCTTAAGGCTAATAAGCAACTTAATTTTAACCTAAACTTATAAATTAACTTATATTTAAGAACAGGTCCATTGACTTGTCTTAGTCTCTCTTACTATAGGAGACACATCGTTCTTGTGTTCTTTTTCAGTTACAGAGAGATCAAAACTTATACCGAACTGGTTATTTTCTCTTGGCAAGTTACACATGACCTAAAAATTATCTCTAAATATGTAGATGTCTTCATTTTTCCTTCACCGTAAAGCGGATGATCAATTGTAAATGTCGATTCGACTGTTTGCGCAAAAACATCCCAACTTCAAGCACATACAATTTATATTGTTTACAACAGAATTAATATTGTTTACAACAACGCACCTGTACTTATACTGTACCTGTACTGTAATTATAAGCAAACCAACGATGATGTCGCGGTATACAGAAAAACTTGTTTTAAGTTTATGCTATGCCGTGTCGAATTTTTGTATTATCATTTAAGATTTTATGTAATAAATAAAAAATAAAAAAAAAACATTGAAATTACCCCAAGCGTCTTGACTCACTTCTGACTTATTTTTATGATGTTCGCAAAGCTGTTTCAGGCTATATTTTTATTTGCCAGCAAACTGGCATATACATTTGCCTTTATGATACAAGAAAACAGATTTTTTATTTAAATACTCGTAAACTTCTAAAGTAAAAATAATACTATTTTGCTATAATCCGCGCTGCGATCCGAGTACATTCGCTGAGGTCCAGCATTTTCTTTACACAATTTGTTCATTCTTCGAGTCTTAGCGTATGTATGTACGTATTTAAAAATATATATGCATCTATTTATCATTTGTGTGTAACTCATAACACAATTAACTTATTTACTTTGGGGAAAGAAAACCGTGTTTAATAATCTCAGTTCCAAGTTACCAGGTCTTGCAACTAATTGGTTAGATGGGGGCTTGATCCTAGGTATTCATTTCTCGAGACCGCCCGTTCCCGAATAAGCTTCGCTGACTTGACAATTTACGACAAAAATAGTGTTTTAAATTCAATATAAATTTTAGTATTTTTTAATGTCAAAAAACAGGGAGAAAACAAATTATTTTTTCATAATACTTAGCTAGATCGATTTGTGTCCCCAAAACCCCCTATGTACTGAATTTCAGGAAAATCGTTCCGAAGATTCCGAATATATATGCATATACATACAAGATTAACTTATTTTAATTATTAAAGATATGTATTTTACTTAGTTATATTAATTTTAAATGTAATAAGTATTATCTTCCGATAGACACAAAAATTTTCGTGTAGTAAAACCTAGCAGTGAACCCTAATTTGGCCGGACATAAAATAGGTCAAGTGCAACGAACCCGTACAAAAGCAGTTCACATCTGTTACGCCACATGTGAAATGGTTATACTTGCACGTACCTGTATAGTACGTAGCTACTATCTATATCAATATTATAAATGTGAATATGTCTGCCTGTTACGCCTTCATTATTTTCATTACTTATTGTGCCAATCACTTCTTCTTCTTCTTCTTCGTCAACCGATGGACGTCCATTGCTGTACATAGGTCTCTTCATGGGATCTCCGCCATACATGATCTTGTGCCTTGACCTTTTTGAGTTCGTCAGTCCATAGGTCGTCAGTCCATAGTCACCAATCACTTACAGGCCTTCCCTATTCTAGTATATCAATATATACTAATATGAATATTTGTACATAATATGAATATTTATCTTTAATATTTTTTTGTATCTGACTAAGGTAAGTTGACCCGCCATGACAACCCTTATTTCTTACCGAGGTGTTCTTAAATGCGAGTAAGGTAAGTTGAAGTCAAGCAGGCGGCCGGTTTTAAAAGAACCCCACTTAGAGTGGGATAAGGGCAGTAGAATGATGAGTCTTATTACTAACTTGTTATTTTTTTTTAATAATCATAATTATGATGAATATATATAGAGTTATTATTGTAATAAAACTATATTATTAACTTCGACACAATATATCCTCAATAATTGGTACCTTTACATTATACATTGATTAAGGAGAAGGTAAGCATAGGCCTATCTTATACACAGGTGTGCGATAGGGATGTGACTTGGAGTACAAAAAAAATGGAAAAAAATCGATTAATAAATAATCGATTTTTTTCCCTTTAAAATCGTTTTTTTCTGACCGTCTCAAAAGTTGTCTTTTTTAATATTAATAATAAATTACAGTAAAGGCTAATTAAAGTGGACAACTACCAAGAAATAACATCAGATGCACTGTTTATGAAATTGGATTAAAATGTGTAGTTTGACTAAATTGATTTCAACAATACATATCTAACCTTAAAAATGAAGATAAAGACTAAAAAAGAAAAAGGGACACCTAAAATAATCGATTTTTAAAAAATCGATTGTTGATGGAAAAATAATCGATTATTTTGAAAAAATAATGGATTATTTTAAAAATCGATTATTTTTCACATCGCTAGTGTGCGAGCGTCCAGAAGAGAGGGAATATGAAAGACCCAAGAGAGTCGGATAAGTAGCCTAAAGCTTCTTACTCTCTTACTTTCTTACTCTTACAATAACTCTATGTGAATATCCAGTAATTTTCTGACCACCGGAGATCGGCATACCAGGTTTGCAGGTTTTTACATATCAAAGATCTGTATCTTCTCAATAATTCATATTTACATCGCTCGCGCGTAATTGTTAAAACAACTTGCACGGATAATATGAAATTCATAACGGTGACCTAAAATAACAGTCAGGACAAATGGACACAAAACAGATGGTTTACCTATGTATTTACTTATAGCAGATAGAATACAAAGTAAACCTTTATTCATACATATTTATAATGCACTGGCAGAATAAAACGATGGCCTCCCTTCCTTTCCCAAAGGTGTCGTAAAAGGAGACTTAGAGACGTAAGCAAGCATATAGTGAAATCAGCGTCCTATGGGAATTAAGTAGACTTTAACTGATGTTACGTTAACACACTCCCCAGCTTTATGATAATACTAGCTGTGGCAGCAGCCTCACCCGCATCAGTGTCACAATTTTCTTCCCGAATTGAAATTATGAACATAAAAGTAGTAAACGTGAGTTAATTATAAGAGATTTTTGAATAACTTTTACCGTCTACTTAGCGTAAGCAAGGAAAGCTTTAACGGTTTCGTGGTCGCATTATTTTTTATTGCTGCTCCTCTACTATTTATCTTAGCGTGATGTCATATAGCCTATAGCCTTCTTTGATGAATGGACTATCTTACATTCAAAGATTTTTTTTTTAGTGCATTAGTTCCTGAGATTAGCGTTCAAACAAAAAACAAACTCTTCAGATTTATATATTAGTATATATATGCAAGTACAGAAATATATGAAGTATAGGAGTGTAGTGTAGAGATCCCATGAAGAAACCTATGTCCAGCAGTGGATATCCATCGGTTGAAGGAGAGAGAAATAGGGATTTAATTACATAGACGCGTTGACCCAAGACGTGGTATCAACTTTTAGGGCCCGTTTCTCAAGTTACCAATAACCTATCAGTTCATATCTGACACATATCTCGGAATTTTGCGTTTCTCAGGTTTCTGATAGGCTTCAGCACTTAAAGTACCTAATAAGTGAACAGGTAGGTCATGGGGCTGTTTTTGATTTTATTTATCTGCTGGATATGAAATACCTATTTCAAAATGGCCGCGATTTTTTTTTTAATTTTTTACTCTTTAGAGTCTCTTTTAAGAGACATTTATCTGCTACTTAGTTTATTTGTCGGTTAACTATCCGACACTTTATCAATAACTTGTGAAACAGGCCCATAATTATACAAATATCAACTACATACAAATTCACACGGCTATTGTAGATACCGGAACAGTAATATACCACTACGCAATATTTTCTAGCAAATCACTCATACCACTAAGAATCTTTTAAAGCTATTAGGTCAGGGTCTTTTATTTCAATTGCAATTAATATTAAGTATTAACTAGAGGAAAGTTGCAACACGACTGCTTGTATTATTTTTTTGGTTAATGCGTTCCTTTTTAACTGATCACTATTGATTGAGGTTAAGTTTAAAGTACCGCATTAATTATAAACAGATAATAAAACTTTAACTAAAACATAATCGTAAATTCAAGTTAAAAAACTATATTATCAGTACTGGTAAGAATCAGGTCTTATATTTTTTTATCTTATGTTTTAACAGTTTCTTTTACTTTGAAGGGTGAAATTAGTCTAAGTCTATCACCCTAGTTTTTATTCTTACCAGCACGCGGTGACCTTTAACTAACTGATAATATATTTAGATTCAATTTACAGCACAGAAAAAAAACACTAAAATTAAAAACACTTAATATCTATTTTTAAAATCTATTCACAGACCACATTCATTCGACAAATCTGTTTTTGGAAAGCATCAAGATTCCTTAGTGAATTAGCTGCGCTTCCAAAACTTGTTTTTATTCTTCTTTTTGAAACGATGGACGTCTACTGGACATAGGTCTCTTCGCGGGATCTTCACACCTCATCTTATACCGCTTGGCTCCATCGCCTATTCGCGACTTTTCTGGGGTTGTCATAAGAGGTCTACCGACGCTGCGTTTCCCAATACTGGGTCGCCATACAAACTCCTTAAGACCCTAACGTCCATCGCTGTTCCACACTGTATATCCCATTCATCGAAACACCAGTCTCGCTACACGCTGAACTATACCGGTGACAATGGTTCTTCTACGGATCTCCTCTTTTATGTTTTGAACACCTAGAGATACTCTAAACATAGCTCGCTGCATCGCCCACTGAGTCACTCTGACCTCTCATACTATAGTCAGCGACCACGTTTGTGATCCCTATGTCACCACGAATTCAAATTCAAAAGATTCTTTATTCAAGTGGACTGTTTACAGTATTTTTGATTTGTCAAATGTTTAAAAAAAAGCTGTCACTGATTCGGAAGTGTGCTCCTACCGAGAAGAACCAGCATGAAACTCGACGGATAATCTTTTCAACAAAAAAAAAATTATAATTTGATAGTTACAAGTTCGTTGTTTATGTATGTTTGAAGAACTTATTTGAAGAGACCTTATTATAACTATTGTCATAAAAAACTAAGTTTAACAAATAACGACTCAATATGGCGACATGGATGACAAATTTGAAACCTGTGATTATCGGGTTTTTCAGTTGCTCGTTAGTAAAGGAAACTAGGACAGACATCAGAAAACGATAAGGATATTGTATCAAGGCCTCGATATTCTATACAGTCTTAAAGGTAAGGAACAAGACACCTTATTAAGTAAGTGAAAGTGCGACACAGTTTCAGAGAATGATTGCGCACATCTTTATTAGGACGACATGGTATCACAATCAAGTTGAACAACGTAATAAATTTGATATACTGTTCATAGATTATGAATAACGAGTTCTTCCTGTAGAAATATTTATCCCTAACGAAGACAATGTTAAAGCCGCAACAGAGGGAAAAACTTAATATCATTATATCACATTTGAATTGACAAACGTGCGTTATTATACTATATGTAATATGAATGTTGTTTTATGCTTGCGGCGATGATCATTACTCGTGTGATCGTCTATAATCGGCAAAATCATCGTGCATGTGTCCATACGATCATCCGTAATATCACGTTACATAGTATCAGTTATCACACATGGATTCCCTTTGATTGGTGTAAGAAAAACTGCTAATTTGCAGGCTATAGACGATTGTAGGCAATCATACACGATAATTAGTGAGTTCTGCTAAACATGGCCCTACACTATCGTTCTCGCACTAAATCGATTATAATCGCCAATTATGAGTAGTCATTACAAGTCTACAATGTGCAACTACTTTCTCAATCAATACACTACTTCTCGGTAAAAGTAACATTCCGAACCAGAGGAAGCTTCATCTAATAGATCCTAGACTATTCAAAAGTGCTTGCAAAAGCTTACTTGAATAAAGATTATTTGGATTTGAATTAATAGGTGACATTTAAAATTTGTCCTTTAAAGCTTGGGACCGAAATTATTTTACTTATTTCCGCTAAAGCCTTGCGGCTATTACATCGCAATTATCTCTTCTATTATGGCCACATGCAATTTAATTAACCCAAAGGGGTGTACGGGTTCAGGATATACTGACCTTTGTGGATTACAGAGCCCGTGAAAGTCAATCGACTTGACCTATTTCATTTCTCCATAATTTAGACATTCAGTGTAAATAGTTTGGGAAGCTTTTGTAAATTATCAAACGCTGAGTTTCTTTAGCAGAAAAGTGGGTCGTGGCATGCTTTGACAATGAATCAAGTTCTGAGTTAATAAAAGCTTTTTCAAATCTATTTAAAAATGAATTTGAATAGACGATGTTCATAGTAACTGAAGTATGGATAAACAAGAAAGCAGAAACTATACGTTTAATAAAACCATTTAATGATGTTGAAATGTGGTATCTGGCTGAGTAGAATAGACCACCCTCTATAAGTAGGCTTGTTGTATGTATGGCGTTTCGTTATTTTCCATATAATAGTCCTGTAAAAATTATAGCCGTGTGGTATCCGGCTAAGTAGAATAGTACCACCCTCATTTCTTACCGGGGTGTCGTAAAAGTCGACTCAAGTAAGTTGACGTCAGGAAGGCGGTCGGTCATAAAAAACGTAATCAAATCATGTAAAAATATGTTTAAAATATGTTATGCCGACCCCACTTAGAGTTGGAAAATGGCGGGAAATGATAAATGATGATGAAATATAACTCTAATTTTGAACTGATGTACTAATTTAACGACACTCGAACAATTTGATGTTAATTAAGCGGCTTAGCTCATCAAAGGTTCAATTAGCTTTATTTATTTATTTATGTACCATAAAAAATGTTGGAAAAAAAAACATTATTGGTAAAAAAAAGTGTACAAAGGTCAACTTATCCCTATGACAGAGATCTCTGCCAGCTAACCTACGAAGTGAGACAATTTATATTAAAGAAAAAGTTGTTACGCAAATAGTTAAACGAACGCTGTTCACATCGTAACGTGATGCAACATTTACCACCGTACCTTTAAGTCCGTTTATAGTCCTCCACGACACGTCGTTTTAAGCCGAGGTTCGGCCTCACAGGAGGCACCCTTAAGGCGACGTTCCCTAGACGTCACGAGCTTCACCTAAGGCGATGTTTTCGCGCTCGCCCTAATCTCCCGGTGACGCTGTAAAAGCCGCTCTGGCTAACAGCAAGTAATCATTTTCGAACAAAAAAAAGTAACGACACCAGTCTTGTTGTACAACTCAACTAAGACGCTTATTAAACATCTACGTGTTAAAAACCTGTCACAATTTGTAATGATTAGACGAGATGGTTAAATCTAGTCGAGTCATTACTAATCCAACTATATTTAGTTACTGTGACGTCTTAATGGTGGTTTAGGTATTTTCGCGTCTACCCACTTTAAGTATTTCGTGTTATTTAGTTAACATTCGTGATGAGTACAACTGCTGAGTTTCTTGCCGGTTCCTCTCAGTGGATGACAGCATTCCGAACTGGTGGTAGAATCGTTCTGGCCTAACAATATCAAATTATCATTAACTTAACCTGTTAATACTTGTTTGGCCTCTTATCTGTTGTTGATGTATTATTTGGTAGCTTTTGCTACGTGAGATCGCTAAAATCGTAAGCGCAATTCCTGATGTGGGTAAAGTAAAATAAAAATATCTTTTCCCCGAATAAAACTCAAGCAATACTCGGTACGGAATACTGATGAGGGGATATGAAATACTAACAATTTGTGTCTTTAGACTTGCATACGAGTATCATGTAACATCAACTTACCTGTAAATCATCATCCTTCTGCCCTTATCCCAATCTAAGTGGGGAAGGCACAACATGTTTTACGACCGGCCGCCTGCCTGACCTCAACTATCTACTCAGCCGGATAGTGGATACCACACGGCGGGTCGACTTACCTTTGTTGCCTTTTACGAAACCTCGGTAAGAAATGAGGGTGGTCTATTCTACTCAGCCGGATACCACAGTTTTTTTTCTTAAAAATTATGTGTCTAATTAATATCTGCAATGTATCACACGTTTTTCATTGAAAACATTGTTAGGAAACCTATTAGAATGTTACTAGAGAATTATGGGGATATATGTAACCTATCAATATCCATTAAAGCAGCATGAATAGTGGTGTCGTTTAAAATTATTGTCATTATTTTTGATAGTCTTTATTTTTATGGTCCACAATACGGGTACAAACAAGTCTGTCTATAATGAACTTGGATTCAGGACTATTGGAATATGAAGTATATTCCAATTGCTTGTTTGCCTCGGAGAATTCACATTCGCTACTAGTATTTTCTGTGATTTCTCTAAGGCTTTAGATTTCATTTAGATATGTTTTAGAGAGCAAAAGTCTCCTTTAACAGGACGGCAACAGCTTTAGCCGTATCGCCCCTTATCTTAACTATAGAATTCTAAAGTTATATATATTAATGCAATGATCCTTACTAATAAATTCGAAAGTCTATGTCAGTCTTTCTACCAGTTTGTGTTACGCTTTTACGGCTAATCCTATCCTGCAATATTAATGATATTTTATATAATATTAGGTCCTTACATATGAAATTGGCGTTTTCTATGGGAGGAACATAAAGTCGTTTTTTTTTTAATGAAATATATTTAATTAATCAAAGTATGTACCATTGCTATGTATGCACTTTTGCCATCTCATAGGTAGTTCATTGATCCCCTTACTAAAAAAACCATTCGGGCGGGAATCAATAAAATCTTTGAAGGCGGTTTGGACTGCCCCATCGGAGTTGAATTTTTTTCCTTGCAAGTAGTTATCCAAATTGCGAAAAAAATGGTAATCTGTTGGAGCAAGGTCCGGAGAGTACGGTGGATGTCTAAGACATTCTAATTGAAGCTCCTCTGATTTGGTAGCCGTCTGTTGTGCAGTGTGTGGTCTAGCGTTGTCCTGAAGCAGCAGTTGCCTAGAGCGATTGACCAGCCTCGGTTGTTTAGCAGCTAGCTTTTCTATAATGGTTTGCAGTTGCTGACAATAGACATCTGCCGTAATCGTCTGGCCAGATTTAAGAAAGCTGTAGTGAACGACACCGGCACTAGTCCACCAAACACTTACAAGCAACTTTTTTTTAGTCAATTTTCGCTTAGGGCAGGATTTGGCTGGTTCGCCAGGGTTTAGCCATTGCGATGAGCGCTTCCGATTATCGTAGAGGATCCACTTTTCATCGCAGGTAATGATTCGATTTAAAATTCCTTCATTATTGTGCCGGTTGAGTAACGTAACGCAGCAGTCGACGCGCGTTTGTCGGTTTGCTTCACTCAATTCATGAGGTACCAACCTTTCAAGCTTTTTCACCTTCCCAATTTGCTTCAAGTGGATTAGAATAGTTTTATCACTAACACCGGAGCCTGCCGCTAACTCGGACGTGGTGTGCGATGGATCCGCTTCCACAATAGCCTTCAATTCTTCATTATCAACTTTGGTCTCCGGCCGTCCACGAGGCTTGTTCTGCAGGTCGAAATTTCCAGAACGAAAACGTTGGAACCAAAAATGTACTGTGTTTTCTTTTGCGACATCGTCACCATACACATCATTAATCCTTTGAGCCGTTTCTGCAGCACTGGTGCCACGGTGGAACTCATACTCGTAAATAACGCGATATTTCATGTTTTCCATTTTGTAAACAGAGTGACAAAAAGAAAAAACAAAAGAAGAAAAAACAAATGAATTAGGGGGTTTGAAACACAAATGCATGAGTAAATAGCTGTATGAATTAGAATTTGAAATTCCTAACCATAAAGGTAATATTTGAGATCAAAGTGGCCACTATGACAAAACGCCAATTTCATATGTAAGGACCTAATATAAGCTTATATACCCGATTAACGTATACGTTAACCGGATTAATTATTTATTCAATCTATTATTTAATTATAATATCAGGATTAAATTCCCGTACTTCTTTAGGAAACATATACATTATACAAAGTCGTTAAAACATAACAGACAAACGGACACATTAACAGACATTTGCATTTATCGTATTAGTTTTATATGAATAAGGTTTGCAGGTGTTAGAATTATAAAAATTTGAATTCTGTTAGCTTTAATATTTAAATGAGTTAATCGTGTATGTATATAAATATTTTCGGAATCTAGGAAACGGCTCCAACGATTTTCCTGAACTTCTGCATGGGGTTTTTGGGGGAGAAAAATCCAGCATTAAAAACATTCTAAAATTTACATTGAATATAATAACACTATTTTCGCCATAAATTGTTAAGTTAGCGTAGGTTATTCGGGGAACGGGTGGTCTCGAGAAATGAAAAAAACCTAGGATCGTGCCGCATTTACCCAATTTTTTTTCGAAGTTTCTTTTTTTATTTTGTACAAAATTACCAAATACGGCTCGGTCACCCAGGTACTACTTCATGTTATAAAACAAAGTTTCCAAAAGCTTTTTGTATGTGATCTGTTTTCTCAAAATCTTCTGAACGTATTTAAGTACATTTTTCAGCAAAAGATCAACAGAGATGAGATAGATGATGATAATTATGATAAATAAGAGAGAGAGATCAGAGTGTAACTCTTGAGGAAAGCTAATCATATCAAATCAAAATAATCTTTATTCAAATAAGTTCTTTCAAGCACTTTTGAATCATCAAGTATCAATATGATTATTGATGCTACAACTGGTTCGGAATGTTGCTCCTGCCGAGAAGAACCAGCAAGAAACTTGGCGGTCAATATTTTAATCATTTTTATTTTACATCATTAAACCGCAATCTTGTATTAAGCTAATAGGATTTTCAACTATTCACACAACAAAAAATTTATGTTTGAAAAATATGGCTTAGAAAATAAAACTTGAGTATTATACATTCGCGTGACCGCGAGCACCTTATCAGAAAATTTCATAACAATTTGTACGAAGTATTCGTGATATCTTTTTTTAAAGACAACAAACAGTGTCTAATATCTGGATAACTTTGACCGCATTTTTAATATCTTCTAGACCAGTGTTTCCCAACTTTTTTGGCCCATGCCCCACGTTTAAAATTATTTTGCCCCCCTAAGTAACATACATAAATTTTAATATTAAAAATTGAATTGTTCACTTAAGAAATAATATTATATAAATATTATTAAATAAATATTATTAAATAATAGGTTTTAGACAGAAGAAATTGCTTTTTTTTTGCTAAATTTGGCATCGAAATCTAGCATTGCACTTAAATAGCCCAGGGCGAAAGGCTTAAACTCGTGTCGAGTTGCTCCCTCTTAACCATCAAATTGCCCCCCTGTGGGTCGTGGGCCCCACGTTGGGAAACACTGTTCTAGACTTTAGACTCAAGAATATATTTTTTAGATTAGCCACGTTACAAAATAGTAGTAGTCAAAATCCGCAATTCGTAGGTACGACCCTAACAATGTTAATGTTGAAGAACTTTTAAATTATATCTTAGTCGCATTAACATTGGTAAGTCATAGTCATAGTCACCTTTAAAAACCAATATTTGGAGTGACAGGCCGCTCCACAAACACCGTGGCACGTAGTCTTAAAAGAGCTAGGATATGATATAAGGCATTTAACAACGATAAATAAGATTAAAATCTACGTTTTAGGTTTTGGGAAATTTTGCTTTTACATAATTGATGGTATTTTAGCACTTAAGCTGATGCAATCAAAGAGGTGGGAACTGAAAAAATGCTAAAATGTAGAATGCAAATGATATTTTTAGCTGTCAATTTATTGTGTGCCTAATGTTAAGTCCAACATGTCACCGGCGCTTTCTTTCTTTTTTTAATTGCATGTTTTTTACCCAGGTACTGAACTTTAAGTGTTATAGCTTTTGTATCGTACTAACATCTTTCTCCTGCCCTTATCTCACTCTAAGCGAGGTCTTCACTTACACAGTGTCTTTTGCTTTTATTCTCTCCATCTACTGGGCTATTCTTCTCTTCTGACAGACTAACATATATGATAATTCGTTTTGCCTTCAGGAACAGAAGAAATACAGCATATATTAGAGGATGATTCAAGACTTGAATACCTTCAAAACAAGAATGATTAGTCACTACGTTGGTCCCAACGCGGAATTGGACAAACGCGGTCCATCTTAGGCTGTATCTTTCGCTTTCCATCAGGCGAAACCGTAGCCAGGCGCCTTATTATGTATAAAAAAATACTAATTAGTCTTTCTTTTTTACTGTCTAATAAGGAAAAGGAAATTTTTTCTTTTCCTTATTAGACGCGAACTTGCGTCAAAGTCGAGGAAATCTATATATATAAAAGAAAGATGGTCTTAGTTACACTATTTATAACTCAAGAACGGATGAACCAATTCGGCTGAAAATTGGTGTAGGGGTTGCTTAGCACCAGGAGATGGACATAGGATACTTTTTATCCTGTTCGACCGCATTTATTTTATCCCGTCAAGTCACTATATAACGTGGTATAGCAAAAACGACTATGCCATGGAAAGATAAAACATAAATGACAGCTAAACGTAATTTAGTCTTTGGATAAGTATGGTAAAAACATGACAATTATCAAAATAGTAGTAGCTATAAACGTTACTACATAGTATAAAACAAAGTCACTTTCTCTGTCTTTCCTTATATCTCTATGTTTGCTTAAATCTTTAAAACTACGCAAAATATTTTGATGCGGTTTTTTTAAGTATATAGAGTGATTGAAGAGGAAGGTTTATATGTATAATAAAATTCAATATGGAGTAGCGAAATACTGTGATTATCACTGAGTGACATAGGCTATATGCTTTATACCCGTGCGAAGCTGGGGCGGGACTCCTAGTATTATTATAAAATTGAATAACCAAATGATACAGTACTAGCATGTTCAAAACTTGACTTCGCGTGGATAATTTTCGGTACCCAAATCGATAGTCCGCCGGAGGTCGGCGGCAGTCCTTCTGTTTCGCAAGTCCAAGGTGAAGTTTTACCGCCACTTTTAGGTCGAGCAATATTCAATGTCAAAAAAGCCGCAGGACTAAATCGGTCGACGAATTAGGCGCGCTATTCACACGCAGAACGACACCGCATATTTTATTTAGATCACGCAGGGTAAAATGAGACCCTTTTTCTTTCAGTTCGCGACGTAAACTCTATTTGGGACCTCTTAATTCTTCGTTACGATACTGATGTAGTGATTTTTTTGTTTGTATTTACAACATTCAAAAATATAATGACTATTTAAAATAATGCCGAGTGGTATCCGGCTGCGTAGAATAGACCACCCTCATTACTTACTGATTTATCGTAAAAGGCGACAAAGGTAAATCGACCCGCCGTGTGGTATCCGGCTGAGTAGAATAGACCACGCTCATTTCTTATAAAATATTAAACTTTTCGATAGAAAATTTTAATTTCAATTATTCAATTAAAATATAATAATATATTCAGCTTACAGACCCAGAGCGAGAATAAAGGTAACGTAAGGTAATCTAAAGGTAATCTACACAGTACAACGTAATTTTTTTAAATTTAAGTATCTCAATTTAAATCGATTTTGAAATAACCGATATATCAATCGCTCGCTATTAAGTTTATTGAGCTAATTACATATTTGCTATTTTTTGGCTGGCTCGTTGGCGCAGTGGGTCCTGCCTTCAGCTCTGCGGGTTCAATTCCCGCCTAGGGCCAACATTTTCTGTTAATCAATTTGTTGGTCTTCGAGTCTGGATGTATACTTGTATTTAAGTATGTATTTCAAAATGATATAAGTATATATTCCCCAGGTGTCTGTCACCCATAACACAAGCATTAAGTTACTTACTTTGGGGACGGTCGACCGTGTGTGTAAGTGTCCCATATATTTATTAACTAGCAATCGCCAGCGTCTCCGCCCGCTTGTATTAAAGTCTTAAAGATTAAAGTCGTAATATAGTATTTTGATAACCATAAAGATGCTTAAAGTGCGTTAACCTTAAAAGCTAGACATATGCTGTCGGGGACTTTTATTTAAAACTTTTAAAGGAGACCAATTTTGGAATACAAGATTTTTGAATAACTTTCTCCGTCTACTTAGCGCACGCAAAGAAAGCTTTAGACATTGCCGTTTTTGTAAAAAAAATTATTGCTGTTTTTATATATATACTATAGCCTATAGTCTTACTCAATAAATGGACTGTCTTACACTTAAAGAAATTTTCAAATCGGTCCAGTAGTTTCTGAGATTAGCGCGTTCAAACAATCAAACAAACTCTTCAGCTTTATACACCAGTATTAATATATATTTATATGAAGGAGTTTGTATATGAAACATGTTGTAACAAGTGTAAATGACAGACTGACAAATATCTTTGTCTGTCTGTGTCTCTCTATATCTTTATGTCTAAGTCTATCTACGTCTCTATATCTCTCTGTCTGCGTCTCTCTATATCTATCTGTCTGTCTGATTAGCGCGTTCAAACAATCAATCAATCAAACAAACAAACTCTTCAGCTTTATATATAAGTATAGATTTATTTGTTTTTATTTAAAATTATTTGTTTAGTATCTCAAGTTGGACCGCTTAGTCAACCAAGGCTACATTGCTATTAATATCTGAAGGCAGTAAGTACAACTTACTCAGCTTGTGAAGCGTTTCCGTCAAGCCGTCGGCTACTTTTCTAGTAAGTTGTTATAGCTCTTACTTCATTGGAAAACCCTTAAATAATATATTAACCGTCTACGGGGATTTTCAAACTAATCAGTAAACTTATAATTTGATATTTGGTACAATTGTCTGAATTTAAGTTTAACTCGAAACATGAATTTACATTATTTTGAAAACTTTTGTTTCCACAAAGTTCTTTATAGGTTTATAAGTAATTGTAACTCTCCGCAATAATTTTTGATCGTAAAAAAATTGTTACCGTATAAAATGAATAAAAGTGCGTTAAATTTGTGTTAAATTAATTATGCACTGTATTATTTTTCCTAATCTTGTAGGAGGAAAAAGGTTCTTAATCTTTTAAAAAAATTGTGATAGCAGTGATAACGTGCGACTCTTTCGATGGGTCACGGGTTCAAACCCCGGGTAAGTAACAATGAGTTTTTCTGTCACAACTTATTGTAACTTATACTCTGTTACTTTGTGTAATTGATAATTGAAATTTGTCACGCGCTTTTCGGTGAAGGAAAATATCGTGACGAAACCTGTATATCCCTTAAGAATTTTAGGGATATGTGTAACCTATCAATCCACATTGGAGCAGCGTGGTACGTCTTAGCTCTAATCCTTCTCTCCAAAAACGAAGATAGGGGTCCCAGCTGAATAATAATAGACCGTTACTTTACTTTTAGAAGAGTCCTACTTATGCTGCACCTTATTAAAAAGGCAATAATAATTAGTAACTGTTACATTGTACTTTTATTATGCTTAATAATAAAGAGTACACTTTTAAAAACTATTGTTTTCTTGTAGGGTTCCATCAAGTATTTAGCTACCCAAAAAGGTTCCGTCACCAAAATAGTTTGAGAACCACTGTCGTAGAGGATCTGAGGTCTGTCCTAGAGGACTATAACAGTTCCTAATCAGGTAAGGGGCAGTTACTCCAACGCCTAATTAGGTCAACCACGCCTATCGGTTCCTCACACCGTGCCCCGCCCATCCCCACTTCAGTTTCCCATACAGTGACCTGTATCAAAAAACTGTGGTAGCCCAGCGGTAACACCGTGCGACTCTTTCGAGGTCAAGGGTTCAAACCCGGGCAGACACCAATGAGATTTACTGCTAAAAATTATGTGTCAATTATTACCAATTTAATCGTAAGAAAATTGGATTGTTTTTCGTAATCCCATAGCTAGAAAAAGTTTTATTTTATATTTTTGAAAAACTGTGATAGCAGTGAAAACGTGTAACTCTTCCGTTGGGTCACGGGTTAAAACCCGGGCAGACACCACTGAGTTTTCTGTTAAAACTTATGTGTCTAATTGATAATTGCAATTTATCTCACTTTTTTTCGGTTAAGGAAAACATCGTGAGGAAGCCCTCTTATCTCTAGAGAATTCTGGAGATATGTGTAACCTACCAATCCGCATTGGAGCAGCGTGGTAGGTCTTAGCTCCAATCCTTCTCTCCAAAAACGGAGAGAAACCAGAAACGGAGAGATTACCTGTATCATTATTTTTGCTCATCTAGCGGATCTCCTTGTTTCTGATTTCATTACTAGAAACACTCTAAGCATTATCATCTTACTGCCCATATCCTACTCTAAGTGGGTTCGGCGCAACATGTTATAAACATGTTGTCACATGATTTGGCTACATATTTTACGACCGGCCGCCTGCCTGATATCAACTTACCCTAGTCGTATTGTACAACACTTCGGTAAGTAAAGAGGGTGGTCTATTCTACTCAGCCGGATACCACACGGCGGGTCGACTTAGCTTAGTCGCCTTTTACGACACCTTGATAAGAAATGAGGGTGGTACTATTTAGCCGAATACCACAACTCGAAACACTAAGCATAACTCTTTATTGTTTATTCTTTTAACCTGAAATATCTTACTAAGGAAATTATTTACTTACGAGCGCGCGTTTTGTATTCAATAGTTCCCTAATTGCTAATTCTACGACGATTTTTTTAGCTATTTTAATAAACCTGCACGATATAAATAATGTCGAAAACTTATTTTTTATTATTTCTAGATTCTGCTCATATAATAATAATAAATAAATATATGGGACATATACACACACGGTCGTCCGTCCCAAAAGTAAGTAATTTAATACTTGTGCCATAGATAAGATATATATAAATATTGAAAAAAATGATGTTTCTAGGTCTCTTGTGCTGTTTAGATTAGACTTATTAGAGGTAATTTGCATAACTTGACAATTGTCCGACCATCTAGTTTAACTTAATAATCTTAATCTAAGTTGGACCGTAGATGGTAAATACGATAATGGGATTCAAATGAAGTCAAATAGCCATCCGTACTACCCCCAGTTAGTTATATTAAACGTTAATTAAGTAAATCAACTTTTAGCACGTTCCGCGAAATATAAATTTTCCCGCCGCAAACTTTTGAACTCGCGTGAACAAAAATGATTGGTTTATGAATCATATATGGTATCAAAGGGTTTGAAAAGAAATCGCAATCAATTTTATATTCCAAGTCTAATTAACTATTAAGTTATTTGTGTCATACTTAAATCGGAACCAAAAGAATATATACTGAAGAGTTAAATAAAAGTCTTAATCAAAATAAAATGAATACAGTCTAAAACTTTTGAAAAGAAGTTTTATCGTGTATAATGTCAATGTTTGTATCGGTGGCTAAAGTTTTCGTAAAGTTAAGAGTTCGATTCCTAAATAGCATCAGTGACTTGGTAATATAATATTAAGCTGTATACAAACCTTCTGACGGGTCTGCGGCGCGGACGACGACGCTCTCCTTCCAACTCACTCTCCGCTCCACGCCGTCGCGGGCCGCCCAGGACTCGACGACGTTCTAACTTTCTGACTTGTCGCAGCGGCATCTCTTGCTCTTGCTGGTCTTGCTGCTCCTCTTGCTGCCGCAGCATATGCTGCTGGACCTCCTCTACTACGCCGTCCTTGGGGACATTGCCCTCACATTTAGGGGTCTGCGGTGCGCCCATCCGAAGATGGCGATGACGCCACCACAGCACCCACGAACTAATATTATCACGAATTTTGGAAACTACCCACACGTCCTCGAAATTGACTCTCTCGGACGGTACGCGATTCCTTGCTTGTAAATTTGTAAACCTATTACCCTCGAGGTTTATAATTATTAACTTAATACTCTAGTGGAAGGCTTAGCGGCAGTGAAAGCTTTTTGAGCAAAGATACTGATATAAATACAGCAAAATTGCAAACTCCGACGTTCGCGCGATGTTTTAAATGTCTGGCACTTTTGGTAATATCAGTCTTAGTCTCTCTGAATCACATTGTCCACTTAAGCGTAAGCACTAATTAAATATATTAGTATAACTTAAAAATATCTGGCAGGATGGTATTGGCAGTATAGTTGAGTTGGTGATTGCGTGTCTACATTTTTTTACGTATCGCTGGTCGGATGAGTGGATGCCGCGCCGGCATCGTGCCGGTCTCGGGTGTACGCGGTGCCATACGTGACGGGTGCGCGCGGGTGGACAGCGGTGGAAAGCGTGCCGCGCGAGCGGTGGCCGTCGCACTCAACAGATGTCGGTAACTCCGACAGCGTTACGTAACGTGAGCGTACCGAGCTCGGCGTGAGTACGCCTCGGTAGCGGACGCGCGAATGTCGCGGAGGCTTTGCCGGCTTCGCATGGAGCCGCGGCGGCCTGCTAGCCCCCTCCAGCCTAGCCGCGGCCTCCTCTCGCGCCCGCCCTGATAACGCCGCCCAACCGGCTACCATACCTGTGACAAAGTGACTTAAGACTTTTGAACGAACTTTGTTGTCAAATAGTTGGATAAATTATTACATACGACAAATTTTGAAATGCCATCAATTTTTCTATGACAGCGATTTAAAACATTCATTTATACAGTTTAGCAATTCAGCGCAAAAACAAAAATAGTACTCTAAAAATCATTCGGGGCATGATTGAAACTTGCTTAAAATAATTAAACTTACTAGTAAGTTAGTAGTACATATAATTAATTCTTATATACAAGTCATTCAATCGCAATTTATTTCGTAAACATTTAATTTATATTTAAATCTCGTTAAAAAGTGTAAATAAACGTACGTCCTTATTTTTTATTTATTTTCAATGAAAATATACAAGTTATATCTATCTTAAACTACTTACAAGTGTACTATACAAATCATAAGAAACGGCCTGTTACTAACCCACAGCTGGGCATAGGCCTCCTCTCTCCGTTTTTGGATAGAAGGATTAGAGCTAAGACCTACCACGCTGCTCCAATGCGTATCGGTAGGTTACACATATCCCCAGAATCTAGAGATATACAGGTTTCCTCACGATGTTTTCCTTCACCGAAAAACGTGTGATAAATTGCAATTATCAATTAGACACATAAGTTTTACTAGAGAACTCATTAGTGCCCATACAAGTCCCAACGGAGTCCCAGGAATGGTCCCAAAAATGCTGGAAGCGTATCCGCGTTGAATCATTAAGCTGATTCTTAGTGCCAAAAAGGAGCCAACCCATTGAACAAGTTATTGTTCCTAATCTATCATTTAAATATTTTAAGTGAATAACTCAATGTTTTAAACATTAATACTTATCCATACATACGGAGATATGTAATAGAATGTTTAAGAGGTATGTCGCAAAAAAGGTTGGGAAATAATAAAAAATACTGGTCTATATATTTATAATTAAACCTAAAAACACCAAAACTAATGAGAATATTATTTTGCTATAATCCGCGATAAAAATTTCTTGCGGATATAGCAAAATAATATTCTCACGCCGTGTGGTATCTGGCCGAATAGAATAGTACCACCCTCAATTCTTACTGAGGTGTCGTTAAAGGCGACTAAGGTAAGTTGACCCACCGTGTGGTATCCGGTTTAGTAAAATAGACCTTAAAATAGATCTTTCTTACCGAGGTGTCCTAAATATGACTAAGGTAAGTTGACGTCAGGCAGGCGGCCGGTCGCAAAAATCATGTGACAGCAGTTATATATAAACATATATATAACCCCACTTAGAGTGGGATAAGGGCAGGAGGATGATGATAGCAAAATAATATTCTCATTAGTTTTGTATTATGGACCTCCGCAAAGCAACGCCTAATTCTATAAATTACCTAAAAACACCAATAATATAGACAAAAAATATAATTCATACAATACAGAAGTATTTGTTTTATTTATTAACGAAGCCCGCCGACAATAATATCCTTTGAAGTTTCCAAATGCCCCAAAACGGGGTCTCGTCTACAACGCTAGTGGTAACCTTGACCCATAATATACTGTTATGTCTACTGCGGCTCATTCACCCTTCTTACTTGAACAAGTTCCATAGCTGCCTGTTGGTTAAATATTTTGGCTCTTTATATTCGAAGTTTATCGTACTACATCGTAATGATCATAAAATCAAATCATTCTATTGCATTTTATTGATAATTAAACGACTAAGTTAGTGAAATCGATATCGCCTTAAAAAATATTATTTTAATATATTAATAAATAACAATAATAAATATATACACTTACACACACGGTCGTCCGTCCCCAATGTAAGTAACTTAATACTTGTATTATGGGTGACAGACAACTGGTGAATATATACTTATATATTTTTAAATACATACTTAAATACAAAATACACCCAGGCTTAAAGACCAACAAATTCAGTTATAGAAAATGTTGGCCCTCGGCGGGAATCGAACCCGCGACCCGCGGAGCTGAAGGCAGGGTCACTACCCACTGCTCAAACGGGCCAGTCAATTATTTTAACTGGTTAGAACTTATATCTGTATATATTAGATTAGAGAAATTCTATATAGTTCATGTATTGAAATTGACTATACAAACGTCTTACATGGCGTATAGTTCATGAATATGGGCCCCGGTTTTTTTTTAATGTCAGGAAAACCCATTATGGGTCATCACCGCCCGACGGGGACGAGCGGCGGGTATGTATGTATAAATAAATAATAAATGTCGGACTCGCACCGACTAAAAACCTGACAGTGCTCCACCATGCTGCTGGTGGTGGGGACAGGGTGCCGTTGTACATATTACCACTATCCCCGACAGCTACAACTCTGAACCCCAGAGTGTGCCACCTCTGGGTCGGGGCCTCTCTAAAAGTGGCCCCTCCCTCCATCGATGTATCGGGAACACCAGATGCGTCGACCGCCTCGGGGACCTTTTCAGATGGGCGTCCGATAAACCCCCTTCGAGACGCCCAGAGGTCCCCGTTAGGACGGCATACGTCATTACGGCATTACGTCCTCGCAGAAGGAGGCCATCGCTGCCCATGATCTCACCCTGTCCATCATGGCATGAACGACGGTGGGCAAGGAGAGATCGTGCCCCACCTGAGCCACGAGCTCTGCTCGCTGAACTGCCCAAGCTGGGCAATCTGCGAGCGTATGCAGCGCTGTGTCAAATTCGGCGCTGCACTCGTGGCACTCACCGGACTCTTCACACCGGGCTACCTTCCACAGATACCTCCCGAAACAACCGTGTCCGGAAAGCACCTGTGTCAGGCAGATGGGGTTGACACTACTCGGGCTCACCCGGTATAATAAGAAAGAACGATTATTATATCCTCCCGTGATACAAAGTTGATAATTAAACTAAATCTTAACACATAACACAGTAGCCAGGAGCGACACAGTTAAATTAATTATATACTCATATACTCATAATAACATGTCATTATAGCACATCTCTATTTATTTACTTCATGAATTTATCCCTTACAAATGTGTCGCATATTGTAACCTTATAAAATATTACTACATCATTACAATGTGCTAATCTTAAAGTAACCTAGTTTTTTAATTATGTTTTCAATATTTTTAAACAAGCAATCCTTATAGATCACATTTTCGTCCGTGTTCGTATATTAAAAACTTTACTGAAAAGGGGGAATCCCCTGAAATTATTATTGTGCACATTAAATCACAAGCCTTCACCTCATTTAATATAAGACAGTCAATAAATACGTTTATTATCCACGAAATTCTCTGGCTGACAAGCTCCAAGGAGTAAGCTCCAAAAAGGTATAACATATTATTTTTATTATAATAAAATATAAACATAAAATAAACATTTCAATTAACGAAAGGTAATATGTTATCAGTCGTTTAGTTTTATTAGTATATATTGTACAATACATTAAATAAACACTCACGATAGTTTAAAATACAACTATGAGATTATGTAAGTTATTATTTGATTTTGGTTTTATAATTATTTTTCTGATCCTGAAGGAAAAGCAGGTATTGTTGTATCCCATATAGCAGCCCGATAAATAAGCTTTAATTGTACCAAATTTCATCAATATTGCTCAAGCGGATAAGAACCGAAAGCACAGACAAACAAGTGACGAAAAAGTAGTATATTTTTTATTTTTTTTATATAATTAAACTACCTGAGTGACCGAGCCTCGGTAATTTATTAAAAGATATAAAAAAATGCAATAAAAAAGAAAAAAAAAGCGGCGGATGACATGCGGAAATCGATCCCAGGTTTTAAACTTTATTGGTTTGCGCGTTACCATTACGCTGTCACAGCTTTGCATTTGACAGTTCAAATATCTATTGCTTTCTGTTCCTATTTTAAAAATTTTTTGTGCCCAATAACAGTGATAAAACGGGTAAAAGATGAAACCGTTTCCGAGATTCCGAAAATATGTTTATAAATATACATACAAAATTAACAGTTAAATATTAAAGATATTAAAAAAAAATTTATGTCAGGAAAACTCATTATTGGCCCTCAAAGCTCGAAGGGGAAGAGTGGTAGGTATGTCTCTCACCGACTAAAACCTGACAAGCTCTGTACCTCGGAGAAAAACCTTAATCAACTTAACGCTACTGTTACATTTTCAGTAAACTCATAATTTCAAATTGACTGAAAGGCGTACTTATTAACTGCGAGAAAATTCTATTCATTCTATTCATTATAAAATATGTATCCGCCAACATGATTTGATTAGAGAATTTAATATAAATTGAATTTTCGTGAATTCGAATTCCGTTTTCTTATAACAGTTTATAAATATTTAACTGACGGAACATTTCATGATATTAAATTCTATTAGTGTAACATCGTTCCTTTGTTTTGGATATTTCTGGAAGTTTAAACAAAAATGAGAGCATTGTAACGTTCTCAAAATGTTCGACAAACAAATAATGCGATTTTTCATACAATTACTTTCAAATAAATTGTAAGGAAATCTGTATATCTTTGGAGAATTGGGATTTGTGTAACCTATCGAAAAGAGCAACCGCCGAGTTTCTTGATAGTCTCTTCTAGGCAGCGGCAATTTTCCGAACAAGCAGAAGAGTTGACGATTTAAAAGCATTTGCTTACAAGTTTACTTGAATAAAGAATATGAATATATTCTGAGTTTGAATCTTCTTCTTTTGAAAAAAATGAGTGAATGCGTTTTCATTTGAAGAAGGAATGTAATAAGATAAGAATCTTATTGTGTTTAGATAGTTATGTGCCTAGATTTTAATCATAAGCTTAACAAATGTGCAACATCCTTTGAGAGAAGCAAGTTTGCGTTGATTGCCGGATTTAGCCACTTCCGCCGGATCTAGAGGTCTACTAGACGACGTTTCGTATGTCGACGTTTCGTATATCATGATAGAGCCGTATATATTTACGCATCTTAGTATAATATCCTACATTAACTTCAACATTTAGAACATAAGCTAGATGATAAAGTGATCTTATTATCTTATTAGCTTTATTTAGCAAGCGTTACTTTGTGGATTTCTATAGTGCGGAAGTTACAATAAAATTATTTTGCTGTAATCCGCGTTTGTTAAGAGAATATCACTGATAATAAGAACTAGTAGTGAGTGTGTGAGGTGCTTGTGTGGAATGTTGGTGTTAGCGGCGTCTAAAATTTAATAAAATAAATTTTGATAAATCTACGCCGTGTGATTCCCGGCTGAGTAGAATAGACCACCCTCATTTCTTACCGAGGTGTCGTAAGATACGAACTATAGTAAGTTGATATCTAGCAGGCGGCCGGTCGTAAAATACGCAGCCAAATCATGTGACAACATGTTTATAACATGTTGTGTCGACCCCACTTAGAGTGGGATAAGGGCAGGAAGATGAGGAAATTTTAATAAATTTATCATTGTAAAAAAATAATAACTTTATGTATTGTACTGTAGCCGGCGCTGAGTGCAATAGTAAAATTAAAAATAGTACAATTGGTACATCTAAAAGAGAACATATGGTGCAATTAAATTGTCGAACGCGAAAATATGTGTATTGTAAAAGTCGGAATTGATAGCTATCATAAAAAAAAGAAAAATGAATTGAATAACTTTTCAGTTCCATTTTTAAAATCACACCATAAGTCGCATAAAGATCCGTCCTCGCGTACAATAGAATTTTCTTTTCCGGTTACGGTAAAACTTTCAAAGCTTCTTACAAGGTACAGAGTTTCACAAAGCTACGCCTGCTTCTATAGAAAATACTACTAATGCTCTCTATATTTTGTCATAAAGTATAAAGTTGTAAGTTTTAAAATACGCAACCATAATAAAGTTCGTACCGTCATTGTTAAGCTCCCCTATTGACAACTATTATTGTTACAAAAGCTTTCTACATTGTTATGGAAGAAAATAGTAGACCACTGAATCCGGCAAACGGCGGAAGTATGCATCTCTCATCGACAGTTATATATTTGTGCCGTTTGCAGTCGAGACCCTAGGGCCATGGAGACAAAGTACAAAAAAATTCTATCCATTTTAACACTTCGGTTAATTGCCTCTTCAGGTGACAAGAGGGCTGGCTCCTTTTTCGCACAAAGAATCAGCTTAGCGATTCATCGCGGAAACGCTGCCAGCATTCTTGGGACCATTCCACGTGGGCATGATTTGTATAGTCCTAGCGTGTAAGTAATTTAAGATAGATATAACTTGTACGTTTTTGTTGTAAATAAAGTGTTCTTATATAAAAAAAAGTTGTACCTTTTTTATGAATGACTAAAATATATACTATTTTACTGAAATTAAATATTTTTAAAGTAATCATGTTTTTTCAGAACTATATCACTAAATTAATTATAAAATAAATTTGCTATTCTTGACTCTTATAATTCCGTGGCATCTGGCTGAGTAGAATAGACCCTCATTTCTTACCGAGGTATCATAAAAGTCTAATCAGGTAAGTTGAACGGTCGCGTAGTATTCGGCTGAGTATAATAATAAAATAATAATATCGTCTAAGGTGAGTTGACCCACCACGTGGTATCCGGGTGAGTAGAATAAACCACCCTCGGAAACGGCTCCAACGATTTTCATGAAATACAGCATGTAGGGGATTTTGAAGAGGAAAAATTGATCTAGCCAGATTTTATTTTTAAAAAATGACCATTTTTGCCAGTCATCATACATTGTAAAATTGCTTAAATTGTCATAAAATAGACTAGACAATTTTTGCTCGCATTTGTAAAGCTGTGATAGCGTAATGGTAGATGGGTGGATTACATCATAAAGTAAATCCTCGGTTTGAATTCCACCATAAATAAATAATAAATAAATATAAATAACTATATGAGACACTTACACACACGGTCGTCCGTCCCCAAAGTAAGTAACTTAATACTTGTGTTATGGGTGGCAGACAACTGGTGAATATATACTTAGGTATATATTTTCTAAATACATACTTAAATACAAATAAACACCCAGGCTCAAAGACCAACAAATTCATTTTTTTATAGAAAATGTTGGCCCTCGGCGGGAATCGAACCCGCGACCCGCGGAGCTGAAGGCAGGACCACTACCCACTACGCCAACGGGCCAGTCAAATAGCCATATCACTGGCTCCGTTTTTCTTTTTTTTATTTGTTTTTTTTTTAATATTTTTAATAAAATTACCGAGCAAGTTTCGGTCACCCAGGTACCAATAAATTAGTTAATGTAATAATATATATATATGTTTACTCTCACTGCTGTTTGTAGCAAAATATTACCATTCCCTTATTTTATTTTCTCCTTACACCGAACGATATTTGCTTGAGAAATTCGACCGGATGTTTGGAATGCTGCCAAGATTTCCAACCTGCTGATACTAATTTGTATCGTATTTCATAATATTGGAATTGCCTTATTATCAATATGGGAATATAAATGGGGATAAATACACCTGGCTCTTTGCTGACGATTTTCATTGGTCGTAATTACTTACAACCTCGATTATTCGGGTTCATTTTACA
This sequence comes from Morpho helenor, assembly GCA_029227775.1. Lineage (NCBI taxonomy): Eukaryota > Metazoa > Arthropoda > Insecta > Lepidoptera > Nymphalidae > Morpho > Morpho helenor. The sequence continues at coordinate 16,357,406 of JARGCU010000030.1, forward strand.
GTAGGCACAAACGTTTTTGAAAATATTTTAAAGTATGTACCTCTGATATACCACTGCTAGGCATAGGCCTCCCCTCCCCGTTGGAGAGGAGGGTTCGAGTCAAGATCCACCACGCTAATCCAATGCGGATTGGTATAACACACATAGCCCCGGAATTTTCTGGATATATGCAGGTTTCCTTCACATAAATTGCAATCAATTAGACAGATAAGTTTTTAACAGAAAAATTTATTTCCCCTGCCCGTGGTTTGAATTCGTGACCTCCTTGAAAGAATCACACAGTTTCACCACTGGACTATCACATCTCGAAAATTTTTTCATAGCCTTTTGTTCAAATATTTTAGCATAAAGTATTTCAATCTACTATGATACCATTTAAGCTAAATATTAATATAAATGTTGGTTAAAAATATCTTACTTAGGTACATTTTTATCTTTAAACAAATTCATTAAAGCAATTATAAAATTCAAGACATCATCGCTCACCTGTCCTTATCTCACTCTGAGGCATAATATGTTAGAAACATGTTGTCACATGATTTGGCTAGGTATTTTATGACCTGCCTGACGTCAACTTATCTTACTCGCCCTTTAAGACACCATAGTAAGAAATTAGGGTGGTCTATTGTACTAAACCGGATACCAGAATAGAAGTATTTTATATCTATGAAAAATATTACTGTACCATAACAACTACTTGTAATTCCAGACTCATTATGTGTGCGAAATTTAATTTGAATCATTAAACACTGGACATGCGGGCGTGGGGCCCGGTGCAAAGTATTACTCCCGAGCCTTAATAAAGTGGACTGTATTTTTTATTATTGCTGGTTCGCGGAAACCCCCAAAATACTTGCAAATAACAAGGTAGGATATGGCAGCCGTCTGGTACTGGGCGGGAATAAAATAACTGCCAAGAGGGATGGAGGCACTTACTTGTGATATCGGATCCAACACTTTGTCCATTCACTGCTGTTAACACTATTTACACTACACAAACGTGCTAGCGGTGCGGTGCGAACTTATAGCCAAAATTATGCGCGTGCGGCGATAGATCACATACGGCGTTGATGTGCGACGTGCGACGACCGTCTTGCGACTGAAGTGCGTGCGGAAGGAAGCGGGAAGGATGCTATTGCAAGTATGATATCAAACATCCCCCCGGCCATGAAGGATCCCTTCATAAATGCGGTATAAAAACAAACAAAAATTAATCTATAGAAGAACCTAAAACTACTTATTCATATAATTTGTGCGTAATATATAAAACTAAACCTAAACAAATTATAAATAACTATTGCATTGGCAACGGGCAGAGTTTAACGACGGGTCTTTCATAAGTACCACTCTTGGTCTTAACTTGAGCGACTCGAACTACTCCATTTTTACCCGGGAAAACCTTCGTTATAATTCCTAAGGGCCACTGCAACGGCGGTGCGTTTTCTACGTTAAGAATAACAACGGTTCCTACTGTAAGCGGATGAGACGGTGTATTCCACTTTTCTCGCATTTGCAAATTATGCAAATACTCCGTCTTAAAGCGTTTCCAAAACGATTGGACAAGAGAGTCCATTAACGAATGTCTAGTTAAAAGACTAGTACGTTCACTAATGTTAAGTGCGGGTATAAACTCTAGCGGTATAGCGGAAAGAAAATGTGAAGGAGTAAGCGCGGTTGGCTCAGAATGGTCTGAGCTTAAAGCGTACAAATGATTGCGGTGATAGTAATCAACTAAAATATCAAATATGTGCCCTTTTTTGGGCAATAAAGCGGGGTGCTTATGTGAAAAATCTAAGGTTGAATAGGACAGACGTCCGCCTACGCGTAATACGCTGTTAGAAACGAAAGGGAATAACTTTCTCAAAGCGGGCGAACATGATTTATTATTTTTAATATTATTGAGATCGTCACTAAAGTCTTCGCGTTGTATCGCTTGAATTATAGCTAATTCTGCCGTATCCATATCCTCAGCTGTTATTGTTTTATTACGCGGAAGTTTTCGCAAGAACCTAAGGATATAAACGGTGCAGCGAATAAATTTGGTCCAAGAAGAAAACTTGGAACCAAGCGTTACGATAATATTTTCATCGTGCGGTCTTATTACATGAGAAACAGTTTTCTTCTCAGGTACTGCGGTTTTATCACTAGGCGCAAAGGTATTTAAACACCATTCTTCAGAGCGAGAAGAAAGCCAGGGCGGGCCTCTAAACCAAAGCGAGTGCTCTAGAAGTTGTGCAGGCAAAAGCCCGCGTGAAACACAATCCGCAGGATTTTGAGTTCCTGCGATATGATAAAAGTCAACCTTTAAAGTTGATAAATGCGTCTGGATTTCTGATATCCTATTAGCTACGTAAGTATTAAATTTATGCGGTGAAGAAAGTGCCCAGCACAGAGCAACTTCTGAATCAGAGAATACAAGTATCTCATTTATAGTTATGCGGGTAGACAAAGTGTCATAAACTGATCGAACTAAACGTGCGAGCAGAACTAAGGCATTTAGTTCGAGTCGAGCGAGTGTGATCTTTGGCTTTAAAGGTGCCACGCGAGATTTAGAACAGACTAACGTAACTATAGGCGGAAGATTCGCAGTCTCAGTGTGTAAATATAACACACAACCATAAGCTTTCTCACTAGCATCTGCAAAAGCAAGAAGTGTAACGTTAGAAGTTTTCTCAATTCCCATATAGCGGTTAAATTTAAGTTGAGTGATAAGTGGCAACTCAGAAATATAGTTTTGCCATTTATGAACAAAATGTACAGGAAGAGAGTCATCCCAACCTATATGAAGTAGCCACAATTCTTGTATAATCAATTTAGCGTATAGAATGACAGGACCAATAAGGCCTAAAACGTCATAAAGACGAGCGGTAGTGGAGAGGATAGCTCGCTTAGTACAAGCTGTTGGCGGTTGCGTTACGGTAAATACAAAATCATCAGATGCAGGTAGCCAGTGCAGACCGAGAATTTTAAAAGTGCTATTAGGGTCAAAAGATATAACCTCCGATTGGCGGTGAGATTCTGGGACGTGTTCCAACAATTCATGTGAATTGCTGGTCCACTTCACCAGTTCAAATCCACCTGCCTTGAAGAGATGGATCAATTCATCCGCTACCTTGACTGCTTCATCGAGCGTTGAAGCAGAAGAAGCCAAATCGTCCATATATACATCTCTCTCGAGCACGGCGGCAGCAAGAGGCCATCTTTGCCTTTCATCACTGGCTAACTGGCGTAAGGTGCGTAATGCCAGAAATGGCGAAGAGCGGAGGCCGAATGTCACTCGATTAAATTGATATATTTCGAGCGGTTCATCGGGAGAAAAGCGGTATATATTTTGTTGATATTTGCGGTGCGGGGTATTTACATTAATACACAAGTACATTTGTTTTACGTCGGCAAAGAATGCTATGCGGAAAATGCGAACATTTAATAAAATATTAAAAATGTCTGTTTGCAAATTGCAACCAGTATACAAAATGTCGTTAAGTGACAACCCTGTATCTGTACAAGCGCTGCCATCTAATACGACGCGTAATTTCGTAGTCGATTTATCGTTGCGTACTACAGGATGATGCGGGAGAAAGTAGCCGGGCAAAAGACAATTGTCAGGTGACACGCGTGATAAAATACCCTTAGCAAGATAGTCGCGGATGACGTCATTATATTTTTCGTGAAGCTCAGGTTCTCTAGAAAACTTCTTCTCTAAATTAAAAAACCTTCGCCGAGCGGTGATATAGGAATTACCTAAATTATTAGGGTCCTGTTTAAAAGGAAGATCAACAGAATAAGTACCATCCGGACTACGTGCGGTTGTTGAAATATATATTTCTTCACACCGTTGTTCGTCAGGACTCGGAAACTTGCGAACAGGTGTTTCTTCAAGTGACCAAAATTTTTCTATTAATTTATCTAATGGTTCACTTGTGAGCGAACACATAGTGCGTGTGTGACAAGGCTTAGAAATGATAGGGGCGTCACCCATTACAATATAACCCAAAGAGGTTTCGAAAGCGGAAGGCATATTATTTTTACCTATTATTTTATCGTATAATAATATCCTGCAGTAAATATTCACACCGAGTAAAACATCTATTGGACCCGGTTCACAGAACGCGTCGTCCGCGAGCGGTAAGTTGCGAATATAATCTATCGATGTTAAATCGACGTTCGCGTCAGGTAAGTGAGACGTAATGCGTTCTACAACCATAGGCTGTAAAAAATATTCTGACAAACTGTCAAAGCGGGAGTTAAAATTGAGGTCAGTATAACCCAAAATTTTCTGAGAGGTTCCACCGAACCCCTGAACCTCAGAGTAGCGGTTTTGCGGAGAAATACAAAGTGAGAGTCGTTTACAACAGTCGAAAGAAATATAATCACTTTGCGACCCTGGGTCTATAAGACATCTCAAATAATGCATGCGGTTATATTTATCTGTAACCCTTATCTTGGCTGTGCCAAGCAAGGTAGTGGTTGCGGTGCGGTTTAAGCGGTCATAATGACAGACAAGAGCATTACTTGTATTTAAATTGGCGAGCGCAGAAGCATCGTCAGTGCGTTCTACACGCTCGGCCGACTCATTGCGAGGCGAGTCGTAAGCGCGCGAGTGAGTCATACGAGACGGCGAGTTAATACGCTGTGCGGGCGGTTGTATCGCGGCAGGCTCCTTAGCTTTGCTTTTAATATTAAAATGTAATAAAGAATGATGTCTTGCAGAGCAAAAATTACAAGTATGCTTTGATGCACAAGACATAATTTTATGACTAACACTCAAACAATTGCTACAAAAAGAATTATTTTTAACGTAATTGTATCTTTGTAGCGGATTTAATTTTATGAAAGAAGAACACGAATACATATGAGAATGTTGAATATTCTTACATAAAGTACAGTTAATTTTATTATTTGAATTAAATACCGAGTCCGTATTAACAAAGGTTTTCGTTGACGGAACTTTCGCGGGCAAAGGAATATTTTTATTACGATATTTAATCGGCTGCGGGTTAGAAAAATTATTAATAGAACGCGACAATACTTTGTTTTGTTCTTTAACAAATTCGATAAGATTTTTATACGATGGAATCTTATCTTGGCGGTTCAAAATTTCAAACATTCTTACTGTATCCGAATCTAACTTTTGCGTAGCCAAATGAAAAAATATAAAATCGGTTAAATCCAATTTTAATTGCTTAAGCGCTTCGACCGAAGAGTCGAAGGTGTTAATGAAATGATCTAATGCATTTATATTATTGCTAGCGAGCGGTTTAAATTGTAACAATTGATTGAGATAAGAGCTGGCGAGCGAGCGGGGGTCGTCATACTTTTGTATCAGGGCCTCCCATATAATAGAATAATTTTCAGCGGTCAGCGGTAAGCCCGAACAAACAGACGATGCCTTACCAGACAATTTACCGACTAAATAAAATATCCTTTCACTATCAGATAGATTAGAGTTGTCATGAATCATACTTTTAAACTGCTGGTAAAATAAAGGCCATTTACAGACATCTCCATCAAAAGATAGTAAGTCTATAGGCGGGAGGTGCGGTTTTAACTTAGGTATATGCGAAGATGATTGTGGTTTACTATTAGTAGTTTCGCTATTCAGCGCCAATATTTGTTTAACGAAACAAAACATTTCCTCAAATGAGATCCATGACTGGTAATTAATAGGCTTTTTAGGATATAATTTTAGATTAAGAACATTAAATGAATCTAAATTTTGCTCGAATTCCTTCCGCAAAGTATCGATGTTAATAGTTTTTGAACTCAAAGTTGAAAACTTACTAGGATCTTTTTCACATAAGACAGCTGTATCATATATACTTTGCATCCGAGAAAACATGGCATCGCGTTTCGATTCCAATATTAAAAGCATATTAATATCTTCATTGTCAGATAAGGTTTTTGTATCACTTCTACTCATTATGAAGTAACAAAAATATCGTTATTAAAACGCGCGAGAATATACCTTATACACTAAGTAATACGAGTCAACCAGCGTTTGATAAATAATCCGAGCGGGTGGTTTGAACAAAATGCAACTAGCGAGCGGAGCTGCACAGCGACGTCGTGACCTTCTAACTTAATATCGGTCGAACGAAATAATACGAAGTTAATAATTAACTAAGTACAAAGCGAAAAGAGTGGAATGCACTAATATGTATGCGATATATGATGATATATAAAACTAAAACAGTTGCCAATGCGGTTTAATGAAAATATATTATAATTTTAACAACTATTTAGTATTACAGCACAAATTATCTCTATTAAATAAATAAGTAGTCAACTGCAGTATGCGGTTTATTTACGATAAGAACCGATTTAAAGTATAAGACAAATTTTAATGAATTTGAATGCGGTTTAACTATAATATGCGGTTAATAATTACGGTTCGAATCGAACAATAGACAAAATGGTGGACAGAATGAATATGAATATTAATAAATTCGGTTCGATGTGACCAAAAAATGGACATGCGGGCGTGGGGCCCGGTGCAAAGTATTACTCCCGAGCCTTAATAAAGTGGACTGTATTTTTTATTATTGCTGGTTCGCGGAAACCCCCAAAATACTTGCAAATAACAAGGTAGGATATGGCAGCCGTCTGGTACTGGGCGGGAATAAAATAACTGCCAAGAGGGATGGAGGCACTTACTTGTGATATCGGATCCAACACTTTGTCCATTCACTGCTGTTAACACTATTTACACTACACAAACGTGCTAGCGGTGCGGTGCGAACTTATAGCCAAAATTATGCGCGTGCGGCGATAGATCACATACGGCGTTGATGTGCGACGTGCGACGACCGTCTTGCGACTGAAGTGCGTGCGGAAGGAAGCGGGAAGGATGCTATTGCAAGTATGATATCAAACAAACACTTTTGAAACTTTAACGTTTACGAGTATATTAGAAAGAGTCCTAATTAACGTGTGTTTTGCCTTCAAACATAAAAATAATTACGTCTAGTCCGTAATACAGATTTCCTTTTCCCTCGGAATGTTGGAAAATATTCCTAACATTCCTTTTGAATTATGAAATGCCGCAAAGTTACACCTCTTAATAGTTTAAAAGAATATTTCATTTTGCTTCTGCAGCTGCAAATATAAACGTGCTTAAAATAAAAATGTCTGCTTTAATCTGTACTAATATATAAAGCGTAAGAGTTTGCTTGTTTGAACGCGCCAATCTCAGGAACCGAAGAACCTATTTAAAAAATTATTTCAGTGTAACATAGTCCATTTATCGAGAAAAGCTATAGTGTATATAACATAACGCTAAGATGAATAGGAGGGGAGCAGCAATAAAAATAGTACGAAAACGGCAAAATTTAAAGCTTTCCTTGCGCGCGTGCGAGTTATTCAAAAATCATGTATTACAAAATTGTTCCCCCTAAAAGTTATAAAAGTCCGCGATAGCATATGTCTAGCTTTTAAGGTTAACCCACTTTAACCCTTTTTGTGGTTATCAAAATACTATATTACGGTTTTATTCTTTCAACACGGGTGGAGCCGCTGGCGATTGTTAGTCATATATTAAAAAGTCGTGTTAGCTTGTTTATTATAAACTAGCTAGGCTCCGTCCGCGTTGAAATCAGTATGTCACAAAATATTTCACTAATTGAAATTTTGTACATAAAAGTGTCTATTGTGAACTAACCGTAAGAGATACATGCTGTCCCGGCATTTTATAGATCTACAATTCTCTAGTACATTACTAAAGTGTATCTCTGTAGGTTAATGCGGCGCACGCACTAAAACTCCTAGTAGGCGAAATTTTTTACAACCGCGCGATCTCTTCAACACAATTTACATAAAACGGTAATGTATTATTAATTTAAATCTTAAGGAAGAATTGCACTACCGTTCATTAAAAACCGTCAAAATACGTAAAACAACCGTTCAAAAGTCCCTTCAATAGATTTGGGAAAGTCGATCACACACAGACAGATTTCGGGGACTTTTTTATAATAAGTATAGACAAAAGTCTCTTTCGGAACTCAAATAAAGTATCTCTAAAAGGAAAATGAATTTTAAAAACCATGGGTTTCGCGAAAATCTTAAATACTTAATACTATAAAAACGTGTTTACTTATTACGAAATATACTATCTCTAAAAGGAAAATGAATTTCACAAACCATGGCTTTCGCGAAAATGTTAAATACTACTATAAAAAAGTGTTTACTTAATACGAAATAAACTATATCTTAAAGGAAAATGAATTTTAAAAACCATGGGTTTCGCGAAAATCTAAAATACTTAAAACTATAAAAACGTGTTTACTTATTACGAAATATACTATCTCTAAAAGGAAAATTAATTTCACAAACCATGGCTTTCGCGAAAATGTTAAATACTACTATAAAAAAGTGTTTACTTATTACGTAATAAACTATATCTAAAAGGAAAATGAATTTTAAAAACCATGAGTTTAGCGAGAATCTTAAATACAATAAAGTATCTCTAAAAGATATGAATTTTAAAAACCATGGGTTTCGCGAAAATCTTAAATACTTAATACTATAAAAACGTGTTTACTTATTACGAAATAAACTATCTCTAAAAGGAAAATAAATTTTGAAAACCATGAGTTTAGCGAGAATCTTAAATACAATAAACTATCTCTAAAAGATAAATGAATTTTAAAACCCATTGGTTTCGCGAAAACTTAAATACTGCAATAAAATCTCTAACAGGAAAATGAATTAAAAACCATGGGTTTCGTGAAAATGTTAAATACTACTATAAAAAAGTGTTTTCTTATTACGAATAAATATCAAAAAGGTTTCACTCTTCTGAAAAAATAGATCTGGAATTTATAAATTGTGTAAACCGAGTGTACATATTCAGCTTAGCCTGAAGCGTCATTAACGTGTCAAAGTTAATTATTGTCGGTAGAAGTTAACGAAGCCGCAGCTTAGTTTAACTGAACCATACTTCGAAAATTTAACTACAAAATTCTAGTAAGCAACAAGTGTGAAAGACATCATCGCCATTTTCATATGCATACTAAATATGAGATTAAGAAAATTATATTAAAATTTATATAATTAAATATAAATGAAAAATAATGGAAATTCGATTTAATATATTATTATTTTATAATATCCTATTTAATTTAAGCTTTGAAAGTCAGAGTATTGACGAAGCATGAGAACGCTTTTGTTTTTTAAATTTGTCAACCTCATAACCATGTTCCAAGCAAATGTTTTAAATAAATAAATAAATAAATGTATATAGTAATATCACTGCGCTGAAAATAGATCAAAACGTCATTTCAATGGAGCAGAAATTATTGATTAAAGCATTGGTACAGGATGTTCTGCATGTCACTATAAAACAATTATTAACACTCGAATAAATCAAATGGAATCGAAGCCAGTATACGGAGTTTCTCGATATTTGATTTTCTCTTGATATTCGGTCTGGTGTAGCTAGTTAGAGCAAATGCAAGACCTTACAAAAGACTAAGACGGTGTTTGTTACGAACATCTGTTCTGACGGTTTCAGAGAGTTGCTAACTAATAGATTTGACAATACCGTAGTGACCCCATAGAAACGGCACTGTAGTGCCCAATTCACAATGACTTTGCCTGTGACGAGGTTGCTTGTTATTAAATTATCCAATTAAAAAATTTCTTTACTAGTAATATCCCGCGTACATACCTATTTCAAAAGCAAAGTCTACTAAGTCGGACTATAGATTTATTTTTGTTAACATAAAAGTTTTATTTCTTATTTAATTACACTAACATTCATATTGTAATGAATATATATGATTTTTATGACAAATTTTGTACAGCTTATTACATTTTTATTACTGTTAGCGCACACTATATACAATAACAAGATATAATAGGAATACCACAATTCCCGTTCCGAGATGCACTTCTCTTGAATGACGAACAAAGACTGAATGTCACTGAAACGTTTTATCAATAGAAAGACTCAACCGGAAACAACACGTCACAGTGTTGGTACCATTTTAATCAAAAAGGGCGCGATACTCTTGTTTCATGACTGTGTTGCTATAAAATACAAAGCGGAAGTCAATGGCGACAACATCACGGATCCCTATTTTTTTTGGAAATTATTATAATGCCTATGTTGCTCAGTAACGATGCAGGTCTCCAATGGTGAAAGAATTTTTGAAATCGGTCCAGTATTGACCTATTGACATTACAAAATTACTGGAAACAGTTTAATTGAATATATAATATTTTGAATTTGAATTTGATGTCATAGGTCTACGTCACTACAGATCTAACGAAGGCATAGGCAACACGAACAAGATACGAACTCTACGATTGAGTCTTTAATAGGATAGGGTTCAAAGCGTCGAATGCTAATCCGTTATACTACACTTCACTTGAAATGATCGATTAATTCAATGACAAGGAGGCTCGTATGTTTATTGACCTAGCTTGTAAGAAGCACCATATATGTTACTATATTTCAAACTGTTACTCGAAGCTGTGATAGCCCAGCGGTAACATCGTGCGACTCTTTCGAGGAGGTCACTTGTTCAAACCCGGGCGGGACACCGATGAGTTGTTCTTTTAAAACTTATGTGTCTAATTCATAATTGCAATTTATCACACGCTTTTCGGTGAAGGAAAACATTGCGAGGAAACCTACCTACTTACCACCTACAACTGTCTAGAGAATTCAGGAGATATGGTGTAACCTACCTGTATTGGAGCAGCGTGGTAGGTCTTAGCTCCAATCCCTCTCTCTAAAAATGGAGAGAAGAGGCCTATTCTCAGCAGTGGGAGAGTAACAGGCCGCTACTTTATTATCGGATTGCTGGAATTGACCTCCTCCCTCCGTTTTAGAGAGAACGTCTACCACGGTGCTCCAATACGGATTGGTAGGTTACACGAATCCTCAGAATTCTCTAAAGATATGCAGGTGACCTAACGAAGTTGTTTCGCCCAAAAGCGTGTGAAAATACGAAAATATAATGAAAAGAAAGTATTTTGGATAACTGCAATAAAATAGTTTTTAACTATGGACTAATGTATCACAGAAGGAAGTTACGTACTGAATCCAAGACGAATGAATTGTAACAAATCAAATCAAAATAATCTTTATTAAAATAAGCTCTTCAAGCACTTTTGAATCGTCAATGATCAATTTGATACAACTGGTTTGGAATGTTGCTCTTACTTAGAAGAAACAGAAAGAAACTCGCCGGTCAATCTTTTAAATATTTTCAATTTTACATTATTAAACCGCAGTCTTGTATGAAGCTGAAAAGCTGAACAAGCATTGAACAAATACGAAAAATACTCGTATATGCGATGTGTATGAAGTTTGTTACTGCGACGGATAATAGGACTACTGAATTCAAACTATTCACTAGAACAGGGGCCCGCAACCTTTTAAGACTAAAGAACTATAAGTGACAATTAAAAAAATCTCGATTCAAAAGAGCTATTTTTTTCTAAAGACATAGTCTTTATGTTTACTTATTTATTTATTAATTATTTATTTATTTATTATATAGTATTTATTCGTATGAATATGTGTAATGTGTAAAATTATTTAAACATATTTATATCACAAAAGATATCTTGCCTTCCATAACTGCTCCTCACTGACTTACTCAAGATCATTTAGCTTTCAAATCAGCTACAGACAAGAAAATATTTATCTTAAGTAATTATATATTAGTAGCATCTTTCCATCTATTTATTTTACCAAAATAAATTAATAGATTAAATAGTTAAATTTATATAAACCTTTTCTTCCTCTATATATTACCCGTAATCTCTTTCTTCTTAAATTTATGTCCTTTTCCTTCTGTTACCCAAAGGTTAACTCGAAGAGATCCCTTTCAGGGATAAGTCCGCCTTTATACATGTACTTTTTTACTTTTTCTTTCTCTTTTCTAACTATATTTATAAAAAGAAATAAATTAATTAATTAAAAATTAATAAAAGGATAGGAAGAATAAAGGATATTCAAGCAATTACATCAAATTTTCGTAAATCTTAGTTCAATCAAAAATTGTTGAAATTTTTTTTAATTTTTATTTCGAAAGAGACGCGTGCAGCTCACGAGCCGCAGGTTTCCGATCCCTGCACTTGAACATTCCTTGTTATGTAAACAACAATACACTCAAAAGGACTGAGGTCTCTTCGACGTTCTAGGCTGTCTAGGGAGCTTGTTATATTTAGATTATCTGGCATCAGAGTTTCCGACTTATTATCCAGAACTTAGCTGTAGGGATGTAAAAAATAATCGATTTTTAAAATAATCCATTATTTTATTATCAAAAATCGATTTTTTAAAGTAATCGATAATTTTTTTTATCAAATATCGTTTTTTTTAAATCGATTATTTTTAGTATCCCTTTTTTTTCTTTTTCACTCTTTTTCTTGTTTTTTAAGATTAGATATACATTGTTGGATGAAACCAATGTAGCCCAACTACATATTTTAATAAAATTTCACAAACAGCGCATATGATATTATTTCTTGGTAGTTGTCCACTTTAATTAGCCTTTATTGTAATTAATTATTATTTTAAAAAGGCAACCTTTGAAATAGTCAGAAATAATCAATTTTTTAAAAATCCATTATTTTTTAATCGATTTTTCTACTCCATGCCACATCCCTACTTAGCTGAGTATTTGAATGAATACGTATTGTATAATTGTATATTTTCCAAACTAAAATTTATATATTTTTTATCTACCATTACATTTCTAGTACTTTTCACTATTTTCGCGCCATTTTGTTAAAGTGAAATCCTGGGATCTTCTACTTTGATATGATCAAGGGTATAGCACTAGCGTGTAAGTTATTTATTACAACGATATTATTCCTTTATATTCATTCATTCCTTTATATAAACAAGAAAATATTTTCCCAAAAGTTAATCAGTTTATCTTGTTTTAACAACCTGTCAACTCACACAATTCACAACCACGTCAAATAGCCCCAATACTCTCCTCTCCGCACCTCTGCTCACCACAACTCTTTTCTCCGCGCCTCAACAGAACTCTCCGTTCCTCTCCACACTTGTCACAGCTAGCTATCGCATCTCAATGCTTCAACTTCCACTCTCCTTCTTTACCTTGCGCTACAAATTTATTATTCTTATAGCTAGTATAACTTGTGTGTAAAAGGTTTATTACACAGACATTAAAATGCCTTATCATTTTCCTGCCCCTTATCCCACTCTAAGTGGAGTCGGCACAACATGTTATAAGCATCTCACATAATTTGGTCACGACCGGCCGTCTGCCTGACATCAACTTACCTTAGTCGTATTTTACGAGACCTTGGTAAGATATAGGGTGGTCTATTCTACTCAGCCCGATACCACACGGCGGGCTGACTTACCTTAGTCGCCTTTTACGACACCTCGGTAAGAAATAAAGGTGGTCTATTCTATTCAGACGGATACCACACAGCGTAGACATTAAAAAATATAACTATACCTATAACTTGCAAAAGCTTAAAATGAAACGTCACAAAATATATGTATCTTATACGTAATGTAGGTACATTTTAAATTACTCTTCTCATGTCTCGGATGCTGAAATGATGGAAGCATTGGAAATTATTAATGAGATGACTTTCAAGATCCATTAAGCTTAGTTGATGCCTTTGGAATCTTTAGGAAATATTATTTTATATGTGTTTTCGCACAGTAGTAGAGTTTATTATGGCTTGAGTGATCCGCGCTTGAATATCTTTTGTCCTGTCCCAAGAATGCTGACAGCGTTTCCACGTTAAAAGTCTAATATTTTCGTTATAAATACGTTAAACGAAATGGCAACAATTTGTACCCACGCATTGCCTTTTTTATAATTAGTTTTGGGTGACCGAGCCTTGATCGGTAATTTTTTACAAAATAAAAAAGTAACTGCAAAAAAAAGGAAAAATAATTGGGTAGGTGGGATTCGATCCTAGGTATTTCATATCTCTAGACCGCCAGTTCCTCGAATGAGCTACACTGAATTGACAATTTACGGCTAAATAGTGGTTTATATTAAATGTAAAAAAAAATTTAATGCCCAAAAAGAGGGATAAAACGATTTTTTCAATAAATTATAATATTTTTCAATAATTTAAATTTTTTTATCCGTTTTAAAACCTCGGTTGATTCCCTCTTCAGGTGACAAGAGGACTGGCTCCTTTTTCGCACAAAGAATCAGCTCAGCGATTCAGCGCGGAAACGCTGCCAGCATTCTTGGGACCACTCCACGTTGGCATGATTTGTATAGTCCTTAGCGTGTAAGTAATTTGAGATAGATATAACTTGTACATTTTTGCTTTAATTTAAAAAAAAATAAGTAAATAAAAAAATTATTTAAGTATTAAAGATTATATTTGCCTTTTATTCCTCTAACAAGTGCCTGTTGAATGCATTCAAATGTCTTGGACATATCACAGAGTAACTTTATTACACTCTGAGAATTTCGTGCATAGAAAATATCTTGACATATTTTGTACACTGAAATCCATATTCCTAATAATGGAGGTATCCATATTCCTCAGAGTTAAGTAAGCTTAACTTCAAATTCTCAGGCATTTAATACGGCATGTCCTAAAACCTGTATAGTTATTAAAACTACAGTTAGAACCTAAATTAGAGAGCCGCGATAATTAAAAAAAAAAGAAAATGGTAGTAATAACAACATTATAACTTTGTGGAATGAAATAAAACATATTTATTATTAAAAAATGGTAATTTTTTATAATTTTATATAGGTACTATTAAGTTAAAAATGATGTGACCTCCTAAAACGAAGCTTTTGTTAGATAAATAAAATTTATTGTTTCTTCGTAGTGTAAGTGTATATATTAGTATGTATTAATTCAAAATTATATATGTATATAATAACCAGATGTCTGTCACTCACAACACAAATATTAAGTTACTTTGGGCACGGACGACATTGTGTGTATTGTCCCATACATATACACCCAGAGTCGAAGAACCAACAAAATGTTTATAGAAAATTTTGCGCATCGGCGAGAATCGAACTCACGTCCCGCGGAGCTAAAGGCAGGGTTACTGTCGCCTACAATCAAATAATTAACTATGTTTCATTGCACTAAAATTTGAACAAAGTAACACGAAATTAAACACTTAAAAACAGATAGGAACGCGAAATTTACTCGACAATATGAAAAAGTTTTAAGCAAGTTTTGACGTGAATGAACCTTTCGTCCAATTATTTGCGACATCATCGTGGCTGCTTAATGGAATAATCAAGTTTATTTGGCGAACTCAAAACATTCGCATTTATATTGTTAAAAAAACTCTCGTGCACTTCTCTACATTAGGCTACTAATTGACAGACATACAGACTAATTGACTGCGTACGTGAAAGATGTGGAACAGTATGGAAAGTATTTTGATCCTTTGCCATTCATGCAAATTATTTTAACACAGAATTGCAAGATAAAAGATTTTACGTAAATAAGTAAACATGTCTCGTTGCTCTTTAATGGATTTTTGGGTAACTTTTAAAATTTCTGTTACTGAATAACGTACAACTGTTTGAGTGACAATGAATTTTAGGTATTGTGTGCGTTTAAAATTATTTTATACCGATGTAATTAAAAGCAGGTGTGACGACGTTAAAATGATAAAAGAGACCTTTGTCAAGATGTGAATATCTATCATTTGATGAATCGATGAAATTTGTTGAAGATGTATTAACAAGTTGAAATGGTCTGTTAACTCACAACAAAGCATTCTCTCGCAAACGTCCAGAGAAAACACTCATCGTATTCTACCAGACATATTTTATCAGAAACAAACCCTTTAAGTGGGACTCGCACCGACTAAAACAAACTGAGTGCTCCACCATTCTGCTGGTGGCGCGGACAGGGTACCGTTGGACACATTGCCCCATCCCAACCAGCAGTAGCTCTGAATCTCAGAGTGCGTCACCTATGGGTTGAGGTCTCTCTAAAAGTGGCCCTTCCCTCCGCTAATCGATGTATCGGGAACAGTAGATGTATCGATCGCATTCGGAACCTCGATAGACCCTGTTCGGAACGCCCGAATATCCCCGTCAGGTTGGTAAACGATGGACTTAAGCAAGTCGCCAGCGGTAGATCGGATCCAAAGGCTCGACTTTCCGGATCCGCCCGGCCGCCTCCTTCCGCGAGATTACGTCCTTGCTTGGCTAGGCCGACTAGTTTCAAGCTCATCCGCGGCTGTTATTCATGAGCTCTTTATACAGCGGTATCGCGGTCGGATTAGCTCGAAATTAGTAGGAGCCCAATAATATAAGATGTGAGCATAATCGGTTTCCATGCATAAACTATGTATAGTACTGTAAATAGGTTTCGGTTAGTTATTGTATTAAAGATACGATATAGAAGTCAGTTTTGATTGAGACGGCATTAAGGAAATTCCTCACTCTCAAATCCTAGCTTGAGCCGCATCTCTACTCCCCGTGGATGATGATTTTAAATGTTTTTGTTGACTTTAAAATTCAAATTCTAATTTCTTTATTTGCTGAAATATTTACTACAATGAGGTGTTATATTTTATTTTGTAGTACAAATGTTTCACCTTATATAGGCATGCAAAATTACAAAATTAAAAATGAAATTAAAATTATGTCAATATACTACATATTACATTAGTGTTGTAAATCAATAAAACTTAATATGTCAATTTTTTATGATTAAAATGCTTATCCAATTCTATTGTTTTAAAGTTTAATATTTAAATATTCGTCAATTGTTTATAAGCACGTTTCTATAAGCCACATTCTAAGTTTTGATTTAAACAAATTGGAGGTCAGTTTTCTTATAATTTTTGGAATTTTATACGAAAGTACGTGTATGCAAAAATGTAATATTTATTAAGTAAATTAGTAAATACTTAAAGTATTAGTACTAAATATTCTGTAATAATATTATAAGTAATTATAGTAAAGGAAAATATGCTACATTATACCAAAGGTTGTGTACTTACATTTCATTTTGTATCGTAAATCATGACGACTCCCGAGAGGGTAAATTGCGTGGTCTACTAAAGTTTAAGCCTTGTACATACTCATGCTTGGACACGTTGACGGTAACTCGTAATATTATAAAATTGAAGCGAACTAGGAAATGAAACTTCCTAGTCCTTCACTCGTTTGTATTGTTACCTTACATGAATAGGAATTATATTCTCTTTGTACGAAGTACTTAGTGCCATACAAGTTCCTTATGTCACTAAGCTTTTTGAACAGCATTCAGAATTCAACTGACAATAATTCAATTGTACCTTCAAGACAATTATTTGATTCTCTAACATGTTCCACATATGTACGTTGTTTTCATTTGCAGAAAGTCATTTAAAAATATTAACTAAATAGATACTTTTATTTAGTATATATAATTACTAATAAATATATGGGACAATTACGTACGTCTGTCTCCAAAGTAAGTAACTTTATATCGAGAAATCGGGAGCCCATGGAAATTTATTTCCAAAGTATATGACGGCTACTGATGTCATTGATTAGTGGAAGGTGCATTTTGTTTAAAAGGCTCGAGAGTAAAACTACTTCTGCCGTTAGCGAGCATGTGGGCACGTTAATATGCCAATAGATTTAGATAGCCGCCGAGTTTCTTGCTGGTTCTTCTCGGTAGGAGCAAACTTACTAATCAGTGGTAGCTTCTTTTAGAAAAAATTTGACGATTCTAAGTACTGTAAACAGTCCACTTGAATAAAGAATATTTAGAATTTGAATTTGATAAACGTATTGTCAGTACTAAGTACTAAGGTACTGTTTTATCCATTTATTTCATATGAATTAAACTAATTAAAGTTATAACAAATTATCAATTTGCTATAACTTTTCGCACTCGAGAGATCTCTGAAATAATTTTTGCATTGAAATCATCCTACTAATATTATAAATGCGAAAGATTGTGAGTATGGATGTAGTTTGGCACAAATATTCCTTACACACTGGGGTAACATATAGACTATACAAATCCTGTTAATTCAACAGGAATAGAATGACATTCAAAAGGGCTACTTATTATCGACCTATTACAAGATAACAGTCCACGCGAACGAAGTTGCGGGTAAAATCTAGTAGAATAGTGCACACACTATACAATAACATGATATTATAGAATACCCCTATTGAAACTGAAACGTTTTAGCAATATATAGGAAGTCTCCACCGGACACAACACGACACAGTGTTGCCACCAAATCAGTCAAAAGAGCGCGATACTCGTTTCATGACGGTGTTGCTATAAAATACAAAGCGAAAGTCATTGGCGACTACAAATATATAAAAGTTTTAGATATATACTGATTTTGGTTGAGAAGAAATACATTTTGATTTCAGACTTGAATAATTAGAAATCCTTTGCAATAAATTTCTCTTCTATGTAAACTCGGCTTTAGTTACTCCTGCATCAAGGTCAGGCGATCGTTCACATTGTCTAGATATTTTATGATTTCAGCCGAACACGTGGCGATTCGCATTGCGGATACAACTCATTGGTTTTTAGTTTCATGCCTTTTTAACTTCTTTGTGTCCTTTTGTATTATATATTTATCCTTTCGTGTTAATTTTGTTTCATCCTCCTGCCTTTATCCCACTCTAAGTGTGGTCGGCAGAACATGTTATAAACAGAACTTAGGTGACCGAGCTTTGCTCAGTAATTTATAACAAAACAAAAAAAGAAACTTTAGAATAGAGGAAAAATAATTGGGTAGGTGGGAATCGATTGGTAGGTATTTTCATTTCTCGAGACCATCCGTTCCCCGAATAAGCTACGCTGACTTGACAATTTACGGCAGAAATAGTGTTTTATATTCAATGTAAATTTTAGTATTTTTTAATGCCCTAAAGCAGGGATAGAACAATTTATTTTAAATAAAACCTAGCTAGATTGGTACATGCTGAATTTCAGGAAATCATTGGAGACGTAACTGAGATTCAAAAAATAGATTTATATATATACTTACAAGATTACCTCATTTAATTTACATATTAAAGATATTGTCACGCGATTTGGCTACGATACTAATTTTACGAACGTACCTGCCTGACGTCAACTTATTTATATATTGTATTTTACGACATCTCAGTAAGAAACAACGCTGGTCTATTCTACTCAGCCGGATACTACACGGCTTGTATTTATCCTTTCGTGTATACATTTAAAAAGATAAAAATATACGATACCACGTAATAGAGAAATAATTTTCAATGAAAAAACTAATAACTGAACTTTAAAAAAATATTTTAAATGTTATTTACAATATTTCACTTAGTTAATAAAAGCAACCGCAGTGCCTGACCTTGCTCGACTTGGTAATTTAGCAAGCTAGTTCGTAATTACACATTATATGCTAAACATTAAAATTAGAAGCACAAATCAATACACTCAGTTATATGAAATAGGTGATTTTTTCGTAAAAGTCGAATATAAATGTCGTATTATGCTGGATTCGGAAAAGTCAAATGGAAAAAGACAAATGATTTGGATATTCTCGATATTCAATAGCAGAACCGGCAATGTAGGACAAAAAGGGATAGTTTCCTTAAATAGCATAGCAAAGTTTTCCGTGGCAATATCAATCCCCTACACACACACACACGCCGCCAACAGCAACACTCCACACAAGCACTACACACACTACCACAACCTCTACGATCATTTCGCCCCGAAATCAAAGTATCATCAGAAGGATAGGCTCCACGAACAAAATCGAATTAATCGAAGAAAGAATTACTAAAGACTTACAAACTGACGCCCAAACAATGAGTTAACAAAACAAACGATAGAAACAGGGAACTAGCGATTTCAAAAATAATCGATTTTTTATCATCAAAAATCGAGTTTTTAAAAATCGTTTTTTTTGAGGTATCCCTTTTTCTTCTTTACTCTTTTTCTTGTTTTTTAAGATAAGATAAGCATTGTTGGATGAAACCAATTTAGCCAAACTACACACTTTAATCCAATTTCACAAACAGCGCATCTGATATTATTTCTTGGTAGTTGTCCACTTTAATTAGCCTTTATTGTAATTGATTGTTAATATTAAAAACTTTTGAAATAGAAAAAATCGATCGATTATTAGAAATCGATTATCGATTTTAAAAATCGATTATGAGAAAATAATCGATTTGACAAAAATCGATTATTTTTAAAGGGATAAAAATCGATTATTTCTTAATCGATTTTTTCTAGTCCAAGTCACATACCTAGTTCGAACCTCCAAATGACGAAGCATCCAGTAACTTTAATGATGTTAATTTATTGAGGTTAATCGTGACACACTGATTTGCATACTGTTGAAGCTGGAATTTAAAGGAGGTTGATACCGTAGAGCCCTTTTTGTCATAGTAAAGAGGTCTGAAAATATGTAATGGAAACTAAATTTATCAATTTCCTAATAAGAGGTATACGCCAATTTTCTTTCGCTGTAACAGTCATTCAAGCAAGATTGAAATACACAGAGGCATTTCTAAGAGCATAATTCGGCTCTGTTTATTCCCTAATGGTTGCTAACGTTCCTAACTCAAAAACATTTTACCTTTCAGAGTTTTTTGACATAAAAAGGTCCAATTGTGAAGTTTGTATGTACACAATTTTGCACTTTGTAACATTTTTATTTGTTTTTACATATATTCCAGAACGTAATATCACGTAGTCTTTTGACAATTATTATTAGTCCCTTTTCTAAAAGTAAGACAAACTTTATAAATACCAAGACAATAGGACGCCTAATAATCTTGTTTAATCAAAATAATATAAATATTGTAAGCGCCAAGGCGCAAACTTTAATTGGGCATGCGAGTTGCGTCGCCGCGGACTCGTTCATTGAAACCTTTTTTTTTAAGGTAGAGGTTCAACCTCCTCGATCCAGGTGGGGGTTGTATAGGTGTTTATCGTTATGATTAAAAAGTTATATTATGATACGGGTGTCCATACAAGACCTGTATCGTAATAAAACTTTTTAATTTTTATTTTTGGCCTGTACGTAATGTTTGTCATAAGAATTCTGGTTTCAGTTATAATCTTTGTATTATAGTATCAGAGTAGATAAAAGAAATTACATTTATTTTAATAACTATAAGTGCTAGTATTACAATACACATAACATTTATATTACAGGAGAGCCAATATATTATAAATATTTATATGCCTAATGTGTAGTTAAATTTTTAATTTAAAGATATTTTTAGTTACATGAATATTGAAGGCAAAAAATTACCAATCTAGTTGGACAAAATTTTCTATAGTCTATCCTTTTCAAAAATTGGTAGATCAAAGAGAATTTAATCTACTTGTACATCCTCATCTAATTTTCCAGAGAGATTCAGTTGTGAACTGATAACTATCTGCTGTTTGTAGGTTTCCTTTTGAAGAGATATGCGATTTACAAGCATTTCAAGAATGAAAATTGCTTATCCTTTGTACGTGATATAATAATACTATGGAAATAATACTATGAATAATAGTAATAAATTATTAAAATTAAATAGTAATAAATTCCTTCATATTGTTTTGTCTCAGGAAATAAGCAACTGTTAAAATCAATAAATAACTAATAGAAATAATAAAAGTTAATACTAAAAATAATCCTCCCCTATACGATCCTTGCGTTCAAATTCCGTATAAATTTTTGCTTGTACTCGTCATATCTCTTCGATATAGCTTTGATTTTCAATTCCAAAATGAAAAAAATAAACGTTTTGGGCAGCACTCAAGGTCAGGTCAATACCCGTGAGTGAGTTCCAAGGCCACGGTCAATGCTACCCTTGTGACAATTTGCAGGCCAAGGTAGATTTCTCTGCTTAACTCAGTAATCTAGTAAAAGATTTTATCTGGGATCGATCCTAATATTCTGAATTCGAGAGCGACCGCTACCCAATTAATATATCGTAACTTTGTAATTGGCGCGTAATTATGCTTTGGTTTCCATAAAATTATAGCAGTTTTTTTTGTGTCCGAAAACAGGAATAAACAACATGTTTTCTTAATAAAACCTAGCTAGAACGATTTTTGAAATGAAAATCATCATTATGACAATCATTGTAGCCGTTTCCAAAAATCAGAAAAATATATCCATCTAAATATTAAAGATTATTAATAAGTTTTTACACTAAAATCTAAGGTGACGCGTTCCCAAAGTATAATTCTCACAGCGTTTCCTGTTTATAAATTAAAATTTTGCTTTAAAACGTTGTTCGTACGCAGACATGTCAGTAACAGAATAGCCATTTCGACCGGTAATCACTGAATGCCACAAGCTGAATACACAAAGCTAATAATTGGAATTGGATTAGCATATAGGTAAATATGTATGGGCATGTTATTGACAGTTGAACGCTGGATATTCAGTGTATAAGATTAGGTTATAAATTGAACCGCTGTATAGCTCGATTTAGTTTACTATTGGCATTATTGACACTATATGAAACTGACAATATAGGCGTCCAAAAAGCGTCCTGTTTGAGCCTGATCAAATAATGATCGCAAACACACGCATATAATACACGCAAACATCGTCTTCGCCCGCGAATATGAGGTCCTAGTTTTCTGACGTCGGTCGTCCGTGGCTTCTCGCCATACTCTCAAGCCACGCTATGATGACTAATCGTCATACTATTAGCCCCCCACTACACGTCGCCTGTGGAAGCTGTGGTAGCCCAGCGGTATCACCGTGGGCCTCTTTCGAGAAGGCTAGGGTTCAAACCCCGGGCAGGCACCAATGAGTTTTTCTGTTAAAAAAAACTTATGTGTCTAATTGATAATTGCAATTTATCACACGCTTTTCGGTGAAGGAAAACATCGTGAGGAAACCTGCATATCTCTAGAGAATTCTGGGGATATGTGTAACCTACCAATCCGCATTGGAGCAGCGTGGTAGGTCTTAGCTCCAATTCTTCTCTCCAACAAAAAAAAAAGGGAAAGAAGAGGCCTATGCCCTGCAGTGGGATAGTAAACAGGCTGTTTCTTACTACACGTCGCCCTAAGCCATGGTCCGGCCTCACAGGACCCTTAGGACGGCGTTCCCTATAGCTAGTAGAGCTTCTGCGCTCTACTCTCCGCATTTCGCAACTTCGGCGATGCTTCTGCACTCGCCCGTCTCGCCCGGTGACGCTGTAAAAGCCGTTAGGTCTAACAGCATATAGTCAATTTGAAAAAAAAATCTAGTTTGATTGGACAATTAATTACCTTGCGATTTATTTGTTAGTAGCTTCTGCCTACTGTATGTGATCGATTTCCTTAATATCTACTAAACGGTTTTATGTATAGCTTATACTAAAATGTAGTGCAATTCTTCCGAAAGATTTAAGTGAATAGTTCATTATGATTTTATGTAAATAGTATTAAAGAGGTCTCATGGTTGTACAAAAGTAATAATAAAATTATTTTGCTTTAATCCGCGATGAAGTAAAACAGATAATAAATGCATGTATCAGGTATGAAAACGGATTGTCCACTCTACATTTGGCAATATATATTTTTTCTATTTTACTTCATCGCGGATTGTAGCAAAATAATTTTATTGTTATTTTTATCGATATTATATCTCCGGAAAGTAGTATTATGGATCTCCGCAAAGTAACGCCTACTTCTATAAATCACGTGGTTGTAAAAAAAACTTGCTTGCAGGGAGCTTTAGACGCGTACGCTACGTAAACCAACAGAGATACACTAAAGTAATGTACGAGAAAATTGTAGATCTACAAAAATACTACAAAAAAGTCTATGACAGTGTGTCTCTATCTTATGTGGTTATCTCACAATAACTACTTGTATATTCAAAATTTCTGTTCGCGAAAAATGTTGTGACCTATTTCTAAAGGCGAAAGGCGAAGCTGCTGACAGAGTATAATATATACAGTTTAATATATACAGTATAATATATTACGAAGCTGCTTACAGAGCTAGTAAAATATATTAATATGATTTCACATTAGTGTACCACCAAATTCACATTTAGATATAGATTTCGTGATGTGTAATGTAATTTACGTGCCAGTGTAACACTCACTTAAACTTCAAAGCGTCTATTACCAAATTGTACTACATAAAGGGATTGTTGCAAGCTTTGTGGTAAAGCGAAACGCCTTAATTGAATTCTGATCTGCAATCCATGACGATTCTGAAGCACCTTACTAATTCCGCAGTATCTTGATTACATTTACTAATCAACTCACTAGTTACCATTAGAATAGAAATGCAATTTATCAAATTCAAATTTAAATTATTCTTTATTCAAATAAACTTGTAAACATGTGCTTTTGAATCGTCCACTCTACTGCTGGTTCAGAAAGCTGTTCCTACCGAGAAGAGCCAGCAAGAAACTCGGCGGTTGCTCTTTTAAAAAAATAATTCTTATTACTAGTTACATTAGATAGTTATTACTGTCTTGTACAGGGTCGAAGAGTACGTCTATGCATTTTTATAAACTGCTGTAATGGCAAAGCTAAAATTGATCGCGAAATTTATTATAGAATCTTATACCCAAACCCACAAACGACTTAAGTACTTTTGCAAGGCGCAAAGCAGGAGCCGCAAGCTTATGTCGGTTCCTACTTTGTCTATTATAAACATCGCCAATCTTTTTATAATTATGTATATTCTTATGCACAAAAATTAATCAATCAAGCAAACGGCGGAAGTATGCAACTCTCATCGAGAGTTATATATTAGTGCCGTTTGTAGTCGAGACCCTAGGGCCATGGAGTCAAAGTGCAAAACAAAAATTATCCGTTTTAACACCTCGGTTAACTGCCTCTTCAGGTGACAAGAGGGCTTGCTCCGTTTTCGCACATAGAATCAGCTTAGCGATTCAGTGCGGAAATGCTACCAGCATTCTTGGGACCATTCCACGTGGGCATGGTTTGTATAGTCCCAGTGTGTTAGTAATTTAAGATAGATATAACTTGTACATTTTTCCTGTAAATGAGAGTTCAACCCACGGGCAGGCACCAAGATTTTCTATTAAAAAGTATGTCTAATTGGTAATTGCAATTTATTGCACGCTTGAAGGAAAACATCGTGAGGAAACCTGCAAATCTCTAGAGAACTCTGGGGATATGTGTAACCTACCAATCCGCATTGGAGCAACGTGGTAGGTCTTAGCTTCAACCCGTCTCTCCAGAAACGGAGAAAGGAGGCCTATGCCCAGCAGTGGGATTGTATATGGCGTTTACTTTACTTTTACTTTTTTCCTTCTAGTACGTATAAGCATTTTGAGGAAAACTCTATATGTAGCACATATGGCATTTTACTAGAAGTATTCTCGCGACAGGCGAAGTGCGCCAATCCGTATTGAAATAGCATGATTAGGAGCTTCAGATTCTTTAATAGAAGAAACAGCTTTTGCCCAACTGTGGACACTTGTGTGTGTCGACCGTCAGAAAGCCATAGTATACAAGTAATGGTAATATTATTTAGTTTAATGTCATGTGTTGCAAAATAACAAAAAATCCTCCTTCCCTTATCCCACACTAAGTGGGTTCGGCACAACATGTTATAAACATGTTGTCACATGATTTGGCTGCGTTTTACGACCAGCCACCTGCCTGACGTCAACTTACCTTAGTCGTATTTTACGACACCTCGGTAAGAAAGGGGGTGGTCTATTCTACTAAACGGGATACCAAACGGTGGGTTAAATTACCTTCGTCACCTTTTACGACACCTCGGTAAGAAATGCAGGTGGTCTTTTCTACTCAGCCGGATACCACACGGCGGGTCGACTTACCTTTGTCACCTTTTACGACACCTCGGTAAGAAATGATGGTAGTATACTCTACTCAGCCGGATACCACACGGAATATTATTTTGCAATAAATGACCGTCTGTTTTGCATTTGCTAGCCCGTTAGTGGAGCAAAAATTATTGCGATAATGGCTTTAGCCCAGTTTAACTTGATGACGTCAACAAAAAACTTTATTAGAAGAAATGACAAGAAATCTTGAAATACGTGCGTTAAAGTAATCCTGCATGTATAAAGTATGAGATACCGTTCTGCTTCCTACACTTATCATTACATAGATTTTCTTAACAATCGCGGATTATAGTAAAATTATTCTATCATAAATAAACGTCTACTTCTTTAAATTACCCTAGACCTTCCATTAAACTACAAAAATCATTGATATCCTAACAAATGTAAAAGTACAGAAGTATAAAAAATAAGCAGAATAACTGTATTACTTGTTGCAGATAACTTGTTGCTATACGATGTAGCAAAAAATATTCGCAATATGAACTACTTTTAATTGTTATAGATTGACATATATTATATACACTAAGATAAGATAAAAGATACCGGGAATTTGACCGGGAAATACTAAAAAACCTATCTATAATATCACCAAAAGATTTGTAAACACCCGGTTCTTTTACAATGACTTCGAACGCCATCTGTGTAAAATGAAATAGTTGTATGAATGTAGTTTCAACCAAAGATAAGATGGCGTGCAGTAAATTTCCTAAATTATTTAGAGCCAACGTGGAGTATTAAAAACATAATATTTGTCTCTATGCCATCTATACAAAGGTTTAAAAAGTATGAGGTTTACTTCTATACAAAGGTAGGAAAATTTTCATGGAACCTTCAGCTTCAGGTGTAACCCGGACCCCTGCCTAGATGGCATTGTATTATATAAATTTTTTGTTAAGCGCAAATTGAATACCTTTAATATTTAAATGAATAAATCTAGTATGTATAGATTCCAAAAATATATATTTTTTCGGAATCTTGGAAACGGCTCCAACGATTTTCCTGAAATTCAGCATGTGTTTTTAGCTAGATCATTTAAAAAAAACGTTTATTCCCTGTTTTTGGGCATAAAAAAATTATTAACATTTTAATATAAAACACTATCAAATTGTCAAGTCAGCGTAGCTTAATCCGGAAATGAGTGGTCTCGAAAAATTAAAATACCTAGGATCGAACCTACCTATATTTATACCTCGAATCCATGAATAAAACAGGTGATAATTAATAAAAGTAGGCAATACTTTGCGGTATTCCATAGCACACGGTATTGCGATTTATTTGGATCAAGGTATTATAATTTTAACTTAAAACAACTTTTTTTAACAAAAAATAATCAATAATACCAGGAGTAACATTAATTCTGAGGAGAAACAATAATCAAACAAAAATATGTTTATTTATTTAATAAAAACTTAACCTATATTTTACAGAAAACTTAACTAATACGATGGATAAGCTAACGTTAAAAATAGATGAAACTCACAAATTATCAAAAATAAAAATAATCTCTTTAATGAACGAAATTAAAGGACAGTTGAATAAATAAACCGGATACCATTTTGAGAGAAAATACAATTAATTTATTTAAAAAAAACCAATGTATCTATACTTCTATCATTTCCTCTAAAACTTCTATAACTTTTAAAATCTTATAATAATTAATTCTGTCTAACTCAGCAGATGGTAAATGGGCGCCCTTTTCGTATAAACCAAAACCTATCTTGCACTCAGAAATTATGTTTTTGACATAAACCGGCGTCAGTGCGTACGCTAACATCGTTCACAGGTCTAAAGATATCAATTGATACGATTCCAAATCTACAGCAGTATAGAAAACGAACTAAACTTTAACAATTACTCATTTGTCAACGATAGAACGTGAACTCTATACCGTTACAACAGCGCCGTGAATCGTAATGTCACAATACGAATCACATGTTGGACAGTAATCTATCACTTACCAACTCGGCGTTACCTCAGAAAGCGGACTGCTAGACTCCCAAGGAGGCTTTGATTGTTTCTGGAACCCGGCTCCTCCCCCGGCGAACATTTGCACTGATTATACAAACACTTTCACTGCCTTCGCGCCTTATTATGTATGGACGCTATCACTAATACAAAACTAGTCGACGGCGGTTGACAATATCCAGTTGTCACCGCTCTCCCATACGATAGATCCAACGTATCTGGGTGTTCAGTCACTCATTGTTTACGTCTACCCACACCCAACGTACTCGGCCGTGGTGCCGAACGCGTTCTTTCGTCTCCGCGGAATATTTTCAGAGAGTAAGGTGTATTCCGGGAGTTTCATACCGATTCACCGCCGAGTCTGCGCTCGCGGCGACCGCTTGTTTTATTTTTGGGTTCGCGCAGTTTTTTTTTTCTAACATTGCGTAAATTTAAACAAAGCATTATAACTTTATGAGCGGTTAATTAAACGCGGCTAAGGACCGGCGCGTCGTTAATGAGATTGTTGTAAAAACCGGCAAATGGACGGGCAATTATTTTAAAATTAGAAATATTTATTTAGAGTGGCGCTCTATTTCGCGTCGCGTAGTAGGTCAGTGTCGAGAAAAACGGTTTATAGAGGAATGCCGTTGCAGTCCCATGCTATTTCATAAGATACTCGGAATTGAAAAACAAACCTCGTCGTGTATGAAATAATAGGTGAGCGTCATAAGCAAGTTAGCTAAAGGTACATTATTAGATATAAAAGAAGAGTTTTTTTAAATTTACTCTAAAGCTATAGATTTTTTCGGAATAAAAATATGCCTCTTAGTTATTCCACGAAAAGAACTTTTCGTCAAAAGTACATACAGATTACCGTTTATATTATTGCGTACTATAATGTAGTGTCGTGTATTTATATCAATATTGGTATGATCATAAACATCTCTACTTATACTACAAAATCAGTAGTCAATTTATTAAATTAAATCTGTATATAATATTAAAAAATCTACATTTTGAAATCAATATGCAATTTTCGCTCTAGTCTAAAGCTTCTGTATAAAATTTGCAGACATACATACAAATAATTTAATAATTATTCGAAAGTACAAGTTTTTGTTGTCATTATCTTTGAACAGCTACACTCGACGTTCCTAATTAAGGATTAACTGATCCTTACTCTAATATTCGGTATCTAATATCAGATATATCCGGACCATGCGTAAATATGTTAAATGAAATCGACTTGAGTTACGCCCTTTTATGTGTTTTTGATTATAATAGGCATAGAAAAAGCCTGATTGATATGGTGAATCTTCAGTGAAGACGATAAAACTTTTATATCACACTTGTAAATTGTTGTTCATTGTGTTGAACTTGTGAATATTTCAATAACTCTCTTAAACGTCAACCTATTTATGGTTGCTGACAAAGTGTGCGTTTTAAACTTAATAAGTTATTCACGCCTGATACTGATATGGTTTATTAAAATGTATGTGTTTAATTGATATTTACTGCATAAAACTATAGTGTACTATTAAATTAAGTCTTCCGTATAAAAATAACTTAAACGGTTAAAGTAACGGACCGATACTATC
Source organism: Morpho helenor (assembly GCA_029227775.1). NCBI lineage: Eukaryota > Metazoa > Arthropoda > Insecta > Lepidoptera > Nymphalidae > Morpho > Morpho helenor. Next base: position 16,386,701 of record JARGCU010000030.1, read on the forward strand.
TCACTACTGGGCATAGGCCTTCTCTCTATTTTCGGAGACAAGGATTGGAGCTAAGACCTACCACGCTACTCCAATGCGGATTGGTGGGTAACACGTATACCCAGAATTCTCTAGAGATATGCAGTTTTCCTCACGATGTTTTCCTTCACCGAAAAGCGTGTGATAAATTCCAATTATCAATTAGACAGATAAGTTTTAACAGAAAACACACGTGTTTGGCCCCCTTGACGCCTTAAAGTAATCGCAAATCTTACAGCTTCTTTGTTGTCAACTTTTCTTGCAATTAATAAATAAATATATGAGACACTTACACACACGGTAGTCGGTCCCCAAAGTAAGTAACTTAATACTTGTGTTATTAGTGAGAGACAACTGGTGAATATATACTTATATAATTTTTAAATACAAATATACATCCAGACTCGAAGACCAACAAACTGATTTATAGAAAATGTTGGCGGCGGGAATTGGACCTGCGACCCGAGGAGCTGAAGGCAGGACTACCCACTGCGCCAACGGGCTAGTCAATAAAAACAAGTTTTCTTCCAAGATTTATTTATGCCGAAATTGTCAGTTTAGTTGGGAATTTCATTGATTGAGCATCCTGCATCAGCTGGTAAATCGCAAACATGCTTTTCAGGGTTGAAGTGCAATTCGGCGGGACATTGGCGACATATCGGCGCGAGATCAGGGCTGACGCAGTAGTAGAAAAGCTGGCAATCATCAGGATGTGGTACAAGATTGTCAGGTGTCACCACACTGTTACACGTGACGTTTGTCACAGAATTTGTGATGCAGCGCAGAGGTATATCTTGTTCCACTTTATGGCTAAAACAAAATATGTAAATTACATGTGATGAAAACATACAATTATATTTTAGTACCTGGGTGACCGCGCCTTGTTCAGTAATTTGAAAAAAATCTATTTTTATAGAATTAGGCGTTACTTTGCGGAGATCCATAAAAGTATTAATAAAAATGTTTTGCTATAATCCGCGATGAAGTAAAATAGAAAATATATATAATGCTAAATGTAGAGTGGACATGCTGGATTCGTAAAAACACACGCACAAACCTCCACCACCGCGGATTGACGTGGAGTCTATCTCCTGATGATTCTTCGGTTGCGGGGTGAAACGATTGTTGAGTTTGTGATATTGAACGTGTGTAGTGCTTGTGTAATGTGGAGGTGGTGGTTGAAGTTTATTCTGTACAATATATATTCGGAATCTCGGGAACGGCTCCAACGATTTTCCTGAAACTCAGCGTGTAGGGGGTTTTGGGGAGAAAAATCGATCTAGCTATGTTTCATTTGAAAAAAATCGTTTTATCCCTGTATTTGGGCTTTAAAAATATACTATAATGTAGAATTAAATGGAAAGGATATTTAAAAGCTCTCAAAGCTAAAAGGAGAAAAGGAATTTGTCTGGCGTGTTAACTTAATTGATAAAGAAAATAGAGAAACAACTTAGCCGAGGCTTGAATCTATGAGTACTTAACAAATAATGAATTATAAAAATACTAACCTTTGTATATAATCGCTTAAATTGCCTATAACTGCATGTAGATACTTTATTAAATTCTTGAACCCATTTAATTTGTTTGCAGTACAACCAGCACGTTCGGGCAAGTCACAAACATGTTCTACTGGATTGAAGTGCAGATTGGCGGGGCACTGACGACAAATTGGCGACTGGTCGGTGCTAACACAGTAATAGAATAGCTCGCAGTCATCAGGATGTGACATGAGATAGTTAGTTGAGGTTGCATTCTCGCAGGAGACCTCAGTAACTGAGTTATTGCTGCATCGATCCTTTATATCTTGTTCAGCTATGCTGCAAATATATATATATTTTTTTTTTAATACAGGAAAAAAACCCTAATGGGTACCGCCATCCGACGGGGGACAGGTGGCGGTTATTTCGGACTCGCACCGACTAAAACGACCTGTGTGCTCCACCACGCTGCCAATGGCAAGGATAGGTTATCATTGTACACATTGCGCCCATCCCCGCACAGCTCTGATCCCAGAGAACACCTCCTCCGGGTAGAGACCCCTCCAAGAGAAGTCCCCCTCCGCTAACCGGTGCATCGGGAGCACCACATGCACCGACCGCCTCGGGCAGACGATGAGCTTAGGCAAGTCGCCACCACCTGTGCTCGCCAGCAGCAGATTGGATCCAGAACAAAAGTTCCCGGAACCGTTATTGTGAATTTTGTGGTTTATTATTCCTGAAAGCAGCCATATGTTCTTTAAAACGGGTTTCAAAATTACGACGAGTCTGACCCACATATGATCCTGCACGTCTCCAGAATTCTCTAGAGATATGCAGGTTCCTTGCGATGTTTTTCTTCACCGAAAAGCGTGTGATAAATTGCATTTATGAATCAGACACATAAGTTTTAACAGAAAAACTCATTGGTGTCTGCCCGGGTTCGAATCCGTTACCTTCTCGAAAAAGTCGCACGGTGTTACCGCTGGGCTACCACAGCTTTGTTTATCTATAAGTAAACTATAAATTATTTCTTTGTTTTCTTAGTAATAATAACACTTACGATACATTACCACCAGCAGACCTGCCTTCGATGATCGTATAGCACAAGGCTAAGACCAAGAAGGAAACGAACTTGGTGTAAGCCATAACTTTCTCTTGTCCTCCTAAATCTTGATATACAATAGCTAATCAGGCTACGACATTCACTTATATAAAACGATTCAAGTGGATGACATGTATTGTAAGTGTTTACTGTGAATCAGCTCTTGAATCAAGTGCCATGAGGAAGTTTTAAAGTTTATAGCTGCTTTATCAGGTGATATCAAATCTGATTGGTATATACGTAGAAATCGCGGTCTTAAATAAGCATGCGACCAAAAATCTCGGCCATATTTGTAATCGCAAGAAAAAGTCTCGAACAATTTAAATTTTGGTCAACCCTTTTGTTAGTATTGTACAATTTATAGAAATGGGTGTTACTTTACGGAGATCCATAATATAAAACTAATAATAAAATTATTTTGCTACATGCAGGATTTTTATAAACACATGTATAAACCTCCACCACCGCCACCACAATACATAAGCACTATATACGTTCACTATAACAAAATCGAGAATCGTTTCGCTCCGCAACCGAAGCATTGTCAGGAGAATTGAATGTATAAAAGACTATTTTTGCCGTCAACTGTCAAGTCAGCGTAGTTTATTCGGGGAATGGGTGGTCTCGAGAAATCAAAATAGGATCGAGCCCCACCTACTCAATTATTATTATTTTAAAAAATTAAGTTTTTTTTTTATTTTGTAAAAAATTACCGAACAAGGCTCGATCAACCAGGTACTAAACAATTAAATTTCCTATTTTGTACTTATTTTAGTTCAATATCTATTATATTTCGGCTGCTGCGTACTGTTAACCGTCACTTATACTGAAGTATTGACGCGTCGATTATTTAAAATCTTTGATGCAATAAAAACTAGGATATTTCAGATTTTTATAATATTAGTATACACTTAAATATATGAGGTTCCTTTATAAACATTTTGTTTTAATTGATGTCTAAAATTCATTCTGGTATTTGCACTGGAGATAAATATGAGGAACCCGGAATATCTTTAAAGAATTCCTGTGTTATGTGTTACCTAACAATCTCATTTTTTATTTATATTATATTTCGTAATCAACAGCATTACAGATAAGACTTAAGTAGGATATTTAAAACCATACAATAAGGCCATAACTAGATAACAATATTTATGAATAGATTATTCACTTTAACAGAGTAAGTAAAATATTTATATGCGAGTTACAGAACAAAGATAAAGATATAAAAGATGAAATGAGAAATCAAAATTATGAATAAAATTAAAAATAAGAATATTAACAACACGCATGTGCAAACGTAGTTATATTGAGTGTGTATGCGCCCGCGCGCGTATGTGTGTGTGTGTGTGTGTGTGTCTGTATGTGTACTTGTAAAATATGTGATTTTATTTTTATTTTTCGTAGAAAATTAATATCTGCATGAAGCCAATTAAGTACTACATATAGTGCTAGGTCCTAAATGCTGATGTTGATGGCTCCTCCAAATGGTGCTAAATCTAACACCGAAAGTGCTAAGTTGGCAGCACTAGTTAAAACCATCGTGGTGACTGATTTATTTTTCACTCCTACCGCCATCTACCAGTAAATCATTGTAATACATTGTATAACGTTAACTTATCGCTGGGTTGCTAAATACAATTTTTCCAGATATGAAAAAAATACGTGCTCTTTATGGTAGAGGACACTTTTTGTTCTTTTTTACACTAAATTGTCTTTGTTAAACACAATGTGAATGAACATGTTTTTTTCTTTCCAGACTTAAAAAAATATTTGTAGTAAAATTGTTTCCATGTTTTTATCTGTACTTAAATAATAATATGATGTTATTAAGCGTACTAAGAGCATTTTTTATAAAATTTATTTAATTGAAAATGTTTACCTTACATTCTAAACATTTATGTAATTTCATTTCTCTGACTTTCAGGTAACTTAAATGTAGTTATATCTTTTTACTTTAATAATTTATAAATTCATAATATTAGTAAAAATATTTTCAGTGTGTTATGGCATCATCGTAACACATTATTTATTAACAAGCAACCATTTTGTCATTTTTTGCTGTGCTTAGTCGAACTTATGTGTTGCGTTCCAGAATAAAATCTTGTGATGTTTTGCGCACTATTCAGTAAATTTTCTTTCGTACTATACACGATTGGGACAATTTATAAGAACAGTTATTTGGTACAACATTTTTTATGAGGTAGGAGTTTTAAATCTCCATTATGTGTATATAGGTAAAGAATCAACTACACTGCAGTGCGCGTACGGGAGTGTGAGATTTGGCTTTTATTAAAGTTAATATAGCAAATGAGTGCTGAAAAATATTTTTTGTACATGTGTATCACCATACCATACCATATCTAATACCTCTATTTAAAAAAATATTCATATTGATGTCGGGCCTCTGAATGTCAAACATGAAACAGATTGACATTTGTTTCGCACCTGCTAAAAATCATAGAGCTTACTAGAGTAGGGAGGCCAGCCTTAAATAAAGAAATAAAGAAAAAGCAAACGAAGGTGATCTATATGTCTCTCTTTTTTATGTGTAAGTAGACAAAGATGAAATATAATTCCATCCTCCCTTTTTACTGGCGGACTATATGTAGTATCTCTAGGCTAAAATTGCCAATATTTTGACAATATTTTATTTAGACAAAAACCCTTCTACTTCTTCTAGACGTCTTTGTCTAAATAAGTTTATATATATTCAAATTTAATTCAAATTCAAATTCAAAATATTCTTTATTAAAATAAACTTGTAAACAAGTGCTTTTGAATCTTTGATATTTGATATACATATATATATATATATACTACTCAGTCAATATTTCATCATTATTTTATTTATAGTTATTATTAATTTAACTTCATTTTGTTACAGTGCATTAATGTGACAAATACACACAAATATAAATATATAAAATAACAAGAAATCATGAAGAAAATATATACTGTAAAAGCGGTAAGTAAATATTTAACCAATTTTAAATACTTTATAAATAACAAAAAAAAATATTACTACTTGCTGAATTTGATTGAGTTTTCGAATATAAATTTTATGTTTTACAAAGACTCTGTCATGAGTGTGCGTAGTGCGAGTTTGTTTAACCTACTCGATCGCGTTAGCGTGTCGCCAATTTGTACGGCGCTGGAAGCGCGGTCACTAGATGTCGCTGTTGCAGCGTAAGACAAAGCAACTTCGAGGTATGTAACGACGTCTAGCACAGAGATACCAAGATGCCGACCATGGAGGAGTTCGATCGTCGCATACAGCGGATACGAAAACCTTCACGGCACGGCATTGCGTCACTCCACGCACAATCGCCGGAAGGTATTACTTGCCTCTCGAGGTCCAGGAATAACCCTCATCGCGGCCTGATGCAGACGTAATAGCCACGAAGAAGAAGGTGCTAAGGGTGACTCCTGTGAGACCGGACTACGGATTAGGGCGACGTGTAGTGGAGGGCTGATGGTATGACTTTGATTAGCCATGACGACGACGAAAGGGTGGCAAGAAGCCACGACCATCCGACGCCAGAATTCTAGGACCTCGTCTTCGCCGGCGAAGACGCTACGTGTGTGTATTACGTGTTTCTGTGTTTCCGCTTACCCTAGGCCGAGAAGTACCCGCTGCTTAATAGACTGGTGCCTCTAATAATCAGAATACATGTATAAGTTTTAGTATATTATTATTGATTTTTATTATATTTTCCACACTAAACTAAAATTTTTCCAATGAGTTTTTTGTTGTTGTGTTGACAGCGAATTTGTTAATACGTTACAATTTTAACTAACCTAAAACTTTTACTAGTATTTTATATGCGAAGAAATTTAAATCCAGTCGTTAAATAGATTCTAAATATAATATAATATAATAAATAGATTATAAATATCTGTTGTTCTTATTTTAGGAATAACGAAAGCATTTTAATATTTTGTATATTTGTTTGTCTTTTCTTAATATTTTCAAAAACTGGTAAACCAACTTACTCCAATGACAACAGGTGGTGGTTTTTATATTGTATGAAATATTTTATACGAATCGCCTTTAGCTAGAGTTCAAAATAGCAGTTTCTGTTATTTCTCGATATCTCTAATATCTCCTTAAGCTTTATTCATTTTAAATTTTCTGCATTTTCATTCCTTATTACTACGAGTATATAAATCGATTTAAATTATAAGCTTTGTATAGTCTTTTGTGAAGCTTTCTTATATTAAAACCCCATGTTGAAAATATATTTTAATATTTCGCATATTATCATTGAATTTTACAAATGCAATAAACAAAAACTTTTATTTAAAACAACAGTGATTACTTTTTTCAGTATTTCTGACGGCAAATGTTGCCATCATGCGGCATTCTCTCTGGCCGATCCTGAATATTAATATGGCAGTACTAAGATACGGTATTGATTTTATTACTTCCATCATTTAATATTTCTTGCTTGCCGTGTTCAGTTCATTTTTATGTTTTAAACCTAAGATTTTATTTATTTCATTAAATAGTATCAGCCAGTTTCTTTTGTAATATTTTATGTGAGTTTTTTGTGAATTTGCCGTAAAAGAAACGATGGCGCTGAAATATGAAGAAATTACACGTAAGAGATTTTTTTTTTTTATAGTTATTGTATTAGATATTGAATCCTATATGGTTAATAAAAATTACTTATTAAATACGTTATAGGCCTTCTATCAAGATAAATTTAAATTTTCTTGTTTAATATAATATGACGAGTACGCATGCGTTTCAGGTAAGTATTGATTTGGATAATCAATACAATCTACTTCCCGATTAACTGGGTGTGACTATTTAAACAAATGTTGATGTATTTTTACGTTTAATGTTAAAATAAATACAAAAATGGTTTATTTTCTTATTTCTCCCGTCCTTCAAAACAGTATTAATTATTTTGTTATTAATGATGGCAACATTGTCTACGCATCGTTTCTATCCCGAGCTTAAGATGACCGCACTGTGACAATATTGATTTTTCGTCACCATTCAGAGTTTACCTACGTTCTTATTATAAATAATACTTTATTTTATTAATTTAGTTATTTATTTGTAGATTAAATTAACCATTATTAGGTAACGTTTCAGCATTCTTAGTTTTAGAACCTGTATAATTAATAGGTATTCTGTAATAACGCTCTCTATCTCTATCGCTGCCTTAGTTCGCAGGCGTACATCTTTTTTATTCTATTTACTTTTATTTTTTACATTCAAAATAGCCTTTTCATCATTAAACAAATTGTTGAGCGTTTTCTATATATATTCTACACTTAACGTATATATTTAATGCTAATAAACTATAAGTTCTCATAGTGATCACAGAAGTATTTTTTATGCTACTAGCAACACTGTATACGCATTGCCTTAAGTGGCTCAAGATGGCAGCACTATCACTGCTACAGTTTTGTCTATAGTCTATGCTCATATCTATCCGGAAGTTTAAAATGGCAGCCCCGTGAGATAGTATTGATTTTCTGTATGCCGTCATGTTATCTTTTCTGCTTTTCATGTTCAGTTCACTAATTGTATCAAAATTAAGTTATTTTTCAAGGGTTTCGAAAAAGTATAATGTCTTTGAAATACGAAGGACTAGCGAGTAAGTGATTTGACTATTTTTTCTCGTTTATATTTAATAGATTTCGAATATTTGTTTACTGGCCACACCTATTAGATCATGTCATCTATTGAATTTAGGCAACTTATTCCACTGATTATATGTCTCAGACACCATATGTGTACCACCATAAATATATACATTAATCACGGCTTAAGTACTCATATGCAAACAGCAATATTGGTTTATTTGTAATATTTTTCATGTAATCTTGGGTGGAGATTATAAATATATATATGTAGTTGTAAATGTATTTATTTAAGCTTTTTAATCATCATTTTTCGTAACGATAGTAATGAATAAGTTTATTAAATCTCTGGCACTCAACAATTTATTTTCTAAGCAAATTATTTTCTTTGATCCTTCATGGCCTGCTGTGTTGGCCACTTCATTTAATTACTGCATTGATACTATAAAGCCAGCATAAAACATCCAGATATATTTTAAATAATGTTGGTAGCAGTAACTTTTAAGGAAGAGCGTCAACAGATAAGACAAACATAAAATGTAATTAAATAGCGAAAAAAGGAAACGTATGAAACTTATTTCACACATAAAACCAGGAAAGATTTTAATCTGACCGCGGATTTCTTGTGTATTGTGGTGGCAGTGGTGGAGGTTGGTGAATATGTTTTTAGGAATCCTGCATGTATCAGGTATGGAAGTAAATAGTAATTTCCACTCTATATTTAGCATTATATATTTTACTTTATCGCATCTTTTTATCGTATATCCGTTATAATTAATTCTTGATGTTTATTTTTTCTTGATACGTCTTAAATTGTTGTTAATTTTTCCTGATTATTTACACTTATTAAAATCCTTGCCTCCAATAATCGAACTGCTGTGCATATCATGCAAATATTGATTTATTTTTCCCTTCTTACAATCTAGTAGGTCTATTCTACTCAGCCGGATACCACACGGTAGGTTGACTTACCTTAGTCGCCTCATACCACATCTCGGTAAGGAATGAGGGTTGTCTATTCTTCTCAGCCGGATACCACACGGCTTGTTTTCATATTATGATCATACACACAATAATTTATATGAAAATCTACCTAGGGATTTATTGCAAAATTAAAACTAGCTTGCGCAACGAATTTTTTGCTTCCAAACTTCGTCGGTTTATGACTTTGTCTGAAAACCACCCGAGCGCGCCGCGCCCTTAGCTTTCGTCTATCTACCTTTGTGAAAAGGGGACTGGTTGCTTGACTGGTTTCCTAAAATAAAAATAACTATCTTTTAAAGTTTGTTATGACAGCAAAGCAAACTCGAAAATTATAATTTAAATAATGCCAAAGGAGAAAAGACAATTTGTTTTAAATGAGACGAAAACAAACGTAAGTGATTATTTATGAAAGTTTTTTAAAGATTTTAAATACTTATTGTTTTATACACACAAAGCGATTTCTTTTATTTGTTCTAAACCTAACCAAGTAACTCAGTACGCATGTGTACAAAGCAACTATTGATTCGCGTTCTCATTTAAATAGCTTACAGTGCCGCTTCTTCCTAATTCAGCAAATGTCGTGACAAAATGTTAACATTTTCTATGCTGTCATAGATATTTAATTAATGTTATAAAAAAAAACGCTTAAAACTTTAGACAACTTTAGGATAAAGTTTGTGTTTATAATAATGGCAATACTGAATAAGTATCATCTCCGGCTGGAAGCTTGAGATGGCAACACTATGGTAGCATTATTGTCTTGCTTCCATTTATCCGTTAATATCTTAGTGTCAATTCATTTTTCGAATATATTTTATTATACCCAAGATATGCGATATTTTTATAATTAAATTTATTCAGTGTGTAACTTAATAAAGTAGGTCTTAGCTCCTAATTAAGTAGGTCTTAGCTCCTATCCTTCTCTCCAAAAACGGAAAGAGGAGGCCTATGCCAAGCAGTGTTGTGAAAATTAAAGAAGCTTCGGAATTACGAAATAATTACACGTAAGAAACTTGTCTATTTGTTTGCCTTTTCATGATACTTTATATTATATTTCAAATCCTTATTTGTTTAGCCAAAATAGATAAATACAGCCATAAATTACTTATACGCCTGAAATCCAGCCCTAGTGCGCATGCGTAAAGATCGAGTATTGATTTATTTTCAGTCTTTTGTTACAATAGCTTTGGGTTGCGATTATACTTATTCGGTAAAAGAACTGTTTTGCTTTTAAAAATAATTAATTTCGATATTCAAACTTAATTTATTGTTTTTAAAGCTTGTTATGAAAACAAAGTCAACTTAAAAATTAGGTATAATAATTTTAAATTATGCCAAAGGAGAAAAGACAAAATAATTTACATACGAAGAACGGCAACGTAAGTGATTATCTAAGTAAATTTAAGTGATATCTTTTTAAACAATAAGTTTAGAATATTCACAGGAATAATAAATTTGTACTTATAAATAATTGATTCAATTTAAATTAATTTATTTGCTCTGATTTCTAATCTAGTAACTTAGTTCGCATGCGTATAAAGCGTACATTAAATTATGTTCTGATCTAATAATAGCTGCATAAAAAACGTTTTAAGGTTTTGTATATTGTTATTTATATTTTATTAGTGTACTAGCTGTAGCCCGCGGCTTAGTACGCAAAGTTTTTCCCGCGTAAATACAACCCCCGTAGGAAATGTAATGTATTATACTATTAATCTAAACCTAAACAAATTACCTTAGAAAATGCACCATCTTTTGATATAAACCGTTTTAAAATCCGTTCAGAATACATTTTTGGAAATCAATCACATATAGACTTTGTTTTTTAATATGTAGGTATATTTTTTTAATATGTATTTAATTTTGATATCAAATCTATTTTTTTTATTTTTAAAACTTGTTATACATCAAAGTCTACTTAATAGTTATATTATATTTAAAATAATGCCAAAAGAGAAAAGACAAAATAATTTACATTCGAAGACCACCAACATTGTATATATATAAAAATAAGAATATTTATGGATTATTAGTTAGTACGCCGTGTGGTATCCCGCTGAATAGAATAGTACCACCCCGATTTCTTACCGAGGTGTCGTAAAAGGCGACTAAGGTAAGTCGACCAACCGTGTGGTATCCGGCTGAGTAGAGTAGACCAACCTCATTTCTTACCGAGGTGTCGTAAAAGGCGACTAAGGTAAGTTGACCCACCGTGTGTTATCCGGTTTAGTAGAATGACCACCCTCTTTCTTACCGAGGTGTCATAAAATACGACAGAGGTAAGTTGACGTCAGGCAGGCGGCCGGTCGTAAAAACGTGTGACAGCATGTTTATAACATGTTGTGCCGACCCCACTTAGAGTGGGATAAGGGAAGGAAGATGATGAAGGATTATTAATTAGTATAAAATGTCATTCAATTTAAATACCTAACTTTATTTGCGCTGTTTTTAACATTAACTTAGTACCCATACGTATAAGGTATCTATTAATTTATGTTTCAATTTAAAAATAGCTTAATAAAAAGATTTTAAGGTTTTGTATATTGTCGTTTTTAAATATTATTTAATTAAATTCTAATGGCGACACCATTAAATTTTTGTTTCTACTAATGGCAGCACTGTATACACATTTTCTCTGGTCAGGTCGAGATGGCAGCACTGTAACACAGTATTGATTCTCTGTTTTCCAAGCTCCATCATTTTCTGTTAACTGCTTGCCGTGTTCAGTTCATGTAACGAGAGTACATTATTAAAACCAAGATATTTTATTATACCAAAAATTTTAATTTATTATGATTATTTATTTTATTATTGAATGAGTGTATCGAAAAAAGAAAGCTGTATTAGGAATACGAAGAAATACCAAGTAAGAGATTTTACTATATGTTTCGCCTTTCGTGGTTATTTGGTCCAATTTTAATTTTTGTTATTTTTTTAAATTGCTTTTTAACAATTTCTTTATTAATTTAAGCTATTGATTTTAAGCGGTGATGTCTGACCCATTAACTCAGTGCGCATGCGTAAAAGCCAAGTATTGATTTAGACTACCTTTGTTTTCCTTATAGCTATTGCATTTATTCCTTTTAGGTTTCAAGGAAAGTAATTATTTTATATTGTCATTTACAACTACTAATTACAACAGTGTCAAATTTTGAATTTGTACTAATGGCAACCATATGGCAAAACTCTATATGCTTTGACCTGGTATTGAGGTTTGTAGCACCGTATTGATTATCAGCCTTCCATTATTTTCTGCTAACTTGCGGTGTTCAGTCCATGTTAAGTCCTCGTATATATTTCATTTAAAAGCAAAATTAATTACTTAAAAAATTATGATAACTTCTTTGTGATCGAATGATTGTCTCAAAAAAGAAAAGATATCTTTCGAGTACAAAGGTATTCTACACTTACGTGGATTTCGTAGATTAAAGGATTTTAAAGAATAACGGGCGTTTTATTATCCTATATTACCCGACTCTATAGGCCTTAATTGTGCAAAATTTCATCAATATTGGTCCAACAGGTTAGCCGTGAAAGCGTTACAGACAGATATTAGCAATTATAAAATGAGTATGGATATGTATTTAATTGTTTTTTTCCTAATTTGCACCGATCTCTAACACAGTCTTAATACGCATGCGTCTGGGGCAGGTATTGATTTATTTTGTGTATGCTTAACAACTACCTTTTTATTAATTTATTTTCTTATAAAAAGCTGACAAACTATTATACAGTTGTAGAACATAACACAAATTTTTACCATACTTATATTTTTTGAGTGCACCTATGGCAACATCGTATGTGAGCTGTTTTTGAGCGGAAGCTCAAGATGGCAGCACTATGATAATATTGATTTTCTGTTACGTCAAGGGAAAACAAAAATGTTTTGTTCTAAACAAATATTTAAATAGCATATATATTGTTAAATTAATCAATACAATATATATTATGTATATTGTTAAATTACTTTTACATATACTAAATATTAAATCAATAAATTTAATTAAAAATTTCATTCAAAATTTATTTTTTGTTTTATGTCTGAAGATCCATAAATGGATTTCGTACGCATGCGTATAGAGTAACTCACGTTAAAGCTTCGGATCGTATCGGAAACTCAGCTTTTTTGATGAAAAGTAATCCCTTTGAGGTATAACAGACAATGTATGGTGAAGTTATTCGTCATTATAAGTTTACATAGTATAAAACAAAGTCCCATTCCCTGTCTGTCCCTATATCCCTATGTATGCTTAAATCTTTAAAACTACGCAACAGATATTAATGCGGTTTTTTTTTAAGAGAGAGTGATTAAAGAGGAAGGTTTATATGTATAATAATATTCAGTATGGATTAGAGAAATACTGTAATTCTTGAGGTTTCTAATGTGATGTCGTAAATAATTACATTGTCTATCTCTTATGTATAACCCACAATAGCATTTTTTGTCATTTACTTTTACGAATCATGCCTTATGTTCAAAGCAATTTTTATACAATACAGCATTAATCCTTAACCAATTAAGTACCTTAAATAAATTGTTGATTTAATATAGATCAATATGGCCGTGTACAGCATGTAATTTAGGTGAACATTTTCGGAGATATTACAGATTTAAATTGCGTCAGGAGGCCGCGCTTCACCCTATAGCACTTCGAATTTAGCAACTATATGTCGCTATAATAAAATACATAGGGAAAAATATAAAAATAAATAAGTAAATTTGTAGTATATGAATTGAGATATTCCAAAGATAGCAGGAAAGATGGAATTGTAGATGGCGTACTCTGCCGTACTCTTCAGTAATCGTCTATGATCGCCTATAACCTATAAATTGTCGGTTTTCGGATAAGCATCACAGGGAATTGCTGAGTAATACGTCTGATGTTATTTATTTATTTATTGTATGATAATATGGGCGATTGTGTGGACATGTACATGATGATCGTGACGATTATAGACGATTACACGATCAATGATAATCACAGATAGTGAAGAGCAGGCATATTATTAAGTTATAAAGTCATCTCTTGCCGAATTCTACACCATTTGCACTATGTTTTAACTTTAATTGTTTGCTTGCAGTGTTAAGATTATTTTGCGCATTAATATCATCAAAACCAAATCATTTTCAGATTTTAGAGTTTTATTTTCTAGTTGAGTTAAGCTTATAATTTGTTCCTATAGATTTTGATTTAATCCCAGCTATCTTGTTGTTATTTTAATTTTATTATTATTTATTTTTACGCGTTTTAATATATTTATAATAGGCATTCTATTCTAATTTCTTTGTGTCTTTTAGCTTGTATTTTTTAGCGTGTTCTTATGCTTTACGATGTTAACAAAGTAACTGAGTACTAATTTTAGTCGTAATTATCTATTGTGCTTGCCTTATGTACTTCTGTCATTTAAGCAAGCTGATTGTCATTGAGATGTTAATCAATTTTTTAGCTGTTCTATTCTGCCATAAGCGAATAAATGTAACACTTAGAATGCGAATAAAATCTATGTTATAGTCATTATTACTGTTTGCATTTTTAGGTGTCGAAATACTCGCTTGCTGTAATGAATTTTTGGAAGGTCCGGAGTATTGTAACATATTCTGATTTTGTGTTTCGCAAATAAATACATGTTTATGTGTTCAGGAATACGTAGGACCCTTGGATAAAAAAAGGAAAGTGGAGAGCTGGTAACGTCATAAAGCACATTTTTTAAGCCGGCTAGAACGTTGACTCGCAATACTAAGCCGAATATAAGTAAATGATATTCGGGGTACAGTTCTGCTTTATTTTATTAATTTATAAAGCAAACTGTACATAATACACACATTACAATTACCTACAAATACAATACTCATAAATAATTTAAGATTTTAAGATAAAATAAGTTTTTGTACTCCATTATCGCATTGGCTAGCTGTTAAGGTAATGGATGTTGTTCGATAAATAAATAAATAATACTACAAAGTCATCATCCTTCTGCCCTTATCCCACTCTAAGTGGGGTAGGCATGATTTAGCTACGTATTTTTCGACCGGCCGCCTGCCTGACGGCAATCTTAGTCGTCTTTTGCGACTCCTCTCTAAGAAATGAGTTGGTACTATTCCATGCAGCCGGATACCACACAGCTAACAAGTAAGTACACGATTTAAAATAAGCATTTACAAAAGCTTTTCTCAATAATTTTCCGCCTAGACTTCCTTTATATTATATTCCCTTTTTTTTTCAGAGATAGTGAACTATGAAATATTAATATACTGCCCTACCTTATGTTTTAATTAAAAGAGTTTTTCAAAAGCGAAATAATATGTTTTGTAAGACAGTAATCCACTTTTATGTTATTGTTTTTATTGTTATATATTGCTGTACTATGCATCGTGCGAATATTATTTAACTTTCATAAATTTACTAATTTTTAGCAAATGTTATATTAATAAATGGTGATAAGTAAATGGTGATGATTCTTAACTTATAAAAATGCAACGAGCTAACAAAAACTACAGATCTTCAGTTACACCTTATTTTCAGTTAAAATACCTATCGTATTATGTTAATTTTACTAATTTTCGTTATCAACGCCAACTTATTTCGCACGTTTAGTATTAAGGGAACCGAATTCAAAAAAGGAGCTACAATCCAGCTTTAAATCATAAATTGAAAAGAAAAATTCTGAAAGTATTTGTAAATATATCTTTACATTATAGTATGAAATTCGTCATTATAAGTAAAAAGTTTATTGACACATAGCTGCCACCTAGTACAAGATTGAAACAACCATAAAACTTTTTTAGGGTCCCCGTCATGGTAGATGGCGTTGGTTTATATATTTCTTTTCTTAGTGACATCCCCATACTACTTTAGCAGACCATAAACTTAACAGACTGCAGTAGGGATGTAAATCGATTATTTTAAATATCCTCTTTTTCTTTTTTACTCTTTTTTTCTTGTTTTTTAAGATAAAATATACATTGTTTGATAAAGCCAATCTAGCCGAATGTAAATCGTATATTTATTCGATTTTTTTACTCGAAGTGACATCCCTAGCCATGGATACCGGATACGGATGTATCCGATATCCTTAGTGTAAGATAATAGATTTTTAATAATCGACTTTTGTTGTCTTCTGAATTCTGATTTCTAGCCAAGGATGTAAAAAAAAGATTTTCTTAACAAAAATCGAAGTTAAAAAATATTAAATCTCTAACTTTTCTTTTCTTTGCTTTTTTTTTGTTTTTTAGGATAAGATATGCATTGTTGGACACCAATGTAGCCAAACTACACATTTTTAATTGATTTGTACAAACAGTACAACAAAATAGCAATTTTAAATCGTACTAATCCACTTTAAAACTTATTTATATATAATTAGTCGTTATACTTATTAATTATTAAAAAAAAGCTAATTTGAAATAGAAAAAAAGTTAAATCCAACGATTTTTTGGTTTGAGTTAACTGATTTGTTCTAAATTGGTTTATTTTAAAGGGACAAACGTCTATTATTTATTAATCGATTTTAAATGTACCACATCTCTAGGAATCACAGACCTGTCCATAGACTACTAACGAATTAATTTTTTTTTCATAATTAAAAAGTCGTTACAAATTGTTTGTGAAGTGTTAAAATCTGAAATTTAATGGTAAAACTAAATTTTTACTAAACAGTAGTTAAGTGATAAGATGATATGGTCAACTACTTTTGCCTCCGCTTTTGGAGACTAGCTAATTGTATGGTAGGAATGGAATGGGAAAAAAATCAGATAGTAGATTTTTGGTCTGTGACTATTTTTTTTAATTTGTGTAATGCATAAGTGACTGTATGTTTGTATTGTTAATTTGTGTTAAAAACTGATATTTTTATACCATTTCTGAAATTAACCAGATATAAAACTAGTGATGAACAATTCGGCAGCCAAAGTAAGCATTAAAATTTTCATATCTTATTACTAAATGATCGTGTTTTTCTCCCGAATAATTTTAATATAATGTATACACTACACATTATTAATAAATATTTCAAAATGACTCGAGATGAAAGACAAATGACTAAACTTCTAATTACACTAATGGTTTTACAAATCGTTTACATTATTTATTTAACGCATGGGTATGAAGTCACGCGAACCTCATGGTTAAAATTCTAAATAAAATAAACAAAAAATATACATACCATGTTCTAGAAGTAAGCTTTCTACATGTAAAATTTTAGATAATATTATAATTGAATAGCTAATTCAATTATTATATATATTCGACATATTATTGCTATTCTTATCATTATTATATTTAATATTATATTCATATAGATGTTGTATAAGATTATCCAGTCCAATCAACCTTTTGAATAACAGAAGGAAAAAGACAAGAAGTGAAATACAGGTTTGATACAATACGAAAAACTATACACAGATTAATATTTGCAAATTTCCATAAAAGATAGAAAGAAAAGATGCAATATAGATAATAGTAATTATTTACATTTTTATTAAAATATGTACTTAATCTATGAATAAATTTTTGTTAAATAAGTAGGAGAATAGATGCAACTAATATACAATTACTTAAAACAAATGTTTTCTAATCTATGATTTAAATGCGGAAAGGGAAAAAAATTGTGAATCTGTACTGTAAGTCATTCCATAGCTTAACACTTTGAAAGCTAAATAATCTGGAGTAAGTCAGTGAGGAGCATTTAGAGAAGGCAAGATTTAAGGTATTCAACGATCTTAACTGGCTACATCCTATGTCTGACAAGAAGTTGTAACAGTCTTTAAGATATGTTGGGATTAAGAAGTAATTTTATAAGAAGTGATAGAATATGTAAATATCTTCTGGATTGAATAATAAGCTAATTTAACTTGTGGAGGAATTCAGTGAACAAACTTACGAAGTCCATAAATATATCTGATAGCTACATTTTAAAGATGTTCAAGCTTTGCCAACAGTTCTTATGTAAGATCCATAAATACAGATCATATCAAATCAAAATATCTTTATACAAGCTTTTTCAAGCACTTTTGAATCATCAAGGATATGATTAATGAAGCTACAACTAGTTTGGAATGTTGTTCTTACCGAGCAGAACCAGAAAAGAAACTCGGCGGTCAATTTTTTAAACATTTTCAATTTTACTTTATTAAACAGCAGTCTTGTGTGAAGCTGAAAGGATTTTCACATCCAGGCTTTTTTATCATCCAATTCAATTTTATAATATGCTTTACGTATATCTCTTATACTTAATTTAAACCTTTCTATAGACTGATCTAGTATTGATTGTGGAATTTTATTGTAAAAGCGAATACCGAGACCATCAAATGAGTTGCCAACTCTGCTGAGTTGCGACACAGGTCATCACCATACAGCATCACCATAATCCAATATAGGCAGCAATAAAGATCTAGCAAGCATAATTTTAGTTTCAAGAGGATGAAAACTATGTAAGCTTAAGGCAGTGAAATGATGCGAGGAATCTTTGACTCAAATTAGTGAAATGAGGTGCCTGACTAAGTATCTCATCAATAATAATACCAAATTTTTTTACTGATTTAAAGTAAGGTGTTATATGATGGCTCCATTTAAATAGTCTTCAATATTATGAAACACTTTAACAATAAATTTATATATTTTTAAATTTTGTATATGTGAGATATGTGAATACATATCTCGACTATACTTTTTGGTAATGTATTGTGGATTTTTAAAAAGCAGTTCTGTGCTTTGGGAATTAAAATCTGTGTGTAAGGCATTTGTGTGCACACTTCTTAAATAGATATTGAGCTATAGCTTAATATATTGAGCTTTCTAAAGTGCTGTTTGCAACTGTCTCTTTTTTTAATCTTTTTTGAGAAACAAATATCTTACAGCTGTATAAACAATTGCCCCAAAAAAAATTACCATAATGGAGAATTGAAGCATATGCATGATATGCTACTAGTAAGGAACTTTTTGAACTATCACTTTTTTTGCCAACATATTTAAAAAATTCGAAAATTGATTTAATTTTGAGCGTACATAATCAGCTTGAGATTTCCATAATAAATTTTCATTAACTTGCAAACTTGTTTTGTTTATTTTATTCATTTTCTCATCTAAATTAAAACAATAATTTACCTTAAGTAAAAACATAATTAAACATAAAATAAATAATTGTGTTACAAAAAAGAGCCATATGTGATATTTACAAATTAAGTCCACGTGATTCCCTGTGAGAGAAGTTTAAAGAAATAGGAAGTTTTACATTTGTTTCATCGTATATTTTTAGCAATTTAATTTTTGTGCATAAATATATAAAGAATTATATTTAAGTTTGAAGAAGTAAGTAAGACGTTTGTGGGTTTGGGTATAAGATTCCATAATAAAATTCTGCTATCAATTTTAGCTTTTCCATTACAGCAATTTAAAAACACTTAAAAGGAGGCTGATACAGAAAGCCTACTGTACTATTAAGGATTATATAGATGACTAGCGGCCTGCCCCTGCTTCGCACGGGTATAAAATATATATCCCATGTCAGTCAGTGTAAAAAAAATGATTAAAATCGATCCAGTAGTTTTGATTTATTCATTACTGCCCGTGGCCCGCAAGCGTTAAATTTGGAGAAAAACAATTTCCTTTCCCTATACCAAGAAGATTTCCTGCTATCTTTGGAATATCTAAATTCATATAGTACATTTTTACTTATTTACTTTTACATTTCCCTATGTATTATATTTTTACAATTAATTACAGAATGTCTTTAAACAAACTCTTAAAAGAACGACATCGCTGTTAAAGTCGAAGTGTTATAGGGCGAAGCGCGGCGTCCTCACGGCATTTTAAATCTGTAATATCTCCGAAAATGTTCACTTAAATTACATGCTGTAAACGGTAATATTGATCTATATTAAATCCATAATTTATTTAAGGTACTCAATTGGATAAGGATTAATGCTGTATTGTATAAAAATTACTTTGAACATAAGGCATCATTTTTCGTAAAAAGTAAATGAAAAAAACTGCTATTGTGGGTTATCCATAAGAGATAGATATATACCATCGCGGACTTTTCTGTAGACCTTTTTAAGGTGTACAAATACTTAGTACATCATTTTGATAAATCTCGTAGGGTTTAGCCTGCGTTTGCAATGTAAGCGGAAAAAAATGTAATTATTTACAGAAACCTCAAAAATTACAGTATTTCTCTAATTCGTATTGAATGTTATTATACGTACAAACCTTCCTCTGGAATCACTCTATCTATTAAAAAAAACCTCATCAAAATCGGTTGCGTAGTTTTAAAGTTTTATGCGTACATACGGAAATATGGACTTTGTTTTATAATATGTAGTGATAAGAATGCGTGGACATAGCTAATTTTCTACCCTGTACGAAACAGTAATAACTAAATGTAACTAGTAATAAGAATTGTAGTTTTAAAAGAGCAACCACCAAGTTTCTTGCTGGCTTTTCTCGGTAGGAACAGCTTTCAGAACCAGCAGTAGAGTTGACGATTCAAAACCACTTATGTACCAGTTTAATTGAATAAAGAATATTTTTAATTTGGATATATATAATATCTGTATTACGGCTCAAACAATTTTAATGAAACTTAGTAGGTAGGGGTTTCGGTGGCATAAATTAATGTAGCTAGGTTTCATTTAAAAAAAAATTATGTTCTATCACTGTTTTCGGGGTCTGCAAAAACTGCTACAATATCAGTAGAAAATAAGGTTACTTACATTGTCAGTTGCAGTAATAATAGCTTGTTTAGGACCGGATGGTCTTAAGAGGTGAAAATACTCTAACCTAATTTATTTAATTCTTCCTGAATTTAACTCCTGTTGATTTAACAGGATTTTTATAACCTATATGTTACCCCAGTATGTAAGGTCTAATCGTGCCAAATTTCGTCGATATTTGTTCAGTGGATTGGCCATGAAAACGTAACAGACAGACAGACTTTCGCATTTATAATATTAGTAATTATGTGTACCTGAATGCTGAGAACTGTGTAGCCTAAAATGATCTAAGAGTATATTTGCTGAAACTTCTAGACAATGTAAGAATAATTTAAACATTACAATTTTAGACTTTAGATGTAGGTTCTGTTTCATGGTATGTGAAATTTTCTTCAAATCTTTATAAAAGATACTCATAATTTCCATCATCAAACATGCAATGATTGAACCTGCCAGTAGATGGCTCTGAAAAATGTATCTGAGTAAATACCACCAATATATCCACTGACATGCGCAGATCTCTATATCTGACTCCGCCCTGCTCTCTTTGTGCTGGGTGTCCGCCATTTTAAATATTTTCCTTTTTATGTATTCCTCAAAAACTAAATTAGTATTTTATCTTAAATTGAATAGTTTAGTAATAACATGTAAGTGAATTTCAAGAAAATTGCAATGAAAAATTTTAATAATTTTAAAACTTTAAAAATTAAATACTGGCTTTATTCAAGAATTTGGATCTTACAGGTTGAGCCCTTTATTATCTTCAACTAAACACGAAAACACATCTGCAATAAACTAATTGTATTCTAATATGTACTTAAAGATGTAATTAATCTTATACGTAAAAGATCCCGTAAGTAGACAACCCTAAAAATCCAGGCCGAGTAGCTGAGTTGGCAATCAATAAATTCGGAACTGCGCAGTACGTGTTTCATGGCTACACCCTCCTTACTCACTTTGCGTTGGATCTCCGCCATGTTTGGTTCACTTTAGGTCCGTCTCTTGTATTTTTGTTGTTTCTTTTTTTATTATTTAATGTACTTGTGGATTCCTGAAGACTGTGAAGCCAAAAATAATCGAACAGTACATTTGTTGAAACTTCTGGCCAAAGTAAGAATATTTTTAACGTTATTATTTTAGACTAGATGTAAGTTCAATGTTATAGTACCCGACTTAATTTCCATTTTTAAAAATGAAATTCTGACTCTTGTCGGCTCTGAAAATCCTACCTGAGTAGATAGCATTAATTATTTCCACGGACATGCGCAGATCTCTATTTATTGACTCCACCCTGCTCGCTGTGTGGCGGGCATCCGCCATCTTGAATATTTTCTGTTTCGTGTATTCTTCGAAACAAAATTATTATTTTATCTGAAATTGCATAGTTCAATAACACGTAAGTGAACACGTATGTTTCATGGCTACACCCTCCTTCCTCACTTTGCGTTGGGTCTCCGTCATTTTTGGTTCGCTTTAGGTCCGTCTCTTGTATTTTTGTTGTTTCTTTATTTATTAATTAATGTACTTGTGAATTCCTGAAAACTGTGGAGCCGGAAATAATCTAAGAGTACATTTGCTGAAACTTCTGGCCAAAGTAAGAATATTTTTAACGCTATTATTTTAGACTACATGTAAGTTCAATTTTATAGTACGCGACTTAATTTCCATCATCAAACATGCAATGTTTGATCCTGCCAGTAGATGGCTCTGAAAATACTATGTGAATAGATAGCATCAACTATTTCTACGGACATGCGCAGATCTCCATTTTACATTTGCTGAAACTTCTAGCCAAAGTAAGAGTAATTTCAACATTATAATTTTAGACTATAGACGTAGGTTTTTTTCTCCTACGAGAATTTCTTGCAAATCTTCGTTACAGATTCTCATTATCTCCATCATCAAATATGCAATGTTTGTTCCTGCCAGTAGATGGCTCTGAAAATCCAATCTGAGTAGAAAGCATCAATTATTTCCACGGACATGCGCAGATCTCTATTTATTGACTCCACCCTGCTCGCTGTGTGGCGGGCATCCGCCATCTTGAATATTTTCTGTTTCGTGTATTCTTGAAAACAAAATTATTATTTCACGTGAAATTGAATTGTGCAATACCACGTAAGTGAATTTTAAGAAATATGCAATGTAAAGTTGAATAATTTGCAATTCTTAAAAAATATACAACGGCTTCATCCAAAAATAAGGATCTTACAGTTCGTGCATAGGTCGAGTCCCTTCAATATCTTTAACTAAACACAAAAACACATCTGAAATAAACTTATTGTATTCTAATATGTACTTAAACATGTAACTAATCTCGTACATAACAGATCGCGTAAGTAGACAACCCTAGAAATCCAGGCCGAGTGGCTGAGTCGGCAATCAATAAATTCGGACCTGTGCAGTACGTGTTTCATGGCTACACCCTCCTTCCTCACTTTGCGTTGTGTCTCCGCCCTGTTTGGTTCAGTTTAGGTTCGCCTCTTGTATTTTTGTTATTTCTTATTTGATTACTGAATGTGTACTTGTGAATTCCTGAAAACTGTAACGCTGGAAATGATCTAAGAGTACATTTGCTGAAACTACTAGCCAAAGTAAGAATAATTTCGACATAATTTTAGACCTTAGATGTCGGTATAGTTTCATCGTACGTGACATCTCTTCTAAATCTTTGTAAGAGATCCTCATAATTTCCGTGAATAAATTGAAAAGTTGCTCCTGTCAGTAGATGGCCCTGAAAATCCTATCTGGGTAGATACCATCGATCATCTCCACGGACATGCGCAGATCTCTATTTACTGATTCCGCCATGCTTCCTTTGTGTCGGGCGTCCGCCATTTTGTTCATTTTCCGTTTTATATATTCCTCAAAACTAAATTACTATATTATCTTTAATTGAAATTTCAAGAAAGTTGGAATGTAATTATTTAATAATTTTACAACTTTAAGAAATAAATAACGGCTTTATCCAAGAATTAGGATCATATAAGTTAAGCCCCTTCAATATCTTCAACTAAACACAAAAACAAACCTGCAATAAGCCAATAATTTATATTCTTATATGTACTTATAGGTGATACTAGTTTCGTATGCAAATAATCCCGTAAGTAGAGAACCCTAAAAATCCAGGCCGAGTAGCTGAGTTTGCAATCAATAAACTAGAACCTGTGCAGTACGTGTTTCATGGCTACACCCTCCTTCCTCACTTTGCGTTGTGTCTCCGCCATGTTTGGTTCAGTTTAGGTCCGTCTCTTGTATTTTTGTTGTTTCATAATATATCAATTAATTTGTAGTAGTGAATTCCTGAAAACTGTGACGCTGGAAATGATCTAAGAGTACATTTGCTGACACTTCTAGCCAAAGTAAGAAGAATTTCAACATTATAATTTTAGACTTTAGATGTAAGTATAGTTTCATCGTACGTGACATCTCTTTTAAATCTTTGTAAGAGATACTCATTATTTCCATGAATAAATTGAAAAGTTACCCCTGCCAGTAGATGGCTCTGAAAATCTCATCTGAGTAGATAGCATCAACTATTTTCACGGACATGCGCAGATCTCTATTTATTGACTCCACCCTGCTCGCTGTGTGCCGGGCATCCGCCATTTTGAATATTTTATATTTCGTGTATTCTTCAAAACAAAATTATTATTTTATCTGAAATTGAATAGTTTAATAACACGTAAGTGTATTTTAAGAAACAAGCATTCTAAAGTTGTATTATTTTAATTCTCAATAAAATATACAGTGGCTTTATCCAAGAATAAGGACCCAGCAGTTTGGTCATAGGTTGAATCGCTCCGATATCTTCAACTAAACCCAAAACTACATCCGCAATAAACTAATTGTATTCTAATATATACTTAAACAAGTAATTAATCTTGTACGTAAGAGATCCCGTAAGTAGACAACCCTAAAAATCCAGGCCGAGTAGCTGAGTCGGCAATCAATAAATTCGGACTTGCGCAGAACGTGTTTCATGGCTACACCCTCCTTCCTCACTTTGCGTTGGGTCTCCGCCATGTTTGGTTCAGTTTAGGTCCGTCTCTTGTATTTTTGTTGTTTTTTAATTTATTATTTATTTTTGTGTTCTTATGAATGCCTGAAAACTGTGATGCTGGAAATGATCTAAGAGTACATTTGCTGAAACTTCTAGCCAAAGTAAGAATAATTTCAACATTATAATTTTAGAATATAGACGTAGGTTTTTTTATCCTGCGTGACATTTTTTTCAAATCATTGTAAAAGATACTCATAATTTCCACGATTAAAAACAAAAAGTTGCTCCTGCCAGTAGATGGCTCTGAAAATCTTATCAGATTAGATTCCACCGATCATCTCCACTGACATGCGCTGATCTCTATTTACTGACTCCGCCCTGTTCGCTGTGTGCCGGGCAGCCACCATTTCGAATATTTTCCGTTTTATGTATTCCCAAAACTAAATCAGTATTTTATCATAAATTGAATATTGTATTGTAGTAATGTATAAGTGAATTTCAAGAAACTAGCAATGTAAAAATTTAATAATTTTAAAACTTAAAAAATGAATGTTTGGTCTAGATTTGGACTGGCTTTTGAATTTTGGTTGTTTGTTAATTTATTAATTAATGTGTAAGTGTCATGAATACCATGAAGCCGGAAATGATCTAAGAGTATATTTGCTACAACTACTAGCCAAAGTAAGAAAAACTCCAACATTATAATTTTAGACCATAGATGTAGGTTATATTGTCGTACGCGACATTTCTTCCAAATCTTCATGTTACAGGTTCTCACCATCATCCAACATGCATTGTTTGATCCTGCCAGTAGATGGCTCTGAAAATCCTACCTGAGTGGAAACCATCGATTATTTCCACGGACATGCGCATTTCTCTGTTAACTGACTCCGCCCTGCTCGCTTTGTGGCCGGCGTCCGCCATTTTGAACATTATCCGTTTCGTGTATTCCTTAAAACTAAGTTATAATTTTATCTTCAAATGAATAGTGTCATTATAACACGAAAGTGAATTTTTATGAAACGTGAAATGGAAAATTGTATTATTTTATTTTTGAAATTAATAGATATCGGCTTTATCCAAGAATAAGGATCCACCAGTTTGTGGTTAGGTTTGAGCCTGTTCAATATTTTCAAATAAACATAATAACTCATTTGCATTAATTTAATTGTATTCTAATATGTACTTAAAGATGCGTAACTAGACAAACCTAAAAATCCAGACCGAGTTACTGTGTCGGCAATCAATAAATTTTGAACTACGCATTACGTCAACTAACTATGGCTACACCTTCCTTCCTTACTTTGCGTTGGGTCTCCGCCATGTTTGGTTCAGTTTAGGTCCGTCTCTTGTATTTGTGTTGTTTCTTAATTGATTAATTAATGTGTGCTTGTCAATTCCTGAAAACTGTAAAGCTGGAACTGATCTAAGAGTACATTTGCTGAAAGTTCTAGCCAAAGTAAGAATAATTTTAGACTTAAGATGTACGTTCTATTTTACCATACGTGACATCTCTTTAAAATCTTTGTAACAGATACTCATAATTTTCATGATTATTAAAGAATAGTTACTCCTGCCAGTAGATGGCTCTGAAAATCCTATCTGAGTAGATACTATCGATCATCTCCACGGATATGTGCAGATCTCTATTTACTGACTCCACCCTATTTGCTTTGTGCCGGGCGTCCGCCATTTTGAATATTTTTCGTTTCATGTATTCCTTAAAACTAAGTGATTATTTTATCTTAAATTGAATAGTGGTAATCATAACATTTAAGTGAATTTCAAGTAACATGCAATTTAAATTTTATTATTTTCAATACGCAAGTCAATAAATTCGGACTTGTGCAGTACGTGTTCCATGGCTACGGCCTCCTTGCTCACTTTGCGTTGGGTCTCCACCATGTTTGGTTCAGTTTAGGTCCGTCTCTTCTATTTTTGTTGTTTCTTAATGTTTCAATTAATATGAATTTGTGAATTCCTGACAACGGTGAAGCTGGAAATGATCTAAGAGTACATTTGCTGAAACTTCTAGCCAAAGTAAGAATAATTTCAACATTATAATTTTAGACTAGACGAAGGTTTTTTATCCTACGTGACATTTCTTGCAAATCTTCGTTACAGATTCTCATTATCTCCATCATCAAACATGCAGTGTTTGACCCTGCCAGTAGATGGCTCTGAAAATCCTATCTGAGTAGATACCATCGATCATCTCCACGGACATACGCAGATCTCTATTTACTGACTCCGCCCTGTTTGCTTTGTGCCTGGCGTCCGCCATTTTGAATATTTTTCGTTTCGTGTATTCCTTAAAACTAAGTGATTATGTTATCTCAAATTGAATAGTGGTATTCATAACACTTAAGTGAATTGCAAGTAACATGCAATTTAAATTTTATTATTTTCAATACGGAAGTCAATAAATTCGGACCTGTGCAGTACGTGTTCCATGGCTACGGCCTCCTTCCTCACTTTGCGTTGCGTCTCCACCATGTTTGGTTTCGTTTAGGTCCGTCTCTTCTATTTTTGTTGTTTCTTAATGTTTCAATTAATATGAATTTGTGAATTCCTGACAACGGTGAAGCTGGAAATGATCTAAGAGTACATTTGCTGAAACTTCTAGCCAAAGTAAGAATAATTTCAATATTATAATTTTAGACTAGACGAAGGTTTTTTATCCTACGTGACATTTCTTGCAAATCTTCGTTACAGATTCTCATTATCTCCATCATCAAACATGCAGTGTTTGACCCTGCCAGTAGATGGCTCTGAAAATCCTATCTGAGTAGATACTATCGATCATCTCCACGGACATGCGCAGATCTCTATTTACTGACTCCGCCCTGTTTGCTTTGTGCCTGGCGTCCGCCATTTTGAATATTTTTCGTTTCTTGTATTCCTTAAAACTAAGTGATTATTTTATCTTAAATTGAATAGTGGTAATCATAACACTTAAGTGAATTTCAAGTAACATGCAATTTAAATTTTATTATTTTCAATACGGAAGTCAATAAATTCGGACCTGTGCAGTACGTGTTCCATGGCTACGGCCTCCTTCCTCACTTTGCGTTGCGTCTCCACCATGTTTGGTTTCGTTTAGGTCCGTCTCTTCTATTTTTGTTGTTTCTTAATGTTTCAATTAATATGAATTTGTGAATTCCTGAAAACGGTGAAGCTGGTAATGATCTAAGAGTACATTTGCTGAAACTTCTAGCCAAAGTAAGAATAATTTCAACACTATAATTTTAGACTTTAGATGTAGATTCTGTTTCATCGGACGTGATATCTCTTTTAAGTCTTTTTAAGAGATACTCATAATTTCCATGATAATTAATGATAAAGTTGCTCTTCCCAGATGGCTCTGAAAATCCTATCTAAATAGATACTATCGATCATCTCCACAGACATGCGCAGATCTGTATTTACTGACTCCGCCCCGCTCGGTTCATGCCGGACGTCCGCCATTTTGAATATTTTCCGTTTCATGTATTCCTCAAAACTAAATTAGTATTTTATCTTAAATTGAATAGTGTAGTAAAAACATGTAAGTGAATTTCAAGAAAATTGCTGTGTAAAAATTTAATAATTTTAATACTTCAAATAATAAATAACGTCTTTATCCAAGAATTTGGATCGTACAGGTTGAGCTCTTCAATGTCTTCAACTAAATACAAAACACATTTGCAATAAGCCAATAATTTGTATTCTAATATGTACTTAAAGATTTATTTAATCTTGTACGTAAGAGATCCCGTAAGTAGACAACCCTAAAAATCCAGGCCGAGTAGCTGAGTCGGCAATCAATAAATTCGGACCTGCGCAGTACGTGTTTCATGGCTACACCCTCCTTCCTCACTTTGCGTTGGGTCTCCGCCATGTTTGGTTCAGTTTAGGTCCGTCTCTTGTATTTTTGTTGTTTCTTAATTTATTATTTATTTTTGTGTTCTTGTGAATGCCTGAAAACTGTGATGCTGGAAATGATCTAAGAGTACATTTGCTACAACTTCTAGCCAAAGTAAGAATAATTCCAACATTATAATTTTAGACCATAGATGTAGGTTTTATTATCGTACGTGACATTTGTTCCAAATTTTCATGTTACAGATTTTCATTACATCCATCATCCAACATGCATTGTTTGATCCTGCTAATAGATGGCTCTGAAAATCCTACCTGAGTAGAAACCATCGATTATATCCACGGACTGCGCAGGTCTCTGTAAACTGACTCCGCCCTGCTCGCTTGTGGCGGGCGTCCGCCATTTTGAACATTTTCCGTTTTGTGTATTCCTTGAAACTAAGTTATTATTTTATATTCAATTGAATAATGTCATTATAACACGAAAGTGAATTTTTAAGTAACCCGCAATGTAAAATTGCATTATTTTATTTTTGAAATTAATAGACAACGCCTTTATCCAAGAATAAGGATCCATAAGTTTGTGGATAGGTTGAGCATGTTCAATATTTTCAACTAAACACAATAACTCATTTGCATTAATTTAATTGTATTCCAATATGTACTAAAAGATCCGTAAGTAGACAACCCTAAATATCCAGGCCGAGTTACAATAAATAAATTTTAATCAATAAATTTTGAACTGCGCATTACATCAACTATGGCTACACCCTTCTACCTTACTTTGCGTTGGGTCTCCGCCATGTTTGGATCGGTTTAGGTCCGTCTCTTGTATTTTTGTTGTTTCTTAATTGATGTATTTAATGTGTACTTGTGAATTCCTGAAAACTGTGAAGCTGGAAATGTTCTAAGAGTACATTTGCTGAAAGTTCTAGCCAAAGTAAGAATAATTTAAGACTTTAGATGTAGGTTCCGTTTTATCATGCGAGACATCGAGAGTAAGGATCAAACAGATTGAGCCCCTTCAATATCTTCAACTAAACATAAAATACAACTGCAATAAACCAATAATTTGTATTCTAATATGTACTTAAAGATGATACTAATCTCGTACGTACCAGATCGCGTAAGTAGACAACCCTAAAAATCCAGGCCGAGTAGCTGAGTCGGCAATCAATAAATTCGTACCTGCGCAGTACGTGTTCCATGGCTACACCCTCCTTCCTCACTTTGCGTTGGGTCTCCGCCATGTTTGGTTCAGTTTAGTTCCGTCTCTTGTATTTTTGTTGTTTCTTAATTTATTAATTAATGTGTACTTGTGAATGCTTTAAAACCGTGAATCCGGAAATGTTCAAGAGTACATTCGCTGAAAGTTCTAGCCAAAGTAAGAATAATTTTAGACTTTAGATGTAGGTTCCGTTTCATCATAAGAGACATCTCTTTAAAATCTTTGTAAGAGACACTCACAATTTTCTTGATTATTAAGGAATAGTTGCTCCTGCCAGTAGATGGCTCTGAAAATCCTATCTGAGTAGATACTATCGATCATCTCCACGGACATGCGCAGATCTCTATTTACTGACAACTCCCTGCTCGCTATGTGCCGGGCGTCCGCCATTTTGAATATTTTTCGTTTCGTTTATTCCTTAAAACTAAGTGATTATTTTATCTTAAATTGAATAGTGTAATCATAACACTTAAGTGAATTTCAAGAAGCATGCAATTTAAATTTTATTATTTTCAATTTGGCAGTCAATAAATTCGGACTTGTGCAGTACGTGTTCCATGGCTACGGCCTCCTTGCTCACTTTGCGTTGGGTCTCCACCATGTTTGGTTCAGTTTAGGTCCGTCTCTTCTATTTTTGTTGTTTCTTAATGTTTCAATTAATATGAATTTGTGAATTCCTGACAACGGTGAAGCTGGAAATGATCTAAGAGTACATTTGCTGAAACTTCTAACCAAAGTAAGAATTATTACGACATTATAATTTTAGACTATAGATGTAGGTTGTTTGTTGTACGTGACATTTTTTCTAATCCTTATATTACAGATTTTCATTATTTCTATCATTATAATTAAAAAGTTGCTCCTGCCTGAAGATGGCTCTGAATTCCTATCTGAGTAAATATCATTGATTATCTTCTCGGACATGCGCAGATCTGTATCTACTGACTCCGCCCTGCTCGCTTTGTGACGGGCGTCCGCCATTTTGAATATTTTTCGTTTCGTGTATTCCTTAAAACTAAGTGATTATTTTATCTTATATTGAATAGTGTAATAATAACATGTAAGTGAAGTGAAGTCCAGAAACATGCAATTTATAGTTTTAATTTTTTTCAATTCAAAATTCAATCAATAAATTTGGACCTGCGCGGTACGTGTTCCATGGCTACACTCTCGTTGCTTACTTTGCTTTGGGTCTCCGCCATGTTTGGTTCAGTTTTAGTCTGTCTCTTGTATTTTTGTTTTTTTTTTAATTTTATTTATTAATGTATACTTGTCAACGCATGAAAACGGTGAAGCCGGGAATAATCTAAGAGTACACACAGTGACACTTCTGGCCAAAGTAAAAATAATATGATCGTTACATTTTTATACTGTAGAATAAGGTTCTCTTTTATCGTACGTGACGTTTCTTTCAAATTTTAATGTAACAGATATCATAATTTCCATAATCAAAAATGCAATGTTTGATCTTGTGTGTAGATGTCTCTGAAAATCCGATCTAAGTAGATACTATCGATTATCTCCACGCACATGCGCACATCTCAATTTATTGATTCCGCCCTGCTCGCTTAGTGCTGGGCGTCCGCCATTTTGAATATTTTCCGTTTCATGTGTTTCTTAAAACTAAATTATTATTTTATCTTATATTGAATAGTGTAATAATAACACTGAAGTGAATTTCAAGAAACATGCAATGTAAAATTGTATTATTTCAATTCTCAAAAAAATATACAATAGCTGAAGAATGAGGATCCAGCAGTTTGTGCAAAGGTTGAGCCCCTTCAATATCTTCAACTAAATACAAAAACTCATTTGCGATAAACTAATTGCATTCTAATATGTACTGAAAGAACTAATTAATTTTGTACGTAAGAGATCACGTAAGTAGACAACCCTAAAAATCCAGGCCGAGTAGCTGAGTCGGCAATCAATAAATTCAGACTTGCGCAGTACGTGTTTCATGGCTACACCCTTCTTCCTCACTTTGCGTTGGGTCTCCGCCATGTTTGGTTCAGTTTAGGTACGTCTCTTGTATTTATGTTGTTTCTTAATTTATCGTTTGATGTGTATTTGTGAATTCCTGAAAACTGTGAAGCCGGAAATGATCTTAGAGAGTACATTTGCTGAAACTTCTAGCCAAAGTAAGAATTATTACGACATTATAATTTTAGACTATAGATGTAGGTTTTTTGTTGTACGTGTCATTTTTTCAAATCCTTGTATTACAGATTTTCATTATTTCCATCATTATAATTAAAAAGTTGCTTCTGCCTGAAGGTGGCTCCGAAAATCCCATCTGAGTAAATATCATCGACTATCTTCGCGGACATGCGCAGATCTGTATTTACTGACTCCGCCCTGCTCGCTTTGTGACGGGCGTCCGCCATTTTGAATATTTTCCGTTTCGTGTGTTCCTTAAAACTAAATTATTATTTTATCTTATACTGAATAGTGTAATAATAACACTTAAGTGAATTTCAAGAAACATGCAATGTAAAATTGTATTATTTCAATTCTCAAAAAATATACAATGGCTGAATGAGGATCCAGCAGTTTGTGCAAAGGTTGAGCCCCTTCAATATCTTCAACTAAATACAAAAACTCATTTGCGATAAACTAATTGTATTCTAATATGTACTTAAAGATGTAATTAATCTCGTACGTAACAGATCGCGTAAGTAGACAACCCTAAAAATCCAGGCCGAGTAGCTGAGTCGGCAATCAATAAATTCAGACCTGCGCAGTACGTGTTTCATGGCTACACCCTCCTTCCTCACTTTGCGTTGGGTCTCCGCCATGTTTGGTTCAGTTTAGGTCCGTCTCTTGTATTTATGTTGTTTCTTAATTTATCGTTTGATGTGTATTTGTGAATTCCTGAAAACTGTGAAGCCGGAAATGATCTTAGAGTACATTTGCTGAAACTTCTAGCCAAAGTAAGAATTATTACGACATTATAATTTTAGATTATAGATGTAAGTTTTTTGTTGTACGTGTCATTTTTTCAAATCCTTATATTACAGATTTTCATTATTTCCATCATTATAATTAAAAAGTTGCTTCTGCCTGAAGGTGGCTCCGAAAATCCCATCTGAGTAAATATCATCGACTATCTTCGCGGACATGCGCAGATCTGTATTTACTGACTCCGCCCTGCTCGCTTTGTGACGGGCGTCCGCCATTTTGAATATTTTCCGTTTCGTGTGTTCCTTAAAACTAAATTATTATTTTATCTTATATTGAATAGTGTAATAATAACACTTAAGTGAATTTCAAGAAACATGCAATGTAAAATTGTATTATTTCAATTCTCAAAAAATATACAATGGCTGAAGAATGAGGATCCAGCAGTTTGTGCAAAGGTTGAGCCCCTTCAATATCTTCAACTAAACATAAAATACAACTGCAATAAACCAATAATTTGTATTCTAATATGGACTTAAAGATGTAATTAATCTCGTACGTAACAGATCGCGTAAGTAGACAACCCTAAAAATCCAGGCCGAGTAGCTGAGTCGGCAATCAATAAATTCAGACCTGCGCCGTACGTGTTTCATGGCTACACCCTCCTTCCTCACTTTGCGTTGGGTCTACGCCATGTTTGGTTCAGTTTAGGTCCGTCTCTTGTATTTATGTTGTTTCTTAATTTATCGTTTGATGTGTATTTGTGAATTCCTGAAAACTGTGAAGCCGGAAATGATCTTAGAGTACATTTGCTGAAACTTCTGGCCAAAGTAAGAATTATTACGACATTATAATTTTAGACTATAGATGTAGGTTTTTTGTTGTACGTGTCATTTTTTCAAATCCTTATATTACAGATTTTCATTATTTCCATCATTATAATTTAAAAGTTGCTTCTGCCTGAAGATGGCTCCGAATTCCTATCTGAGTAAATATCATCGATTATCTTCGTGGACATGCGCAGATCTGTATTTACTGACTCCGCCCTGCTCGCTTTGTGACGGGCGTCCGCCATTTTGAATATTTCCCGTTTCGTGTGTTCCTTAAAACTAAATTATTATTTTATCTTATATTGAATAGTGTAATAATAACACTTAAGTGAATTTCAAGAAACATGCAATGTAAAATTGTATTATTTCAATTCTCAAAAAATATACAATGGCTGAAGAATGAGGATCCAGCAGTTTGTGCAAAGGTTGAGCCCCTTCAATATCTTCAACTAAATACAAAAACTCATTTGCGATAAACTAATTGTATTCTAATATGTACTTAAAGATGTAATTAATCTCGTACGTAACAGATCGCGTAAGTAGACAACCCTAAAAATCCAGGCCGAGTAGCTGAGTCGGCAATCAATAAATTCAGACCTGCGCCGTACGTGTTTCATGGCTACACCCTGCTTCCTCACTTTGCGTTGGGTCTACGCCATGTTTGGTTCAGTTTAGGTCCGTCTCTTGTATTTATGTTGTTTCTTAATTTATCGTTTGATGTGTATTTGTGAATTCCTGAAAACTGTGAAGCCGGAAATGATCTTAGAGTACATTTGCTGAAACTTCTGGCCAAAGTAAGAATTATTACGACATTATAATTTTAGACTATAGATGTAGGTTTTTTGTTGTACGTGTCATTTTTTCAAATCCTTATATTACAGATTTTCATTATTTCCATCATTATAATTTAAAAGTTGCTTCTGCCTGAAGATGGCTCCGAATTCCTATCTGAGTAAATATCATCGATTATCTTCGTGGACATGCGCAGATCTGTATTTACTGACTCCGCCCTGCTCGCTTTGTGACGGGCGTCCGCCATTTTGAATATTTTCCGTTTCGTGTGTTCCTTAAAACTAAATTATTATTTTATCTTATATTGAATAGTGTAATAATAACACTTAAGTGAATTTCAAGAAACATGCAATGTAAAATTGTATTATTTCAATTCTCAAAAAATATACAATGGCTGAATGAGGATCCAGCAGTTTGTGCAAAGGTTGAGCCCCTTCAATATCTTCAACTAAATACAAAAACTCATTTGCGATAAACTAATTGTATTCTAATATGTACTTAAAGATGTAATTAATCTCGTACGTAACAGATCGCGTAAGTAGACAACCCTAAAAATCCAGGCCGAGTAGCTGAGTCGGCAATCAATAAATTCAGACCTGCGCAGTACGTGTTTCATGGCTACACCCTGCTTCCTCACTTTGCGTTGGGTCTCCGCCATGTTTGGTTCAGTTTAGGTCCGTCTCTTGTATTTATGTTGTTTCTTAATTTATCGTTTGATGTGTATTTGTGAATTCCTGAAAACTGTGAAGCCGGAAATGATCTTAGAGTACATTTGCTGAAACTTCTAGCCAAAGTAAGAATTATTACGACATTATAATTTTAGACTATAGATGTAGGTTTTTTGTTGTACGTGTCATTTTTTCAAATCCTTATATTACAGATTTTCATTATTTCCATCATTATAATTAAAAAGTTGCTTCTGCCTGAAGGTGGCTCCGAAAATCCCATCTGAGTAAATATCATCGACTATCTTCGCGGACATGCGCAGATCTGTATTTACTGACTCCGCCCTGCTCGCTTTGTGACGGGCGTCCGCCATTTTGAATATTTTCCGTTTCGTGTTCCTTAAAACTAAATTATTATTTTATCTTATATTGAATAGTGTAATAATAACACTTAAGTGAATTTCAAGAAACATGCTATGTAAAATTGTATTATTTCAATTCTCAAAAAATATACAATGGCTGAAGAATGAGGATCCAGCAGTTTGTGCAAAGGTTGAGCCCCTTCAATATCTTCAACTAAACATAAAATACAACTGCAATAAACCAATAATTTGTATTCTAATATGGACTTAAAGATGTAATTAATCTCGTACGTAACAGATCGCGTAAGTAGACAACCCTAAAAATCCAGGCCGAGTAGCTGAGTCGGCAATCAATAAATTCAGACCTGCGCCGTACGTGTTTCATGGCTACACCCTCCTTCCTCACTTTGCGTTGGGTCTACGCCATGTTTGGTTCAGTTTAGGTCCGTCTCTTGTATTTATGTTGTTTCTTAATTTATCGTTTGATGTGTATTTGTGAATTCCTGAAAACTGTGAAGCCGGAAATGATCTTAGAGTACATTTGCTGAAACTTCTGGCCAAAGTAAGAATTATTACGACATTATAATTTTAGACTATAGATGTAGGTTTTTTGTTGTACGTGTCATTTTTTCAAATCCTTATATTACAGATTTTCATTATTTCCATCATTATAATTAAAAAGTTGCTTCTGCCTGAAGATGGCTCCGAATTCCTATCTGAGTAAATATCATCGATTATCTTCGTGGACATGCGCAGATCTGTATTTACTGACTCCGCCCTGCTCGCTTTGTGACGGGCGTCCGCCATTTTGAATATTTCCCGTTTCGTGTGTTCCTTAAAACTAAATTATTATTTTATCTTATATTGAATAGTGTAATAATAACACTTAAGTGAATTTCAAGAAACATGCAATGTAAAATTGTATTATTTCAATTCTCAAAAAATATACAATGGCTGAATGAGGATCCAGCAGTTTGTGCAAAGGTTGAGCCCCTTCAATATCTTCAACTAAATACAAAAACTCATTTGCGATAAACTAATTGTATTCTAATATGTACTTAAAGATGTAATTAATCTCGTACGTAACAGATCGCGTAAGTAGACAACCCTAAAAATCCAGGCCGAGTAGCTGAGTCGGCAATCAATAAATTCAGACCTGCGCAGTACGTGTTTCATGGCTACACCCTGCTTCCTCACTTTGCGTTGGGTCTCCGCCATGTTTGGTTCAGTTTAGGTCCGTCTCTTGTATTTATGTTGTTTCTTAATTTATCGTTTGATGTGTATTTGTGAATTCCTGAAAACTGTGAAGCCGGAAATGATCTTAGAGTACATTTGCTGAAACTTCTAGCCAAAGTAAGAATTATTACGACATTATAATTTTAGACTATAGATGTAGGTTTTTTGTTGTACGTGTCATTTTTTCAAATCCTTATATTACAGATTTTCATTATTTCCATCATTATAATTAAAAAGTTGCTTCTGCCTGAAGGTGGCTCCGAAAATCCCATCTGAGTAAATATCATCGACTATCTTCGCGGACATGCGCAGATCTGTATTTACTGACTCCGCCCTGCTCGCTTTGTGACGGGCGTCCGCCATTTTGAATATTTTCCGTTTCGTGTTCCTTAAAACTAAATTATTATTTTATCTTATATTGAATAGTGTAATAATAACACTTAAGTGAATTTCAAGAAACATGCTATGTAAAATTGTATTATTTCAATTCTCAAAAAATATACAATGGCTGAAGAATGAGGATCCAGCAGTTTGTGCAAAGGTTGAGCCCCTTCAATATCTTCAACTAAACATAAAATACAACTGCAATAAACCAATAATTTGTATTCTAATATGGACTTAAAGATGTAATTAATCTCGTACGTAACAGATCGCGTAAGTAGACAACCCTAAAAATCCAGGCCGAGTAGCTGAGTCGGCAATCAATAAATTCAGACCTGCGCAGTACGTGTTTCATGGCTACACCCTCCTTCCTCACTTTGCGTTGGGTCTACGCCATGTTTGGTTCAGTTTAGGTCCGTCTCTTGTATTTATGTTGTTTCTTAATTTATCGTTTGATGTGTATTTGTGAATTCCTGAAAACTGTGAAGCCGGAAATGATCTTAGAGTACATTTGCTGAAACTTCTGGCCAAAGTAAGAATTATTACGACATTATAATTTTAGACTATAGATGTAGGTTTTTTGTTGTACGTGTCATTTTTTCAAATCCTTATATTACAGATTTTCATTATTTCCATCATTATAATTTAAAAGTTGCTTCTGCCTGAAGATGGCTCCGAATTCCTATCTGAGTAAATATCATCGATTATCTTCGTGGACATGCGCAGATCTGTATTTACTGACTCCGCCCTGCTCGCTTTGTGACGTGCGTCCGCCATTTTGAATATTTTCCGTTTCGTGTTCCTTAAAACTAAATTATTATTTTATCTTATATTGAATAGTGTAATAATAACACTTAAGTGAATTTCAAGAAACATGCAATGTAAAATTGTATTATTTCAATTCTCAAAAAATATACAATGGCTGAATGAGGATCCAGCAGTTTGTGCAAAGGTTGAGCCCCTTCAATATCTTCAACTAAATACAAAAACTCATTTGCGATAAACTAATTGTATTCTTATATGTACTGAAAGATGTAATTAATCTCGTACGTAACAGATCGCGTAAGTAGACAACCCTAAAAATCCAGGCCGATTAGCTGAGTCGGCAATCAATAAATTCAGACCTGCGCAGTACGTGTTTCATGGCTACACCCTCCTTCCTCATTTTGCGTTGGGTCTCCGCCATGTTTGGTTCAGTTTAGGTCCGTCTCTTGTATTTATGTTGTTTCTTAATTTATCGTTTGATGTGTATTTGTGAATTCCTGAAAACTGTGAAGCCGGAAATGATCTTAGAGTACATTTGCTGAAACTTCTAGCCAAAGTAAGAATTATTACGACATTATAATTTTAGACTATAGATGTAGGTTTTTTGTTGTACGTGTCATTTTTTCAAATCCTTATATTACAGATTTTCATTATTTCCATCATTATAATTAAAAAGTTGCTTCTGCCTGAAGGTGGCTCCGAAAATCCCATCTGAGTAAATATCATCGACTATCTTCGCGGACATGCGCAGATCTGTATTTACTGACTCCGCCCTGCTCGCTTTGTGACGGGCGTCCGCCATTTTGAATATTTTCCGTTTCGTGTTCCTTAAAACTAAATTATTATTTTATCTTATATTGAATAGTGTAATAATAACACTTAAGTGAATTTCAAGAAACATGCTATGTAAAATTGTATTATTTCAATTCTCAAAAAATATACAATGGCTGAAGAATGAGGATCCAGCAGTTTGTGCAAAGGTTGAGCCCCTTCAATATCTTCAACTAAACATAAAATACAACTGCAATAAACCAATAATTTGTATTCTAATATGGACTTAAAGATTTAATTAATCTCGTACGTAACAGATCGCGTAAGTAGACAACCCTAAAAATCCAGGCCGAGTAGCTGAGTCGGCAATCAATAAATTCAGACCTGCGCAGTACGTGTTTCATGGCTACACCCTCCTTCCTCACTTTGCGTTGGGTCTACGCCTTGTTTGGTTCAGTTTAGGTCCGTCTCTTGTATTTATGTTGTTTCTTAATTTATCGTTTGATGTGTATTTGTGAATTCCTGAAAACTGTGAAGCCGGAAATGATCTTAGAGTACATTTGCTGAAACTTCTGGCCAAAGTAAGAATTATTACGACATTATAATTTTAGACTATAGATGTAGGTTTTTTGTTGTACGTGTCATTTTTTCAAATCCTTATATTACAGATTTTCATTATTTCCATCATTATAATTTAAAAGTTGCTTCTGCCTGAAGATGGCTCCGAATTCCTATCTGAGTAAATATCATCGATTATCTTCGTGGACATGCGCAGATCTGTATTTACTGACTCCGCCCTGCTCGCTTTGTGACGGGCGTCCGCCATTTTGAATATTTTCCGTTTCGTGTGTTCCTTAAAACTAAATTATTATTTTATCTTATATTGAATAGTGTAATAATAACACTTAAGTGAATTTCAAGAAACATGCAATGTAAAATTGTATTATTTCAATTCTCAAAAAATATACAATGGCTGAATGAGGATCCAGCAGTTTGTGCAAAGGTTGAGCCCCTTCAATATCTTCAACTAAATACAAAAACTCATTTGCGATAAACTAATTGTATTCTAATATGTACTTAAAGATGTAATTAATCTCGTACGTAACAGATCGCGTAAGTAGACAACCCTAAAAATCCAGGCCGAGTAGCTGAGTCGGCAATCAATAAATTCAGACCTGCGCAGTACGTGTTTCATGGCTACACCCTGCTTCCTCACTTTGCGTTGGGTCTCCGCCATGTTTGGTTCAGTTTAGGTCCGTCTCTTGTATTTATGTTGTTTCTTAATTTATCGTTTGATGTGTATTTGTGAATTCCTGAAAACTGTGAAGCCGGAAATGATCTTAGAGTACATTTGCTGAAACTTCTAGCCAAAGTAAGAATTATTACGACATTATAATTTTAGACTATAGATGTAGGTTTTTTGTTGTACGTGTCATTTTTTCAAATCCTTATATTACAGATTTTCATTATTTCCATCATTATAATTAAAAAGTTGCTTCTGCCTGAAGGTGGCTCCGAAAATCCCATCTGAGTAAATATTATCGACTATCTTCGCGGACATGCGCAGATCTGTATTTACTGACTCCGCCCTGCTCGCTTTGTGACGGGCGTCCGCCATTTTGCATATTTTCCGTTTCGTGTTCCTTAAAACTAAATTATTATTTTATCTTATATTGAATAGTGTAATAATAACACTTAAGTGAATTTTAAGAAACATGCTATGTAAAATTGTATTATTTCAATTCTCAAAAAATATACAATGGCTGAAGAATGAGGATCCAGCAGTTTGTGCAAAGGTTGAGCCCCTTCAATATCTTCAACTAAACATAAAATACAACTGCAATAAACCAATAATTTGTATTCTAATATGGACTTAAAGATGTAATTAATCTCGTACGTAACAGATCGCGTAAGTAGACAACCCTAAAAATCCAGGCCGAGTAGCTGAGTCGGCAATCAATAAATTCAGACCTGCGCAGTACGTGTTTCATGGCTACACCCTCCTTCCTCACTTTGCGTTGGGTCTACGCCATGTTTGGTTCAGTTTAGGTCCGTCTCTTGTATTTATGTTGTTTCTTAATTTATCGTTTGATGTGTATTTGTGAATTCCTGAAAACTGTGAAGCCGGAAATGATCTTAGAGTACATTTGCTGAAACTTCTGGCCAAAGTAAGAATTATTACGACATTATAATTTTAGACTATAGATGTAGGTTTTTTGTTGTACGTGTCATTTTTTCAAATCCTTATATTACAGATTTTCATTATTTCCATCATTATAATTTAAAAGTTGCTTCTGCCTGAAGATGGCTCCGAATTCCTATCTGAGTAAATATCATCGATTATCTTCGTGGACATGCGCAGATTTGTATTTACTGACTCCGCCCTGCTCGCTTTGTGACGGGCGTCCGCCATTTTGAATATTTTTCGTTTCGTGTATGCCTTAAAATTAAGTGATTATTTTATCTTATATTGACTTGTGTAATAATAACATGTAAGTGAATTTCTAGAAACATGCAATTTATAGTTTTATTATTTTCAATTCGGCAATCAATAAATTCGGACCTGCGTGTTTCATAGATACGCCCTCCTTCCTCACTTTGCGTTGGGTCTCCGCCATGTTTGGTTCAGTTTAGGTTCGTCTCTTGTATTTTTGTTGTTTCTTTCTTAATTGATTAATTAATGTGTTCTTGTGAATTATTGAAAACTGTGAAGCCGGAAATAATCTTAGAGTACCTTTGCTGAAACATTTGGCCAAAGTAAGAATATTTTTAACGCTATTATTTTAGACTATATGTAAGTTCAATTTTATATTTAATTTAATTTCCATGATTAAATATGAAATGTTGGCCTCTGCCAGTAGATGGCTCTGAAAATCCTATATGAGTAGATACTATCGATTTTCTCCACAGACATGCGCAGATTTCTATTTACTGACTCCACCCTGCTCGCTTAGTGCCAGACGTCCGCCATTTTGATTATATTACGTAATATGTATTCCTTAAAATTAAATTTTTGTATTTTCTCAAATTGAATAGTGTTATAATAATACTTTAGCGAATTTCAAGAAACAAAATTAACAATGGCTTTATCCAAGAATAAGGATCCAACAGTTTGTGCATAGGTTGAGCCCCTTCAATATCTGCAACTACAACTACAACGGCTAGCACGATCATACAACAAGCAATATTCAAATATAGATATATTTCATTTATCCAAAGCACAATTTAAACGTGAGTTAATTGAACACAGTCGCAAACAACAATAAAATAAAAAAGTATTAAACATACATAGACACACAAACACATGCACACACACGCACGCACGCACACACACACATGCACACACACGCACGAACACACACACACACAAAATACACAAACACGCACATCACGTCGTTATTGCAGCTTTCGTACTTTCTGTACTAAATTCTGTTAAGCAAAATTTATTTATGTAAAACTATATAATCAGTTTGGCCTTATTAATAGATTAAATTTTTTATATGTATATTTTATGTAAATAGCTGTAGATTATATAAAATAACATAAAATAAAACTAAACCCAAAAACACTTGCAATAAACTAATTGTATTCTATTATGTATTTAAAGATGTTATTAATCTCGTACGTAACAGATCGCGTAAGTAGACAACCCTAAAAATCCAGGCCGAGTAGCTGAGTCGGAAATCAATAAATTTAGACCTGCGCAGTACGTGTTTCATGGCTACACCCTCCTTCCTCACTTTGCGTTGGGTCTCCGCCATGTTTGGTTCAGTTTAGGTCCGTCTCTTGTATTTATGTTGTTTCTTAATTTATCGTTTGATGTGTATTTGTGAATTCCTGAAAACTGTGAAGCCGGAAATAATCTAAGAGTACATTTGCTGAAACTTATGTCCCAGTAAGAATTATTTAATAATTGGTCAACACGGTCAATATATTGAGGTGCTGTGGTGCTTTTACGTGTTTTCAATTTAGAGTTCAACAATAATATGATATAACCTAGTTATTAATATGATATAACCTTGTTATATCATATTATTGTTATTGTTATCATTTATTTTTCTTAAACCTAAGTTTTTACATTTTTAAATATTTCTAATTAAAATATAACATTTAAAAATATGAAAAATTGTCGTCCGCCGGGAATGGGGAAATATCCCGAGTTGCCGGTGGTTCAAAGTGAGGAACTTCCTCACAATGCGCGCCGTTTCAAGCGATACTGCCTTCTGCATCTGACACTTGATCTAACCGTTAAGCGAAAGCCTCTGAAGATGTTGGTCGAGGCTATTCTTATTGTTATTATTATTACATTGGCTATAGTAGCAATTACTTTGTCCAGTAACAGACAAATAATATAATAGCGGATAGCGTCAATGCTAATCATTCTTACTGGGCAAAATTATAATTATTGTATCAAATGTAATCCTTATGTCGTTTTAAATACGGTCGATATTTCCAGATTATTACCTGTATATCCAATACGCATGCATACGACATTAGGAATACATTTGTTTGTATTAAGAAAAGCTTTAGTAGTAGCAAATTGAATCACTGTTACCACAGTTGATAACATCATGGAATGATCATTAATCTTAAATAGCAATAATACCCAAGCTTAACTGTAGGTTTTGCTATGTCGTACGTGACGT
This sequence comes from Morpho helenor, assembly GCA_029227775.1. NCBI lineage: Eukaryota > Metazoa > Arthropoda > Insecta > Lepidoptera > Nymphalidae > Morpho > Morpho helenor. Next base: position 16,430,035 of record JARGCU010000030.1, read on the forward strand.
GACATTATTTCAAATATTTATGTTTAAGATTCTCATGTCATCATCAAACGAAATATCTGCTTCTGTCGGTAGATGGCTCTGACAATCAATTCGCCGTTGATACCATCGATTATATTCAAAGATATGCGCAGATCTCTATTTATTTGACCTCTCCCTGCTCGCTTTGTGCCGTGCGTGCGCCATTTTGATTTCTGTGCATTTCATGTATTCTTTAAAACTAAATCAGAGTATTATCTTAAATTGAATAATATAATGTAGGTGAGTTATAGATTAATCCAATATAATTTTTACATATTAAATACATGTTAAAATAAACAATTGTGTCATGTAACAATTATATCCTTTAACCCGAATAATCATTTTTTAGAAATACATTTTACTCAAATATTAATTTGAAAGATGTCTTGCTTTTCTCAATACGTATGTTCACTATGTTTAATTGGTGTCTTGTTTAAACATATTGTGCCGAACACCCTTTAGTGGGATAAGAGCTGAAGTATGATGTTGATGATTTTTTTGTCCTTTTTTATCCAATCATTTGTATTCGTGAACAAAAGTGTCGCAAAAGAAAAGTGTAACATACTTTATTTATTCCAAAACGAATTGCAAATAAGAATTTTGTGTTTTTATTTTGGATGGTTTTATTTACGTGTTAATTTAGTTTCACTAGTGAAAACATCTATAACTCAAATATACTACCTCAATAATCATTAACAAAAAGTAATATAATTATAATAATTTTGACATAAATCTATACGTAATGATTCGTCTTGGTAGTTGCTATTGATTTAATGTCCGCAACTGCGCAGAATGTCTATTGATTTGACCCGACCTGTTTATGCAGAATAGACCTGTTTATGTTCACTTTATGTAGAAGTCTTCCATCATGAGCTAAATTTCTACTTACTAATACTAATAATACTTTTCATTCTATCTGAGATTTTTCTCTGTGTACATTGTCTTCCACAGAAACAAACTCTCATTTAAATATGTCTTACACACATAACAGTGAATTATCATGAATTAATACATTGGGTAGATCTTGTGAATTATGATGAATTTATTCATTGGGTAGATCTAACTGATTTATTAGTAGAATATTTAATTAATCTACTTTTCTGTTTTGTCCTAGGTGGGAGAAATATTTCGTGAAGCAGGCGCCGCGTTCAACAAGCTCTCGGAAATGACAGTTTTGCTACACCCTATGGCCGATACTCAGCCTGGGTATGTATAATGCTTTCACTATAACTACAATAAAATCACCCAAAAACAAAGATTAATAAATCACTCATTTAACACACATATATATTGTTCTAAACATAGTATAATGTGACTAAATAAACATAAGGAATCATGAAAATTTACAGTATTTCTTGCTAATTTGCTTTCGATATCGTATAGTAATGATATATTCCCTAGTAGTGAATAAGTGTGGACTTAAAATTAATATACTGAAACTTTATGGCATAATTTATAAAGCACATTCATATTGTCATTTCTTCGATTTATAATGCTTACAATTTGAGCTATTTAATTCCTGACTACTCCTCGCAATTTCACTTGCGTGATAATAGTAATTCATAAAATGGTTAACATCAAGTTTTTCTGGTTATCAGTGTATATCAACCCTCCCCCAAAATCATTACAGTATAATATTACTATATCGGCACTTTTAAAAACCGGAGGATGCCGGATTATTTGAATGTTTGGATTACTAGATTATAGTGAAAAAGTCATAGTAATTATTAAAATAAAGCATTTCATAGAGGAAATAAATTGTATGTAATATATTTATTTATCATTGTATGTAATATATTTAATTAAAATAAACGTTAATTGAGGTATGCTTTATTGCAACTTGCAGTCCTTGCTTTAAAAACCTTTTTCTCGCATGTTGCGAAGAATTATAATATCTTTGGCAGATATGCCGTTTTACATATTGGACGTGTCGCTTTATCGAAGTGACGGATTAGTGAGATTATACTGTATTTCAACTTTACACTTACCTGTCAATAATTCGTATAAATCTGTATAAAAGTTCACACAATCAGACACACACATTCACACACTCGCATGATTTTATAATTTAATCCATGATGTTTCAAAATAGTTATTGTGTTTGTCTATTTGGTGACATATGAAAACGGTCTGATGTAATTTATTTCGGTTCCGATGTTTTCGAATAAGGTAAATACAAGGTATTACAACTGAGTTATGGTTTTAGTGGGAAATGGACTGAAGAGGAGATTGAGATGCTCCGGTCGTGTGTTCATAGGTTTGCAGTCGATCTTAACAAACTCAGTCATCATATAAAGAACAGAACAGTGTGAGTATATATATTTTTTATTATATTTTGACCTAGCATATCCGTATACTTAAATCTTGCTTTTTCCACTTTACTTCACCAAGCAAATTCCCCCATATATTTACCAAATATATCCTAATATTTTAAACAAGCATATTCCACATATTTTAACAATACATATTCCTCATAATTTTACCATGAATATTCTACATATAACCAAGCACAATTCCCTTATTTTTACCAATTCTATGCTAATATTTTAACCAAGCATATTCTACATATTTTAACCATACATATTCAACAAATTTTACCATGAATATTCCCCATATAACCAAGCACATTTCCCACATTATTATCAAGCCTATTCTAATGTTTTGAGCAAGCAGTATTAATATATTTTAACATTCTCCATGTTTTCACTACGCTTATTGTATTTTTACAATAATGTTTGATCTTAGAGCTAAATTAAAGACACGTGAGCGTTAAGCAGATTCAAACTGTGATTTTTAGTAAAAACTTGTGCTTAATTTATATAAACGCCTAATGTTACCCACTACTTCGTTCGCGCCTACTTAAACGTTTAAGTACCCACGATATTGCAATATGTGTTATTCTCCCCGTTCACAAAAGAAAAACGGTATTTTTGAACTTTTACGTTACATTGTATAAGCTTTAATTGTGTTCAAATTTCATCAATCTTAATCCAGCGGATTAGCAGTAAAACCGTAACAGACAGATAAACATGCTTTCGCATAATAATGTGGATTCATTGAAGGAAAACATCGTGAGAATCATTGGGAATATTGATAACCTCGGATTTATTTAACGTGCTAATACCCAATGGAGCACCGTGATGGACTTACTCTGCAATTCTCCTCTTCAAAAGAGAGAACAGGCTTTTGCCCACCAATGAAATAGTGACAGTCTAATACTTTACTTGACCTTTTTTATTAATTAACTAGTAATAGCCCGCGGTTTCACTCACGTACATACCGATCTCATGGTCGTGGAAAGTCCACTAAGTCGGACTATAGATTTATTTTTGTTAAATATATCATCAATAGTTTCCGTAGCGCATGCGATGACAGATTTTTATGACTAATTTTTTCCCTATTAGGATCCCTATTTTTTCAAATGGTCAGTAAAGATACAGCTTTCCAATGGTGAAATAATTTTTGAAATCGGTCCAGTTAGTATTTGTGTGAAAACATTACAAAGTTACATACAATTTTTTTTATAATATTAGTATAGATTATAAATGGTTTTTAATTTTTATTTCTGTATCTATTTCAGCTCCCAAATTCGCACCACCTTGAAGAAGAAAGCATTTGAAGATGCAGGTATACCGGTCCGGCAGGTAAGCAGCACCATAACCAGCCATGTGAAACAATCATCCCAGATAGCCCCACCAATGAGCATCACCCAGGGCGTGTTAGCAAATAATGCCGAGGTTCAAACCTTCACTAACTATCGCATATCACTAAATTACGTTGCTGTGCTTGGATTATTTTTATTTCCATTAGTGAAGTTTGAAATTTTTTTTTGTAATTGTATTTTCCCTCGCATTCCGCATGCATATTGTCCGGAGTATCCAGTGTTCTGGGATCCTAATTACTAAGCTTTGCAGCGAGACTCATAGACTCGAAGTGATAGATATCAATTGGCCACAGATCTTTCGAAGATTTCCATCATCATCATCTTCCTTCCCTTATCCCACTCTAAGTGGGGTCGGCACAAAATGTTAGAAACATGCTGTCACATGATTTGACTGTCGTTTTACGACCGGCCGCCTGCCTGACGTCATCTTACCTCAGTCGTATTTTCAAAGATTTCCATGTCATACGGATATTGTGACTTTGCATAAATTCAGCTACTCCCTGTGCCGGTGCGGAGACCAGCTAATATGTGACACACTGGCATCAGAACATTTACCGGTTCTTTGAAATTAGTGCTCAGCTCATCTTTAATTCAGACCTCGAAATTTGTGCTCAGCTCATCCCTAATTCAGACTTCGAAATTTGTGCTCAGCTCATCTCTAATTCAGACTTCAAAATTTGTGCTCAGCTCATCTCTAATTCAGACTTCAAAATTTGTGCTTAGCTCATCTCTAATTCAGACTTCGTTGAGCTTATGTGTATTTCCTGCCCACTAAAACAGAAATACCTCTAAAACGTCTTTCTGACTCGTATACTTTCCGCGCATTTCTGTGCTCGCTCTTCCCATATAATGACGCTGCACAATTTTAAGACCAATCTCTTCCTTGTCGCTTTCAATCAGTCTTGAATTAAAGTTCATTATAAAAAAGGGAAGTTTGATATATTTAGTTTTGGTTGGAATTTAAAAAAAAACAACCTAACATATATGCCAGTATCGCATTGTCTTTGGCAAAGTTAATTTTTTATTTGGTTTCGTAAGCTATGCACTTGGTTTATGATTTTTTTATAGCAGTATAATTATATTATATTTCTAAAATTGTTTTATATGTAATTACAGTAACGCCTGTTAAAAAATAAGTTATATATTTTAAGCTGGAGCGCACTTACCGCTAAGATTTATGCTCTTGTTTTGATAAAAATAAATAAATTTACTTACGTGCGTATTAAAATTGAAAAATTAAAGCCTCTGAAATACTTTAGGGGCATATCAATAAAACGGCGTTAATAAACGTTACAATAAAATGGCGTTATGATACCAATTATTTTATATATACTTCACTATTTAATATCCATATATAAAATTCCGACAATGGTTTAAAATGCATTACAGAATAATAATTTATTATTGAAGATTCCACGTTGTGTTTTGTAGATTAGTAAAACTTTTATTGCAATTTTTTAAGCTTACGTTTTAACAATAGTAGAATTATTCAATGGAATGAAAGTGACATATGCTGCCCGTCGCCGTGTACAACGTGAAAAAACAAATAACTTTTTAAAATCTTAATCCTGTCATCATCAGCTCTTTAGAATAGTCTAGATCATACTAAATGAGTACAATTTATTTTTATAAGCCAACATCGAGGCAAAGAGTGGATAAATTTTCAGATCGATTTGATCTATTATAAAATGCGTCAGTTGAGTCAAATAAGTTTGTATATAGACGTTCGTGTATAGCTTGACTGTTTTGTCTCAGATAAGATATATCGCTATAAGCGGCAATTTTTAATGATTTTTGTACCGTACATACTGGACCATTGTATTCGAACATTCATTGCCTCATCATTTCAAGGATGTAACTAGTCCAGCTGTTATTAGCACTTCAAACTCTTATAAATGTCGAACCAAAAAATTCACCAATAGTTCAGAAATCAATTACAATATTGTCCAATTTTTATTAAATTACCCGGTATTAAATACAGATTTGTTTAAATATTCTTGATAATATAGTTTTTGAATTTAAACTATCGCGAGTGTTATTCATAATTAATGTATAAAAACCAGCTATAATTACGTGTTATTTAATCGGATGAGCCCGACTAGTTTCAAGCCCATACTGGGCTCTTATTCATGAGCTCTTTACGCGGCGTTATCGCGGCGGGAACTGCGTGTAGCTACTGCTAAACTCGGGGTCATCCGATAAAATAAGACGTGAATCTATACATAAATTGTGATAATATAGTTGTTATGAATGTAAGTACCAGCATAATAATAGGAATTATTCTTAACATCCACACCGTTTCGCAGGTCACGTTGAACATGTTGAATGCTTCTGAGAACGAAGTAGACGTGGAAGGGTTGAGCAACGACGTAAAGTTGGAGTTCGATGGCAGTACCGAGGAAGTGGCCGCGTGAAACATGTATAGTTTTTTTCCATTATTAAACGGACTACTGTGCACATGATTATTTATACTGGGCAACTGTTCTAACACATTCGAGAAGGAATGTTCGGCAGAGGCGATCCATTACCAACTAGGGCCGATTAGAAACGAAGCTTGCTAATAAAACATCAAACTTGTCGATCGCTCTACATAATGCTTCGTAGAGTTGGTTCCATCATGAGTTGAACACAGGTTGGATTCTCAAGAATGTGTGTATTATTTTTACGTATTTCCAGCACACCTTAATGTTTTAATGCTAATTAATACTTTTTTTTTTACATGGGACAGATGCCTAGTTAATTTTTTTTACATTTAATATAATTTGACAATATTTTTCGGATATTTTCTTATCCCACCAATCACCAGAAGAAATCATGCGCTCTAATATTAGCAAACTTACCAACTTGTGCAACCATGATTTAAACTTCTGGTGATTGCAGTGGGAAATAAATATTATATTGTTTAAAAGGTTACATTATTTCACTCGTTACTTATTCATAGTAACTGATGTGAATAAGTGATAAGTGTTTGAATAGTGTTGACTTGTGATGATATAATATTTTTATTGCTCTTAAGGGCTTCATAGAGAAATCCGAAAACTTTTTTTTGTTGAATTGCTGCTACGTAGTTCGTTATTCCGTCAATCATGCGATATGTATTTAGATAATTTACCAACTTGTGAGACCATGTGCGACCAGACTGTTGGACTGGGATGAAAGTAAATAGTATATTACAATGTTTAAAGTTAACATTATTTTGATCTATTACCTCTTTTTAGGTAATCGGTTGTTTATTAATAATGATGACTTATAATTATGTAATATACTACTTATTTCATCTCAATGCCCAAACCGTAAGCAGCAGTTTACCATTTATTTTAATTCAATACGTAAAAAGTATGTTTTCATTTAAACTGCAATTAATTTTCTAGTAATCATGTGCATAGATTTATAGTATAGAAATAGACACTTACACTTTGTAGTTTAACCATTAAAGTTATTGCGTTATTTTTTTATGTAAGGTCCTGTTCTGAACTAACTTACTCTTTGTTTGAAATTTTTTTTGTATATCATTATTCCATTTTTTGTTAATAAAGTTTGTTAATTATGTATACTTGATCGTTTGGAAGTTCTATCCAGTATATATAATTTCCAGTTGGACTTTATTTTGCGTGTAAATTTGACTTTCGATTTGATTTTTAATATTCTTCCATAATGCCGTTTTATTTTGATAACGTCGTTCATGCTTCGTAAATAAATAATCGATCCTCAAATATACATTTATAAGTTTCTTTGTTATGTTATCAATTATGTGATAGAACTTTACAGTTTCTTTTTTTTCATGCGTTTGTTTAATTTGAATATTACTAAAATTATGTTCTAGCATGTCTGTTCGTAAATTTACAATTATGATATCAGCAATGTGTAAGTGTCGATTTTCGTAAACCTAGTTTTAAGTATATTCTTATATTTTAAACTTATTTCTTAACTTAACCATTAATCAACAGTTTCTTCTACTTTACTCGTTCCTTCTTCAATTAATTAATTTTTTAACTTTATAATCTTTTCTACATTAATTGATTCATTTAATGATTGGAATTAACTTTGATTTAGAATTTGGATTTGACATAATATCCATGTTTATAGTTGTCTTATAATCCTGTTGTAGCTAGATGTCTTGTCTTGTAATGTCATCATGTATAAGACATAACATACTTTAGCTTTTGGAGGATTATAGGATGTTGCTTCTTATAAATATGGGATATGATGTGTCATTTATTTTAACTTATATGTTCACTTTCTCTTAAACATTCATGCTTCTATCTACGTATTTCTGTAGGCTCGTGTGGTCTTCATCACACAGACTTAGAAATACGCAATGAGCGTGAAAATTTATTGAAAGACGAATTTTCGTTCATATATTCAGTTTTTCGGTTCTCCACCAAAAACTTAATTTTTCTTTAACTTAATTCAACCGTTTTGTGGTACAGACGAAAAATATTTAGAATTTAGTTGGTGTATCAAATGAGTTATCATGAAGATTGGTTACTTACTTTGCGATTCAGGAAGGAGTGTCTCAATGCCATTATTTAGTATTTTTATAAGAACCTCCTTAAGTCGGCGATATTAGGCGTGTTTATGTTTGTTTTAGAAGTTTAAAAAATATGTATCGGTTGTTGTTTGTTAATATCCGATAGAACATACTTATTAAACTTTTAAGGCGAACATTAAATTAACCTGATACGTCAATATAGGACAGTTCTTGTATAAATTAAATTTTGGCTTAAAGACACATTTCTGTACTAACGTTTATATGTTGGTAATCGGTCTCTGGATAGCAAAAATTTTATACACCCCTAGACTCTGTCTGTACACAATTCACTCGCGAGTGTAATGGCAAATGTAGATTTTAAGGTCATATAGTCCGTTTAATACGCGCCACAGTACTTAAGTACATTATTTTATTTTATGCAAAGTTTATTTCGTGTTTGATGTATTTATTTCATAAGGAAGTAGAAGATTACTGTGTTAACTTAGATGCTGCAATACAGGGCGCACTATACACTACACGTCTTTTCGCTCCTATGGCATTAGTTTGTCGGTGAAGGAGTGATTGTAGGTAATAATACGCCTTGCATTGTATATTTCATCGTTGATTAACAAAGTATTCCAAATATTCCTTATGCCATGAATTTTAAAATCTAATTTCGCATTCGATATTTTAAATTCAATATATTTAGTTTGTGTACCCATTAAATATAATTTGCAAAGTTTAGGTATTAAGCGTAAAGTATTGGCATAGGTATTAAGATAGGTTAGGATAGGTGTTAGGATAGGTGTTAGGATAGATGTTAGGATAAGTGTTAGGATAGGTGTTAGGATAAGTGTTAGGATAGGTGTTAGGATAGTTTGAATTAGGTTGCGCAAGCTCATACTTCGTTCTCTAATTCTTTTTATGAAATTTGATGGTTTTATTTGTTATATCATTTGTAATTCTGATTGCGGACGTGATGAAACTCTGCACTCTATTTACTACCGCAGTCAGAGAAATGGCGACCCCCTCTGACTGCGGTTAATAGAGATGCTGCGTGCAGTCGTGTCCTCGTATATTTTTTCGTTTAGCTAAATGATTGCCTTGAATTGAATTTGTATTGGGAATCGTGTCGACATCTTTCTGACCGTTGCAGCTTCGAGAGATGGGACGGGCAGCCTATGCGATCTCATTGCAATTTCAATTTATCCCAAGCATTTCCCTTTATACGCCACATATGATTGATCATAGTTTGTTTTTTAAATTTGTTAGGTATAGGTTTTATATTATTCTTCATACTATTCTCGTAATTGCACAGAGTTATCAAAAGTTGGCCATTGTGGCTAGAATTGGCTGCTCAATGTTTAACATCTGAAACATCGCTAACTTTGATAAATTCTTGGAAGTATCAATTTTTAATTTAATACAAATTTACATTTATGGTATAAAAAAATACCCAATTTTTTATTATTTTGTTCCGTTTTTAAAATTTGTTTTACTTGGTTCATCTATATGGAAAAATACACAACTTAACATAACGTGTTGGGTTGAACCTGTGTCCCTTTTGCTTATCGCGGTTATGGCGGAATAGCCACACGCACTAACTGCGATAACGAGCATAGGGGTGCAATTTTTACCTTCCTCATAATCGGAATATGTTTATGTGTTTGTCCTATGTAATTTGCATTTTTGAATTCCATTCAATTTTTATGTTAACTCAGTTAATTATTGTTTATTGTTTTAACAAACGATTTGTTTCATTTTGTATTTTACGTTTTATGTTTTTTACCTTACCTAACTGTAATGTATGATATATAATACACTGTCTGATTCATATTTTTTATTATTTTTGTTTTATTTAAGCCTTTTCTTTTCCATTTATTGCCATTTTACTAAGTTAAACTTTTAAGGTATTTCCAAACTTCTGTCTTCTTCCATTGTTTTTATCTTGCGCAATCTCACATGTGTATGTGATTAGTAATAATTATGAAAAGCCGTTATAATACAAACACAACTTATAGTTGTGTATATAACGTAAACAACTTTTTAATCCCTGAATTTGCTATTATAATAACTTAGTGTCTAGAGATAATGTTAGAATAAAATTTAATAATGCTTTCAGTAAATTACTTTTAATGTTACTCGATAGTTTATGTCAAAAGAGCCAAAAGATTTAAACGTTGACTGCTCTCTTGACATGGTACTTATAACATTGAGGTACCTAACTGATCTTTCGCTCACACACCACAATCATATTTTCATGTCATACTTTTAAATTAACTCTTTGGTATACACTTTAATCTGCAATATTTTTACACCTTGAATATTTCGCGTTTGCTCCTCTCAAAAGAGTTTCAGGTATCTCGCTCTGTTGTCATATTATGGGAGTCATTTAATTTGTTTTCTAAATGATCCTTTACTTTATTTCTAAATTCAAAAATCATTCTGGATTTTATTTCTTCATCAACATAGTCTTCCAAACCAAATCTTTAATTCATTTTCCAAATTAGCTACGCATTTCCAGATTTTCATTTTATTCTACAAAATGACTCTAAGGCTACTTGTTGTTCGTAACAACGGGGTTTATAATGCACACGACCGCCCTGTGGCTACAACAAGAGTAGCATTGGAATTATATACTGGAAATTAATTTCTTTTCCAAAATCTCAACACAGATTTTTGTTTTAAAACTAAATTTCCCTTGTTAACCACCAGATAGGAAAAGCAGATGTTTTAAAAATATTCGGTACATAAACTTTTAAAAGTTTTCTGATGCCTACCAAACAGCATTTTATTTTAAACGATGAAAGCCTCGTAGGGAAGTAATTGGATGTGATGTAAATGATTATACCGTTGTTGATAAAATTTTCAGATTAGTATTGAAGTTGTCAGTGCCCTTGCACTGATGGATTCGAAGTTCGGCTAATCTGATTATTTTAAGCAGGGTGTAATTTTATTTTACATATTTAATTACGTGCATATGGTACTATCGAAATTGGTCAATGTGAGTGTTAGGTTAAGTTAGGTTAGTTTAGGTAAAGTTATTTTTGATTTGGACATAGTTTTATTTATGTTTAGGTGTATATAGATGTTGCTTTTTTAATAATATAAAAATATCGTAACATCTTATTACGATACTAATAAAGCTATATAAATTTTAATAAAGTTGTAAGTTTATGAATTGTAGGTATTAGTGCTCACGCATTTCTTCCTTTAGAATCGCTCTCGGTTTCAAGTTTAGTTCCGTCTGGTTTCGGCTTCGTTTGCTTCATTAGGCGATTAGGCTTTAGGACGGATTAAGTGGGGTGTAATTGTAAAGAGAAACTCGAAGAAAACTTTCAAGATTACTAAATTAAACTTGTAGTTGTGAATATATTTAGGTAATAGTTGTAATTTGTATATCGAATATATTTTTCTACTGGTTATCATCAAATATTAGTTTTTCAAAAACATTTTCGTTATTCAGGAAACATTCTGATGACATTTGTTTTAACCGTAATTTCTTAGGAATAAAAAAATTATTAATTTCGTTAAAAACACATAAAAGCACTGATAATATTAACAGATATTTTAATCATTATAAAGAATATTTATATTAGTCATAGTAGAAATAATGAATTGTGCATATATATGCAGAACACATGAATACGTGCATTCTCAAATTGTAAATAAGTACTTGTTTATTTATTATAAGCCGATAAAGGAATGTATATTATAAGCATAATATTATAACTTTATTTAAAAACTATATAGACTATTTAATATTTACATTACTTAAAAGCACTTTCTAATGCGGCTGTATGCTTCGGTGTCATATTGGAAAATAATTTAACTACTCGTTTCTCAAGATTAGCCAGGCTAAGGTCATGTGCATTTTGTTCATCAACGATGTAACTTGACCTTACACCACCTTTTGGTAATATGGAAATGGAGCCATAATGGCCACTGTGAAGAAGGTCAGAGAATTCCGCGTCTAGAAATGTCCTACATAAAACCATGACATACATCGCTCATATAACTAATAACCATCATACATAACAGTTGCTTACACGTTCGCGTAAAGCGTCAAAAAATGTTCAAGTACTTTGATTGATAACAAAAGTATATATTTGTTACCGCACTCTTTCTACAATAACACGATTTAATAGGAATACCACAATTCCCGTTACGAGATGCACTTCTCTTGAATGACGAACAAAGACTGAATGTAATTGAAACGTTTTATCAATAGCAAGACTCCACCGGAAACAACAACAGCACAGTGTTGCCACCATTTTAATCAAAAAGGGCGCGAATATCTTGTATCATGACTGTGTTGCTATAAAATACAAATCGGAAGTCATTGACGATATGAACATATTGTTCCTTTCAATATTACCCCGAAATATTATAGGTATTTTAAGAAAATAAATAGCGATAAAGGCCATTCCTTCGAAAACATACCACACACTACTACCTATTAACAGCGTTCAAATCATCAATTTTAACATTTTGAAAAGGTTGGTGCTAAATTACAGGAAAAATGCACATGATTTTAGACTGCTGTTTCACATGTTTTCCGTTATTATCAAAATATTTCGTATTTGTTTAAGTTTTTTTAAGTCTTACTAATCTCTTTATAAAAAAACTGTTATGGAAAAAATACGGGATATTTAATACACGCGTTACGCTATAATCCCATTTATGACATTAAGTCAATATAAATAACACTCATGCAGTTATAAATAAACAGGAAACAAATTTAAATGGACAAAACATACATTCGATAAAATGAGGAGTGACTTCACTTTTATTAAAATAATCTATCAAAAACTAAGAATATAATTTTTTTTCTATAATATGCAATACATCTATCTATTATTACTAAAACAAATTCAATTATTTTTTTTAAATACTGTCTTTTCACTCTTAAAAATCGTTCGTATACTACATACTAAAGGTAAATTTTCGAATGCTACACAAATTTCCTTAACGAATCGAATATACAGCTGTTCTTCCAGATATGTTCGTATATTTAAAAAAAGAATTGACTTATTAATCGATAGTTATATATGACTTTCTAAAATCATAATTTTCTTTTCCAATGTTTCCAATAATTTCTTTAAAATAAACATCAAAGTTCTATTACATTATGAATTACAATACTCTATATGATAAAGTAACCAAGTTAATTAACTTAATTTAAAAAAAATAATAGTAATAATCGTCAGTATAAATCTTCAGTATTCATTTCTTCATGTCAGTATTTATATTATCTCACCTTTTCTTTTTGAAAATATTTAGGCTAATGCAAAAATTAATTATGATGGATTAACACGTATCGACTCAATGATCTTAATAGTAACATATATAACATTAAACAAATGTAAAAGTAATAATTAAACCAAAACCAATTATCATCCAGTACGAATTGACGTTGACAATTATTTATTGATATTGAAAAATCACTATCGATTTCAATAAATTCACCATCACCATTTTAATACCAAATAGGAATAGCCAAAACAGCTGCATTTTAATGGTCAGTGGCGAAATATTTATTTTATGTTTTAAACAACAAATTAAAGGATTTCATAAAGCCAATCAAGTGTGTATTAACGCAGTGCTAGAGGTTTTATGTACTATATATTAGACTTTTTAAAACATTGCAACTGTTTCGTAATCGAAACATTATCGTATTATAATTTCTCTTGGAACCAGGTAAAATATGCCAAACCACTATGTGAGAATGTTCTCATTTTATACAAAATTAATAACTAGTGAAGTTCAGCGAATTAGCTCAATTAACATAGACAAATTTGGAGTCCGGAACGACTTGGACTATGTGGAAATCATCGTACTATACTACAAATAATTACTGGCGGAGTTCGAGCGAATTGGCTCAAACAACATTGACAAACTTGGAGTCCGGAACGACTTGGACTATGTGGGAATCATCGTACTATACCACAAATAATTACTGGCGGAGTTCGAGCGAATTGGCTCAAACAACATTGACAAACTTGGAGTCCGGAACGACATGGACTATGTGGGAATCATCGTACTATACCACAAATAATTACTGGCGGAGTTCGAGCGAATTGGCTCAAACAACATTGACAAACTTGGAGTCCGGAACGACATGGACTATGTGGGAATCATCGTACTATACCACAAATAATTACTGGCGGAGTTCGTCCGAATTGGCTCAAACAACATTGACAAACTTGGAGTCCGGAACGACTTGGACTATGTGGGAATCATCGTATTATACCACAAATAATTACTGGCGGAGTTCGAGCGAATTGGCTCAAACAACATTGACAAACTTGGGAGTCCGGAACGACTTGGACTATGTGGGAATCATCGTACTATACCACAAATAATTACTGGCGGAGTTCGACCGAATCGGCTCAAACAACATTGACAAACTTGGAGTCCGGAACGACTTGGACTATGTGGGAATCATCGTACTATACCACAAATAATTACTGGCGGAATTCGAGCGCATTGGCTCAAACAACATTGACAAACTTGGAGTCCGGAACGACTTGGACTATGTGCGAATCATCGTATTATACCACACAAATAATTACTGGCGGAGTTCGAGCGAATTGGCTCAAACATCATTGACATTCTTGTGGTCCGAGAAAACGACTAAGACGGACACATTATGTTTATACCGCTATCAAAAACAGATATTTGAATTACTGCCTTAGGTTGTATGTATGTCAAACCTACCATATCTTCATGAAAGAATGCAGTTTTATTTAAATCATAATAGAATCACAGTTTTTCTTCAATCTATCGCATAATGTGGATTTCGACAGAACAAAATTTCTTTGAATTGATTTCGAGCGAAAAACTTAGATGATGCTTTCTTTTATATAGCAACATTTTAATATTCTGGGAAACCTTCTGAAACAACTATTGATACCGAAATGTGCCTTATTATAATTATCGACGCAGTCCAACGTGTCGCTAAGTAAAAGTTGTGATAAGAGGGGAACATAATAAAAATAAGTAGAGCCGATTGACGTTGATATCCTAAAGTGTTGAAATGGCGACCCCGCACCGGAAGATGCAACGTTGGTAGGCCCCTCAATAAGGCAGACCAAAACACCTCGCAAAGTTTGCAGAAAGGCGCATTAACAAAGCTGCATAAAATCGCATGGCATAAAAACCCTTGAAAAACCTATGTCTAACAGCGGATGACCATCGATTGATAAGAAAATATATCTTTCTTTGTATATCAAAAATTAACAAACCATATGACTTAAATTATGAGAGAATGTTCTTATTTTAAGGTGGAGTAAGACAGGAACAACTTTGACTTTGGAATATTTTAAGTATTATACAATTAATTACTGGTAGATTTGGCTCATACAACTTAGGCAATCTTGAAGATGACAATGTCTTTGACCAATTAGTAATCATTTTACTACACCACAAACATATACTGGGGTTCGAGCGACTCTACTTAAACAACTATGGCTATCTTGAAGTCCAGAACAACTGTGACCATGTGAGAATATACTCACTATACCACAAATAATAACTGCCCGACTTCAAGCGAATCGACGCAAACAACATTGACTAACTTGGAGTCCGGAACGACTTGGACTATGTGAGAATCATCGTACTATACCACAAATAATTACTCGCGGAGTTCGAGCGTATTGGCTCAAACAACATTGACACTCTTGAGGTCCTGAACGACTTGGACTATGTGGGAATCATCGTACTATACCACAAATAATTACTGGCGGAGTTCGAGCGAATTGGCTCAAACAACATTGACAAACTTGAAGTCCGAAACGACTTGGACTGTGTGGAAATCATCGTACTATACCACAAATAATTACTGGCGAAGTTCGAGCGAATTGGCTCAAACAACATTGACAAACTTAGAGTCCGGAACGACTTGGACTATGTGGAAATCATCGTACTATACCACAAATAATTACTCGCGGAGTTCGAGCGAATTGGCTCAAACAACATTGACAAACTTGGAGTCCCAAACGACTTGGACTGTGTGGAAATCATCGTACTATACCACAAATAATTACACGCGGAGTTCGAGCGAATTGGCCCAAACAACATTGACAAACTTGGAGTCCGGAACGACTTGGACTATATGGGAATCATCGTACTATACCACAAATAATTACTGGCGAAGTTCGAGCGAATTGGCTCAAACAACATTGACAAACTTGGAGTCCGGAACGACTTGGACTATGTGGAAATCATCGTACTATACCACAAATAATTACTCGCGGAGTTCGAGCGAATTGGCTCAAACAACATTGACAAACTTGGAGTCCGGAACGACTTGGACTATGTGGAAATCATCGTACTATACCACAAATAATTACTCGCGGAGTTCGAGCGAATTGGCTCAAACAACATTGACAAACTTGGAGTCCGAAACGACTTGGACTGTGTGGGAATCATCGTACTATACCACAAATAATTACTCGCGGAGTTCGAGCGAATTAGCTCAAACAACATTGACAAACTTGGAGTCCGAAACGACTTGGACTGTGTGGGAATCATCGTACTATACCACAAATAATTACTCGCGGAGTTCGAGCGAATTGGCTCAAACAACATTGACAAACTTGGAGTCCGAAACTACTTGGACTGTGTGGAAATCATCGTACTATACCACAAATAATTACTAACGGAGATCGAGCGAATTAGCTCAAATATCATTGACACTCTTGATGTCCAGAACGACTTGGACTGGCGATGTAATAGTTTCAAACAACACTTCAATATTGAAGACCGCAACGACTTGTACTATTTCGGGAATAATCTTAATATACCGCATCGGTTCACACATCATTCACAATATTACAGTTTTATTCTTCAATCTTAAGCAATTATCATAATCTTCAGACACCTTTAAATGTTTCGGGCAATCTTCTGAAACAAATATCGACACCAAAATGTGCCTTATTAAAATTATTGACGCAGTTCATTGTGTCGTCGTAAGTAGTAATAAGAGGGGAAATTAGTAATAATAATACGAAGAACCGACTGACGTTGATGTCCTAAGGTGTTAAAATGGCGACCCCGCACCGGAAGATGAAACGTTGGTAGGCCCCCCAATTAGGCATACAGAACACCTCGAAAATTTTACAGAACCGCTGAGGATACGATTAGCACTTTATGGCGTAAAAATTCCTTCAAGAGACCTGTGTTCAACAGCGGCCAACTTTACATTGAAATGAAAAAGATATCATGCCCGAAATTAACCATTGCAATTTACAGCTAACGATTTCATGGTCTGAACAGATACAAACATAATTGTTGTGATTTTATTCAGACGTTAATTTGGAATGGACATCATTGACAGTGTACTACTGGCGATGTTTACGAATCCATAAGAGCAATGTTCCGAACCAGTTGTAGCTTCATTAATGGTATTGATCCTTGACAATTCAAAAGTGCTTGAAAGAGCTTAATTGAATAAATATTATTTTGATTTGATTTGAGAGCGGTTCGAGCAAAGTGGTTTAAACGTTATCGATATATTCTCATCTATCTGAAGTTCTCAATAACTTAAACTACATGGAAATATTCATACTGTACTAAGAATAATAACTAGCGGAGTTTGAGATTTAAAATTTGAGTTCTATAATAACTTGTCTTCTATATAGTACATCAAACTCTCTGAGTGGCTATAATGGTGGCAATCGACACTATTTATTAATTAACCCGTGCAGCACGGGTAGCTGAAAATAGAATTCATTTTAATATATTTTCAAAACTCAGCCACATATTTATTTGTCATACAACCAAAATAAGAAACAATTTCGGGTCAGATTTTGATCCTCATTTTGCGAGTAAAATACATATTCAAATTCGATGAATAAATATTAAATAAGTCTAAAAATTTATAAAAAAATAAAATGTTATAAATGAAAAATATATTCCGTGTGTCTTCCGTGAATTTAAATATTATTTAAAATATTCATCTGTAAATAAATTTCTTTCAACTCCTCAATTATAATATAACATATTTTAATTATAACTGCTTAAATTAAATAAAAAAATGTTAAACCCATCATGAGTCGTGGTATACTGGTAGATGTATATATTACACATTATAAGATGTACATTTGACAGAATGATTACGAAGCCTTAGGAAATCAGTAGAAAGTCGCTATGCCAAACTTGGTAACCAGCGCGCTAGAATAAATATTGAAAATGTATTGTAATGTATAAGAAGTTTGCTATATTTGATATAAAAGTTAAAGTCGCATTAGAATAAGCATGAGATGAGATAGAGAAGCAGTCGAAAATGTGCTCTATTTTATATTAGAGATAATGTTGCATTATAATATATATTAGATATCGGTAACTGCGCTTGATTAGATATTACTGATGTTACTGTTGAGCATAGTTTATCTATCAATAAGAAAATAGTCGTTCCAATACCAAAAATTTACGATTATCCACCTTCTAAAATTAAATTATTTATAGACTTTATTAAAAAAAACAAAACGTTAGGCGCGATTAAAACGTGAATATAATTTTTTGTGTTTGCAGATATAACAGGTTACCCTATATTTTTTTAGAATTGTATTTTTGAAATAACGTCAAATATCGAACACGTTCGCAATATAAAAGAAGCAATGGTGAAATATTCTATGATGTATGCTCTAACATGACTTGGATATGGGCTTACAATCATTTTTTGTTACCTTAATGTTATCCAAACTCGATGATCCTTTTTGCTCGATTTTCTCTCATGATGGAGTTTAATTCATTACTTGGAATCCTTAATGCTTTATCACCGTACCACCTTAAACCTTCCCTAAGCTTCTTGAACTTTTCTCCAATGAACTCATTATGTAAAGTCCATAAAATAATGTATAAATTATTGCGACACATTTTTATCAAGATTCGATAAAACCGTTCATGAAATCTCTTAATACATGTTAACTTAATTTAATCAAATAAAATAACATGCTTTTTCTACCAAATAATTATTTTAATTTTAACGTCGAAATATTTTATACTGCTTGGCGGTTTTCTTTCATTTCGATTGCTATTTGTTACTATAATCTCTCAATATCTTTACATAATATTATATTTTAACATTTTTCTAAAAATTAAAAAAAGACATCCGCATCTCTCGTCATTCTAATCAAAATATATAGGACCTGTAGTATCGATGTTAATCATTTTATCATTCGATATCAAATCATCAATAAAGAGTATAAAATACAATAAATAAAAATTATTGCACAACAAATAACGATACAAATTGCGTTGGAGTATTTCCAAACAAATTGCACAAATCAGAAATATTATCGCGATGTTAAAAAAATTGAAGTTTTTACGGAAGTACTTGTTAGGTTTTTAATCGATGGTTAAAAATTTAGGCGGGACACTAACACTTCTTTGTCTACTTCTATTACTCGCTATTACAAGTTTTACTTTATTTTAGTAAATTTTGGTAACTATAGTACGTTATCAATCATAAACATGTGCTTTTTTAACTTAACTACTGTAAATTAACTTTGTATTTTAACATACCAAACCTATCACACATTTCATATCTTTTTCGATCATCCCTCGTCATATTTAGTTCGGTCCGACTATTTTCAAATTGATATTTTCATCTTAAGTATTAATATAGTTAAAAAAATAAAAAAAGTAAAAACTTAACCCAAGTATGTGATAGTGATGTAAGATACTTCGTGAAGAAGGCAAAGGTATATTAATTAGTATTAAATTGTATGGCGATTTCTAAACAATAACAAGTGCAGCGAGATATCCCTCATATTCTATAGCAGTAAGAGCAGTTTAAGTGTTATACGATAAGACGTTATCTAAAAAAAAAAAATAAAGAAAAAAAGTAGGAAAAATAGTTTTAGGAAGCTATGGAATAGCACTTCTGAAACTAGGTGCATTAGATTGCTCCAATCCAATCGTCAAAATAAGTCCGTGCAGTAATACAATATATAATTAGGGGATAATAATAATTAGGTGATTTATCCGGGATGGATTAGTGAGTAGTACAATTGTCAGAATACCGAATTCTTCTCAAATATCATTTGTCTAAGGGTTTCCTGAAGACTAAAGTGGCTAGTTAGTTTTCACTATTCATCACGAATGAGGAGATTCTCGTGATGGGGAAACCGGGAAGAATTCTGGAATATTTGTAACATAACAGCGTATTCTACAAAACAGTTTTGATGCCTCTTAATAGAATAAGAAAAGTAGGCATGTATAAAGGCTTCGTGAATTATTTTTTAAGTTGTGCAATATATTGTCGATATCGATGTCGATGTCGTGCAATATAATATCGATTGTCAGTCGATTTATCCGCCTATATATTTGTGCAAATGCCATTATTTAATTGATACCTTAATACACTTTAAAACTACTAATATGTTTACGAATACTTGAAATTAAACAGCCATGTTTCAATGGATCATATGAAACCACTGTTTGCTGCTGAACTTAAACCTTAGCTGCTAAACAAAGCCATTTGCAGGTGAATAATTTTTATGTTAGTTATCTTTGAAATGATGGATATGCCCTGAAAGTGACCTATTCTGAAAGTTATAATATATTGAAACCAAACAAAAATTTGTGTCTCAATACATTCCAACCTTGGTCATAGCCCAGAAAGGAAAGATCGCGTGACCTTATCCTTGGGCGTAACATGTTTTAATCCCGTTCAGGACTTTTCTCTGAAAGCGTACTTAATTTATTGTTACAAATTATCACGGGTTTTTCCGAAAACATTGTGAGAAAACGTGCATATTTTCAGAATTCCTGGGATATATCAAACCTGCCAATCCACTGAGAAAGGTTTCCAAGCAATATACTCGTACACACTTCAACTTTACTATTCAATATACTTTGAACATTTGTATTACTTTTGGCTTAGGTCACTTTCAGTTTAATGGCGTAATGTCGTTAAGACATGACTTATACCATTGTATGACTATATACCTATATTCAAGCGACGGTCAAGTCCGGAAGTAAAGGATTGTTTGAGTCATAATTTCGTCAATCTATAAAGTAATAATGTCATCAGCGCAGATCGAGTTCGCTTTTCTATTTGAGCTAATTCAACGACTGCATAATTGGCACGACGTTTTTATGTTGTTCTTGCACTCGGAAAACAGTTTTATTATCTTTACTTGATTGGCGCAAATAACATAAAGTGACACCATACTTATAAGCTCACGATTATAGTAACGATATAAGCTTATAAGCTCACGATTGTAATAAATAAATCCATAACATGAAAATGCTGACACAAGCTAAATCCCGGGCTATAATATAAGTATGGTTTTCAAGGGACTATATGAGCTGTCAATTAAATGCGTGAAACATTAACCTAATAAAGGTATAAACGTTTCTAATAGATAATATCTTCTCCATCTATTAATCCATCAAAATTTTCATTATTTTCGTGTCAATTTTGTAAGTCATTCAAATAACTTTAACTTACACCATAATTAGGTAATTCCTTCATATTCGCATCAATTCATATTGTTACTATGTCAAGAGTGTTGAGTTTTAATATGCAAAAAAGCAAAAAATTAAGATAATTTTAAATTAAATTAGGTAACTGTTCGGTAATACGATCATTATCGTTTTAAGTTTTTAATTTCATTAGCTTGATGGAAGTTTAAAGTACGTCAATGATACAAGTGTAAAAATTAGAATACCGCACTCTAACTACCACATCTGTAAATAAGTAGGAAAAGTCGCTTCACATGACAAGTGTGGAGCGCAATTGGATAAGAATATAATGTAATAAAAATAGAATGTAGCATTTGACTATTCGATACTATATTTGATGCTTATGTTGCCATACAAAGGATCAATGAATCTATAGCGGGTGTTGCTTTACACCGCATATAATGGTTCATGATCCAGCTTATAAATAGTATTAAATACTTCGAATTACATTTTGATGATTGAGTAATTAAAAAATATCGTTATTCTTGAATGAATTGCGGTATATTGTATTGATTATGGTAATTTCACTGGTTATGATGATAGCATTTGCGGTGGATGATGTAGAGATGATGTGCAAACACAGATTTTCGTAAAAATATAAAAACAATACAAATCAGTGATAATCTATTGGTACGAATCCCGTATTCACATGGTGTGGGTATGGATTCGATTGTCACGTGTTAAAATGCTCCAAAAAGTTCTCGCAGTCATGTGAGTTTAATTACTTACTTGACTAGGAGCCTTTGTTTGGTGGAGGACTTTGATCTGAGCTTCATCGAGAGACCTTTGCCCAGGTCGGTCAGTAATGGTAGGTCGATCAGTAATAACATGATACATAACATCTTTATAATTGGAATATAAAAAGCAACGGTCACTATTCGAGTGATCAAAATCAAATCTTTTTTATATTCGTTTGGGTTTTACCCCTCATCCTTACCTCGGAGAGGATGTAGAGGCTTCAGATCCGGTTTTTAATCACACCTAATATTTTACGTTAACCTAGTATGAAGAGCGATGAACGTTAAGATTTTATAGTGTTTGACTGTCATTTCGACACCGGTAAGAATTACCACTTAACTAGTATAGGTCAGGGAATATCATGGAAACCACTGCACAAGACACTGCCAAGAGGCACAAGATTATATAGCGTGAAAATTCCTTAAAGAAAGCTATGTCCAACAATGGAGGTGTATCAGAACAAAAAATGATATAAATTTAACAATTTTACCTTTCTTCTATCTTGTTTGACGGATCTTATTTATCTCGTGCCGGACGAGATATGCGGGTAGCGACCCGCTGTACGCGGTGGGAGGGTTTTGGGATCCGAGGATGGTTGCACCATGCAACCTGCAACATTTACATCAAAGTATGTAATAGTCAAACAAATATAACGCAAAATAAAAACTTTATAGGCCGAGCTGTGGGACTGCGTTATCCGTACCTAGGAAAAAGTTGTCCACAAACAAAGTATGTCCTTGATTGATATTTAGAATTCACCACGCATTTCTCGATGAAAGAAATCATCAAGAACTTGTATATCTCAGGAGTACTTATGTGATATATGCGATATACCAATCAGAGTTGGGGCTGAATAGGCTTTATGCTTCTCTCAGACATGAGAGAGCAGATTGTTGCCCTTCATAGGAATAGTAGGCCCCTACTTTTACACTAACGGTATATGGAAATTTCATATATACTTATGTATGAAACGTAATAGATGAAAAATGACTCTCTTTAGCTATTAGTATTATGCATATATAACTATCGGATTATATTATTCTCTAAATTGTAAGTACTGGTATCTAAATATATTTAGATGTAAAAATGATATTTAAATATATTTAGGTAAAAGATATCTGCAATATAAGGCATGGCGCGTTGATTCAAAGTTAATATGATAGAAGACGCCACACCAAGATGGTATGGTATGTATGAAACGTAATAGATGAAAAATGACTCTCTTTAGCTATTAGTATTTTGCATATATAACTATCGGATTATATTATTCTCTAAATTGTAAGTACTGGTATCTAAATATATTTAGATGTAAAAATGGTATTTAAATATATTTAGGTAAAAGATATCTGCAATACAAGGCATGGCGCGTTGATTCAAAGTTAATATGATAGAAGACGCCACACCAAGATGGTATGGTATGTATGAAACGTAATAGATGAAAAATGACTCTCTTTAGCTATTAGTATTTTGCATATATAACTATCGGATTATATTATTCTCTAAATTGTAAGTACTGGTATCTAAATATATTTAGATGTAAAAATGGTATTTAAATATATTTAGGTAAAAGATATCTGCAATATAAGGCATGGCGCGTTGATTCAAAGTTAATATGATAGAAGACGCCACACCGAGATGGTATGGTATGTATGAAACGTAATAGATGAAAAATGACTCTCTTTAGCTATTAGTATTTTGCATATATAACTATCGGATTATATTATTCTCTAAATTGTAAGTACTGGTATCTAAATATATTTAGATGTAAATGGTATTTAAATATATTTAGGTAAAAGATATCTGCAATAAAAGGCATGGCGCGTTGATTCAAAGTTAATATGATAGAAGACGCCACACCGAGATGGTATTGGGCGCACTAGTAGTAAAAAAAAAATTAATATGTTATAAGGTTAATCCATTAAGACGCCAATGTCATGTTACTGGCAAATTAGGATAACACTTTCACATTTCGGTAAAAAGCGGGATGATAATGTAGATGTAGTCAATGTAGAGAAATCAAGCTAGCATTTCAAACTAGATTAGAAAGATTGAAAAGATTCTTGTCTATTAATATATGAGACCTTTTACCTTTTGTTTCGTAAAATTTCCTTCTATTTAACCTTAACATACTTCAGTTGGAAAACGACTTAAGCAAATAGCACGTGCGATATTTGTTTCCAATACATAAAAAACCCCGCCAATAAAAGGACACAGTATAATCAGTATTGAAGGAAATATTAGATTTTTATCTATATGCAATTAAGTAAAAAAAAAAAAAGAAATCTTAACGCATATGAAAACCGTAAAAATAAAGGTGTAATCAGTGTAAAAATAAAGTGTACTTTTCAGTTATGCCCCTATGGCCTAAAATTTTTGACAACCTAAAGAAAATCTCATTTCAAAATTTAGTATTCACTCGTTTCAATTCGCATTCAGAACAATATTGAGACTTCTTATCAGAGTCTCAATTTGATGTTTAATGCCCAGTTAAATCAAACTTTCAAATTTTTTTTGACAACCATTAAGATTATTTTCTTCAGAAAAACTGTACTAAATAATATTTACAGTTGAATATACAATATAGACATGCAGTCTTGACTAAGTTAAATTGGCGTAACAATGTTTTTTATATGATTGTTCGTTACAATATCTTTGTCCTTATAAAAATTAATGACGTACACTCAAAATGTTTTTAACGTTTTAACGACTTTTAAAACATTTTATATTTGAATATTTTAGGTGAATGTAAAATTTATAAAGCAGGATGTTAAAAAAATTGCTTTTTGATGTAAGACCACTAAGACGCAACCGTACTTTTAATATCACTGATATTTATAAAGAAGAGTATACTGAGAACTTGCTTGAAAATTTTCTTTTGAGTTCTGCCTCCAGTTGTTACAAATCTCTTCATATCTTCTTATCTCTTTAACCGACGTAACAAATCTTGTTTCTCCTCAAAAATTTATATGAGTTGTTAGATTCTCTTTCTGATTTTCTTAAAAAAAAAATATCTTTCACTCAAATTTTTTGATTGAATATATAAAAAAATTGAATTTTTGCGTGTTCGAACTGTTCTTCTTCTGAGACTAAATATCTTCTTAATAATACCTTATGGTGTACCTCTAAGGAGAATCACGCGTATTTTATTATTGAACTTACAATCACATATAATTCTCATTGATGTCTAGCAGCGCAAACTTTTCTTACTAAAATGAAAAGACTTAATAAAATGAAAGCATGGAAAGACTAAAATTTTCTTTTTTTCTTTTTTGAAAACAGTGATTAAAAATATTTTTAACATATTTTCATTAATACTCAAGTATATTTATTTTGAGAAATAGATTCTCATATATGACATAGACATCTTATATCAATCACATAGTAATAGGAATTGTAATTTAAAAAATAAAAAAATAAAAAACAAAAAATGTAAAATACAAAAAAAGAACAAAAAATATAAAATACCAAAAAACACAAAAAATATAAAATACCAAAAAAAAACAAAAAAATAAAATACCAAAAAAAAAACAAAAAAAAATAAAACACAAAAAAACTATTTTATCCGAAAATTAATATATACAACATATTATGTTTTCAATTCACTGTTTCCAAAAATATATTAATTAAAATTTATTAAAATATTTTTTTAAGTTCTGCAGCCTCCAGTTGCTATAAATCTCTTCATGTCTTCTTATCTCTGACCGTTGTACTAAAACTTTCATATCTTATCTCTTTGTCCACTCGTCTCCTCCACAAATATAAGAAAACAAACTAGCAATAGAAACTTTTTTCAGATTGTTATTATCCTTAAAACTTAGCTGAGAAATGCCGTTGCTAAAATCCTAAAAGTGTACTTGTAAAATAAGTACGCTTCGTAGTTACGCGTATCTTTTTAGAAAGAATTCTCTAATCAACCAAATTGATATAAAAAATAACAGAAAATAATTCAAAAATCAACTTAATAAATTAAGCATAGCTGTAAAATAATATTAACAAAAACTTGATGAGTTTTTCGATGTCTCTTTTTGATTTTCTTATGAAAAAACATAATTTTCACTCAAATTTTTTGATTGAATAATAAAAAAATTAATCTTTGCGTGTTTGAACTACTTTACAGCTATTTTTAATCCATTTCTGTTCTTCTGAGAATAAAATCTTCTTAATAATACCTTATAGTGTTCCTGTAAGAAGAATCACGCTTCTTTTGTTATTGAACTTTACAACATATAATTCTCTTTGATCACTAGCTGCGCAAACTTTAGTTAGGGAACGACTACAATTTTCTAATTTTTCTTTTTTGGAAACAGTGATTAAAAATATTTTTAATATATTTCATAGACATCATTTATCAATCATATAATAATAAAAATTGTAAAAAAAAAACAAAAAAAAACTAATAATATAAAAAAAAAAGAAAATATAAAATACAAAAAAATTAGAATATGCATAATGTAACATTATGTGTAATAAGTACTGAATGCATTACGTATAAGACTTATGTGCAACGTTGACACGGAAAAAACCTAAATGTGATAATGGCGAGCATAATATTGTATCTGTACATAACGGATGTAACTAAATATTCGATTAATTTTTTTGATCGATTAACTTTTTACTCCTGAACAACCATATTAGTCTTTAGATACTTGAATATGTGCCTATAATGAGAAAAATAGATGTTTTGAATTTATTTTTTACAATAAATTTAATTATAGTACTTATTCTGCTCGCGGAAATGTAGGCTTAGTGGAAACTCATTCATATGTTTTATGACAGAGCTAATATACATAATATAATAGTGAAAACACTACTGGGTTCATTCAGTTTTTTTTTTTTATTTAATGTACTAAAACAAAAACAGGAAACGGTCTAATTTAAAGAAACAAAAACGCTAAATCAAGCAGATATCATACAAAATATTTATTAAATATAATTAATATAATATTTAAAAAACATTTTTATCTTGATTAATCTTGTAAAACGCTTTTATTTATTTTTTGGACACAGCGACTTTTTTACCACAGTCTATAATGTTTTTGGTATAATAAATATTTTATATTATATAAAATTTAATTCTGATTGATTAAACGTAGATGGCGATGTCTTATTTTATTTAAAATGTGTATAACACTATACATATTTTTTAGCTATTCCAAAGGCTATATTTCTGCGTTTAGATGAACATTTGTCTCCTGATTTCTTCCACTTGAGATATAAATTATTAATTATTATAATTTTGTATTAGTGTAATATTTAACTGCCAATTGATTTTCACAAAAAAATCGGTCACACTTGTACTAAAACAATCTTTTTTAATTTTAATAAGATCATTCCACTTTGATAAACGGTACAATCTTTAAAAGCATCGAAGTACATCTTTTTTAATTTAAATGTAATACATACACCGATGAAGTAATTTAGCCGTTTAATACAATAAACATCTAATGCCTAAAAAAAACGATGATTATTAAAACCGATTTTGGAGTAGTAAAACTCTTCATCTTAAAATATTGCGATACCATTCGTTAGGCCCGCAGGGCAGCTTGTGGCGAAGCTGTTGGTGAGTAGCGACACCACGGACCCGAGTGCTCCTGGGACCTTACACGGGTCCCACCTCCGTGCTGGCCGATACCGGCTGGCGCGGAGTAGAGTTCGCTAGAGCGAAACATCAGCTCAAGGGTGGAGTAGTGGACCCTTACAGCCGCTTACGATCGTGTTGCTCCTCTGTCGATAGACATCTGCGATAAGAGGAGCCGCATTGTGAGTGGCGAGTCACCGTCTGCCATATTTCATACAATCTGAGACATTGTTGGGGCAGACGCAGGAGTCTCTTTCAATAGCCCATTCCAAACCAACCACAAAAGATGAAACAAGCCAAATTTATTTAAATTTTTACTCTTATCTCTTATAATCTTTTCAGCAGCCGGCTTCTATTCGTTAAAACCATTATTACTAAATTCGTAAAGATCAGGTGGCAGTCGAAATACCTTAAACTAGTGCAAACATATTAATGTTTTTGTAACAGCTACACTAGTCACAGAAGTCTGGTCATATACTGGGCATGTGCATTGTCGATACAATTTTATTTTTAAAAATTCGCCATGGTAACACATGGTACACCTCAAATTGAGTCTTAATGCTTGAAAACATTGCGTTGCTTAACTATAATATGGAATTGTGTATTATTTTATTTTATCATTTTAATATGAGTTAATTTAGCTCGAAGTACGAGTATATATATTACTGCCATGGTTTACTTGGTGGAAAACAATTTGATTTGCCGATTAGAATCCAATGCTCAGAATCTCTGCATTTCCTTCAACAAATATTTCACTAACTAATAATTTTAATTCTCTGTCTTCTTAAATCTATCTTTGCAACGAATAACACACGGTTAGCCAGTACCAGTAAACTAATACGTTCCAACTTCTCAGCCAACGATAATGCATTCTTCTTTTTCAAATCTGAGGTTCCTGCGTCTGAGCAAATGGCATATACAATATGTCTTCACCAAAATGCATTAGGTTTTTGTTATTTATATTAGTCTTCCGTCATTATTATGTTCATCATGCTCAGCTTTCTATGGCCCATACTCCCTTTCTTCTAGAATTATAGGTGTGAAGGAGAGATATTCTTCTAACTAACATATTATTATAAAAGGTGATGAGATTTACCACTTCTGAATCCATTTAGGATTTGATCTTCTGTTTTCTTTTGTTGGCTTTTGTTAGCACGTATCATTTTTGTAACTTCCGTCAAGTAAGTCTATACATTCTTATCGACGTGTATGTCCAGTAAATACAGACACTAATGGCTGTTAGGAGTTTTTTTAAGAAGTTTTATTTCATGTATTTATACTTTACTGAGTTATAAAATACTATTGATTTTTTAGGTGTAGCTATCGAAGCTATACCTAAAACATGAAGACATATTGAGTTAAAAATATTAAAGCAAGCTAGTAAAAAGTTTAAAGTAACCTTTATTAACCATCTTTTTAATTATTACTTTGACATATTTTATTCATTTATTTGGCGCTCCGCCGACATTGATTTAATATCAAGACACACTATAAAGACATAATGAGTAGAAAATATAAACATATTTAGGTATATATAGGTTGCGTAAGCGATGGTTACAAACAACTCCATTATCATCATTTGGTTTTGACTTAGAACTTAGAAATGAACTTCGTTTAAAATTTTTCATTATTATCGAATTATGTTTTAGACATAATTATTTAAATATAAATTATCGAGTATCATCTATTAATTACGTTCTCTTTTTAATAATATTAAATATAATAATAATCGATGGTTACACCATTGTTTTATGTTCACTCTTTGAAATGCATTGGTACATTTGGTCCCATTAGTTTGTTTGTACTTTTTTATTTCGAGGAGTTTGATAACCATCCAGATATTTTTATTCATACTAGTTTTGCATAAAAAAATAAACGAAAAAAAAGCATTTTATTAGTAGATAGTTAGTAATAATTAACCCTTTTAATAAAAATAAAATATATATTAATAGCATTAAAGGAAGTACATTAAAACCGCCGTTATTAGTTAAGGAAAATCTAATCATTTGTAAATTTCCCAATGATTACTAGATATTAAGTAAAAGTATTTTTAAGCTTTAGGTTATAGCGATTTGAAAATTAAAAAATACTTTATAATTTTCGAATGTTCAGAAATATGAAATATCTAGCCATGCGACCAAAGTAATGTTCACAAAGAATGTAGAAAAGAGAATAGTTTTTGTTAATTATTTTCTAATGAAATTCCATATAATAATAACCGCTTAATACGCATAAGTGTAGAACTATAAAACCGTTATCTTCTCGTAAACATTATTGTTTTCTTATAAAGAATATTGTATCTCTAATATAATCTCGATCTCTATAATCGATAATCTCTATTTGTTATTCATACTTTTCTCATTTTTCTGGCAATATATGAATGCCAGGGTGAAAATTTTTTTTGGATGGAACCAGTCATCCATTTTTGTATATTTTCCTAAGAATATAAGCAAGAGCGGGATCACAGAGATGGGATTCTTTGTTTACAAGACGGATCCCAGTCTGAAGAGTAAGCCTCATGTGCTTGTATTTCCACACTTAATGGCTCAATAGTTTCTTGACCCTTGTTGCTATGTATAATGATGCATTATTTTGGAGCAAAATGACTTCATCTTTTTATATTCCGTTCGTTTATTAAATAATAAGACCCTTGTTGCTATGTATAATGATGCATTATTTTGGAGCAAAATGACTTCATCTTTTTATATTCCGTTCGTTTATTAAATAATAAGACCCTTGTTGCTATGTATAATGATGCATTATTTTGGAGCAAAATGACTTCATCTTTTTATATTCCGTTCGTTTATTAAATAATTCCCAATGTAATTTGGTCATTTGGTGTTAGTAGGGGTCAAAGCCGTGTGGTATCCGGCTGAATAGAATAGTACCACCCTCATTTCTTACCGAGGTGTCGTAAAAGGCGACTAAGGTAAGTCGACCCGCCGTGTGGTATCTGGTTTAGTAGAATAGACCAACCTCTTTCTTACCGAGGTGTCGTAAAAGGCGACTAAGGTAAGTCGACCCACCGTCTGGTATCCGGTTTAGTAGAATAGACCACCCTCTTTCTTACCGAGGTGTCGTCAAAGGCGACTAAGGTAAGTCGACCCACCGTGTGGTATCCGGTTTAGTAGAATAGACCACCCTCTTTCTTACCGAGGGGCCGTTAAATACGAGTGAGGTAAGTTGACGTCAGGCAGGTGGCTGATCTGAAAAACGCAGTCAAATCATGTGACAGCATGTTTATAACATGTTGTGCCGACCCCACTTAGAGTGGAATAAGGGCAGGAATATGATGGTGTTAGTAGGGGTCAGTATTAACGGTTTTCCCAAGTTAAACAGCTTATGATTGAGAACAACCTCCTGATCCTACATACAGGTTGTTTTTTCCAAAACGATTCGATCTATGGCGGATGTTAATGATTTACCTGGATTGACCAATGATTAACGTCACTTTGAATCTATCTTCATCACTCGTAAAATGAGCATCATTTCATGAGTAGTTTTCTTTTCTCTTGCTACCTGCTATTCAGTTCACGTAGAACCCATTTTCCTACTTTCAGAATTGTGAATCTGAATTTTACCGAAAGTTAAATCATCTTTCTGCATTATCTTCAGAGGTTCCGCAAGATCTTACTGAGTTTCTTCATCCAATAAGATTCTTCTTGCAATAATAATGTTTGTGAACTTTTTCTATATTTTTCCATGCTCTTCACTTCGCATGTCAAAATCATCACTTTTAAATCATTTGGATCCATTCGAAATACTAAATACACTTGCATTTTCACTGCAGCTTTGGCTAGCATTGGATGCGGTTGCGCAGCAGTTATTTAAGGATGTTTACACAAAAAAAATGCTATTGGCTAATCGTAGTTTGTCATTCTATATTCTATAAAAATTATATATTCGATATCTTTAAAGTTAAAGATATACCGGAATACAGAACCTGGGTTTTTATGTTCAAAGTCTTTGAGAGATGTTAGAGGAAGAATATTTTAGAAGCGGCGTTAAGGTTATCGAACTTATAGCTGGCACCACTTCACGGAAATTACGGTTTTATACTTCTTCGCTTTTGCTTCATTGTGGTAACCCTTTTTATGGTATTATTTTGAAATTTTTGATAATCATCTATAGATCTTTATTGACAACAATATATAGTTAGAAAAAAAATAAAAAAAAACAAAAAAAGTAGGTATATTGAGAGCATTAATGAAGTGTTATTAACTCCTTTATTAGTTAAGGGAAATGTAATCATTTGTACATATCCCTGATGATTACTAGATATTAATTAAAGTTAGGTAATACCACTCTGAAAACTCCAAAATGAGTACTTAGATTATGTAATCTGCATATTTTAAATATATATTTTTTTAACCCACTCTTGTCTTAGGTTTACAAAAAATAATTAAGTGCCATGTATTCATTTATGTTTCTTTGATAAAGTTCAATATAATATTAATAAGTATGTTCGTACATGTGATAACCACCCACCAATGTTTGACAAAAGTTTAGGATTTTGCTACATTTAGTTCATAAAAGTTTTAGATAAATTCTCTTTTTAATACCATTTTAAATTTAAACTTCGTAACATTTCGGTCGTTTAATAAATTTCTAGAAATACCGTTGTTACTACATGCATATATTTTTCTAGATATCTTAATTAAAAACAATATAGTTAAATAAAAAAATTAAAAAAACCACAAAAACACCATTTAATTAAAGGATAAAGAGCCTTTATTAGTTAAGATAATCTAATCATCTGTATATTTCGCAATGATTACTTTATATAAAATGAATAAAATAAAAAAAAATTATAGTTGTAGGTAACATCACGCTGCTAAGAAAGGTATAAATTATTCATAATTAAAAGCTAGTACTTAATAAAAAATTTAAAAAAAATAAAAAAAAATAAAAAGTAGGGTTAAGGAACTGATTATGAAAAATCGCCTTTATTAGTTAAGGTAATATATATATTCATGAGTACATTATCTGTTATATCTTAGCCTGCGTCTGCCTGTAGGATATAACTAGCCTTTGTCTTTTTTATAAGTAGGTACATAAGTGCCTCAACCGTTAAAATTTAAAATATATACGTATAGTTTTGAATAAAAAAAAATAACAAAAAAAATTGTCGTTATACTTTAACCAGTACTTTAAAGTATTTATAAATAGCTCTATCTTTGCATTCGTCTATGTGGCTGGGAAGAATTAACCACCCTCATTTCTTACCGAGGTGTCGTAAAAGGCAACTAAGGTAAATCGACCCGCCGTGTGGTATTCGGCTAAGTAGAATAGACCACCCTCATTTCTTACCGAGGTGTCGTAAAAGGCAGCTAAGGTAAGTCGACCCGCCGTGTGGTATCCGGCTGAGTAGAATAGAACACCCTCTTTCTTACCGAGGTGTCTTAAAATATGACTGATGTAAGTTGACGGCAGGCAGGCGGCCGATCTTAAAATACAAGGCCAAATCATGTGACAACATGTTGTGCCGACCCCACTTAGAGTGGGATAAGGGCAGGAGGACGATGAACAACTTTTTGACAGTAACATGGATTAGAAAAAATTGTGATTATAATCACAATTTTTTAATTCATACAACATTAACCGATTCATTTATGATTTGAATGTATGTATGGGTAAGCATTTAACTCCTAAAAACTTATGTTTAGGATAATCTATCATTTAACCTACTTAACTTTTATCTTATTTTTCGCAATGAAATGAATTATACGAAGAGATCTTTAATATATCTTTTCAATCATAAGTGGAAACAACTAAACAACACTCGTTAGGCCCGCAGGGCAGCTTGTGGCGAAGCTGTTGGTGAGTAGCGACACCACGGACCCGAGTGCTCCTGGGACCTTACACGGGTCCCACCTCCGTGCTGGCCGAGACCGGCTGGCGCGGAGTGGAGTTCGCTAGAGCGAAACATCAGCTCAAGGGTGGAGTAGTGGACCCTTACAGCCGCTTACGATCGTGTTGCTCCTCTGTCGATAGACATCTGCGATAAGAGGAGCCGCATTGTGAGTGGCGAGTCACCGTCTGCCATATTTCATACAATCTGAGACATTGTTGGGGCAGACGCAGGAGTCAATAGCCCATTCCAATAGCCTATTCCAAACCAACCACAAAAGATTACACTGAATTAACCCAAATTTATTTCAATCATTTATCTCACTATGATTTCAATACGGTGATAAGTTTTTCACATACTTTGGAAAGGTCTCTTTCCAACTCATATCCGTTTGCATTTATAAATTACCTCACTAGAGACGCAATTCAAATATAGGTTTAAGTCGGCAGGGCAGCATCATCAGATGTTGTTGGTGAGTGACGAAACCACGATCCCGAGTTAAGATGCATTATGAGATGGTGATATCGTAGAACTAGGCTAAAGCCCCCTAGTTGTACATTTTTATGGCAGATGCAGAGGGCTATCTATAGCTAATTTTAAGAATATTGATAACACTACAATAGTCAAAAATTTTAAATTATTGACCTTACCATCATTTCAATACTATGATAAATTTTTGTCTAACTTCATAAAGGTCTCTTTGTGATAAACTCATATTTGTATGTCTTTTCGAAATACCGCGCTAGACAAGCAATTCAAATGTAGGTTTAAGTGCCGCAGGGCAGCTTCATCAGAAGCGGTTGGTGAGTGACGACACCACGGCTCCGAGTTAGGATGCACGTTAGCGCTGGAGATATCGTAGAACTAGGCTTAGGCCACCTAGTTTATACATTTGTATGGCAGATGCGGAGGGCCACTTTCTATCCTTCAACACCCATTTTTTTTTCAATTATTGTTCTTATTATAAATTCATTACGTTGATAAGTTTTAGGTTAATTTCGGAAAGGTCTCTTTTTGTCATAATCATATTCTTATCTATTTATACATTACTGTGCTATATGTCTATTGTAGCAGTTTAATTGTAGGTTAAGGTACCGCAGGGCAGCTTCATAAGAAGCTGTTGGTGAGTGACGACACCAGGGTCCCGAGTTGCGATTATGCGAGTGCGGCTATCGTAGAACTAGGCTTGGACTTCCTAGTCCTACATTATTATGGCAGATGCAGAGGGTCTCTTTCAATAACCTATTCCAAGCCAACTAGGAATGATTAAACTGCTATAACCTTAATTTATTTTCGTTATTCTTCTTACCACCAGTTTAATACGTATTTTGTTAAATGCATATTCTTATGCCTCTTTATATAAGATTTAGGTAAAATAGAATTAGAAACAAATAAAGTTTAGGTTTAAGTCCCGTGGGGGAGCTTCAGAAGAAGCTATTAATGAGTGACAAACATCATGGTCCCGAATAACACTGATGAACGTTAAAGGTGAAGGTAAAAGCAGTGGAAAAAGGACCACGGCCGACTCCGGCCCCTGAGAGATATGCATACGGTGACATCACGCCCTATATTTAAATGTAACGTTCAATCTAGCGGACTCTTCGAACAACAATATTCGCTTATTTCATTTATTAATCTTTCTTCTTATTCAATAATATCATCATTTCTATAAAATATATTCTTTTTTATCAAAATTCAATTATCAGTGAAATTTTTAGTGTTTTCATGGCCTCTGATGTCAGATGTTTGCCCACATTCAATCTAGACCGTCATAAATAGTATAGTTAGAGTTAGGGTGTATTGGATCAACGGATACGCTGGACACTTCCGTTAACTTTTGTCGATACATAATCTCAGTGAAAATAATTTAATTTGAAATAATTAACTGTTGAGATCGCAATCATACAAGAATATAAATTTTGCTTTAAAAAGTTATAAATCTACACATTCCATCGGATATTTACTCTATCTAACATTTCAATTATTTAACGGAAGTCTTAGGTTGATTACGTGATTAAGTTATTCAGACACCACTCACTTTCTGTAATTCATTGTTATAAATCATAATCCGTTGATCCTATTTATCGCGTGAAGCGATGATACCGCGTCGTTGGGCCTAATAATTATCTTTAAGTTAGGGGAGCATTTAGTAATGCTGTTAGAAGTGAAGATACACGGAGTCAACCACTCCACGGAACTTCCTCAGAACCCGCCTCGTTACTAATCTTAATGATTAGCATGGAGGGGAGTGAATTGAAAGATGTTAGGAAGTGTTAAAGCACTTAAATAGCACATATATATAGACCGACTAACGGCAATAGAGTTAAATAAGTATCAGGTATGGTCAAGTACCAACGACATATGTCCCTGATTGTCTACTTGCAAGGTGATAAATATTTAAATCTAATCTCGCTACTATTAATCATGTAGCGTTTGTAACATAGGATAATATAGGTTATTCAGATGTCGGAAACCAAAAAAATATATGAATTATCGCTGTATCTACTATATCAACAGATACTTTGAAGCAAAACCATTTAAAGACTTCCAAAAACGTAAGATTAATAATTTCAACTTGATAAATTAATTATTCGTTTTTAATATCATCACTAGAAAAAAATTATTAGGCCCGCAGGGCAGCTTGTGGCGAAGCTGTTGGTGAGTAGCGACACCACGGACCCGAGTGCTCCTGGGACCTTACACGGGTCCCACCTCCGTGCTGGCCGAGACCGGCTGGCGCGGAGTGGAGTTCGCTAGAGCGAAACATCAGCTCAAGGGTGGAGTAGTGGACCCTTACAGCCGCTTACGATCGTGTTGCTCCTCTGTCGATAGACATCTGCGATAAGAGGAGCCGCATTGTGAGTGGCGAGTCACCGTCTGCCATATTTCATACAATCTGAGACATTGTTGGGGCAGACGCAGGAGTCTCTTTCAATAGCCTATTCCAAACCAACCACAAAAGATTACACTGAATTAACCCAAATTTATTTCTATCATTTATCTCACATACTTTAGCAAGGTCTCTTTCTATTTATTAAATTCATATCCGAACGCATTTATAAATTACCATTGTAAGACATTGTTGTGGCAGATTCCGATGTCTTCTAATTTAAAACCTTATATTAGACATTTAACAAAGTGTAATATTATATTATACATATAATATTACACATTTAACAATAAGACTGCTTTCAATAGTATTTCCATTATACATATTTTATTTTTCAAATCGTCCGTAAATTTAGGTCCGTTTTTCTTAATCACAGTTCTGTAGCCGGTAAACTCTTGATATAAATTATTCTCAATATTGTCATAATACATTTATATTTTGTTTCCGTTAAGAAAACAGTGACATTCAAACAAAATTTACATTTATCGGTTGTCAATTCATCTACCCATTGTTTTCTGAACCTTTTAAATACACCATTACTTCGGATACAATAAAAGACTAACTTAATATCACGGCTATATCCTGAGAACACTCGATTTCTTTGCAGCTCTATTGACAGTGACATTAAGGAAGAAGAAGGAAGCAATTTCCATAGCTCACCCTTGATGAGATATGGTGAATAGCTCTTTAGAATTTCCTAATGACATTGTAACGGTTTACTAAAGGCATGCTAATCTATAAAAATCTAAACTGTCTAATCTTTATCGTTTATCTTTTTAACAATCTAATTACAAGAGGTGCGAACGTTGTCAAAGTTTTCTTAACGTTAATGAAATGTGAAAGTAACATATGGACATAACTAAATTAAATGTTTGCCTTTGAATTAATCATGAATGTAAATAAATTGTCATGTATGCATGCATGCATAAAATTTTACCGGCTTCCAAGTTATTTAAAACGTCACGGATTCTATATGCTTCGTAAATCAATACTGCTCTTTATGCTTGCGAAATTACAAAAATCTATAGAAAACATTAATTCATCAAATATAATAACCACAGTTACAGTTAATAAACATTATGGAGGATTTTATAGGATAACACCAATAGTTTTTAAGTGATTAATGTAATAGGGGTAAATAACGAAATATTTAATCTAAGTAGTCTATAATCTATAATGGTATAAAGTAGATTTTTGATAAAAAAAAATTAAAAAAAAAACAAAAAAAATATTTAATTCGTATATTAGCATATTTATATTAGCTTAGGTCGTTCGGGAGTTAAAAGCAGTAAATCAATGAAGTAACATTGCATATACTATATCGCAAAACGTTCTCCTCGAAACTGGTTCTTATCGGTAAGAGCTTTCCGACCAGCTTTATTGTAATATGACGATTCGAATATGCTTGTAAAAGCCTATTTGACTTTGAAAATCAAATCTGTTGCGTACGTAATCATCCCTTAAACATTTCATTTTCTCATTTAAATGTATTACATTTAATTATTTACGAGTACCTTAATCGTATGGATTCAAATGAACTATCTTATTCATTAATTCATGCATAGATTTTATCTTTTAAAACGTTTTCGTAAAATGCCTCGCATCCATACATCCCTAATAATCAAAAATGTTATATATTGCATACTTCTAATCAATCTCTCATAATAATTACTGCAGTATGAAGAGTTCATAGAAATTATTACAACACGTTTCTTTTTGCATCTCGTTTTGTTGTGACTTTACTACATCATCTTTATCATATTCAAAATCATTGTTCTCCTCACTCATAACATCCGAGAAAAATTGCCCTTTGCCAATAAAATAGACTAAATTTTGAAATGATATTTTTTATAATGTAGAAAATAAACAAATACTGCTGTATATTCTGGCACATAGTACGATGGGCGTCGGGTTTCCAAAGTACTGAATTGGCGATCCCATGAAAAATTCAGCGTTGGTAGACCCTCTACTAGTTAGACAACATAGAAATGGTTACGGAGAGCAGCTGGATCCAAACGACACAGGTGATGTCGCGAAAAATACCAACGTTTTCATGTGACATCGCTCGATAATGCAATACTAATGAAACGTGCCATTTAAAAAACAAAATTTGCCGATTTGTTACTTCATTGAATTACTTTAAAATATATAAAAGCAGCTAAGCTTAATAGCTAGCTGGAAGCATTAAAAAGCAAGATTCGAAACTAAGTATAAGGTAAGGTTAGTCTAGAATTCTGTTACTTCGTGCTACAGTCAAAAGATTGAAAGTAATCTACTATTGCTTTTACTGCTTTACTATACTCTCCAGTTTCTCCCTCTTCTCGTACTCTCTTTCCCTTAAGTCTTCGGTCCTGTCTCTCCGTTATCCTCCATGTCTGACCTCGAAACTCTCCTCAACTTTCTCTCTTTCCTCCCTTTCAATCCTTTTTAGTCAATCGTATATTTGTGGAAGAACTGAAATAATTACAATACAAAGCCGAAGTAACTTAATTTAAATTACCTGTTAAGTAAATATTGATTGTAGCGGAATACTCATTGGCAAAGCGTTCAGCGGTCTATTGAGCGTACAGGCGCCTTTTCTCAAAAAAGTGTATCTAAAAATAACTAGGTACATATTTGAATTAATTTAAAATAGGCTATAATTAGTTTTGGTCATTCGTAAACGTTCAGAAATTAAGCTTACCTTCAATTAGTATCTTTCTGTTCGATTTTCTCTTGTCTCTGGACATTACAATAAAGAACTTTTTTAGATATCGGACCGATTGCAAAATAATTATATAAACTATTAGCATACAAAACTTAACAACACGTATTATAAATGATATTCTTTAACAACGATATATGATTCGTTTCTTTAAGCTATTCGGGGTAAGAAAATACTATTAATAAATATCAAAAATCGCAATTTCTAGAAAAAGAACTCATTATTATCTAGAACTGTATTGACAATTTACTGCATATTCTAGCAGCTATTTTCAAATTTATACCTGAAATTTTCAGATAAAACAAAATTGTGACCCTAATTTTTCTGTGATTTGTCATTTTCTATTTTTTTTACCACACTTAAATAACATATTGTCAATATCAATAGCTTTTATCATTAAGTAATTAAGTTTACGTTAAAATTTTCACAATTAAGTTTGATAATAGAAAAAGTATTCTCTTATCACGAAGGAGCGATTACGTGTAATTTTAGGCAAGCATTAATTAAACGTTCAGTTTAATTAACACCAGAACTATTACTATAAAACAACATTGAATCTTAATACTTTACTAAAATAAATATAAAACACGCTACTTACTACTGAGTAATTATATACTTCATGAAAATATGCATCACTTCGTTTGTAGCTAATAAAGTCATTAATAAAACCATCATCCTGCCCTTATTCCACTCTAAGCGGGGTCGGCACATGTATTAAAAATGTTGTTACATTTGGCTAGGTATTTAACGACCGACCGCCTACCTGAAAAACAAACATTTTCAAAATTATGCCTGATTCCTAATTTTTCGTATTGTCTTATTTAAAGTTCTTCGATACTTCAAAATTAACTTTAATATTGTTTAACTTCAGTAAGTTTTTATTCTATACATTTATGATGATTTAATTAAAACGATTACTGTTACAAACTTAAAGAAAAGTAAATGTCGATTTTCACATTAATCCCACCATTATATTTATCCTCTACGATTAAAACTAACAATGATCAAATACTTTATTATAACGTTAATGACTTTATTATGTAATCACGAAGGTAGCTTTTGGTAATCAAAAAACAGCGCTCAATGAAGAGCCTAAGTGCTCAATGCCATCCCATTGAGTTAATGTTACATACTTATAATATAAACGAAATGTAAAATAAGATTTATGTTAGAAAAGCAGTTAAATGCCTTTCTTTAAACACCAAGAATGCGAATGAAGCACTTCGTTTCTTCCATTCCAAAAATCATCGCTCAGATGCGGCCTTTGAATCACTCCGAAATTATAGGAGCTATTCGCAGAAGCATGATTGAGCAAAGTTTGTACGGTTTAAGATCACTTTCCATCAAACGTGATTCCGCGGCGTTTATGTTTGTCAAATATGAAAACTATCGCTGAAGCGTGATTTTCACATAAAGGAAATGTTGGTGTAATTCGATACAAACTATAAAATAAACCGTAAGGTAATTTATCTACTAACTAATAAACGTTTTCAGACGTCTATCTGGCAAGTAGAAAACCCTATGGTTTGCGACATCTTTAGTGTCCAGTACTACCTAAAGCTTCGAGCTTGCTCTAAAGGTAATTTTTGAGATGCTAAAGTTGTTTTGTTAACATGCACTGGGTCTTGAATTAGATTTAGTAAATTTCATACAGGAAAACGTGAAATTTACAGATAGCATTAGCAGCAGTGACTACTAAGCGCTCTCTCTATTTCTATCTTCCTGTATTAGGAATGCAAATGAAGCAATTCGTTTCTTTTGCATTCCAAAGAGCATCAGTCAGATGCGATCATTGAAATACTCCGGATCGACTGGAGGTTTCACAAAAGCATAATCGAGCCACGTTTGTTCGGTCAATTATTACATCATCACCTTCTGTCAAATGTGACTGCGCGGCGTTTATGTTGTCAACTAAGATACACTAACGCTTGAGCGTGATTTTCACATCGATGAAATGGTGATGTAATTCGATACAAACTATTAAAAACCTATAAGGTTATTTCTTTACTAACTAATGGACGTTTTTACGACGTCTATATGGTAAGGGGAGCACCTTATAGTTTGCGTCAACTTAGTCTCCAATATTACCCTTAAGCTTTGAGTTTAAACTAGAGGTAATTTTTGGAGATGCTTAAGTTGTTTTGTTGAGATGTAAAGGGACTTGAATTAGATTTAGTGAATATCATATAGGAAAACGAGAAATTT
This sequence comes from Morpho helenor, assembly GCA_029227775.1. Taxonomy (NCBI): domain Eukaryota; kingdom Metazoa; phylum Arthropoda; class Insecta; order Lepidoptera; family Nymphalidae; genus Morpho; species Morpho helenor. The sequence goes on from JARGCU010000030.1 coordinate 16,471,630, forward strand.
ATTGATAGCATTAGCAGCAGGGACTGCTAAGCGCTACCTTTATTTCCGTCTTCCTGTATCAGGAATGCAAATGAAGCAATTCGTTTCTTTTGCATTCCAAAGAGCATCAGTCAGATGCGATCATTGAAATACTCCGGATTGACTGGAGTGTTTCACAAGAGCATAATCGAGCCACGTTTGTTCGGTCAATTATTACATCATCACCTTCTGTCAAATGTGATTACGCGGCGTGTATGTTGTCAACTAAGATACACTAACGCTTGAGCGTGATTTTCACATCGATGAAATGGTGATGTAATTCGATACAAACTATTAAAAACCTATAAGGTTATTTCTTTACTAACTAATGGACGTTTTTTGCGACGTCTATATGGTAAGGGGAGCACCTCATAGTTTGCGTCAACTTAGTCTCCAATATTACCCTTAAGCTTTGAGTTTAAACTAGAGGTAATTTTTGGAGATGCTTAAGTTGTTTTGTTGAGATGTAAAGGGACTTGAATTAGATTTAGTGAATATCATATAGGAAAACGAGAAATTTATTGATAGCATTAGCAGCAGGGACTGCTAAGCGCTATCTTTATTTCCGTCTTCCTGTATCAGGAATGCAAATGAAGCAATTCGTTTCTTTTGCATTCCCAAGAGCATCAGTCAGATGCGATCATTGAAATACTCCGGATTGACTGGAGTGTTTCACAAGAGCATAATCGGGTCACGTTTGTTCGGTCAATTATTACATCATCACCTTCTGTCAAATGTGATTGCGCGGCGTGTATGTTGTCAACTAAGATACACTAACGCTTGAGCGCGATTTTCACATCGATGAAATGGTGATGTAATTCGATACAAACTATTAAAAAACTATAAGGTTATTTCTTTACTAACTAATGGACTTTTCACGACGTCTATATGGTAAAGGGAGCACCTTATAGTTTGCGTCAACTTAGTCTCCAATATTACCCTTAAGCTTTGAGTTTAAACTAAAGGTAATTTTGGGGATGCTAAAGTTGTTTTGCCGAGATGTGGACCGTTTATTTTGAAAGTGGTGTAAGTCCATTTTCTTTTGTTTCGAGAAAATTAAAGGTTACTATATATGTTACTAGGTCTGGCATTGTTTCTATTTTTTTATCAACATTTAATTTGTTTATATAAATTCGTTTATGGCTAATTAGACTATGATAACATATATTTATATGCTGTAAATGGACTCACAACCACGGGGGCGCTGTGTCCCTTGAAACCGCGGGAAACAGCTAGTATAAAATAAATGAAAAATAACAAAACACTGATCGGCATCCATCTGCTATGCCACCTACCTCTGTCAATTGGACTTACACCACTTTCATATATCGATGATTATACAATTTCATTTACCGACCGATTTTAAGTTGTACAAAACATGGGCTTTTTTAGAAATTAAATACCTACTAGACATACATAAAAAAATTACATTAAATTAAGCATGAATTACGTGTTAACTCATTTTTTTTCAAAAATGGACTTACACCACTTTTAAAATAAACGGTCCATGTAAAGGTACTTGAATTAGATTTAGTAAATATCATATAGGAAAACGAGAAATTTATTGATAGCATTAGTAGCAGTGACTACTAAGCGCTATCGCCATTTCCGTCTTCCTGTGTGAGGAATGCAAACGAAGTAATTCGTTTATTTTGCATTCCCAAGAGCATAATTGCTCCACGTTTGTTCGGTTAAAATAACATCAGCACCTTCTATCGAGTGTGGTTGCGCCGCGTTTATGTTTATCGGTTATGATAAACTAACGCCTGAGCGTAATTTTTTACACTACTGAATGGTGCAATCCGATACAAACTATTAAACAACCATAAGATTATTTTGCTACGTACTAATGGACGTTTTCGCGACGTCTATCTGACGATTGGCATACCTTATTGGTTGCGACGACTTTAGTGCCAATATTAACCTAAAGTTTTGAGCTCAAACTTTAGGCTATTTTTGAGATGCTAAAGTTGTTTTTGAGATGTAAAGGGACTTGAATTAGATTTAGTAAATTTCATACAGGAAAACGAGAAATTTATGTATAGCATTAGTAGCAGCGTCTTCTAAGCGCTATCTCTATTTCCGTCTTCCTGTGTTAGGAATGCAAACGAAGCAATTTGTTTCATTTGCATTCCCAAGGGCACAATTGCCACGTTTGTTCGATTAAAATACCATCATCACCTTCTATCGAGTGTAATTGCGCCGCGTTTATGTATATCGATTATGATAAACTAACGCCTGAGCGTGATTTTCACATTGATGAATGTGTAATTCGATACAAACTATTAAACAACCATAAGGTTATTTCGCTACGTACTAATGGATGTTTTCGCGACGTCTGTCTGACGATTGGAACACCTTATGGTTTGTGACAACTTTAGGGCCAATATTAACCTCAACCTTTGAGCTCAAACTAAAGGTTATTTTGGTGATGCTAAAGTTGTTTTGTTGAGATGTAAAGGGACTTGAATTAGATTTAGTAAATTTCAAAAAGGAAAACGAGAAATTTACGGATAGCATTAGTAGCAGTGTCTACTAAGCGCTATCTCTATTTCCGTATTCCTGTGTCAGGAATGCAAACAAAGCAATACAAGCAGGAATGCAATTTCTTTTGCATTCCTAACAGCATCAGTCAGATACGATCATTGAAACACTCCGATTGGCGAACATTGACTGGAGTGTTTCGCAAGAACATAACTGAGCCACAAACGCCATGAATTAGATTCAGCAAAGCTCATTACTCAAAACGAATACAAGTTACCCTCTTATAGCACGGTTTCTTATAACATGGTTTCCTTATAACACAATTTGTAAACGGCAAACCCTCCGTTAACACGAATTCCTATAACATAGTTTCGTTAAAGCATGATAATAGAAATACAAGCCCTTCGCGGTACGAAGGCAAAAATTCAAAAGGGCGCTGCAAAACTCTCTAGCTCCATACCGCGAAACATACATACATACAACGACCTTATAAGAACCAAGAAGCAAAGTTCGATTACAGTTTTTTTTAAGGGGAAACATACAAAAAAATTAAATAGAGAAAAAGTTCTGAAAGTGACTATCACTTTCAGAACCGATGGTGATTTATGGTTCGACCGAAAAAACGTTCTCGTCTGCTCAGTGATAATGGAGAAATTCAGTAAATTAAGATTAAAATATATATATTTATAAATTTCTACTTTGTGTTGTATATGCATTTATATTTTTAATAAAAGTTAAGTTTTTTCGTATAACGTAACGCCCTTTTTGTCTAGCTCTGGGTTTCAAACTACACGATTTTACGCAACATGGCTTTTTCTAGGAACCCTAATAACCGTGTTATAGGAGGGATACCTCTACTTTATGTAGCCAGAATTAGCAGCTACTACAAAATGCTATCAAAATTTCCAACTTTCTCTCTCCTTAAGCTTTTTACTTATATACGAAATAGGAAACTAGATGGTGCGATATATATTTGCTATATGTGTATTATTCGACCAAAACTAAAATGCTGGTGACGTGACGACACTGGGAGCGTAGGAAGATTGATTTCTTTGGGCCTACAAAACAATATAACGTTAAATAAAAAAAAAGTTGATTCATAAATTACATTCGTTTGAGCACTTTCAAGGCCTGGAAAACTAAATTTGTCGAATTGCCACCGGTTTAGTAGGCCTAACGAAGTTTTAATTGAAATTAAAACTTATTGACATATCGTGGGCATAAATGCAAAATTCAATAGTTTCAAATTGCAATTTAGCGTTGAAAAACTATATTTTGGCAGTTTTTTACAGAGAAACTAATTAAATAATACTCTGGAATGTTATTTTTATGGAATTATAATAAATTAATCAAAAAATTAACGTTCAAAAATGTCATTTAATGAGTATATGTTACTGCCCACGGTATACTTTACTTTATATTTACTATTATAAAATGGTTCTTAATTTTTTTATATTTCTGAGATTTAGGTAACCATTATAGGGATGTAAGAAAAGATTTTTCTATATTATTTTGTATCAATAATTATAACTATACTTAAGGCTTTCGCACGTTAAGGCGAACTGCATCGCAACGTATTGTATTAACAAAAACTCAACTTTGACGGTTATTTTTTGTATCGGTAATTCAATGCAAATTTTTATCCGATTCGTTTATAAAATCACTACCTAACTTATCCTTCAACATACAACATTTTTGGAACATAGTGTGTTGGAGTACTTGCTTTGCGATGCCATTCGCTTGTGGTATGCACCTACTTTTAGTGTTTATATACAGGAAAAAGGAAGACTGACAAAAAATATTTTTGAAATATTCTTAAGATTGTACTAGTTTGACTGGTCGTCGCAGAAAAGGGTAACACGCGGGTACTTTTAATGGAAGCGAATGAGAGCATGGCATCTCATTCTAAATAAGCATTTTGGTCGAATAATACGCACTGTTTGATATTAATCATAGGTATGTATAAGTTTGTGATCATTTGCGTACCCATGAATCTCTATAAATACTCTTTTAACTTGCTTATCATACTTGCTTAGCAAAAATGAGCAGCATAAAAACGAGCATCGAACTTATCGATGCACGTAATATATATCTATTGTCCGCAGGCAATCGCAAATATAGACTTGGACTAAATTTGCTTTCAAATATGACCTTCTATCTTGTTTAAAACATGATTGGATAAAAATCTCTACTCTACTCTACTCATTTTAAAGGTCTATTATGCTTGCGGACTTAATACGTTTTTTTGTAATTATGTTATTCAGGTGTGGAGATATTAATTATGTAAGCCATGTTTTGTGTATTTATGATGAATGATCGTAGTAAAAGTATCTCCATATAAACGCTATCATTCTTTGAACAAAATTTTGGAATTTATGTCGTTTTAAAAAATATGAAATAGAAGCAAGATTAAGAAATTTGACATAAAATCATCTAAGAAATAACGACAATGCTTTTAGCTTGAATAAATAAAGTTGAAAATTGGAGTTCTTTTACTATGGTGATTCAGATTCAAGGTTTTAAAAAAATATACTGTGAGGGCAAATTATTGTTATATTTCGTTTGATTGTTTATATTAAACATATTAAACATATTACTTATAACTTATTATATATATTTTAAATTTTTATCAATTATAAAAATGTCAGAAAAACCAGATGTTAATTTTGATATGTTGTTAAATACAATTTTATTTTGAAAATTCGTTTCATTTAACCCTTGATACCCTTATCAACTAATAATGATAGTTTGTATTAATAAAATAAAATTAAAGACATGCATGATGAAAAACTTATGTTCCTGATTGAATGTCACTGCCGGGCATAGGTCTCTTGTCTCTGTTTTTGGAGAGAAGGATTGGAGCTAAGACCTACCACGCTTCTCCAATGTGCATTGGTAGGTTACACAAATATCCAGAATTCTCTAGAGATATGCAGGTTTCCTCACGATGTTTTCTTTCACCGAAAAGCGTGTGATAAATTGCAATTATCAGTTAGACACATAAGTTTTAACAGAAAAACTCATTAGTGTCCCGGGTTTGAACCCGTGACCTCCTCGAAAGAGACACGATGTTACCGCTGGGCTATCACTGCTTCCACACAAATTGAATTTAACAAGCGTTTTTTGTAACGGAAAACATTGTGAAAAACCTACATAAGTAAAAAAATTCTCGGTATAAGTGTAAACTACTCTCATCGGAAAAGTGTGGTGGGGTCTTAAGCTCAGACCTTTCTCTTCAAAAAGGGTAGAAGAAATTTTTGGCCTGCAGTAGGATAGTAGTAGGCCGGGACAAGCCAAGTATATCGCTAAATTAATGTAACGCACGAAAAATTTCGAAGCCATGGCGCAAACTATTTTGGCTTGGCAAAACATACGTCATTACCACACCACTCATAAGCCAAGCACACGACACGTTAGCTTAACTCACGACTTAGTTTAAACAACAACGTCAACAACAACAACACACACACAACGTCTAAACGTTGATATTATCGTATACGTAATTTTTTAAATACATAAAAATGCAATAAAAATTAAAAAAAAACGATTTTATCTGGTGTACAGAATTTCAGACCGCCCGTTACCCAAATGAGCTATCATGACTTTACAATTGACGTAGTACTATGCTTCCTCATAAAATTATAGTACCGTATCTCAGTGCCCGAAAACAGGGAAATAATAATCGATTTATCTCCCCCCCCCCCCTCAACGATTGTTTTGAAATTCAGCATGTAGAGAGTTGTGTCTTGTCTTGACGAGGCTCGAGCGACTATATACATGTGTATATATATATATATATATATATATATATATATATATATATATATATATATATATATACATGTATATAGTCGCTCGAGCCTCGTCAAGACAAGACACACATGGCCCAACAAGACACACGCCTTCACCACACCATACATTAACCCAGCACACGACACGTTAGCTTAGCTCACAATCTAGATATCACCATCTAATAGTCGCTCGAGTCTCGGCAAGAGACTGACACTCAACTCAACTGAAAAGCGTATAGAGTACAAGTGAAAAAGGTCAGTACATGCAACAGTACACTCGTTAGCCCAGAATATCAAGAGAGCCAGGGAATGAGACTCTCTAAGAAGCACTTTTTAGGTAGCCGCGAGCGTCATCTCTCGGACAGCATAGGACGACAAATTAGTTTTATATAATTATTCCACTAGATGTCGCAAATAATACACTATAATATATATGTATGTCAAAATCAAATCTTTCATAAAAATATGTTGCTTGCGTGAACTCATAAAAATAGGTTAAACAGGTAAGTTATATAATTAATTAAAAAGTATTGTTAAACAATAACATTCGTAACACGAGGTCAGAAATTGGCTAAACTCATTTGCGTGGTTAGAGTCTACACAAAATCTCCGTTTTAGCACCAAAAGAACATCTAAGAGGTTCTAACACAGAGATAAATTCTTAGTTAATGTATAAGTATATAAAAGCCAAGTCCAATAAGCCTCTCGTTATATTTTCCTAAAATCGTTAAAATCTTCTACGACGCACAATTCTAAGCCTTTCCTTAAAATCCTCGCTGGTTTTATTTGTATTGAAGTCCGTATCACTCTCGTTATTTATTGTGATACTCTTACTTATAGTCCTGCCTATAGCTCCCTTACTCTAGTATAATAACACTATGTTTCATGGTCTGAACCCCATCCTATTCTACTAATATTATAAATGCGAAAGTTTGTGAGTATGGATGTATGCTTGTTACTCTTTAACGGCGAATCCGATAAACCAATATCGATGAAATAGGGCACAATTATACTTTATACACCGGAATAATATATGCTACGAATTCCTGTTAATTCTACAGGAATAGGATGACACTAAAAAGCGTCATCTATTATCAATCTATCTCGCTATAATAGTTGAAGGTAGTAAAGTATAAAGGAACAACAAGTCAAGTTAAAAAACTTTTTATACTCTACTGATAACCGTTGAGGAGTTCTTCGTCTGGAATCAATCTTGGCAGCATCAGGTCACGCTTATCATAAACATGCATTGTCATCGGGACTGGACCATTATGTAAAATTTCAAATCGGAACCCCGGGAAGTGGGTTCAATTTAACTTGCAAGATTCCTTCACCTTCACATACACGTCGTGTGGTATGCGGCTGAATAGAATAGTACCACCCCCCATTTCTTACCAGGGTGTCGTAAAAGGCGACTAAGGTAAGTTGACCCACCGTGTGGTATCCGATTTAGTAGAATAGACCACCCTCTTTCTTACCGAGGTGTCGTAAAATACGACTATGGTAAGTTGACGTCAGGCCGGCGGCCGGTCGTAAAAACGCAGCCAAATCATGTAACAGCATGTTTATAACATGTTGACCGACCCCACTTAGAGTGGGATAAGGGCTGGAAGATGATGATGATTCCACCTTCACATACATACAAAGCACGTTAAATAAAAGCTTTTAAAAATGAAAGGCATGTTGTAGTTTACGTAATATATATTTGACATCGAATTTTTAAAACAGCGACGTTTTCATATTAAGTGGGTAGCCTAAATAATTATTGACAATTTTATTTCTAGACTAATTTTAAAATCACTAGGAGTGAGTCGTTGTCTTTTATCACGATATATTAATAGTCTTTGGAGTTCTGAATAATAACCCTTTTTGTGCAAATATTTTTTTACTCTTCAATTAACCTTTGGTAAAATAAAGTCAAATTAATGAAGTTCTATTAAATAATCTTAATTTAAAATGTAACATTGAATTTTAAAAGCTGGTTTCCGAACGATATGGAAAACCAGCTTTTAAGCTTGTCTATGTTTTTAGAATAAAAAAGATTCTCCTTCAATAAATGTAGGAACGTTATAAATAATAATAAAGTTAAACATTTCAGTTTTAACACAACGGTATCGACTATATGACTTTTTATGACAAATATATAGTTATTTATTTATTTGCGTATTTTACTATTAAGTAACTAATATTAAAAGTAATAATATAGCAGTTTTTTTATTAATAATGCATCGTCATTTAAATATCTATTATTTAAACCTTAAATTAACCTGGTTTTTCTTATGTTATTAACTTTATTGCGAAGTAATTTAAATTTTCTAAAGAATACAAAAAAAAACATAATTTCAAAATATTGAACAATTTTAATTGGTTCAAATTAAAATTTCAAACAATTTTAATTTAAACACTGCTTGTAATTTAACACTGCTTATAATTTCAACACTGCTTGTAATTTAAACAATGCTTGTAATTTCAACATTGCTTGTAATTTCAACATTGCTTGTAATTTAAACAATGCTTGTAATTTAAACACTGCTTGGTTGTAATTTAACACAGTGTTTTAATTTAAACACTGCTTGTAATTTGAACATAATTTCGATCTTAATTTGTATACTACATCTATTTTAGTGAAATTAAATAACGATTCTATCATACTAAACAAAACAATGGCAGAGAACCAGCAACGCTCACTCCTAAAAATCACACTCTATATGACTAGAGACGTTAAAATAACATTAATACTATATAACAGGCCCGTCTTAATCCATGGTGCAAGGGGTGCGATGTACTCGGGCTCATCGCGTTGGGGGGGAGGAGGATTATGGTCAAATCTTATAGTTACCATCGATGACTTGGGCGAGGCGCCGCAATGTTGTATTTTAATTTCCATGATTTTTATATTTTTCAACTTTTATTTTTCAAATATAAACATGTAAAGTACTACTTACTACACATCAACACAAAAAAATTTCTCAGAAACTAAGCTAATGAATATTAAGCAACTATATATATAATACATGTATTCTAATAAAAAAAAATAATTGATACAACCATCCATACTAGTTTATCCTTTAAAAAAAAATCAAATATCTAAACGTAGCCTTCGTCGACCAAGTTTACTTGTTTTGCCCAAATTTCATACAAATTATGTCAGAAAAATATTACTTATGCAGGAGCACAATTTTTTAATAAAATACCTTCTAATATCGAAAATGTATTCACGTTAAACTGTTTTAAATCACTTCTCGCAAAATACATATTAGAAAATTACACAGAATAAAAGTTTAAGAAAAACAATGAATAATGAAAAATCTAGTATAACCAAAATAATTTACAGTCAAACGAAAATTGAAACCGTTTAACGAGCAGTGTGCGTAGTGCGAGTTTTTTTAACCTACTCGAGCGCGTTAGCGTAACGCAATTTGTATGGCGCAATTTGTAATATGTATAGCAATCACTAGATGTCGCTGTTGCAGCGTCATACAGATTGGCGCTACGCTAACGCGATCGAGTAGGTTGAAAAAACTCGCACTATGCACACAGGTCTTTTGGTGACCGCCTGTAACTAAATTAGTTAAGAGTTTATGTTCTCATGTAAGTGACCATTCGCTTTTTTTGAGAATAAATGATTTAAACCTAAAGAAAATACTTTCAAAACCTCTTTGTAATGTAAGGGGGATTTAGGCATAGCACCGCTCGCACCCGGGCATCTGATATGCTTAAGACGGACCTGCAATTTAATGTGTGTATGTGAGTAGCTACAGTGTGCTCCGCATACGTTATAGAGTAATATGACCCTGGGTTTCTACCGGGAATAGGCTATGAAGAATCTAAAAGACATTTTAACTATCACACGGGCAATCTAATTACGATGTATGTTATTGCTACAACTGTTTTGCTTCTACATGCACCGTGCAGCTTAGAGTAAAATACTATATTATATACAAACAGCGGCATAAAGTACGCTCTCGTAATGTAAAGGGCGCTGTATGTCAAGAACGCGACCCGGGGTGATGAACAATGAGAAAATGTTAATCAAATTAGTGAAAATTCAGTCCGTTACCATTTTATATGACAAATATTACTGTTTTCATTATAATGATCTATAATAGTTTTCATTATTATGATACTGTTGCATAATGCTTATAACACGAGTGTGTTTTATAGTATCACACGAGTGTTATAAGACTAAGTTATGTACAGTCATACACTACTTTATCTACTCTCATACTATAATACGTAAAACAATATTAATAAAAACTAAACTTTGTTAAAAGATTTTTTAAAGGTCAAATGTTAGCGCCAAGGCGCAAACATCGATTGCGCATGCGTGTTGCGTCGCCGCGGACTCGTTCATTGAAACCTTTTTTTTAAGGTACAGGTTCAACCTCCTTGGTCCAGCTGGAGGTTGTATAGGTGTATCGTTATGATTAAAAAGTTATATTATGATAAAATTATATTATGCAAATTTTTCCCAACCCATAGGATCACTTTTTTTTAGTGGTCTCAATGAGTCATTTATTAAATCCACAATATTACTTCCAAAAATCTTCTCATTGTCTATTATCACTGTACCTTCATCATTCCAATAAAGTTTATTTTTATTTAATGAAATCAAATGTAACAATAATTCAGCTTTTTTAAATATGATTTTGGCACGACATTTAGTATTTCAGTTGTCGTGTAACGTGACTGTTTATTTAAAATATTTGTATCTTTGACTTCGTTTGTTGATGTCTCGGATAATACTAAATTTTTCTCTTCTGCATCATTATTTTTATAATTTTTGTTTTCAATGATATTGTCAGTTATAATTGGTAATTTGATAGGTTGACGATTTTCCTCCGCAAAATGTAGGTATCTTTGTAGAATTTGTAAATATAAAATGCATTTTTCACGATCTTCGATGTTGCTATTTAATATCTTTTGCATTTCCACATCTAATCGAGATTTTCAACATTTGAATGTTGTTTTAAGTTTTCAATTAAGTTTGGTTTTACTAACAACATTTTTTTAGCATGTTCCATTTTAAAATACTGAAGATACTAATCCACTTAAAATAGAACTCAAAATTAAGGGTAAAAATGCTCCTCCTTTCTGTATTAATATATTTTTTCTTAATTTGTGTTTACCCTTGCGAACCAAAGTACGAAGTATACTTTTATATTTTTTTAACTTATTCTTCTGACTATCTTCTAGAAGAATTTTACCTTGTAATACGTTATGAATGCACTCACAAATACAATTTACTTCCAGGTGTCCATACAAGACAAGTATCGTAATAAAACTTTTAAATTTTTGGCCTGTAATGTTGGTAATAAGAATTTTGGTTTCAGTTTTGTAATCTTTGTATTATATTATCAGAGTAGTTAAAGCTATATATAGAAAGATACAAATAGGTTTAAAGAGTTGGGGGTCTGGAGCACCACTCTATCCAAATTAATATAACTACCACTGGTACAGTAATTGCGAAAATACACATACATAGAATTCTTAATAGTTTTCAATACGCCTTAAATATTATCGAATACGGATAATTATTGTATTAAGTAAACAGTCTTTGCAAATAAATTAAACGTGGTGCATAATGTACTTATACGTTACATATTTACATCATTTACAACATTTACTAGATTAAAATTTATATTACTTACGATATGAAACCTATTCTATAGTAATTTAGGCCTAATAGATAATTAGATCTTATAAAAGTAGCTGCAGATGCATTTTTAATGTACGAGTTACACTTTGGACTTAAAAGCGAAGATACGTGAAGTAATTTACAGTGCTATTTGCGCGGGGTTTGAATGTTGGAAAACTTTAAAATGTAGAAATTTATCACGCAATCTATTAATTTGATATCTTACTACGCTGGAGTTGTACTGTATGACGCCTAATTATGGCGACTTATAATCGTCACATATACATAAAATAATTAATTACTAATGTCCTAAGTAAGGAAGTAGAAATTCATGTTGCAACGGTACTATACAATCTGCATTATGAAGCAATGGATAATCATAAATAATGCTTCACTATTTCTAATCGGCAGATATTTAACAAGAAGTAGAAGCATTATATTGTAATGATATCGGAAATTGATATCTCAAGCAACACCATGTCAATCGCAATAATTTTAAAGCTACATTCTTCGTTTAATATTACGTAACCTTTGCTTTTCTGCGTGAACTATATACAATATACGAATACAGGCAGCCGCCTGATATATTAGAAACTATATAATTAATACATTAGTATAATTTAATTTAAAAGGGTACATTATGACAATCTGCCTAAAATAGTTCACCTAAACTGTATTTATATCTGGAATATTAACTAAATATCTTATCGATTCCAAACTAACGGAAAAAACTTGGATTAAGTACCTTTTAATTTTATATACATCGTTTCTTTGGCTTTGCCGATAGAACTCATACTATTTCTGTAACATATGAGTCAACACATAATCGGTATCTCAAATAATACTATTTACGAGCTAACGCGCTAAGTTTCAAGATAAGCAAGTCAATATAGTTGCACTCACTCTCTGCTGTTAACTGTTGAAGTTTTCGTTAACATGCAATATAATTATTTACAATGTTGAATAGTAACCATATCCGAAAACTGAACTTTGTACGTCTGTTACAGTAGTCGAATTGGATGTTGTAGTTTCTGTACACCTTGTAAAGTCCTTAGGATATATGCGCTGTCTCGAATCTGCTGATGCGAGAGCGCGCTGAGAGAATCAGTGATCTGTACTGAAGTAGGAATTCTGCATTAGGTACAGTTTGTCTATTGGATTAACCACAGCACCGGTGCCCAAATTGAGAGGCTCGTGTGATGAATGTGACCCGTGTTGATGAGCGTGGTGAGGTACTTCTAAATTCTGTAAGCTCATTGTGTCTGAAGCGCCTTCATCGAGCTGATCGAAGTTACTGCCATCCAAAGATATGTCGGAGCTGCAAAAGCTGTCGCCGGAATGTGCTGGGTAATCTGAAAATTCAAATTATATGATAAGTAAATTTAATTGATTAATCTATGAAATATACAAGTTAAAGTGAGAGTAAGTTTTCAGGCCTATTGTTTACGGAGCTACGAGAAAATTATAAAATGAAAACAATGTTGCATAATGGTATTGCTAGACGTTAAAACTAATCAGGAAATCATTCATCGTTCTTATTCAAAAAAGTAAAAATAATGAAGATTTATTTTATCCCATTACATTTAAATAAATTGATTAATCGCCTTAGATTTCAATTAAATGAGTCTTTGTTTGGATTAAAAAATATATTTTTGAAAAATAAACGTACCATCAGGAGAATAAGGAAGATTTGGATTTAAAGGCTGACTGGACGCGGAGTATGTAGTATCCAAACCCAAATAGTTTCCGTGCTCACTTGACGGGGATTCTTGCTTAATACTCTTTTCATCTTTATCTTTCTCTTTGTCAGCATTTTTGTCGCCCTCCTGCTTTGCCTTACGTTGGATCTTTTTCATTTTAGCTCGTTGGTTTTGAAACCATACTTGAACCACGCGGACACTTAAGCCGGTATCTTTGGCAAGTGCTTCTCGCACTTTGCGACAAGGTTTGGGGCTAACCTCGAAAGAAGCTTTAAATTGTCGCCGCTGAGCTGATGTAAGTATAGTTCTTGGACGTTTCGGGCCCCTTCGTCCGTCACGAGGCCTTTCTGAATCGTCTATTATCATATCATCTTCTGCATGTTGCATTAAATACATCTCCTTTTCGAAATCTTGCCGACAGAATATCTGGCCGGCCCTTATTACGTACTGTTCACCTTTTTGTAGGGGTTGGCAGCACATGACGCAAACGAAGCATTGGATATGAAAGACGTATTGTTGAGCTCGCATAACCATTTCCTGGGGTAGCAATCTGTCGCCGCAACGCGTGCATTTGACACCGAACAATCTGTAACAAAAGGAAATATTGACACAAAATAAAGGGGACAGCGCTAAAATTCGCTTTGCAGTCCGCTAGCACGCAAGCATCGTTCGCAATGCATCTAATTATACGTTATTAATTTGATTGATTATATTATTACCTATCGTAGTCAGGTTTACAGTAGAGCTTGGCATTTCTAGTGTAGCACGTGTGGGCCAGAGGACACCCGCAAACGCAGCAGCTGAGGCAGTGTTCGTGCCAGGAGAGATCGCCGACCCTCATCACGTATCTGTCTTGGATCTTCTGGCCGCATCCCTCACACACTTCCACGACCTTCTCCCGTTTGATGCTCGCACTAAGATCTGTGAACGAGATTTCTATATTTAGTAGCATGTGGAAAGTTACCACATAACATATAATAAATAATCCTTAAAAGGCAACACAACGAGTTCAATATTTGTACAAAAATTATTTCTGAAACATGTATTAAATAAAAAATTCCGAGTATTCAAATTTGTCACTCGCATATGGAATAAATTATTCAACCGGAATGAAACAAGCACATGAAATGGATAAAAATATTAAAAATATTAGGAGTATATATTGTTACATTTATTAAAATATGTTTTACCGACTTACTCTGTGTTACAAATTTGATTAAATGATGTGTATACAATATACGTTGAGAGGTAAATAAATAAATAAATATATGGGACACTTACACACACGGTCGTCCGTCCCCAAAGTAAGTAATTTAATACTTGTTATAGGTGACAGACAACTGGTGAATATATACTTATATATTTTTAAATACATACTTAAATACAAATATACACCCAGGCTCGAAGAAAATTTTGGCCCTCGGCGGGAATCGAACCCGCGACCCGTGGAGCTGAAAGCAGGGTCACTACCCACTGCGCCAACGGGCCAGTCATAGTCAGAGGTCCTTTAATATTGGCGATAATATATCGCAAAAAAGATGTGATGACCGATCGTTGAAATCAGCGGAGAGGTTTATTAATTCCAGATCCGAGATATAATGAATTTTCCGTAATAACACAATTTATAATTTATATATACAATCCATCAAGCGCTTTTCGGAGAAGAGAGAGGTTTCGGAAGAAAATCTTAGAGTGTCTTGTTCATCTCTGGAAAATTTCCAAACTGCTTTGGAACTGTGTGGTTGATCTATCTAATCCTTCTCACAGCAATGGAATTCTACCAGCTAAGTAGTAGCTACTTACTTTACATATTATTACCCACCTCTTATATATAAAAATTCTAAAAAAGTAACACGTAATATTGTATTGGTTTGAAACAATATTACCAAATCAATACAATATTTCGAAAGAACGGTAAAACAATATACAGCTCTTAGTTATTTGCTCACAACCCTTTGAATCATTTCAAATATATCGAAGTCTGAATATTAAAAATCGCGTGTGCAGTTGTGCATTCTTTATTGAATTCACTAATATTTGATAAAGATAGCCGAGACAATAAACAAAAACGAATCTACTTCAAATACATACGATGTTCTAGTAATATTTGCTCTTATGCTTTCATTTTTCATTTGGTTTCGATATTATTGTTTTTTTATTCAATGACATGAATAAACATTTATATTTCAAATAAAAATAAAAGAAAGATAAGATGAAGAAGGGAACTAAATAATGCAGCAGTTTTTTGGTTTAGAAAACTATTTATTTAACAACTATAGTCCGACTTAGTAGACTTTCCACTGCCATGAGATCGGTATGTACGCGGGTGAAGCCGCGGGCTATTACTAGTAAAGAATAATTTGATTATGAATTTAAATTGATTGACGAATCACATACACATAAATTGTTATATGAAAGTCTTAAATAAATATATAATAAGTAAGTAAGTAACGGCCTGTTACTATCCCACTGCTGGGCATAGGCCTCCTCTCTCCATTTTTGGAGAGAAGGGTTGGAGCTAAGACCTACCACGCTGCTCCAATGCGGATTGGTAGGTTACACATATCCCCGGAATTCTCTAGAGATATGCAGGTTTCCTCACGATGTTTTCCTTCACCGAAAAGCGTGTGATAAATTGCAATTATCAATTAGACACATAAGTTTTAATAGAAAAACTCATTGGTGTCTGCCCGGGTTTGAACACATGATCGTCTCTACAGATTCACACGGTCGCACCGCTAGGCCATCACAGCAAATATAAAGCATAATATAAATATATAGTACCTGGTATATTTCCGCCGTGTGGTATCCGGCTAAGTAGAATAAACCAACCTCATTTCTTACCGAGGTGTCGTAAAAGTTGACCCACCGTGTGGTACCCGGTTTAGTAGAATAGACCACCCTCTTTCTTACCGAGGTGTCGTAAAATACGACTGAGTAAGTTGAAGTCAGGCAAGCGGCCAGTCGTAAAAACGCAGCCAAATTATGTGACAGCATATTTATAGCGTGTTGTGCCGACCCCACTTATAGTGGGATAAGGGCAGGAAGACGATGATAGTACCTGGTATATTTATATATTAATATTTTATTTACTCAAATAATAAAACCAGCGGCAACTGTAAAATATATCAGCTATGAGAGAATAAATGTTTTAAAATGCCAAAAGAAACTAAGGCTCTTGTAAAATGCTGTGAAATCATATTTCAAGAATTTTTACACTTCGTTCCCTCAATTATTTTAGTATCTTTTGTGACGCCTCTTCCAGCATTCAGTGAATTAAAGTCAGCTAATAAGCAGCTTTAGTTTTTGCCGCACTTGCCTCGTTCCAAAGTTTTTTTTTTACAATTCAACCATTTTTCTATAGTCCCATAAAAGAAGTATAATTCCACTATACATTGTTTTATTTTAATTGGTATATACATAATATTTTCAAAGGAGCAACCGACTATTCTAAAGAACTCGTAAAAGGCTAAAGCGAAATTTTAAATTTAATCTATAATAATATATAAAGCCGAAGAGTTTGTTTGTTTGAACGCGCTAATCTCAGGAACTATTAGACTGATTTCAGTTTCAGAAAAATTCTTTCAGTGTAACACAATCCATTTATCGAGGAAGGCTATAGGATTTATAACATCAAACTCAAATGAATAGGAGAAGAGCAGCCATAAAAAATATTACAAAAACGGCGAAATTTAAAGCTTTCCTTACGTGCGCTAAGTAAATGGTGATAGTTATTAAAAATCATGTATTACAAATTTGTTCCCCTCTAAAAGTTCTAAATAAAAGTCCGCTACAGCATATATCTTGCTTTTAAGGTTAACCCACTTTAACTATTTTTATGGTTGTTAAAATACTATAGTAAGGCTTTAATCTTTTCACGCGGGCGGAGCCGCTGGCGATTACTAGTCTTAAATACACTCGATGATGTAACGCATACATATTAAAAAAAAACTCTATACTATTTATTTATCGCTCGCCGTACTAGAAACGATATAAATTACATTTTTTTTACCCAAACGCATATACCTACCTAAATATACGGGGTTGCCGCGAGCACGTAGCTATGGCTATGAGGTTTGCCTCAGAAAGTATCCATGTCGACACAAGCTCCTTAGACGGGGATCTAAAGGAAGGGACCGCCCCTAGTACCGGGAGGGGCGTGCCGGGTCGCCCGGGTCACGGGATCAACCAGGGAACAAAATGTCGGCGTAAAACTGCCTGTCCTAACGCCTAATCGATGTGAAAATACGACGGGTTTTAGGCTGCTATAAGATCTAGCAAAAATATTTAGCCTGCAGTAGCAATTAAAACTACAAATTAATTCATGTTTAATTTGCTTTGATGTCATAATCATTTTTATTAAAAAAAACAGATAGCTGCCGATGTATCCTATTAAAATTATAAGTTCTATTGACGATATCACTACATTGTATAAAACAAAGTCGCTTTCTCTCTTTGTCCCTATGTCCCTATATCTCTATGTATGCTTAAATCTTTAAAACTATGCAACAGATTGGTTGTGTTTTTTGTGATGATGATGTGGTTTTTTTTAATAGATAGAATGATTAAAGAGAAAGGTTTATAATATGTATAATAACATTCAATATGGAGCAGAGAAATACAGTAATTTAAGAGGTTTCTAATGTGATGTCGTAAATAATTACTATTTTTCCGCTTACATTGCAAAGGCAGACTGAACCCCACGAGATTTATCAAAATAATGTACTAAGTATTTGTACACCTTGAAAAGGTCTACAGAAAAGTCCGCGATGGTATATGTCTATCTCTTAAGGATAACCCACAATAGCATTTTTGGTCACTTTCTTTTTACGAAAATTAATGCCTTATTTTCAAAACAATTTTAAATAATACAGCATTAATCCTTATCCAATTAAGTACCTTAAATACATTGTTGATTTAATATAGATCAATATGGCCGTTTCCAGCATGTAATTTAAATGAACATTTTACGAAGATATTACAGATTTAAAATGCCGCAAGGAGGCCGCGTTTCGCCCTATAGCACTTCGAATTTAGCAGCGATCAGATGCGTTTGTTTTTCACATGGCCAACTATACATCGCTCTCTCAAGAGTAACCTCTAAAGAAAACATGTTTGTATTGTCATTCTGTAATTAATTGTAAAAATAAAATACAAAAGGAAAAATGTAAAAAGTAAATAAGTAATTTAATTCAATTTTTGAACATAAAACTAGTTATTGTGAGTTAACCATAAAAGATGCATGCTTTCGCGATATTTTTTAGGGCATCTAAAATTTATGTAAAAATGTACTATTATCCTTAATAATCGTTGGTCTTCTGGACGAATTGATCAACCTTTTAGTAAAACCGTACAAAAATCCATTTAAAAGATTTTGAGAAAATCTATTACTTGCAGACTTTGTGGGCTATATAAATTTCAATAGTTAAATAGTTAAATAAAAATACCTCAATCTATTGAACGTTACTCTGTTCAGACTTGTAATTCATATTGCTCGTAAGCTGTATTGAAATGTAATGAAGCAGAATCTTGAAATGATAATATTTTCAAAGCGTTCTGAAGATATTTGCTATTCAGTCTCGTCGTTATTTAACTTGTTACGAGCTATATTTACTTTGCCTGTTTGTTCCCGTAACTCAAATCACTTTTACTTTAATATTAGTTTTGGTAATGTGATTGAAAAGACTTGTTAACGCTCACTGTATGTAAACTATCTAACGGTTCACTGGTTCAAAAAGCGGTCAGGCACATCTTTTTTTTATGTCAGGAAAACCAGGGTCATCACCGCCCGACGGGGACGAGCGGCGGGTATATCGGACTGTTACCGACTAAAAACCTGACAGTGCTCCACCACGCTGCTGGTGGCGGGGACAGGGTACCGTTGTACACATTGCTCCCATCCCCGCCAGCAGCAACTCTGAACCCCAGAGTGCGCCATCTCCGGGTCGGGGCTCTCTAAAAGTGGCCCCTCACTCCGCTAATCGATGTACGGGAGCACCAGATGCATTGACCGCCTCGGGGACCTAACTCCAGCGAGCGTCCAATAAAACGTCTCAGTTAACTTAACCAGGACTTTATTTAGCAGTTAAGAAACAGCCTGCTAATATCCCACTGCTAGGTATAGACCTCCTTTCTCCGTTTTGGAGAGAAGGGTTGGTGCTAAGACCTACCACGCTGCTCTAATGTGGATTGGTAGGTTACACACATCTCTACAATTCTAAAGAGATATGCAAGGTTTTTCTCACGATATTTTCCTTCACCAAAAAAATTTAATAAATTGGAATTTAGACACAAGTTTTAATAGAAAAAATCGTTCATATACATTTTCGCTTAATATAAACGCGGACTATAGCAAAATACGCTAAATCCGCGTTTGTTAAGAAAATCTATGTAATGTACATGTACATATATGCAGGATTAGTTACCGCACTTATAACAAAACACCACCACCACTGCACCAGCACTACACGCATTCACTACGACAATCCAAACGATCATTTCGCCCCGTAACCGAAGCATTAGGCAAGCATTAAATAGGCTCCACGAGAAAATTGCAAAACTAATATCAAGAGACTTTTACACAATTTTTTATATATGCAAGCACATATAAAAATTCATCATATTCGTAAATTTATTAAATTATCTGAGAGATTTAATGGATAAATTGTATGTAAACAAAATAAATGTTTTATGCATATTTCGGTATCGGAAATAAATTAATCGACGTTTAAGGTTTCGGTCAACCGAATGATGTTTAACACCAATACAAACTATTCGACTGTGGTTTTTAATAACGCGAAATATGGTAAATTATTTCCGGTGAGCTATTATATTTGAAAAGCTGTACGTTATTTAATCATTGTGTTATTTATACTAGAATAGTGGAGCTATAGGCAGGCATATAAGCGACAATGACACAATATATTATAATGAAGATGACGAGTGTCATCTTCCCTGATATTATTTATTGTCATCTTTGTCTCATCTTAAAAAAGACACATAGATAGATCGACCTCATTTGCTTTCTATGGAGAGGGATATAGTAATAGCTTTTTTGAAAATTCAAATTCTTTATTCTTTATTATAAGATTTTTTTTTCTTTCTCTTTTCTAAATATATGTACAAAAAGAAACAAATAAATAAAATATAATCCTTTTGAATCGTCAAATGTTTTAACGAAGCTACCACTGATTCGACAGTTTGCTCCTACCGAGAAGAACCAGAAAAACTTGGCGGACAATCTTTTTAAAAAATTATTACAATTTGATTGATGGTTACACGATAATCGTTGCAACTGGATGCGTAGCTGACTTCAGTTAAGATATGCTACTATCACTTAAATAATCCTCAATTGTAAGTAAAGTTAAGTTAAACTACACGGTGCTCTTCATTCGGCCAAGAAGAGGAACATGTGGCGAACAAGTGTCTGGAAGACAATCACAACTATGAAATCACGACCCAATATTGAGGTAAACGATACCAGAAGCTATTCTATACCTGAATTGTAACGTGCCAATTTCCGTAAAACAGGGTTTTTCATATTCCCCATCATATTTCCCCGAACGATTCCCCTAGCAATTTTTCCAGAATGGACGGAAAAAGGCCGCTCCTTTGTCGTGTATTTTTTTCAAGAGCTGCCAAAGCGAAACTCCGAAATTCAATGTAGTATTCGGTTATCGCCACGAGTGCTTAACGATCGATATCGCTGCAGCATTGTCGGGTACAAATTACCGACAAATATTTGGTGCTTTTAACTCTTTACGGTCTTTGTAGCAAAAAAATGACTTGAGTGAGTGCGAATTTTGGTCGTTTTAAACTTTCAGTCGGTTTAAAAAAATGTTTATACTTTTAGCTTTTGCCTATTAGTACCGAAATAATTACATTGAATGCTAATTGACCAAGACTATATTAATGAGGCTTTCGGTTAACATAATTTATAGTATTGTATTGAGTATTACTCGGTAATTTTTTACAAAATAAAAAAGAAACTTAAAAAAATAATAATAATTGGGCCTCAATCCTAGGTATTTTCATTTCTCGACCCCCGTTCCCCGAATAAGCTACGCTACGCTTTCAATGTCAATTTACGGCAAAAAGGTCTTTTATATATTCAATGTAAATTTTAGTATTTGTTTAATGCACAAAAACAGGGATACAACGAATTTTATATTAAATAAAACCTAGCTAAATTGATTTTTCTCCCTCAAAACTTCATGCATGAGGAAATTCAGGAAAATCGTTTGAGCCGTTTCCGAGATTCCGAAAATATACACATTAAATAAAAATATCAAAGATATTTTAGGTGTCACTTAGTGCAGTTACTTAATACACTAACTAATGAATTATTTTGCTATAATCCGCAATTAGTCTTATTATTAATTATTTATAAAAGCTTTTATTTAATACTGTGTATGTATGTGAAGATGGAAACTAGGAAGTTAAATTTAACTCACTTGCCGGTGTCCGATTGAGCTGAAATTTTACATACTGGTCCAGTCTCGATGATAATGTATGTTTATGATAAGCATGACCTAGTTCTGCTGCCAGGATTGGTTACAGACGAGGGTTAACAGTAGGGACATGCAATTTTAGTAAAAGCTTTTATTTATTAAAAGCTTATACTTTGTTTAACTTATTTGTTATTTTATCTATTTACGTCTTTATTAGAAAATCAATCACTATACTCTACCTAGGTTAAAATTACAGTTTAAGATTAAATACGTAATAAAAAGCTGTGATGGCCTAGCGGTGCGACCGTGTGAATCTCTAGAGATGATCATGGGTTCAATCCCGGGCAGACACCAATGAGTTTTTCTATTAAAAAAACTTGTGTCTAATTGATAATTGCAATTTATCACACGCTTTTCGGTGAAGGAAAACATCGTGAGGAAACCTGCATATCTCTAGAGAATCCTAGGGATATGTGTAACCTACCAATCCGCATTGGAGCAGCGTGGTAGGTCTTAGCTCCAACCCTTCTCTCCAAAAATGGAGAGAGGAGGCCTATGCCCAGCAGTGGGATAGTAACAGGCTGTTACTTACGTAATAAAACAGGGTTTAAAATAACGAGTTTAGACTGCAATGATAATGTAATCATAATTTTATTTTCAGAAATCTTGTATACAGTAAGTTTAGACTATTTTGAAAACGGTTTCCTTTACCAAGAACCAGTGGTAGCTCATTAATTACATTTAAAATGTATTCGTCCTTTCAAAAGTCTGATTTTTGAATTTGAATACTAAGCGCAGCATCCTCGAGTATTCTTCTAAAAACCACCATTCAGAAGAATGTTTCATTCTGCTCGAGCTTTACACAGAGTAAAGTAAAGGCTTGTTACAGTCCCACTGCTGGGCATAAGCCTTGTAATGTAACGGCCTTACTACTATGTAACTGCCTCTTAACTTTTTTTTTTTTTTTTGGAGAGAAGGATTCACATATCCCCAGAATTCTCTAGAGATATGCAGGTTTCCTCACGATGTTTTCCTTCACCGAAAAGCGTGTGATAAATTGCAATTATCAATTAGACACATAAGTTTTACTAGAAAACTCATTGGTGCCTCCCCGGGGTTTGAACCCTAGACCTCCTCGAAAGAGGCGCACGGTGTTACCTCTGGGCTACCACAGCTTATAATAAATAAATTATAAATTGGTAGATCTCTCAGGCATTCTCCAAAATATAAATTTTACACCAATAGTCTCATTGATTCATATTGATGAATATGATTTTAATATATAAAAATGAATGTCCTTTAAATACTGAACAGGCTGCACTGATTGTAATGAAATTTTCTGACTATATTTAATATAATCAAGCGAATGGTCGTGCAAAGTTTGGTTGCGATCGGAGTATTTTTATAACTGTTGAGTTTTGTTTCGAGAAGAATTCGAAACCAGACTGAACCACAGCAACGTGTGGTCAGACAGCTGGTGTGTAATAAAAATAAGTTCATATTTCAAAAGAATAAATATATTTTGCAAATTCATTAATGAACACTTGAAGTAAATAAGGGAGTAAGTACCTAAAAATTAAAATTCGAACTAAGTATGCAATTTGGTTCTAAAAGCTCTTTTAGAACCAAATTGCATACTTAGTTCGAATTTTAATTTTTAGGTGCTTAGTGCCTTATTTACTTCAAGTGTTCATTTTGCTCTATAACATCTAGGTTCTTTGAAATTGTCACTTACTTATTTAGTCTTAAAAGGTTACCAACCCCTGAACTAATGAGTTTCTATTATTAATTTCTACGTTTGAAACATTAAAGCCACGTTTATCTGGATCCAACCAGAGTAAATATGTAGTTCGGTAAAGGATATATTATATTTGTTCAGTTTAATATAGAAACTTTCCGACTACAGCCTTGTTTGTACAGGAGCTCATTATGAATATATGGTTTTAACGTTGAATATTAGAACTATTTTGTATTATACTAGCTGCTGCCCGCGACTGCCGTCTGCGTATTTTTTAAATTAAGTTATTTGTTTTATATTTATATAATTTTATATAGGTAGTAAAATTATTTTTACAATACTAGCAAAACTAAATTAAATTGTATAAAAGCAACGTGCGCCATTTTTAGTTTACTATATCGCTTACCACTGTTCAAATTATAAAAGGGAACTCGTAAGTTTGTAAGGTATAATTAAATCCAAAGTTTGTCTGTTTGATTTATTTACGCGGTCCATTCCCTAAACGTACATTGATGAAGTTACGCACAACAAAAAATTGTATACACCGGGGTAACAGATATGATTCAAAAAATATTATTTTCTTTCGGAAACATGGACAAAATATATTGTATTATCGGGGGTACTTAAACGCTTGAGTTGGCGTGATGGAAATTATAACTGCATACAGAATATATCGTATATTAAATTATAAGAACGCCAGTACTTATAAAAATTCAGTAAATGATTAAAATAAATAAATATATGGAACACTTACACATATTATCGTCCGTCCTTAAAAGTAAGTAAGCCTGTTACTATCCCACTGCTGGGAATAGGCCTCTTCTCTCCGTTTTTGGAGAGAAGGATTGGAGCTAAGACCTACCGCGCTGCTCCAATGCGGATTGGTAGGTTACACATATCCCCAGAATTGTCTAGAGATATGCAGGTTTCCTCACGATGTTTTCCTTCACCGAAAAGCGTGTGATAAATTGCAATTATCAATTAGACACATAAGTTTTACTAGAAAACCCATTGGTGTCTACCCGAGGTTTGAACCCTAGACCTCCTCGAAAGAGGCGCATGGTGTTACCACTGGGCTACTACAGCTTCCGTCCCCAAAGTAAGAACTTAATACTTGTGTTATGGGTGAGGGACAATTGGTGAATATATACACATATAGTTTTGCTTAAATACACACCCAGACTCGAAGAATCAATAATTATTTTTTTATGTTTTAATTAATATAATTAGGGACTTTCCGTTAAGATTGCTAAGAATATCATATAAAGGCATTCCAAATATAAACTCAGGATTTAAATTTGGAATGCCTTTACGTGATTAAACAATGAGATCTCTAAAAGGGCAAGAGTAACGTAGCTGCAATACCGACGGGGAAAGCAAATAGTTTAAAGTTGAAGTACCAAAGTTTTGAAGTGCACCCGCATCGGAAAACAGAGTGGAACTTCAAAATGGACGGACGTACCTAAAAGTTCCGGTCACGTGTTACGTAAAAATACGTAGATCCTTAGTCCAGCCAGTGCTGGACAAAACATTGACGTCCACTGACGTCGGTTGAAATAAGTAATCTATACATATAATAAAATCGTAGAGATGTCGCTTCTGTACATTTTATATGTTAAAGAAAAAACTAGTGTTGTCGTCTCACAACAAGCATGAAACAATAATTTTAAAAATTTTGTCTGTTTATCTGTTTGTCTGGGGGTCTGTTTGTCTGTATGCCTATGCGTTTATTCCTGCTAATCTCAGAAACCGCTAATTCGATTTGAACGCAATTTTCACTAATATGTAGTAGAAGGCCTCACTTAACAAATAGGGTATACTTTATAAATAAATAAATAAATAAATAAATATATGGGACACTTACACACACGGTCGTCCGTCCCCAAAGTAACTTTATACAAATTCATCAACAAATTCATTTATAGCAAATTTTGGCCCTCGGCAGGAATCGAACCCGCGACACGCGGAGCTGAAGGTAGTGTCACTACCCACTGCGCCAACGGGCCAGTCATTCGTGTACTTGAAGACGTTACACGAGCGATCGTTTGAAAGTTAGTTAGTTAGTTAATTTGAGAGTATTTTTTTGTTCAATATACTCTACTATTTCAATGTTATTCCATACTTATATTATAAATGTATGTCTGTTACGCTATCAAAGCTAATCCGCTAGAGCAATATTGATTTAATTTGGTACAATTGAAGCTTATATCCGGTATATATAACCTAACTAAAGACGCTAACATAGAGGTTAATTTCTATTATCAACGCAGTCCATGCAAACGAAGATGCGGCTAAAACCTAGTTTCTTCATATTTCTGAAACCTTATTTGGACTACTCATAATATTTCAAAACCAAAGTTAGCCAAATTAGTTACCATTCTCGAGTTTTAACGAAACTAATAAACACCATTTCCTTTTTATATATAGACTAGCAATTGCCCGCGACTCCGCCCACGCGGAAAGATTAAGACCGTAATATAGTATTTTAAACATAAAAATGGTTGAAGTGTGTTGTTAACCTTCAAAGCTAGACCTATGCTGTCGGGGACTAATTTTATAATACACAATTTTTGAATAACTTTCACCGTTTACGATAATGGTACACTTAGTATTTATATATGTTATAAGTATATCGACAGCAACGGAATAAAAATAACATTCATTAAATATTTTCTACTGTAAGTAGTTCTTACCAGGATTCGCCTCGTGTTGTTCATTGCAGGAGGGCAGAGAGTTCCCATTTCTAGTAATACTGCCACAGGGCGCGGTCACTGTAAGCAACGTCAAACAATTTTGGCGTAAAGGTAGCCTACTGCAAACATGGTTTTGCATAAGTAAAGTAAGTAGCAGCCTGTTACTATCCCACAGCTGAAAATAGGCCTCTTCTCTCCATAATTTATAGAATTAGGCGTTACTTAGCGGAGATCCATAATACAAAAGTAATAATAAAATTATTTTGCTATAATCCGCTATGAAGTAAAATAGAAAATATATGTAATGCTAAATGTAGTGTGGACAATCGGTTATCAGTCTATCTCCTGATGATGCTTCGGTTGTGGGGCGAAACGATTGTTGAGTTTGTGATAGTGAACGTATATAGTGCTTGTGTATCGTGGTGGAGGTTTGTGCATGTGTTTTTACGAAACCTGCATGTATCAGGTATGATAACCGATTGTCCACTCTACATTTAGCATTACATATAAGTATGTTCTATTTTACTTCATCGCCTCTTCTCTCTTTTTGGAGAGAAGGATTAGAGCTAAGACCTATCACGCTGCTCCAATGCTGATTGGTAGGTTACACATATCTCCAGAATTCTCTAGAGATATGCAGGTTTCCTCACGATGTTTTCCTTCACCGAAAAGCGTGTGATAAATTGCAATTATCAATTAGACACAAAGTTTTAACATAAAATCTCATCGGTGTCTGCCCGGGTTTGATCCAGTTACTTCCTCGAAAGAATCGCTCAGTGTGACCGCTGGGCTACCACAGCTTCCTGGTTTTGGATATCTTACAACAATTAATGAGCGATTCAGCGCGGAAACGCTTCTTGGGACCGTTGCACGTGTGCATGATTTATATAGACCTAGCGTGTAGTAGCGTGTGTAGTAATTTAAGATCTAACTTGTACATTTAAAAAAATAAATTCATTAATTAAAACTAATTAAAGTGGCAAATTAATGAGTACTACATCCAGAAATTGGTCTGTGTAATTCAAAGTAAAACTAAAAAATCTAAACCCTAATAAAGTGTTTCTTTTAATATTATACTGTTGAAAAAAATTCTAATCTACAAAATGGATTGTATTCCTTAGGTCTTATTCAATAGAGAAAAGTAGCTGGGTGACCGAACCTTGCTCGGTAATTTTTTTTAAAGATGTAAAATAAAATTGAAAAAAAAAATTAGTCAGATGAGGCTCAAACCTAGGTATTTTCACCTCTCTAGACCGCCCGTTACTCAAATGAGCTACAATGATTTTACGTTTAACAGCGGAAATTGTCATTTAAATTCAACGTAAATTTTAGCGTTTTCCCGAAAACAGGGATAAAAAGACATTTTTTTAAAAATTAACCTACCTAAATCGAATTTTCCCCCCTAAAACGCCCGGCATGCTGAATTTCAGGAAAATCGTTGGAGCCGTTTCCGAAATTTAGAAAAAATATTTATATATATACATACAACATAAACACATTTAAATATTAAACATAGTAAATAGCTCAGTATCGAATCGGGTTGATTGCGTATTGACAGATTTGGACGTAAATGTTCAGATATTGCGATAAAATGATACTATAAGTAAGTTGACACCTCGTGTGGTATCCGGCTGAGTAGAATACACCACATTAATTTCTTACCTACGTGTCGTAAAATGCGACAAAGGTAAGTTGATGTCAGACAGGTCGATCGTAAAATAGGTAGCCAAATCATATAACAACATATTTATAACATGTTGTCCCAACCCCATTTAGAGAGGGATAAGTCCAGGATGATTTTTATTAAAATAATGTAATTTGCTATACACATTTTAATATATGAATAAATAATAAAGTAATCTAAAAATATTGAAAAAAATACTAAAGTTTCCAATTTTAAAGTAAAATATAAGAAAAAAATTGTAAATAAATATTATTTGATATTATTGCAAATTTATATCTATAATGCCTAAGTGTAGATAATAAAATGCAATTCCAAATATGAAATATCTCTCTGGGCTGCAATAGTGGCACAACTCAAAAAACATGTGCGTGTGTATAGACTAGGAATAAGTTTAAATGTTAAAATATACATTCTTTTTAACAGTAATACCAATAACAGTCATAATTCAATATTATGCCGTTAATTTAAGCAAACTATATTTTTTAATCATTTTTCTTAGCAATGAAAACTTTAAATCACTTATCTCAAAACATTATTTTTTAAATTGTGCCATGATTGCGGTCCGATATGTTTGTAAATTGTAATGCTAAGAAGTATTAATTAAAATATTCATAAATATTTGAAAAAAAAACCCCTTTATCAAAAAAATCTCCAAAAAAGATTTGATATTTAATTATATATATATATTAATTTATATATACGGATATACAAAATAAAACTAAAAATTTCAATTAAATTAAAAAATTTAAAATTAAAAAATTTCAAAACTAAAAATCCATAAAGTATTTTTAAAATTGCTTATTAGATATTAAAATAGATAATTTAAACATTAATAATTTAATTTTTATAATATCCAAGTAAAAAGCTTTTTTTTAAATTAATAAAGTTATCAAAAGGCCCAGAGTTCAGCCAACATTTATGCCAGCCCAACTACACCAAGTTAACATAGAGGATAAAAATATCCAATCTTCCTCCGATAATAGGAAAATCAATATAGTACTAATTGTAGGTATTTTAACACTCGCGTCGACTGAGTTGAGTTTATATATTGCACTTTCATCAATAAATAAATTCACTACTATTCATTACTAAATAAACTTAATAAATTGCTTATATATAAAATCAAAAGCACGATGTAAATTTAAAATATATGGAAGCTAAAACAACAGCGTAACTTCCGGGGAAAAACCAATGCTTTCCTGAAAAGCGTCTGCGATAGTTTACAAAGCGCCGTTTCTATTTACGCGATAAAATATTGTTTAGCAAAATATTTATACTCTTTAAAAGAACTTCTGAGCTTATTTGTAAATAATTTGCGGAATGTAACTCGCTGTTAAAGTTATGAAGATATTTTATATTTGCACCGCAATTTATCGCAAAAAAGACTAAGAAAACTACCGTTAGACTGTCTCAAAGAGATCTTTCTTGGGTTGTCAAATACAAATTTCAAATCAAATCAAATCGAAATATCTTTATTCAAATAAGCTCTTACAAGCACTTTTGAATCGTCAAGGATCAATATAATTAATGAAGCTACAACTGGTTCGGAATGTTGCTCTGACCGTGAAGAACCAGAAAGAAATTCGGCTGTCAATCTTTTAATCATTTTCAATTTTACATTATTAATTCTTTAGATAGTTGATAGTTACCGCACCTCGTTTTTTCTAAGCCGAATAAATAAATTGTATTATTTACTGTTGCAATCTATTTTATTCGACCGAAAATATTATGTCACCATCCTGCCTTTATCCCACTCTAAGAGGGGTCAGCACAACATGTTATAAACATGTTGTGGCTACGTATTTTGCGACCAGTCGTCTGACTGACGTCAGGGTACCTTAGTCGCCTTTTACGACACAACGGTAAGATATGAAGGTGGTCTATTCTACTCAGCCGAATAGGACACGGCGGGTCATCTAACCTGAGTCGCCATTTACGACACCTCGGTAAGTAAGAGGGTGGTCTATGCTACTTAGCCGGATACCACATGAAGGATTTACTTAACTTAGTCGCCTTTTACGACACCTTGGTAAGAAATGAGGGTGGTCTATTCTATTCAACCGGATACCACACGGTGGGTCAACTTACCTTACTCGCCTTTTACGACACCTTGGTAAAACCACCTTGGTACCAAAATATTTTGTTTAATTCTAATCTATTAATAAACTTTTATTACTATTATTATATAATATCTACAACCTACCCGTTCTCAAGCTATAACAATTTTACAACTGTCAACAAAACTTTTTTGTGTATTTTTATTAATATTACTAGTATATTTTTAATATATTGTAGCAGTTTTTCACATAAACAGGGATAAACAACATTTTTTTATAAATAACACCTACGTAGGATTTATCACCCCCAAAACCCCCTACACACGGAATTTTATTAAAATCGTTTGAGCTGTCTCCGAAATTAAACGAAACGTCGGGTAATATATTTATTTATTTTATTTATACAATTTAATGTACACCACAACGTTTAAATTGGAAAGAGAAAACAGCATTAAAAACAAAAAAACATAAATTTTAACGTACAAAAGGCCGTATGTATATATATATATATATATATATATATATATATATATATATGTATATATATATATATATATATATGTATATATATATATATATATATATATATATGTGTGTGTGTGTGTGTGTGTGTGTGTGTGTGTGTGTGTGTGTGTGTGTGTAGCTAATTTTAACTACTAAATATTTAACCAATTTTTAATTAAGTAACTAGTAGTAAAATGTAGCATGAATAACTGTATTTTAATACCTATTTTTATTTCACTTTTAATTTATACCTAATATACAGTTCAAAAGTTATGTTTGCTAAAAAGTGTTACTTCGTTTATACAAAAAATACATATATTTTGAAAATTAAGCTCTCTACATTTCTATTTTTTTTAAACACCCGAGCATACGAATTATATAATTTTCAAAATCAAATGAGAAATTAGTAAGTAAATGATAACTTATAATAAACTGTTAAATAAATACCGCTCACATAAAGTTTCATTACAGCTATCACGATGAAGAAAGCAGAGAAAGCAAAAACACTTCTAATAAAGTACTTTTATTTTAAAAAATAAAATGAAAATATGTAAACGAGAATGTAAAATAAAATAAATAAATCAGAATCCGAATTAAATAATTTAAATAAAAAAAAATGCCTTTATCATCAACCAAATTATTAACGAAGATAAAATAGAAAGATCATCATCATCTTCCTGCCCTTATCCCACTCTAAGTGGGGTCGGCACAACATATTATAAACATGCTGTCACATGATTTGGCTGCGTTTTTACGACCGGCCGCCTGCCTGACGCCAACTTACCTCTGTCATATTTTACGACACCTCGGTAAGAAAGAGGGTGGTCTATTCTACTTAACCGGATACCACACGGTGAGTCAACTTACCTTAGTCGCCTTTTACGACACCTCGGTAAGAAATGAGGGTGGTCTATTCTACTCAGCCGGATACCACACGGCGGGTCGACTTACCTTAGTCGCCTTTTACGACACCTCGGTAAGAAAAGAGGGTGGTACTATTCTATTCAGCCGGATACCACACGGCGTAAGATAAAATAGAAAGATGAAAGAATGAAATACATATTTTATTTATCTACACCTAAAAATTAACAAACAATACATACATACATACATAAGAAAGAATCAGAAATAGGTACGTTTAAATTCAGATATACAACTGTGGAGATATATTCTTCTACAGTTGAATAAGAGTTTCTATGAAAACCTAAAAAATATATATTTTTTAATTTTATCACAGTAATATTATAATATTTTGGACAAATTAATTTTACTAAAACAAACATATCAACTTGATATATATCTCACACATCCACACATTAACACACACATACATACACAATTATTTTATTATTAAAATTATTTCTTTAAAAACTTTGGAA
This sequence comes from Morpho helenor, assembly GCA_029227775.1. Classification (NCBI taxonomy): domain Eukaryota; kingdom Metazoa; phylum Arthropoda; class Insecta; order Lepidoptera; family Nymphalidae; genus Morpho; species Morpho helenor. The sequence goes on from JARGCU010000030.1 coordinate 16,503,766, forward strand.
CCATTATTGCCAATTGTGGTTATTTAAATGACATAATATATCACACTATGTAGTAATTTCAGATGCTACGTCAAAAGCGTAGCGTAATAGCGCCTACGTCAAAAGTTTGGAGTTAGTTTAGCAAGGCGGTATAACTTCGCTAATGGCAATATAAATGCACTTCCGACTGACCTGATCTCCCAGCGCACGAGAGCGGCGGCTGCATGCTCTCGGGGATCAGTCCCGAGTTTATATTTGTGTAAAACTCGAGCATTTTTGGATAATATTAATTATATCACGAGCACTTCACCGAGGCGCGCTCAGCGCCTGCCGACCGTACAATGGCGAAGGGTGCCACTGACGACCCCTAGCGGGTCACATCAAACGTCTTTCCCCTCCTTTTATCCCACCAATCGCGCAGAGCTCACCAAAATGCCCCGCCCACAGCGGCAGTAAGACAACCTACCTATTATACAGCTCAAAGCTATGATATTTTGCCGTTAACCGACACGTTACCAAATTGTATTTTTTCATTTGCTAGAAAAAATTTCGGCGTTCCACCGCTTTAATACTCGCTTACATGAGTAGTGTAGTTTTTGGAAAATTGAACATTTAATAAAAAACAGCATGCCCAGTGATATTCTGTAGGCGTTTTATAGCAAGACCGAGCCACGCACGGCCCGCTTTGTGAAGTTGCTTATCGTCAGTGGAGGGATTGAATATTTATAGTTCAAGTTTATGAGACTCTTTATGTTGGCAATACTTCTTTTTCTTTTATTTTTAGAGCAAATGATGAAAAGTGTTTAAATTGCATTTATTAAACTTCCCACGTCGCAACATTTATTATTCGCAACGTAAATATAAATTGTTATTATAAATCGTCTTACTGATCCAAATTTTGTGACCTGTGTGATTTTAATTATATGTTACAAAATGTTTAAAATACAACCTCCTTCATATAGTTGGTTGATAATATTATAAAAAACGTGGCCGTCATTATGCGTTATTGAGTTGTTGAGAAAGAGTAAATGGGTTGACTTTTGAGGAAATTGCTTTTTATTTATTGAATAAGTAAATATAAAGAAGAGATATCGTTGTTGTATTTTTGCTACAAGAATATTATAACAATAATATTCTTGTAGCAAAAATATTTCATTTATTTTATTAAGTCAAATATAGACTCCCAATGTCGTTAAATACAATACAATAAATATCTTAAGATGTTTTTTTTATTCTATTTTTATCGATCTACGCTTACTCAATAAACCGGATATTTAAACAAATATTATTAACATATTACTACATTTATTAAATACATTTTATTACATTCTCGGGTTACATTTTTATTACGTTTTGCTAGCGCCTAGTTACAAAAAGATCATCTCATAATGAGAGATCTTAGATCTCATGAGAAAGTTGTAGTATTGATATATCAATCTATTTCAAATACTTACTCTTCCCTTAAGATTAATCCTTAAGATTAATAAATTAATTCCCTTAAGATTAATCCTTTAAGATTGGAGTATCGACCCAAAATGAGCCACTATGATATACCCAAAATGAGGAAATCTGCGTCTCTTGCTTACGTTTTACCAGCCGTAAGTTAGAAAACAATATCTTAAATGTTATGATACAGAGAGTGTTAACACTCTCTCAATATCATAAAATCGAAGATTTTGATACAACCTTAATTATGCGATGGTTAATCGTTTCGATGTGTGCTGTACATTGCGTCCGCAGTTAAAAAGTAATCTCTGTACAGTTAATTTAAAAACGCAATGTATTGTAATTAGATTCAATATAACGTTTTCAATTGTATTTTTGAATACATCAAACGGTATGTACTTCTAAGCTTTAGCAATATTAACTTAATATCCACCACTTTGCGTTGAAATATCTAATTTGCTATGGAGCAGTGTAGTCGGTCAAAACTCCTTTCTCTTCAAAAAGAGAGAAGACTTTGCCCAGATGTGAGATTGTAATAGGTGTAATAAAATAAAAACGTATGAATATCTTTTGTCATTGACTTCGTCTTGGTGAACTCTAGTAATGATATAATAACTTTATTACTAAGTCCCACTAATCTATATCTATGCTAATATATAAAGCTGAAGAGTTTGTTTGTTTGTTAGATTGTTTAAACGCAATAATCTCAGGAACTACTGAACCGATTTGAAAAATTCTTTCAATGTAAGATAGTCCATTAATCGAGGAAGTTAATAGAAAACAGTGAAAGTTATTCAACAATCGCTTATAATTACCATGACAAATACTTTTATGTTCAAAATTTCAATTCGGGAAAAACTTGTGACACACTGATTTCGGTCGGGTCGGGTCGGCACAACATGTTATAAACATTTGAATGATTTGGCTACGTATTTTACGAACGGCCGCCTGCCTGACATCAACTCACCTAAGTCGTATTTTACGACATCTCGGTAAGAAAGAGGGTGGTCTATTCAACTATACCGGATACCACACGGTGGTCAACTTACCTTAGTCGCCTTTTACGACACCTCGGGAAGAAATGAGGTTGGTCTATTCTACTTAACCGGATACCACTCAGCGGGTCGACTTACCTTAGTTGCCTTTTACGACACCTCGGCAAGAAACGAGGTGGTGGTACTATTCTATTCAGCCGGATACCACACGGCGTATTATTTCGATTCCAATATATAAACAAAATATTGGTATACACAACACCTAATTTAATACGTAAATGAGAAAATATCTAAAAACCGTATAGAATCTACGTTCAGAGCTGCCTGCCTTGTCGGATATCTCTGCTATTTAAAACAACATCCCAATTCAGTAACAAACCTCACATATGCATTTACATGTTGCATTACATTGTTGAGTTTGTGATAGTGAACGTATGTAGTGCTTGTATTGTGGTTGCGCTGGCGGAGGTTTGTGCATGTGTTTTTACGAATCCTGCATGTATCAGGTATGATAACAGATTGTCCACTCTACATTTAGCATTAAATATATATTTTCTATTTTACTTAATCACGGATTATAGCAAAATAATTTTTATTATTTAAGCATTTACTTGTCATTAAGTAATGCAACCACAGGTATCACTAGTGTGATCTGGAAACGTAAACAAAAAATTTGCCGCTTTTTACTGATGCTTAATCTACACGTAGAATAACTGATGTTCCAAAAAAAAGAAGAAAAAAACAGAAACTTGACACAACACCTCCAAATCAATTGAAGTTGAGTTAGGTTATATGGAAAATATAAAACTGTGTTACTCTTTTTTCTTCTTCCTCAAGCAATTGAGCACAATAAAATTCATGAGAGATCGTAATGTGTTACTTATTTTTAAAATCAAATCAAATCAAAATATCTTTATTCAAATAAGCTCTTTCAAGCACTTTTGAATCGTCCAGGATCAATATGATTAAGGAAGCTATCTAGGTTCGGAATGTTGCTCTTACCGAGAAGAACCAGACACAAACTCGGCGGTCAATCTTTAATCATTTTCAATTTTACATTATTAAACCGCAGTCTTGTATAAAGCTAAGGATTTTCATATCCATGCATTTTGTCATCCAAATAATCATCAATTTTGTAATATGCTTAAGGTATAAGCATATTTCTTATACTTAATTTAAACCTTTCTGTAGACTGATCCAGTATTGATTGCGGAATTTTATTGCGAATACCGAGACCATCGAATGGGTTGCCAACTCTGCTGAGTCGCGACAAGCTTTTTGTGACTTGAAAAGCCGACGTCATATATTGGGTCATGCCTTTATGGCCTGTGACCTTTTCATATCTATCTACTTGATCGTATCTCCCGCATAAAATAACGAAGATTTTTTTTTTATTTTGTATTTTTATAGGTATTTACAAGACAAGACAAGACAACAGTGCTTAAATTTGTTAAAGACTCAGTACCTGTATTTTAGTATTTTTTTTAGAATATAGAAAAGATGCAATATGAAAAAAAACAGGTCATACCTGAGATTCGATCCGGGGTATTTTCACTTTTAAAGACCGTCCGTTCCTAACTATCATAACTTTGCAAGTCTCAGCGTAATTAGCCTTTGTTTTCTACCTTTGTCGTATTTAAGTGCCTTTAAACAGGAACTTACATTTTAAACATACGAGTTTTTATTTCAGCTCCAAGTATTTCTTATTTCCCGCCTTTTTGGTGTTTTCTTCAAAATGGAATCATGTATCTGCTATTTGTAGCAAATTGTATAAGTAACAATTTCAAAACAATATAATTTTGAAGCCGATTAATCATCAAACAAAACTTAACTAACACAATTTATTAGCTCGCTACCTGAATAATATAGTTTGGACTATATGAGACGGGCTGTATTATGATATTCTGATAAGTTACCTCATACACTGTAGAGGCAAGTTAACCTATCGTTCAGAATGCAGTTAGCCACTTCATAGCTTAATTGCTTCAGCGCAACTAATAAAGTTAAATTTATCCTCGAGGTGTATGTTAGTGGTGATAACGTTGCGATCTCATATTCATCAACGCTCAACTTCCCAGGTAGTCGGTTATGAATATTGCCTTGAGATGTTTCACCGAGGAGAATATTAAAGGATAGTTAGTTAAGTCCTAGTATCAAGGGTTTTATACATAGCGACAGATAAGACTAAATTAAATGTATATCATAGACATACGAGAGGTCAAATAACCTACATTAAGCATTACATATTTTTTTTAATAAACGCGATTTATAGCAAAACATTTATATCATAGCTTTTGTTAAGTTTCCATCATTATGTCATTTATTAAAATCCTTCTAGCAGCCCGCCCCAGCCTCGCACGAGTATAAAATATAGAGCCTCCAACGCGCTATTTATAGGCACGCGGCGCACTGCCGCACCTCTATGCTCCTGCACTTTAAATCTGTAATATCTTCAAAAATGTTTATTTAAATTACATGCTGTAAACGGCTATACTGATCTATATTAAATCGACAATGTATTTAAGGTACTTAATTGGATAAGGATAAATGCTGTATTGTTTGAAATTGCTTCGAAAGGAAGGATTTATTTATCGTAAAAAGTAAATTATAAAAAAATGCTATTGTGAGTTATCCATAAGAGATAGACATATATCATATGTCGTTTTCTGTAGACCTCTTCAAGGTGTACAAATACTCAGTACATTTTTTTGATAAATCTTGTAGGGTTCGGCCTGCGTTTGCAATGTAAGCGGAAAAAAAAAATTTATGACATCACATTAGAAACCTCAAAAATGACAGTATTTCTCTACTCCATATTGATTGTTATTATACATATAAACCTTCATCTTCAATTACTCTATCTATTAAAAAAAAACCGCTACAAAATCTGTTACGTAGTTTTAAAGATTTAGATAGGGACATAGGGACAGACAGCGAAAACGACTTTGTTTTATATTACGTAGTGATTGGACTTATCTAACTAACTGACTGGACTGAGTGACTGGCCCGTTGGAGCAGTGGGTAGTGACCCTGCCTTCATCTACGCGGGTCGCGGGTTCGATCTCCCCGCCGAGGTCCCGCCGAGGGCTAACATTTTCTATAAATGAATTTGTTGGCCTTTGAGCCTGGGTGTATATTTGTATTTAAGTATGTATTTAAAAATATATAAGTATATATTCACCAGTTGTCTGTCACCCATAACACAAGTATTAAGTTACTTACTTTGGGGACGGACGACCGTGTGTGTGAGTGTCCTATATATTTATATTTATTTATTTAACCAACATTTCTCTAATCAAAAGTGCGTTTAAAAGTCTATTTTCTATTTATAGATAGCCAAAATACAAAGTGCTTCTATTCAAGAGGTAGTGAATGCCAAATTGAAATAAAAACATCTATAATGTGACGAACAAAAGTGAAAAGTTCGGAATGAAAAACAACATCAAAATTTTTGAAAGGTTCGAGGCACGTCGAGAATTTAAAAAAAATAACGGAAGTCTGGACATAATGTTTCCTGCTTTAACGATGTACTTTTATAATTATGTAGGGCTATATAATAGGAATTTTAACTAAAATAAATATAGTGTACTGAAATCAAAAGTCGCTTTTGACTTCACAGTATACCCGTCACAAAAATTAGAAATCCTACACTAAAAATTACTACGATGACGAAGTTCGGAAATAGTATAAGGACAGACAAACAAACAAAATTTATCATTTAAATATTATATAATATATATCTAGATAAAAATTGTCTCGTCCACATCTGATTCTTTGATCTGATCAAAGAATCAGACGACAAATGATTTTCAAAATCAAAGCTTCTAATCTACTTGATAGAATGCTATCAAGTAGAACAAAATTTTTAAGACTGTTAGTTAATTAGCACTTAGTAATACAGTTATTTAGTAATTAGGAATTAAAACTACGCCGTGTAGTACGCAGCTGAATAGAATAGTACCAGCCTCATTTCTTACCGAGGAGTTGTAAAAGGTGACTAAGGTAAGTCGACCCGCCGTCTGGTATCCGGTTTAGTAGAATAGACCACCCTCTTTCTTACCGAGGTGTCGTAAAATACGACTAAGGTAAGTTGAAAACAGGCAGGCGGCCGGTCGTAAAATACGTAGCCAAATCATGTGACAACATGTTTGTGTTTGTGCTGACCCCACTTAGAGTGGGATAAGGGCAGTAGGATGATGATGAATTTCAACTAAAACTACGCATACATGGACCTTAAAAACAGTTAAAGGTAATCTGATCGAACTAACTAAATTTATTTCAAAATACATTCATCTGAATAAAAAATAATTTTTAATACACAAAAATTACATTTATCTGTACGGTTGCAATTCAATAATCGGCAGGCAATAAAAATATATTGGTCCGATTATACCCTAACCCTCACGCGTCGCCGAGTTTTTAAACATAAATAGCGCTTGTATTACCGTATTTCCTAACAAAACACGCTAACCCGTCTATAGCCTTTTTCCATGTGCATCCCACCATACAAGCTGAAGTGGTAAGTGGAACACAATAGGCAAAAACGCATGGAGCGCTATTCATAGTCTTATAAATGAAAACACAATAATAACTCAATGTAAAAATAATGATTGAGAAAGGATGGATGTGGTATTTCGTCATTGAAATAAAAAAAAATTAAATAAATTAATCTACTTATAAATGTTGACAATTAACAATTAATTCAATAATTATTTAGTTTACGGATATACAGAAGAAGGAATGATTATCTTTCACAGTGGATTTTGTTATAATCCGTGAAATTCTATGTCATGCTAAATGTAGAGTGTACATTTTAAATTTATAGGATAAATCGGATTACATGTCACCACTGTTCATGGTTTATATTTGTACAAATATTAGTTTAATAATGTCGATCAATTTCTTCAGAATATTTTATATTTTTTTATCGTATTTCTGTTGCAATATCCTTCTTTATGTTGTTTACATTTTATTTAGTTAAACATTACTAATACAGTTGAGAAGAATGATTAGTTGAAAGTAGATCCAGAATCGCTAAGTTACCATTTCGTTTAATTATTTGTAAATGCCTAATCTGCACTTGAACATACCTAAATTTTAAGTACATATTATAAACAACATCTATGATGCGAAAAGAAACTTAACCAAGTCCTCTTACTTACTTAACTGAGTAACCCACACTAAATGACGTGTGGTAAAGCTAAAAGTTCAGTTTAACACCACAAGAATTAGCAATATAGATCATATATAAATTGTTGTATATATATCCTCCTGCCGTTATCCCACTCCTAGTGGGGTGGGCACAACATGTTTAAAGTGGTAAAATACGACTAAGGTAAGTTGACGTCAGGCAGGCGGCCGGTCGTAAAAACGCAGCCAAATCATGTTACAGCATGTTTATAACATGTTGTGCCCACTTAGAGTAGGATAAATGCAGGAGGATGACGATGATATTATTGATATCTGCAAAATAACACCTAATTCTATAAATTATTCTCTATAGAGTTTTGAGTATTGAGCGAGAAAATCGCAAATCTTGCTTGACCAAAATTGCTTTGCGATTTTGGTCGTGGAGTCTATCTCCTGATGATGCTTCGGTTGCGGGGCGAAACGATTGTTGAGTTTGTGATAGTGAACGTATAGAGTGCTTGTGTATTGTGGTGGCGGTGGTGGAGGTTTGTGCATGTGTTTTTTACGAATCCTGCATGTATCAGGTATGATAACCGATTGTCCACTCTACATTTAGCATTATATATATTTTCTATTTTACTTCTTCGCGGATTATAGCAAAATAATTTTAATATTTTGCTATAATCTTTATCTTTACTTTTGTATTATGGATCTCCGCAAAGTAACGCTTAATTCTATAAACTCTATTGAGTACTTTTACAGTTACCACTTTTCACATTACGCTTGAATATACCATATCTAAATTTACTATTTAAATAATTTCGTGTATCGTTGATGTTTACACGGCGGATGGCCCGCTCGAAGCCGGAGTACCCGTTGAATAGCAGAATTGGCCCACTTCAATCACAATTGTTAAAACTCAGCAAGATATCTCTCTTGCGACCACATTTTAACATATTTAAAAAAGTACATGGAAAATCACCCAAGGGAATTTGTGTTACGTAACAACGGAAGTTGCGGTCGGTGGTTCTTTTTTGTGAGAATGTTGGATTAATTTGTTTACCTTATAGTTCTTTTTTAAATATAATATACAAAACAGAATCCTTTTTGTTTTATTTATTTACAGCAAAAATGTACAAGTAATATCTATCTTAAATTACTTACACGCTAGGACTATACAAATCATGCCCACGTGGAATGGTCCCAAAAATGCTGGCAGCGTTTCCGCGCTGAATCGCTAAGCTGATTCTTTGTGCGAAAAAGGAGCCAGCCCTCTTGTCACCTGAAGAGGCAATCAACCGTGTTAAAACGGATAAAACTTTTTTTGCAAATAGATTCCATGGCCCTAGGGGTCTCGACTGCAAACGGCACAAATATATAATATAACTCTCGATGAGAGATGCATACTTCCGCCGTTTGCCGGATTCGGCCATTTCCGCCGCAGCTCCAGGTCTTGACGCTGTTTCCCTTAAACCTTAAAAGTGCAATATGACGTTCTTTTTGTTATATCGATTTCGATTCGAAAAATTGGTTTGTAGAAAACGAAATTAACATGAAAATTTTGACGACCAAATTCTCTCTCCTTTATAACGAACTAGCGGTCTGCCCATGCTTCGCACGGGTATAAAATATATATCCCATGTCACTCAGTGTAAAAAAATGATTAAAATCGATCCAGTAGTTTTAATTAATTCATTACTGCCCGTGGCCCGCAAGCGTTAAATTTGGAGAAAAACAATTTATCTTTGGAATATCTAAACTCATATAGTACATTTTTACTTATTTACTTTTACATTTTACCTATGTATTTTATTTTTACAATTAATTACAGAATGTCTTTAAACAAACTTTTAAAAGATTCGAAGTGCTATAGGGTGAAGCGCGGCCTCCTCGCGGGATTTTAAATCTGTAATATCTCCGAAAATGTTCTCTTAAATTACATGCTGTAAACGGCGATATTGATCTATATTAAATCAACAATTTATTTAAGGTACTCAATTGGATAAGGATTAATGCTGTATTGTATAAAAATTGCTTTGAACATAAGGCAACATTTTTCGTAAAAAGTAAATGAAAAAAACTGCTATTGTGGGTTATCCATAAGAGATAGACATATACCATCGCGGACTTTTCTGTAGACCTTTTTAAGGTGTACAAATACTTAGTACATCATTTTGATAAATCTCGTAGGGTTTAGCCTGCGTTTGCAATGTAAGCGGAAAAAAATGTAATTATTTACAGAAACCTCAAAAATTACAGTATTTCTCTACTTCGTATTGAATGTTATTATACGTACAAACCTTCCTTTTGAATCACTCTATCTATTAAAAAAAACCGCATCAAAATCGGTTACGTAGTTTTAAAGTTTTATGCGTACATACGGAAATATGGACTTTGTTTTATAATATGTAGTGATATATTATACCATTTTTCATATTTAAGAAGAAAAATTTTTAATCCCCTTTACTAGATTTTGTAAAGCTGTGATCAAAGGCAGTGATCAGATCACCAACCCCTATCAGTCCCTTTTACTTTACTCAAGAGAGATGTAAAATTCACTTGAAAATAATATTACGTAAAATAAAGTTTAGTTTTACAAACTTTTTATCACGATTGCAACTTAACAATACTTAACTTTTACAATGTTGCACGAAACTTACCTTCAATTAGCTACAAGTTCGATTTATTAAAACGAAGAGTTTTCAACTTTAGCTCGCTGTGGCAAAGTTGGGCTGGTTTTGCAATAGTCAAAAGGGAACTTTGAAATGAAAGTCTTCTGAATGAAGTATTTCTTAGTAAAACAAACAACGTTGGTAATTTTATTATTTATTTAATTTTATTCGTCTGGCCCGTTGTCACAGTTGGCAGTGATCCTACCTTCAGCTCCGCAGGTCGCGGGTTTGATTCCCGTCGATGGCCAACATTTTCTATATTAAAAAAGAATTTGTGTATTTAAGTATGTAATACCTGGTTGATGGCCAGCAGCTTGATGGCCGTTGGACCAAAAGAGTCCTGGAGTGGAGACCGCGTGTTGGCAAACGTAGTGTAGGGCGCCAACCGTCTCGCTGGACCGACGACATCAGGAAGGTTGTCGGGGCCAGGTGGATGCGCATTGCGGAGAGCGATGTCTGGCGCAAACACGGGGAGGCCTATGTCTAGCAGTGGACTGCGATAGGCTGATGGATGGATTGATGGATGACTTGACAGTTTTCGGCAAAAATAGTGTTTTATATATTCAATGTTAATTTTTGTTTTTTTTCAATGCCCAAAAACAGGGATAAAACGAATTATCTTAAAATAAAACCTAGCTAGATTGATCTTTGCCATAATCATTTCTTACCGAAGTGTCGTAAAAAGCGACTAAGGTAAGTTGACCCACCGTGTGGTATCCAGTTTAGTAAAATAGACCATCCTCTTTCTTACCGAGGTGTCGTAAAATACGACTATGGTAAGTTGACGTCAGGCAGGCGGCCGATCGTAAAAACGCAGCCAAAACATGTGACAGCATGTTTATAACATGTTGTGCCGACCCCACTAAGGGTGGGATAAGGGTAGGAGGATGATGAATTTCACTACCAAGTACAGAGTAACGTAATCCCGGATTATTTATGGCAATAAAGATAGCTGCGTTTTAAGAACAGGTGGAATTTCATTTACCATTGGGTGGGTCGAGCTCGACGTCAATAAAGGCTGGCTACACACGTGCCACCGACACGGATGATCTCCATCATATTAACCCGCAAGTGGATTTAGACCTTAAATAAACAAAATAACGTCCATTTTAAAGTGGTGGACGAGAATCTTATGCGAAAAGGGACCGATTACCCCTGCTGTAAACATAGCAATGTTTTTTTGTAAAGATCAGACTACGTAGACGAGGTCATTTGTTTCTTAAAAATGACTTTGTACTTGACAGTTTAGCCCAGCGGTAACACCGTGCGCCTCTTTCGACGAGGTCTAGGGTTCTAACCCCGGACAGGCACCAATGAGTTTTCTAGTAAAACTTATGTGTCTAATTGATAATTGCAATTTATCACACGCTTTTCGGTGAAGGAAAACATCGTGAGAAAACCTGCATATCTCTAGAGAATTCTGGAGATATGTGTAACCTACCAATCCGCATTGGAGCAGCGTGGTAGGTCTTAGCTCCAATCCTACTCCCCAAAAAAAAAAAAAACGGAGAGAAGAGGCCTATGCCCAGCAGTGGGATAGTAACAGGCCGTTACTTACTTACTAGACAGTTTAGTTTTCTGATCATCTAAATATAATACTACCAATAATTACTACAATTACAATAAAATTATTATGTCCAGTTGATATAATATTTTCTAATTTTGGAATTCTAACTATCGTGACTAGTATTCATAGTTAGTGTATGGAAACCGGCTATACTCACGTCTTATTTTATCGGGGTAACCCAACTAGTTACGAGCCCATCCAGGTCACTCATGAGTTCTTCACACGGCGTATATTAATATATATATTATAATTATATAATTCAACTTGTATTCCCGCACTCGTAATATATACAATATCCTAAGCAAACGTTGGCACCAGATGGCTTGTTTTTTCATTGCCATGGAAACCCCTATTTGTTGTTAAACGTTGCGTCGAGAACGCCATCGGCTGTGTTCGCAAGACGCTCGATGACAGGGAACTCTATTATTGCTTTCTGGCACTTTTTATTACGCTCGTGCGAATACAATACATAAACTATCTTCTAATTTAATAACTTCCAAAACATTTAACAGAGAAAGATGAATTATAGTGAAATTTTAAATGCTAAGTTATCATTTTGTTTGTTGATCCCAATGTTCGGCCTCATTTGATCAAAATTAGTTCGCATTGGGTTCGACGACAAAAGTTGAAAATTTACTAGTTTCCTCAACCGGCGCTCTCATAAATTAAGTACGTGGGTAAAAAAATGCAAATAAAAAAAAGAAAGCGCCGGTGACATGTAGGACTCGAACTATTAATAATAGGGTTTTCAATTTTTTGGTCCGCCCGTTCACCATTGAGCTATCATAACTTACAAATGACAGTTAAATTATCAAATGCATTCTATTCTACATTTTAGCATGTTTTCAGTGCCAGAAAACAGGGATGAAACTACATTTTTTTTAATGAAACTTAACCAGATCGATTTCCCCCCCAAATCCTCTACATGCTGAATTTCATGAAATCGTTGCAACCGTTTCCGAGATTCGCAAAATATATATACATACATACATACATACAAGATTAACTTATTTAAATATTAAAGAGAACAAATTATTAAATAGTATTGACTAAATTAATAGTATTAATTAAAGATTTCGTAATTCGTTTATGGATTACAAAAAGAACGTGCGTCTCTCAGAAGCATAATATAAATAGGCATAAACTATCATCTTCGATCTAAAGCAACCCTCGTATTATTCTATGCAAAGCTAAGTAGGGAGCCTGAACTGACTTAAAAGGCAGTGTCGGCTTGCGGACGTCACTGCGCGCTGTTTTAAATATAAATCATAATGATATACAGCATATTGCTAATGCTCTTTGATAAAAATTTTGGTAGGCACCATCACAAATTCAAATTCAAATTCAAAATATTCTTTATTCAAATAAACTTGTAAACAAGTGCTTTTGAATCGTCAACGCTACTGCTGGTTCGGAAAGCTGTTCCTACTGAGAAGAGCCAGCAAGAAACTCGGCGATTGCTCTTTTAAAAATATAATTCTTATGACTAGTTACATTTAGTCATTACTGTCTCGTACAGGGTCTAAGCGAGCTATATCCACACATTCTTGTCTTCTAAGTAATCCTCAACAGTATAGTAGGGTTTTTGGATCAGCGTCTTTTTAACAGTGTTTTTAAACTGATGTAATGGCAAAGCTAAAATATTAATTTATTAATTTATTTATTTTATTAAGAAGACAAACAGTTATACAATACATAATATAATTATAAGAGATATAATACATAATTATAGACATAATACATAATTATAAGAGAACCAAACAAAAACATAAACCAAAAAATCTTTACAGGAAAGAAAAACCTTAAAGAACAAATAGAACACACATACAAGTTAAATTACACATTAACTAATAAAAATAAAAGAAAAATAGATACGAAATATATAAACTTACATAAACTTACAGGAAAGAAAATCTTCGTATGAGGCTTAAATAAAAAAAGAAGAGTTATAATAGTACCATGGATATCCCGTGTTAAACAATACTGAAATGGGTGAATGATATAAAAACAGGGTCCATACCAAAACGTATATTTCAACACAATTCCACACATTTTAACAGCTCACATACTCTAGTTCTCTCTTTGAAAGCGCAACCAACCAGTTAAATACAAATAAAAGTCAATTCAAATGGAAACATTTAATCATCGTGTGATGCGGAGGGCGGGCGGCGCCGCGGCGTATCCTTATATAATCCGAGGGGAGCGCAGCGTGACGCGAAAGTTATAAGAGATTACTCGCCAGATTATATTATACCGGGCGGCGCGTCTCTTCCATTTCTAATATCTCCCGTATTTTTCTTTCTGAGCTTTTAATGAGTTACGAATCACGTTCATTTAGACATTCAAAAATTTCAAAATTTCAATTTTCTTTAACAAAATGTATGACTAGGGGGAGGCCATAGTAATACTTATAACCATAGATAATACACTATATAGGATAACAGTATGACCCACCATGACATTGACATCTTTCACGATGCTTTTAATAGCTTTAAGAAGAAAATATACACATACTGCCCGTATGTGACAGCAGTCTAATTACTTGTTATATGTTATTTTAATTTTATTACTAGTGGCCCGCTCCGGCTTCGCACGGGTATAAAATATATAGCCTATGTCACTCAGTGAAAAAATGATTAAAATCTATCCAGTAGTTTTGTTTTATTCATTACTGCCCGGTGCCCACACGCGTAAAATTTGGAGTAAATTCCCCTTACCCTATACAATGAAGATTCCCTGCTATCTTTGGAATATCTAAATTCATATACTACATTTTTACTTATTTACTTTTACATTTTCCCTAAGTACCTATCTATTAAAAAACCGCATCAAAATCTGTTGCGTAGTTTTAAAGATTTAAGCATACAAAAGGATATAGGGACATAAGGACAGATAGAGAAAGGGACTTTGTTTTATACTATGTAGTGACGTTTAGCTATTATTTTGATAATTGTCAACTTTTTACCATACTTCACCAAAGACAAAATTACGTTTAGCTGTCATCTATGTTTTGTATTCCACTGACATTTGCGTTTTGTAATATTCGTTTTTCTTATACCACGTTTTATAGTGACTTGACGGGATAAAATAAATGCGGTCGAACGGGATAAATAGTATCCTATGTCCGTTTCCTGGTTCTAAGCAACCACTACACCAATTTTCAGCCGAATTGGTTCATCCGTTCTTGAGTTATAAATAGTGTAACTAAGACCAACTTTCTTTTATATATATAGATTTTGACATAATAACATTATTTCTAAGTTTAACTTTTTAGGCAATTATTACCTATCTTTATTTTTATGAATATTTTATACTTATATTTTTTGACATATAGGATGATTTATAGTTTTAAAATTTTTTGACATATGCATTTTCAAAAAGAACTAACAAAAAACAATGCTGAATACGCCTGTAAATGATAATTATATTGGAACTAAAATTAATATAAGCATTTATTGTTAATGTATCTATAATATATCGTTGGTGTATCAAATAAATAAATAAATAAAAGATGGATGGATTGTGTGAAAATTGATATGCATATTAAAGGAGTGGCAGAGTTGAATGATAGAGGAGAACGACTGGCCCCTTCTCGCCGTGGGTAGTGATCCTGCCTTCATCTCCGCGGGTCGCGGGCTCGATTCCCGCCAGGGGCCAACAATTTCTATAAAAATAATTTGTTGGTTCTTCGAGCCTGGGAAGCCTTTGTATTTAAGTATGTATTAAATTCACCAGCCTCTCACCCATAACACAAGTATTAAGTTGCTTATTTTGGGGACGGACGACCGTGTGTGTGTCTAAAACAAAAAAAAACAAAAACAACAAAAAAAAAATGGAAGAAGACATATTGTGTCCGTCCCACTTAGAGTGGAATAAGGGCAAGAGAATGATCTTTAACAAAATTCCTCGTTAATATAAAAAAGGAACCTTCAAGTATACTCGTGTCAGAAGTTCCCGCTCTTCCCTATTTTAATAGTTGACATTAGTAATTAGAGATTATCCTCCTGCCCTTATCGCACTTTAAGTGGGGTCCTCACAACATGTCATAAACATGTTGTCACATGATGTGGCTACGTATTTTATGACCAGCCGGCTGCCTGTCTTCAAATTTTCTTAGTGGTAAAATACGACATCTTAGTGAGAAAGATGGTGGTCTATTATACTCAACCGGATACCACACGGCGGGTCGAATTACCTTAGTCGCTTTTTACGACACCTCGGCAAGAAGTGAGGGTGGTCTATTCTACACAGCCGGATACACAGCAGCAGTCGTAAAATACGTAGCCAAATCATGTGACAATATGTTTGTAACATGTTGTGTCGACGTCACTTAGAATGGGATAAGCGTAGGAGGATGATGACTGCCTACCCAGATATGCCTACTCGGGTTTTAAAATAAAATTCACATAAGAGTTAACAGTAGACAGGTAACTTATCCGGGCAATGTTACTAATATACATAACTGATAGACGGTTAACGCTTAAATGAAAAGGGCGGGTAGATTTTAGTTAAATCGCGCCACGTGCCGTCCGCGTGCCGTGCCCGTGGGGGTAGTTTGCAAAGCCTACGGATAAATATCTCATTTTTGGTCGCGACTATTTAGTGATTTTATCATGAACTAGAAGACCACCCGTGTCTATCCCTGAAGTTGTAATAAGCTTTTAGTTCGATACTAAAAACCTTTAAAGTTTGACTTTGATATAAACTCAAATTGAAAATTACATTAAAAACAAGCTGAACCGACGAATTTTTTTTCGCCATTCGTAATTCCTTTTTTTATAAAAACCTCTTTAAAATAGTAAGTAACGGCCTGTTGCTATCCCACTGCATGGCATAGGCCTCTTCTCTCCGTTTTTGGAGAAAAGGATTGGAGCTAAGACCTACCACGCTGCTCCAATGCGGATTGGTAGGTTACACATATTCCTATGATTCTCTAGAGATATGCAGGTTTCCTCACGATGTTTTCCTTCACCGAAAAGCGTGTGATAAATTGCAATTTATTCATTATTCAGCTAGAGCGCGAAGTTTAATCCTAAACAGTACAATATAGTCTGCTTGACCTATTTCACTAAAGTTGTAGCTCTTGTAATATTCTTATACAAATCTCAAGTGCATTATGTTTTATTCTCTCTTTTATCTTTTACCCGCGACTTCGTTCGCGCGGACTATTGTCGTGTAAGCTGTGGTAACCCAGCAGTAACACCGTGCGACTCTTTCGAGAAGGTCACGGGTTCAAACCCGGGCAGACACCAATGAGTTTTTCTGTTAAACTTAAGTGTCTAATTGATAATTGCAATTTATCACACGCTTTTCGGTGAAGGAAAATATCGTGAGGAAACCTGCATACCTCTAGAAAATTCTGGAGATATGTGTAACCTACCAATCCGCTTTGGAGCAGTGTGGTAGGTCTTAGCTCCAATCCTTCTCTCCAAAACGGAGAGAAGAGGCCTATTGCCAGCAGTGGGATAGTAACAGGCCGCTACTTTACTTTTTTATGCTATGCGTGTGGTAAATTGCGATTTTGATATTACACTAATTTTTTAAAAGAAAAACTCTTTGGAGCCTGCCCGGGTATGAACCCATGACCCATTCGACGGAGTCGCACGGTCATATCGCTGCACAGCTTGGATCTCCGCCAAATTCAAATAATTCTTTATTCAAATTGGCTTTTACAAGCACTTTCGAATCGTCAAATTAAAATGGAACTACGACTGGTTCGGAAAGCTGCTCTTACCGAGAAGAATCAGCAAGAAACTCGGCGGTCACTCTTATCAATATTAAGTACTACAATAATGGCTTAATTAATTAAGAAAAAATTAAAAAAATTACAATATAATCGGGTGCGTAGCTGGTCGCAATTTAAATCCAAGCTTTCTTATCGTCAACATAGTCCTGAACAGTATAATAAGCTTTATGAAGAAGTGTCTTTTTAATTGCTTTTTTGAACTTGTGTAAAGGTAAGTCCAAAATAGATTGTGGAATATCATTATAAAAATGTATACCGAAGCCCACAAACGATCTACAAACTTTCTGAAGTCGTATCCTGGGTATTATAGTATGGCCAATATAGTAACGCGAAATTCTATAAATTGTCTATCATCATCTTCCTGCCCTTATCCCACTTTAAGTGGGGTCGGCACAACATGATATAAACATGCTGTCACATGACTTGGCTGCGTTTTTACGACCGGCCGTCTGCCTGACGTCAACTTACCTCTGTCGTATTTTACCACACCTCGGTAAGAAAGAGGGTGGTGTATTCTACTAAACCGGATACCACACACAAACGGTGGATCAACTTACCTTACTCGCCTTTTACGACACCTCGGTAAGAAATGAGGTTGGTCTCTTCTACTCAGCCGGATACCACACGGCGGGTCGACTTACCTTAGTCGCCTTTTACGACACCTCGGTAAGAAATGGGAGTGGTACTATTCTATTCCGCCGGATACCACACGGCGTAAATTCTATAAATTGTCTATGTTAAGTAAGTAACGGCCTGTTACTATCCCACTGCTGGGCATAGGCCTCCTCTCTCCATTTTTGGAGAGAAGGGTTGGAGTTAAGACCTACCACGCTGCTCCAATGCGGATTGGTAGGTTACACATATCCCTACAATTTTCTAGAGATATGCAGGTTTCCTCACGATGTTTTCCGTCACCGAAAAGCGTGTGATAAATTGCAATTATCAATTAGACACATAAGTTTTCATAGAAAAACTCATTGGTGTCTGCCCGGGTTTGAACCCATGATCGTCTCTAGAGATTCACACGGTCGCACCGCTAGGCCATCACAGCTTCTTCATCTTCGTCTATGTTAAAGTTATATTCAAATTGCACCAGGATGAAAATATTTTGTCTAACATTGTTATTGGGTGCTAAAACGTTGATGCCGTTTATTAAATTTACCCCTAACGGCGCAACAATTTGTATTCCAAACGACCAATCGATCGGGGTCGAAAGGGCTGGGAGGGATCCATTGGATCGCTATTCCTTTGCTTTGTCCCGACTCGACTCGATTTATCCTTCTAATTAAATAACCATTCCGATGCGCGTTAAACTGCGCAAATAAAAAAAAAACATCGAAATAAACAACCCTTGAAATAAATAATAAAATAAGAAATCGAAATAAACAACCTAGGAAGCTGTGATGGCCTAGCGGTGCGACCGTGTGAATCTCTAGAGACGATCATGGGTTCAAACCCGGGCAGACACCAATGAGTTTTTCTAATAAAACTTATGTGTCTAATTGATAATTGCAATTTATCACACGCTTTTCGGTGAAGGAAAACATCGTGAGGAAACCTGCATATCTCTAGAGAATCCTAGGGATATGTGTAACCTACCAATCCGCATTGGAGCAGCGTTGTAGGTCTTAGCTCCAACCCTTCTCTCCAAAAATGGAGAGAGGAGGCCTATGCCCAGCAGTGGGATAGTAACAGGCCGCTACTTACTTACTTACTTACTTAAACAACCCTTATCTTAGTAAACTACGTGTATCTATATCTAGACGTATTGTATAACAAAATCCAAAAAAGCTGTCCATCTGTATGCGATCGATTTTCTTAAAGTCTAAGGAACAGATTTTTGTACGGTTTTTACTAAAATGTATGAACTAGCTGGATTAGCTTCTTGGTGAAAATCAGTGTGCCACAAATTTTATTCCTAATTGAAATTTTGAATATAAAAGTACTTATCGTAAGTTAATTATAGGAGATTTTTGAATAACTTTCACCGTTTATAAAGCGCACGCTTTAAATTTTGCCGTTTTCGCAATATTATTTATTGATGCTCCTCTTCTATTTATCGTAGCGTTATGTTATATAATCTATAGCCTTTTTCGATAAATGGACTATCTTAAAGAATTTTTAAATCGGTCCAATAGTTCCTGAGATTAGTATTCAAACAATCAAGCAAACAAAATCTCCAGCTTTATATATTAGTATAGATATTCATAAAAATTCATCAACGGAAATGCTACAAACAAAAGAAAATCAAATTATTGCTTAAATGTATTTTATTTGGATAAATTTCTCATTTAGCGAACGTAAACTCATTAAGTTATATGATATTAAATTTTCGTTATATCTCATACAAATTGTACTTGAAACTCCAATCACATTAACTGTGTTAAATAATTTACAATAAAACAGAATTTACTATAAAATTATTTTGCAGTAAAAAATATTTTGCAGTTGTACCAGGTGTATACGTCAATTGTATCAAATTTTATCAATTGCTTCAAAGGGATTAGCCGTGAATATACGGATAGAAAGACAGAATTTCACATTAGTAATATTAGTATTGATAGCGAAAAGCTAATCAGTAAATGATGTCAAAGAAAGAAATACGTTTATTGACTCCAATTAAGTCAATTAATTTAACAAATTGACCTATTAGAGAACTATTATTGATGAACAAACAGTGTATTTTTGTAATAGACTTATTATACTAGAGAATTAAAGCCAGCATAAATAAACTGCAATTCACTGGAGCTCTGAAACTCGTTGAAGACTTTATCTATCTGGGGGCTAACATGAGCAATAATGGTTCGTGCGAAAAGGAAATCAGAAGACGCATAGTGATGGCTAAAAGTGCGATGACCCAGCTGCAAGGAATATGGAGAGATCGTAACATCTCCCGTAAAACCAAAAACTTGTGAAGACCTTAGTATTCTCCATATTCTGCTACGGAGCAGAGACATGGGTGTTGAAGAAAGCTGATCGCAACCGCATCGATGCTTTTGAGATGTTGTGCTTAAGAAAAATGGTTTAGATCCCATAGACGGCCTTCTGTACAAATGCGTCTATTTTGCAGAAATTAAGGGTAAGGGTAAGGTAAGGAATTGACTCTCATCTATCTGCCTGCGAAGCGTGCTTGAGTTCTTTGGCCACATCGCTTGAAAGAAGGTAATAACCTCGAGCAACTCATGGTTACCTGCAAGATTGATGGGAAATGACCTCGAAGAAGTAGCCCAACTCGATGGACGAGATTCGAACTGATTTGGACATAGATCTGCGTTTTGCTCTCCATTCGGCTAAGGCGAGGAACAAATGGCGAGCAACTGTCCAAAAGATCTTCACTCGGCACTAGGGATCACGACCCTCAGCTGTGAGGACAACTATGCGAGGAGGAGTTAAGCCAGCCTAAATGTGCTCTATTACAAACATAAAGCAAAGGACATTTTATCTATCTTTCTCTCTTTAATATGTGTGATTAGATAAAGATGAGTATACGAGTTTCATCATCCCTCTCATTATTTGTTGTGATATTGTCAGTAACATGCCTGCCTATGGCTGTACTCTAGTATAATAACTCTATGATTTTTGGCCATGAAAAGTACTATACGATTCGTTTAACCATTTTTGCAAGATCAAGCAATACAAACTTTATACATAGTAAAGTAAAGTATCGACCTGTTATCTCCCCATTTTTAGAGAGAAATATTAGAGAATTCTCTTTTCTTTCCATAATTCTCTAGAGATATGCAGGTTTCGTAACGATATTTTCCTTCACCGAAAAGCGTGTGATAAATTGCAAAAATGACTTGATAAATGACAGCAAATTTAAACTTTACGATCTATTTTTATTTTAGCACTTTTTTCAGTGCCCGAAAACAGGTTTAAAACAATATTTTTTTTATAAAACCTAGCTAGATCGTTTTGTTCCCCCTAAAACCCCCTACATGCTGAATTTCATGAATATCGTTGTAGCCGTTTCCAAAATTCAGAAAAATATATATACCTATACAAAATTAAGTCATTTAAATATTAAAGATTAGAAAAAATCATTGGTGCCTGCCTGGGGTTTGGACCCGTGAACTGGCGAAAGAGTCGCACGGTCACCGCTGAGCTATCACAACTTTATATACAGTCATATAATGACAGTGAGATATTATTCATACACTTAAACTATATCTGCATACAGCAAACAAACAAAAAAACCATAGGTAAAAATACTTTGACATGAAAATCCGTATAAAATTTAACTTAATTTGATATTATAAAACATTCTTTGACAATTATATAACGTACAAAGTAAACTTAATTATGAATGCTTTACGCGTACTTTTTCCATGTTGACTTATCTCCGCTTCAAAAATATATTGCTTGCATTTCAACACAATTTACAGACCGCAATTTTTTTATCTCCTTTTACAACGGAAGCCTTATGTTAGCTTTGTATCTACGTTTCAAATTTTTAAATAGGGAAACACTTTATAAGTAAAAATTCAAGGACTTTATCCGTATATGAAAATAAGTCTTTTAATTAATAAATGAAAATACATAGTTTACGGTTTTTTAAAGAAATTTGGCTTTGTGATTTTGTCGTGTATGATGAACTTGGCTTTCTGATTATGTTTCGGTTATGGGTCGAAACCATCGCTGATATTGTGGTAGTGGATGTGTGTGCTAATGTGGTGTGGTGGTGCTTTTTTATAATGTATAAAGTTTAAAAATCCTGCACGCATCAAGTATGACTCTATTTTTACCACAGATATACTCTTATAACGAAATAATTCACTTTTTTTTATAGTACAACTTGAATTCTTAAAACTTCTTGAAACGCAAATATGAATAGAATGTAGATTTTTTTATAGTCATCTACGTAAATTTTCGATTTAAAAAAATGGAGTTGTTTAGAACAACCCAGTCATTTTGAGATTTTGAGTAGTTTTGAGGTATCCAAAATCATTTTTGAAGACTATTTTAAAAATTAAGCGTGCTTTAAAGTTATAGATATAATGTACTTTATAATTATATAAAATATAGTCGAAATTCTCATTATACACTTATATAGGCCACGCATTCCCCATAGAGCTAGAACTTTACAGATGACAGCAAAATAAAGCTTTACATTTTAATTCTATTTTAGTAGTTTTTACAGAGCGCGAAAAGCGGGATAAAATGTCATTTTTTTTAAATTAAACCTATTGATTGATAATCGATTTCTCGCCCCCAAATTCCCTAAGTAACCCCTAAGATAGATAAGATATGATGGAATTTAACATTTAATTTAACATAACTTATCGATAAAGTTCTAGATTCGATATAAGATTCGGATAATTACAAAATAGGTTTCTAAAATAATAGTTTGATTGATGATGGTCTACGCCGTGTCATATTATAGTTTCCGTTCCCCCTTACAGTTGAACGATCGCATCGTATTAAGGAGCAGTTTTGGCTTAGCACAAGAATCGGCGGGAGATTTTATTATTACATATTTGTAGCCACCCCCGCAGAGTATCAAAGCTCGAACGTCTGTGTGCAAACACGATGGTACCTCTACAATGGCTTATTGCTTTATATTGCGAACGGCACCGTTTGCTTGTTTGATTTTGGCTTCGATGTGTACATAGATTTGCTTCTCCGTAATACAATATATCGATTCATTTATTATCAAAAAAGCTTCTTTACTTCGGGCTATATGTGATAAGTGCTGATCTTCTCAGTTAATTAAAAACCGCAAGATATTACCTTGCTTTAAGATTTTGCCGTGGAGTCTATCTCCTGACAATACTTCGGTTACGGGGCGAAACAATTGTTGAAATTGTGGTGTTGAATGTATGCAGTGTGTTGTTGTGTTATCGGCGGCGGGTAGTGCATGAGTTTTTAATAATTCTGCATGTATCAGGTATAAGAACGAAAAGTACACTCTACATTTAGCATTACATATATTTTCTTTTATCGCGGATTAAAGCAAAATAATAATTTCATTAGTTTCGAAACTCATATGCTTATTTATGTTTAATCATTCATAAAAAACTTATATGTACAGATAGATACAATCTTATTTGCTTTTGCCTTATTCCTTAAGAATTTTTCAAATCGGTCATGTATTTTCTGAGATTAGCGCGTTCAAACAATAAAATAAACTCTTCAGCTTTATATATTATTATAGATATAGATTGCATTTTTTAATAGAGGGGTAGTTTTCTTCTGTACAGTGTATTTGCTTAGCTATTGCCTGTCAAACTGACCGCTTGAAGCTTTTGATCGATTCCACTTGTATCCATGGATGCTGACCGCGCTCTCTGGGCGGCCTCTTAAATACATATATGAACACCAGCTGGGTACTCGATAGGGTATGGACATGAAGTATTAGTAGCACGTAGTGAGATTTTTTTTAATAATAAGAATAAATTTATTAGGTCACACCATTATAGAAGTAGAAACAAGAAAGAAATAAATAATCTTTAATATTTAAATGAGTTAATCTTGTATGTATATATATTGTATGACTTATTACAATTTATTAACCACAGTGTACGTTAAAATAAAATTGTTTATTATTATTTGTATTACACCTATACAAGGAATTGAAAAAATATGTATTTAATGCTGTTTTGTCTTAAATATTTAAATAAGTTATGTATATGTATAAATATATTTTCAGAACCTCGGAAACGGCTCCAACGATTTTCCTGAAATTCAGCATGTAGGGGCTTTTGGGGAAAAATCAATCTAGATAAGTTTTATTTTAAAAAAATGTCCTTTTATCCCTGTTTTCGGGCTCAAAAATTTTGTTGAAATTTACGTTGATTACAATCACAATTTTTCGCTGTCAAACGTAAAGTCATAGTAGTTCATTTGGGGAACGGGCGGTCTAGAAAGGTGAAAATACCTAAGATCGAGCCCCACCTGCCCTATTATCTTTTAATTTTTCTTTTCAATTTTTTAATTTAATTTTTTTTACATTATTTTAAAAATTACTGGGCAAGACTCGGGCACCCAGATACTAAGATTAATACATGAAAAAACAAACTATCCTAAATACATTATATAAACAAGAAAATTAAATATTATGGATGTGACGTAAAAAGGATCTCACTCAGACTATTTTGGGGGGAGTTGCCCCCAAACCTGATTTTCATTGGCGCCTTTGAATTGTGCGCGCGACAATGTTATATATAATATGAAATAAAAAGCAAAATAATACTTTGACTGGTGACCACTGGAAATCGGTGTTACGGTCTCGCGACCTCAACAATAGCCGATTGGTTCTCCAATTTGTGAAGGCACATTACGCTGAGAGTTGTTGGTGAAGTAATTTAAGGTAATTTTAGATATTAATATTGTTTAAGTTTCTTTTTTTATGTTTAAGTTATGTATATTTTGTCTTTTTTTACTTTACTTTTTTTTCATCTTTTATCATTATCATTTGTCATTTTGTTACTCTTCGCCCTGTGTTGTAATGTGCCCCATAAATAAAGTTTTTCTTATTCTTATTCTTATTCTTATTGTTTGGAGACGGACGACCGTGTGTAAGTGTCCCATGTATTTATTTATTTATTAAGAGTATTTGAACAATTAAGTTGACGCGGAGGATATCGCGCGTAATATATCAATATATACATTAGTAGTGTATATCTGTATATCATGACATTATAAACTACGCACAGGACTAAGCGACCTCTAATTGAAGGTGATTGCATAATTGAGACGTGAATAGTTCCTAAGTGGGAATGCAATTAGCGATAAAACTATTACTGATAGGTATGACAGAGTCGGTAATCATTATCATCTTCCTGCCCTTATCCCACTCTAAGTGGGTCAGCACAACATGTTATAAACATGCTGTCACATGATTTGGCTGCGTTTTTACGACCGGCCGCCTGCCTGACATCAACTTACCTCTGTCGTATTTTACGACACCTCGGTAAGAAAGAGGGTGGTCTATTCTACGAAACCGGATACCACACGGTGGGTCAACTTACCTTAGTCGCCTTTTACGACACCTCGGTAAGAATTGAGGGTGGTCTATTCTACTCAGCCGGATACCACAATGACAGAGTATAACGCTATGTTATTCGTTTAGAACATAGAACCTGGATGACCGAGCCTTGCTTGGTTATTTTTCAAAAGATATAAAATATGCAAATAAAAAAGTAATAAACCGCCAGTGACTTGAAGGACTCGAACCCTGGGTTTCGAACTTCTTCGGTCCGCTCGTTACCATTAAGCTATCACAGCATTATGTTTGACAGCCAAAAATTCCATTTGTGTTCTATACTTTGCGGAGATTCATAATATAAAAGTAATAATAACCGCTAATGTGCCTGCTGTTTTAGAACCAAATGGATTGGCCCGTAGCGATGGCAAGAGACCTGATGGTATGACTCTCATACCTTGGAAATTGGGGAGGTCACTTGTTTGGGATGCTACATGTGTAGACACTTTAGCTGCATCACATATACAAGGGACCTCTACTATGGCGGGAGCAGCAGCTACCAATGCAGAACATGCCAAAAGGCGCAAATATGAAGACATAAATAGAAGCTTCATTCTTGTGCCTTTTGGTGTAGAGACCTTAGGTTCATGGGGCCCGGATGCTCATACGTTCTTCAACGAGCTCGCTAGAAGGCCCGTAGAGCGTACCGGGGACCCGAGAGCTGGCAGCTACCTTGGCCAACGAATAAGTTTGGCCATACAAAGGGGTAACGCTGCCAGTATTTTAAGAGCTTTACCCCATTGCAATGGAATCGATGGTGTCGATTTAATGTAAATATATTTATATTTAAAAATTTTAATTTTTTAATTATTATTTAGTTAGTTTTTATTTGTTTGAAGTTTCTTTTTATTAATCTCTTTAAAAAAAGTAATAATAAAATTATTTTGCTATAATTAACGATGAAGTAAAAAATATATAATGCTGAATGCAAAGTGGACTCCAAAATAAAATCGCAAAGTCAAGATTTTATCGTGGAGTCTATCGTGGATGCTTCGGTTGCGGGGCGAAACGATTGTTGAGTTTGTGATAGTGAACGTGTGTAAAGCTTGTGTATTGTGGTGGCGGTGGTGGAGGTTGTGCATGTGTTTTTACGAATCTTGCATGTATCAGACGATCAGAGAAACGGATTGTCCACTCTACATTTAGCATTATATATATTTTCTATTTTACTTCATCGCGGATTATAGCAAAATTATTTTGTATATGAATCTAATCTTCCATCTCATTATTTATTGTGACACACACTTACAGGTCTGCCTATGGAGGGGTTCCTAGGGGGGGACCCCTACTATTATATAATAAACCTACGAAAGGAAATCTCTGTACGGTGAAATGTAAAAAGCACAAAGCGATGAATTCATACGTAATATTCTCTTTTCTTTTCAACGAATTTCAGGTATCGATAAAGTTTCCGAAAATTGGATTTCACAAAGCTTTGTGAAACACGCAATTCCAATCAATGTTTCATTTTATTTATTGCTAGTGACTATTGGAATCATTGAAAGAGTCGCAAAAATGTTTCGTATTAAAATGTTACCGAATGTTAAAGCAGCTTTGCCTTTGCCGTAGGTAATTTACAGAGCTCAAAGGCCGTGTTAACTCATATCGTGTATATTGCCATCCTTTGTCTATTATTACACGGGTCGTATTTGAACTAGGGTTGGTTGCCAATGTATCAGGAATTTAATATAACATTTAACGTTATCTTATGAAATGTTTTGTTATGTTTCACAAATGCTAGATTTGACATTTTTCTTAAAGAACACCCAATCCGTATTTTGAACACACGTGCAAATATAAGTTTCTTCCACGCGTCCAAGTTTTATTTTTCCTGATCTTATATAATTATTATTTAAATAAGTTAATCTTGTAAGTGTATATATATTTTCTGAAATCGGAAACGGCTCCGACGATTTTCCTGAAAACGATGTAGGGGGGGAGTATTGGGGGAGAAAAATCGATCTAGCTAGGTTTTATTAAAAAAAAACATTTTATCCCTGTTTTTGGGCATAAAAAAAGTTTACTTTTAATTTATTGAATATATACAAAATAATTTTCACCGTGAAATGTCAAGTCAGCGTAGCTTATTCGGGAAACGGGTGGTCACGCGTAATGAAAATACCTAGGATCGAACCCCACCTACACTATTAAAAATATCCACTTGTATAAGACGAAATTCGATGTATATCATCGACACACGAGGTCACAAAAAGCTTGTAATAGCTGTGTCGGTATTCGCTTCTAAAATAAAATTCCGCAATACTAGACCAGTCTACAGAAAGGTTTAAATTAAATGTAAGAGATATGCTTAAACGTAAAGCATATCCAAAATTGAAGATTATTTGGATGACAAAAATGCCTGGATTTGAAATTCTTTCAGCTTCATACAAGACTGCGGTTTAATAATGTAAAATTGAAAATGTTTAAAAGATTAAAAAGTTTTTGTGTGGTTCTTCTCAGTAAAAGCAACATTCCGTGCAACCACATACAATACAACCAGTTGTAACTTCATTAATCATATTTGTAGTGTTTATAAACTAATGTTGTATGAATATAGCACAGGCTCAAACACGCACTAACAAGTAACATGTTACTTCACGTCCACTCTCACCAAGGGCTCTCGTGTTACTAACGTGGTGCATCATGAGACCGTGTATGTTTCTTTGTACATCAGTATTAGTGTGAGTTAGTGTATGTATATATTACATATAATAAATATACAAGGTAAGTTACACAGTCTCAACCCGCATACACTACAATATTGACCCTTGACGATTCAAAAGTGCTTGGAAAAGCTTATTTGAATGAAGATTATTTTGATTTGAGTAACTTCTGTCACTCTCCAACCCTACAAATATCTCCGTCACAAAAATCAGATCAATCCGGGAGGTTAAATTGGAATTCCTATTACAATGTTTCTCGAAACGTCAACATTAAATGGTATCATTTATGACATTGTTGGTAATTAGCATAGATATTTCGTTTGGATAGAAAAAATTCTAACAAAACATTAAAGAATTTGTAAAATATCTTTTCGTAACCAGAAGCATATATCGCATATGTTAATATGAAACTTCATTGGGTCTCGTGATTTTTAAAAAACACGACCATTTTTAAATTTAAACTACCGTGAGTGTTATTCATAATTAATGTATAGAAACCGGCTATACTCACGTGTTATTTAATCGGATGAGCCCGACTAGTTTCAAGCCCATACAGGGCTCCTATTCATGAGCTCTTTACGCGGCGTTACCGCGGCATCATGAATTATCATATGCTCGTTGTAAAAAAAGGAAGTTTTCAAAAATATTAAACTTTAATAATTTTCATATACTAATAAAATAACACTCCTGAGTAAAGTAACTGCCTGTTACTGTCCCACTGCTGGGCAAAGGCCTCCTCTTTCCCTTTTTCTGAAGAGCAGGGATAGAGCTAAGACCCATCAAGAAGACGGAACGGGGGCACGCATTTAGTCGCTGACGTACTATGATAACAGTTGGTGACCTCTGAAAATCAGCGTCGGTAGTGATTGATCACGACCGACAAAAGCTGAAAGGTGACACCAATTTGGGGCATCACACTATGCAAGTTAGATTTTGTTAAGTAGATTTTTTTTTAGTTTTTAATATATTATGTGTGTTATTATACTTGTGTAGTGTGCTGTTACAAATAAAATTATTTTTCTTTTTTTCTTTTCTTTTCTTTTCTTTTCCATTACGCTGCTTTAATGCATATTGGTAGATATCCCTAGAATTCTCTAGAGATAGGAAGGTTTTCTCACGATATTTTCCTTTACCGAAAGCCGTGTGATAAATTGCAATTATCAATTAGAGAAAAGTTTGAACAGAAAATTCATTGGTGAAGGCTTTACCCGCGTCCCTTGAGAAAAATTCGCACAGCCTAACCGCTAGGCTATCACAGTTTATGTAATTATCTTCGATGTAGGTGACAATGTAAACGCCGTGTGGTTTCCGGCTGAATAGAATAGTACCACCCTCATTTCTTACCGAGGTGTCGAAAAAGGCGACTAAGGTAAGTCGACCTACGATTTGGGAAAGTTTAAAAAAAGAGTGAATAGGCACTACACTGGCAAGCGCGGTCCATCTTAGGCTACATCTTTGCCTTTCCATCAGGCAAGATCGTAGCCAGGCGCTAGCCTTATCATATAAAAAAAAAAAAAAAAAAAAAAAAAGACCCGCCGTGTGGTATCCGGTTGAGTAGAATAGACCACCCTCATTTGTTACCGAGGTGTCGTAAAATACGACTAAGGTAACTTGACGTCAGGCAGGCGGCCGGTCGTAAAAACGCAGCCAAATCATTTGACAGCATGTTTATAAAATGTTTATAACTTGTTGTGCCGACTTGACTAAGGGCAGGAAGATGATGATGTTTAGTGTTTTAATTGTATTTTTAAATATATTTAGCGAACCTTTTTGCAACATCAGGGTCGTATCGGCACATCCCTAATTTAAACTCCCCTGTAAACTCTTTAACACTTGTTTTATTGGTTTGTCGTAAAATACACAATATATTTTTTGCCGTAAGCTTGGTCCGAACGTGTGACAATGTTAAATTAATTTGCAACGTTTCCAGTCCCTGACCTTATCCCACTCTAAGTGGGATCGGCACAACATAGTTTGTTATTATTGGTTGCGTTTTAAGTTTATTTTAAATTTAATTCACAGTACTTAGGTATATTTACCTCTTTTTTAATTTTAGACTGGTTGTCTGGAAGAGATTCCGATTGCGGAATAAGACCGCCATAGCGAATGATGTTGTTTTTTATTATTATTTTTATTAATGCAATAAAGAGATTACAAACAAACATGTCGTCACATGATTTGGCTACGTATTTTACGACCTGCCCGACGTCAATTTGCCTTAATCGTATTTTACGACCTCTCGGTTAGAAACTCGGTAAGAAATGAGGGTGGTCTGTTCTACTCAGCCGGATACCACACGGCGGGTCGACTTACCTCAGTCATCTCTTACGACACCTCGGAAAGAAATGAGAGTGGTCTGTTCTACTCAGCCGGATACCACACGGCGGATCGACTTACCTTAGTCGCCTTTTACGACCTACGATCCGCGGAGCTGAAGGCAGGACCACTACCCACTGCGCCAACGGGCCAGTCAAGAATCGTAAGTCAAAATCTAAGATACAAACTATCAATTGAACTTGCAAATATTCGTCTCACATTTAAGCAAACCAGATTCCAGGTCCTTAAATAAAAAACAAACGTTTAAAGTAGTTAGGAGACTAGTTTATTTTTGGTCCAGGGCCTTACTTTATTTGTTTATGCATTGGCAAATATAAAGGTTGGTAGGATATTTCCTTTATTCCTCACAGGTAACAAAACAGAATAATAATAATATAATCAGCATTACTGCAAAGCTAATCACAACAGTACTGAACAATTTCCCATAAATACAATGCTTCATTGTTACAAAATTGAAGTTACAAATGGGGTGTAATAGACAAAGAATATTTATTCAATTATTAGTTCGATGATTTTATTTTATACACGAAAATTTATACAACAGCAATAATAAAATTATTTTGCTTTAATCCGCGATGAAGTAAAATAGAAAATTTATATAATGCTAAATGTAGAGTAGACAGTCCGTTTTCATACCTGATACACGCAGGATTCGTAAAAACACATGCACAAACCTCCACCACTGCCACCACATTACACAAGCACTACACATATTCACTATCACAAACTCAACAATCGTTTCGCCCCGCAACCGAAGCATCATCAGGAGATAGGCCCCATGACAAAATCGCAAAGCTTTGCGATTAATAATTATAATTTTATTGTTACTTTTATATTATCTCCGCAAAGTTACGCCTACTTCTAAAAATTTCGAATATTTATTTTTTTAATTTTATGATTAAATGTGCACAGTAAATATATTTTTTATTTAGTCATTGTTACATGTATCAAGGATAGACAGGCTAGGATTTAAA
This sequence comes from Morpho helenor, assembly GCA_029227775.1. NCBI lineage: Eukaryota > Metazoa > Arthropoda > Insecta > Lepidoptera > Nymphalidae > Morpho > Morpho helenor. The sequence continues at coordinate 16,535,259 of JARGCU010000030.1, forward strand.
CTAAGTTTAAAAAACACAGAAATAAAACTGAGTTTGAATATTAATGTGTTGACAATAATGAAAATTGTAATCATTACTTTGCCGTTACGCAAGTATGTGAAGCAAAATTTTGCACACCTAATATAAAGCTGAATAGTTCGTTTGTTTAATTGTTTGAACGCGCTAATCTCAGGAATTACTTGACCGATTTGAAAAATTCTTTGAGTGTAAGATAGTCCATATATTGAGGAGGGCTAGACTTTATAACATCACGCTTAGATGAATAGGAGAGGAGCAGTAATAATAAATAGTCAGATAACTTTCCTTGCGTGCGCTGAGTAAACGGTAATATTAATAAAAAATCATGTTTGTAATACAATTAAATTGTTCTCCTCTAAAAGTTCTTAATAAAAGTCCGCGACAGCATATGTCTAGCTGTTAAGATTTAACAACTTTAACAATTTTTATGGTTATCAAAATAATATATTACGGGTTTAATCTTTTCGGCGGTAGCGGTAGCCGCTGGCGATTGCTAGTGTAAAATAATTATGGATAACTAAAATTTTACGTATTGTAACATTGACGTATTCAAAATTCACCTTATTTACTGGCTAATCATCCTCCTGTCCTTATCCCACTCTAAGTGGGGTCGGCACAACATGTTACAATGTGGTCAACTTTATTTAACGGGATATCACACGGCGGGTCGAATTACCTTAGTCGTCTTTTACGACACCACTGTAAGAAATGAGGGTGGTACTTTTTCTATTCAGCTGGACACACGGCGTTCCTTATTTACTGCCAAATATCAAGTATAAGTTATTATGGAGCGAATATTAATAACGGGACGTAAATAACGCTAAAAGGACACGATTATATCCGCCTGAAGTCACATCTGCGAAATTAAATCCCTACTCTACACAGGTACAAGCATCGCACGCGCCACCCGTGGGAACGCGCGCGTTCAAATATAGATAACATCTATATCGGCACTTGTCCCTTTGGATGTAAACGTTCTAAATTCAAACGCTTTTTGACTGTGCTCAATCAGATGTGCGTAGTTCACGCGTTCGCTTTTCAATAAAATGATTATGTGATATGATAATGTTTTCCTGAATATTGTAGGTACTTTAGTTCAGGGCTTCTTAAACTTTTTTATATAGCGACCCCCTTCAAGCTTAGGAAATTTTAAACGACCCCATCCTCCATATAATGAAATATATATTAACCGTAGATCTTTTTTATATAGCGACCCCCTTCAAGCTTAGGAAATTTTAAACGACCCCCTCCTCCATATAATGAAATATATATTAACCGTAGATGTAGATATAATATCGCACTATTTTACAATGTAAATAACTGTTTTGCATTGCCACTTTTTTCAAAAAGTAGTTATAATAAAACTACAATAGTATTTTGTATGATTTTATTTGTATTTATATTTGTACGTTGTGTGTATACTAATTTTAAAATTTTATTTATAATTGTTGTAAACTAACCAATCATAAATTTAATAAAATCTATTTTATTAAATTTAATGAAAAGGGGTAATGAAGGAACTTAGGAGGAGAAATATCAATAAATCTTTGTTAGAAAAGTTCTTTAAAGGACAGCTGCAGCCATGTAGTTTGTAACTAACTCCACTTTACTCGTCTATAAAATATTATTTAAAATATTATAACAATGCTAGAGCGCTCTCACTCTAACATAGAAATGCATAAAACCGCGCCGAAGGCGCTAGCACTCTTAATATATATTGTCTCGTGATTCGTCTAAGTGGCTAGGACCCGTACTACGTTGTGATTTGTAATAACTCAAATTCTTTTAGAGCGTCAGAGGCTATGTGTCCGTCAATCTAAAGGAGTCAAATAATACCTTAAATAGAATAAAATAATGTGATAATAATCACATTATAGTTTTATAATAATATTTCAATATATCATATTCTTTAATATAGAACGAGCCGTCAGACCCTACATTCGTAGTTTGTATCGCTTTGCTCAACAGAGAGGTTCATTATCAAATATCATTTGTTATAATATAAATAGTTGTTTATCATCAGATTAGAGGCGTAAAGCAGACATAAATTAATATAAATTATGGAATATAAGTGTACGATACACGAACAGGTTTTATATTTATCTAATACAAGAACAGATTCTTATATGTCCAATACATGAACAGGTTACTATAAAATTTGATAAAAAAATGCGAGACATTCAGATAGTTGAATGTCTCGCGAATGTCTTATGTTACTTCATAGGATATGTTATAGCCAACAGAAAGATCACTCACTCGATCTAAATACCTAACCCTTAAACAACTCCGCAGAGAAGTTTAATCAATGTGGTATCTCTCTCCCATCTATTATATTCTTCCGATTTGGAAAAATATAAAAAGAGAGTGATAGTCAGTAGCTCCGCACCCGCTACCAACGGTGAGCTCCGTCCATAGGATATGAGCCCCCCCCCCCAAGGGGTACCTGTTTATAGTGCGCCTGCGGCGTATGATTATGGGATAAACCCATTATTGTCGGGAGTCAACAAAACCACAGTTGACATATTAGGCATGAGTGCCTTGGTGTATAGTTAAGGACCGAAGCCCAAATAATAAATAGCCGAAGCTATAAAAATATGGCATTAGCCAAAGGCACAAGGCCTGGTAAACTTTGATAATAAATTACCAATTCTTATATTCAGTAAGGCGCATGTCGCCTGCACACGTCGTAACGGTGCGTTCTATGGTAAAAACCACATACAGTATAATACGTATAATACGTATAAAGTCCACAAAGTGGAGACCCATCGAGATGGCAAACATGTTGCAAAGCAACTTGATTAGTTATAATATATACACCATATAGGTGTGTGTCCACCGAAGTGGATAGTGTGTGTCCACCGAAGTGGAAGATGTGTATGCAGAGCATTACATGAATGCCAATCACCCCCTATTCACCCAATACCATATAATGGAGTCACACATAGTGCACTCGCTTACGGTATGCGCCAAGCTCAACACGCCACCTCATACAACAAAAGGTAATTTATGTTTAACGCGGCAAGCCACGTAAGATGTATATGTATATGTGAAGATAAGGGAAATGCAGGCCACACTGTCTAAAGCTAGTCCGCAGTCTTATTAACAAAGACCCGACCAGCGGTTCTTATGCAATAATGCCATGCTATAATGGTCATTCGTGGTATCATTAACTAAGCTAAGGGGACGTCCTGAAAAGGACGGAACACCACACCCATCCGTTACTATGAACAGAGTCCATAGCGATCCATCACTGCTGCGGCGTATCACTTCAGCAACATAAAGTTAACTTCCGCAACGCCCAGCAACATTCAGCTGTGGTACCGTCACTATTGAGAGACTACAAACAACGTTTAGATGTCCGTTCGTCAAACAATAACATTTCAGCCACCACTGTACCGGCACTACTTCAAGCGGCCTATGCGTCCAAAGGTCGAGCAAGGCACACGGCAACGACCGAAATCACCACCGGCCTAACCAAACCCGTATCACAAAGGCACACGCCCAAAGTAACTCTGGTTGCGTCAAACCAAAGCCGAATAAAGGCACGCCGCAGCAACCGAAGTCAACTACGGGCCTAGACCCAGCCCTAATAAGATGCAGCCTAGTGTAGCCTTTTGGGCCAGGCACACAGCAATGACCGAAATCACTGCCGGCCTAAACCTCAAGTCTCCCACCAGTACCCGCCAGAGCATGTTCGGTAGAGTGCCAACCACTACTCAGCAAAGTTGCCTTTACCAAGTAACATTCAGACACTTTAATCGTTCGAGGTGAGCTAAGCGATGTAACCATCGCTACACTCTTAATGGTCAAGTCACAATCTGTTCAATAATATTTCATATATTTAAAATCATAGTTCGTAAAACAAAACTAGATGGCGCTGTTCCGATTTGTCTCGCGCTATCGAGTTGCTTTTGTTAATTATATAGGTCGAACAATAAAATATTTACGTCGGTTCCACATCTTAGTACAGTGGTACTCAAGTACAAGGTGCATAGTGTGGTTTTATTTATACCCCTATAGTATCCTCCCAGTTCAATAGTGCAAACCCGAACATTGTTCCTATCGAGTCGGACGTTCAAGGGTTATCGAGTAGCAGTGGTCTAGTGTGGGCCACTCGTCAACGGAACTCGCAGTGGATCGCTGCAGCAAGAGGTCCGTGGCGCCAGCAGCAGCGGCCAGCAACAAAGCAGCAGCGAGCAACGAAGCGTCAGCAGCAGCCAGCAGCGAGCAGCACTGGGCATCGCAGCGGCACGAGCTGAGCAGCGCAGCGGCACAATTTGAGCATCGAAGCGGCATCAGCAGTGCGGTCAGCAAGCCGCACAGTTATCATCAGGTCAAAGTCACGTGTGTGAGTGTAGTGCAAACTGTGAGTACAAATCTTAATTATCTATTACAAGCAAAAGTGAACTTTATTTCTATGAAGTATATTTTCAAGCAAAATTAGACTTTATTCGTTACAATTAGAAAACTTTGATTTACGAAGAGCTATTTAAGGACTTGTAATATTTTAGTAAATTTTAATTAAAGTTAAAGACTTAGAATAATTTTAGTAGCTTTAGACTTAGAATAGTTTCTTTAAAAACGACGGAACGGGGAACCTATGCCCGATTTTCCTCAGAATATTTATACTTTCTAACACTTGTAAAATTTTTAAGCAAAATTTGGACTTGTATTTTTTTCGGTTTTTATAGTTATTTCGACTTGTAAAAATTTAAAGTATCAGTTAACTATCAATATTTTATAGCAGTTGTAACTTGTAAAAATATAACAATGGATGGTATTTTACGCATTCAATTGGACTTGTTCAATTCAATTAAAAAGGGTTTGTCTAATTTTAAAAAGAGTCCAAAAGAACGAATAACTAGAGAGTACATAGAGGCTAGACTAGAGAACTTGGAAAGAGATTGGTTACTATTCAGGTCAAACAATTTAAAACTTTTTGAAATGTCAGAATCGGATGAATTGGCTAGTACATCGTATGTATCAAAGGATATCTATGAAATAACTGAAGACAATTATTTAGTTTATAAATCACATATGAAAAGTTTATTAAAGCCTTATTTGTCACCTGAAAAGGAACCAAGAGGTCAAATTGAGAATGATAAGCCAAGCTCATTAGTACGACTTCCAAAAATTGTTATTCCTGTTTTTTCGGGGAATTATTCGGAGTGGACTACGTTCCGCGATTTATTTGTGTCTTTAGTGCATAATAACGAATCGTTAGAAGATGTTCAAAAGCTTCAATATTTAAAGACACATTTAACTGGTGAAGCAGAACAGCTGATAAGGCACACACCGATAACCAGTGCCAATTACAGTCAATGTTGGTCTCTTTTGGAAAAGCGTTATAACAATAAAAAGTATTTAGCAAATTGTATATTAAAAAGGTTATTTGGTCAAAAACGTGTAAATTATGAATCTGCGTCAGGTATAAAGGAACTGTTAGACACCACCATTGACTGCCTTAATGCATTAAAAAATATAAAAGTCGATGTGAGCACATGGGACATTATTATTATACATATTGTTACCTTTAAACTGGACCCGGAAACTCGTAAGCAGTGGGAGCTCCATATATCTGGTTCTGTAGATTCTAATGAATTGCCAACTTTAAATCAATTTCAAAATTTTATGGAAAGTCGTTTTCGTGCATTAGAGTTCATAGACATAAAAAAGCCTTCAGTACAGCATACCAGTGTACCCAGTACAAAATCTAAAACCTTACTAACTACAAATGTCTCTGGCATGCAATGTGAATATTGTTCAGAAAGCCATAAACTATGCTTTTGCAAAAAGTTCGCCAAATTAGAAGTAGCACAAAGACGTTTTTATGTTATGAAAAATGGCATGTGTTTTAATTGTCTCGGTAGCAATCATACGATATACGATTGCAAGAAACCTACGAATTGTAGAAACTGTAAAAAACGCCACCATACTCTATTGCATCTGGACTATAATAAAGGGAACGTTAAATCAACAACCCAGGAGCCGGTAGCAGGTTCAAGTACATCAGATACCACTTCACCAATAGTGTCGTGTCTCGGAACTAGGAAAGTATCAAAATGCGGACAGGTTTTACTAGCTACGGCGCTCGTAAATGCCGAGTCTGAATCTGGCGGAATTCAAGCGTTGCGAGTATTATTAGATCAAGGTTCCCAGGCCTGCTTCATAACAGAAGCTGCAGTACAACTCCTACGTCTGAAGAAGATTCCTGCTAGATGCATCATTACTGGTCTAGGAGGTGATAAAGCCTTAAGTTCAAAATATGTAGTGACTGTTAATTTGAGGTCAAGGATTGATAAAAACGTAATTATTGAGGTTACCGCCTACGTTCTCAAAAATATTACGGCGTACCTACCAGAACAAAAGTTCGAATCATTCGACTTTGTAGATTTGCAAGACTTGTGTCTAGCAGATCCTCAGTTCAATACTCCTAATAAAATCGATATGTTACTGGGAGCAAATGTTTTCAGTAAGATATTGAAGGAAGGAGTGAAGAAGAGTTCAAATGGAACTCTGATAGCTCAATGTACCTGTTTAGGTTGGATCCTATCTGGCACAGTTAATAATTGCTCAATTACTCATAATGAGGATGTTCCAAAAATATCTGTCATGCATGTACAAATGAATGATGACATTTTAAAGACATTTTGGGAAATCGAAGAACAAGGAAACTATAAGAAAAGTATATTGACGGAAGAAGAACAAAAATGCGAAGAAATATTCGCTACTACAACTAAAAGGACACCCGAAGGACGCTATATCGTTAAATTGCCATTTCGAGATAGCCAACCACAATGTTTAGGTGGTAGTTCCCGACAAATAGCTTTTGCAAAATTTAAAGCATTAGAAAAGAGGTTATCAAAGGATTTAAATTTAAAGAAGGACTACACTGAAGTTATAAAAGAATATTTAGAGCTAGGACACATGAGACCTGTTAAAAGGGAAAATATAAAAGAAGAAGAGGCTGTGTATTTACCACATCATGCGGTTGTAAGAGATGATAAGACAAGTACAAAAGTTCGAGTGGTATTCAATGCTTCTAGTAAAAACAATTTAGGAGTATCTCTTAATGACACTTTAATGATAGGACCTAAACTACAGGCAGATTTACGTCATACTGTATTACGTTGGAGAGTGACACCAATTGCTTTAGTAGCTGATATTATTAAAATGTATCGACAGGTCAGAGTTACTGAAGAAGATACAAGGTATCAACGTATATTATGGCGTGAGAATCCTGAGAAAGAAATAGAAGATTATGAGCTGCTGACGGTAACTTTCGGAACCGCATCAGCGCCATACTTGGCTGTTAAAGCATTACAACAAGTCAGTAAAGACGAAGGTATGAACTACCCGTTAGCTTCATCAAAAGTACTAGAGTCTTTCTATATGGACGACTTAATAACGGGATGTTTTGAAATTCAAGAAGGTGTGGATGTTTATAATCAAATTACAGACCTATTATCGAAAGGAGGTTTTAAGTTGCAAAAATGGAACAGCAATAGTAACGAGTTACTCTCAAAAATACTTAATGATACAAAACAACAAAACATTCAAATAAAACATACACAAAAGAATCTACAGGAAAAGGACATAAAGGAAAGGAAAATAAAGCTACAGGACAAAAAGGATAAATTAGAACAAGTAACAGAATCTAAAGGACAAAATATACATAATAGAACAGATGAGATTAAATTAAAGGAAATAGAAATAAAAACAGAAAATACTACAAAAATTTTGGGACTTACCTGGGATCGCAGCGAAGATCATTTCCGGTACTCGGTGAATCTTCCAAAGCCGACGACTGCACCTGAAACAAAAAGATCAATAATATCAATTATAGCACACTTATATGACCCGTTAGGATGGATAGCACCTAGTATAATTATAGCAAAGATGTTCATCCAAAAATTATGGTTAGCAGGAGTTGGTTGGGATGATCCGATCTCAGCAGAATTACAAAGTGAATGGTCTACTTACCGTAACGACCTGGAGCAACTTACTGCAGTTAACGTTCCTCGATGGCTAGGTACTCCCAGCAAAGATGCGACGCTTGAGTTGCATGGCTTCTGTGATGCATCGAAGTTAGCCTATGCAGCTTCAGTGTATTTAAGAGTAGTCGATAGTTCTGGAAAAATAAAAGTTTCTCTCTTAGCAGCAAAAACGAGAGTTGCGCCTATAAAGCAGGTGAGCATACCTCGTCTTGAGCTTTGTGGAGCAGTAATTTTAGCAAGACTTTTGGCGGAGATATCTGAGGTTCTGGACATCCAAAAGAACAACGTTAAGGCATGGACAGATTCAACCGTTGTTCTCGCTTGGCTAAACTGTCATCCTAGTAGATGGAAGACTTTTGTAGCGAACAGAGTTTCGGAGATCTTGACAACCTTAGATTCTTCCCAATGGTTCCATGTATCATCTAAGGACAATCCATCAGACTGTGCTTCACGTGGAGTTCAGCCTGGATCACTCGCAGAAAATCAGCTTTGGTTTTCTGGTCCAGAGTTTCTTCAAGATCAAAACGTTAAATACAAAAAACCCAAAGATTTAAATGTCCATTTAGAGGAAGCTACAGTCAAATCTCACTTTAATACACTTTCTGAAGATACATTATTACAACGGTTTTCTTCATTACAGAAACTTTTAAGAGTATTAGCTTACTGTCGGCGATTTTACAAACGAGATATTAAGTATGGAACTTCTTTATCTAAAAAAGAAATCGATGAAGCACGCATAATTTGTATAAAAATAGCTCAACAAGAAGGATTTAAAGAAGAATATTTACATTTTCAGAACAAAGGCTCCATACCATTTAAAAGTAAATTAAAGTCATTATGTCCATATCTGGATGACCAAGGTATAATGAGAGTAAGCGGTAGATTGCAGATGTCTCAGTTAACGGAGCAAGCCAAACATCCTATAATACTACCTTATTCCTCTCATTTCACGAGGTTGGTTATAGCAGATGCACATCGAAGTACGCTTCATGGAGGAATCCAATTAATGATTAATTATTTAAGAAATGTTTATTGGATTATTGGCGTCAAAAATATGGTTAAACAACATATTCGTTGTTGTGTAAAATGCGTTCGGCAAAGTGCACAAATACAAAACCAATTTATGGGATCTCTTCCTTCAGTACGATGCACACCAGCCAGAGCATTTGTGCATAGTGGTGTAGACTATGCAGGTCCAATAAAAATCAGAACAACTAGAGGTCGCGGTCATCACTCATATAAGGGCTACATTTGTTTGTTTATTTGTATGGCCACTCGCGCCATTCATTTGGAAGTTGTGAGTGATATGAGCACTTCTGCTTTCATAGCAGCCTTTAGACGTTTTGTGGCAAGGCGTGGTCATTGCGCGGAATTGTGGAGTGACAATGGCACGACTTTCTTGGGAGCTTCGAAAGAACTTCAGCAGTTAGCCAAAGTACAAAAGGAAGTCATCACATACTTAGAAACGTATGGGACTGAGTGGCATTTTATTCCGCCTCACGCACCAAATCATGGCGGTTTGTGGGAAGCGGGTGTGAAGGCTACAAAATTTCATCTCAAGCGTGTGATAGGTGAGGCAACTTTGACTTTTGAGGAAATGAGCACACTTCTTAGTCAAATAGAAGCCTGTCTAAATTCTCGGCCTATGACTATAGACAATTCCAATCCCAATGAACCTCTCCCATTAACCCCGGGGCATTTTCTTATTGGCGAGCCACTGATAGCTGTACCTGAGGTCAACAACTATTTAGAGTCCAATCTTACCATACTGACGCGGTGGCAATTGATTCAAAGAATGCTCCAGAGCTTCTGGCATCGTTGGTCTCAAGAGTATCTCTCTAACCTAATGAATAGGTACAAGTGGAACTCTCGTGTACCAGAGCCAAATATAGGGGATATAGTTCTCGTTAAGGAGGATAATTTACCGCCAAGTCGTTGGCTAATGGGTCGAATAATTAATAAACATCCAGGCGTAGATACTATCACCCGTGTGGTCACAGTTAGAACAAAATCATCTGTGATTAAGAGACCTACGTCAAAACTATGTATATTACCCGTGTGTGAATAATTTTGTATAATTTATATTCATTTGTATTAAATATTGTATTAGTTCTATTTTTTTGTTACAAATTCTATTAAGTTAATTTATATTAAGTTTTTTTTCAGTCCACCAAGAATTGGTTCATATTTTGCCACGGTGGGCGGTGTTGTTTCCATTCTCACTTGTTCTAAGAACATTTCCTTATTAAATGTTCTTGGTGGGCGGAATGTTCAATAATATTTCATATATTTAAAATCATAGTTCGTAAAACAAAACTAGATGGCGCTGTTCCGATTTGTCTCGCGCTATCGAGTTGCTTTTGTTAATTATATAGGTCGAACAATAAAATATTTACGTCGGTTCCACATCTTAGTACAGTGGTACTCAAGTACAAGGTGCATAGTGTGGTTTTATTTATACCCCTATAGTATCCTCCCAGTTCAATAGTGCAAACCCGAACACAATCACAGCCTTTCCAAAGATCGACACGATCTTGCATCTTGAACCATCATACGAGAGCGGGCCTAGATGTGTATTTATTATCAATTCTTAAAAATAGTTGAGTTAAAACTCAACTAATATCTTGTATCGCCCCAGTACACATCTACAATATCATTATAACAACATTTCATAAGCGACCTAACAGATCACTTCTGCGCTCTGCTCTCCGCCCGCTCTCTCATACTGTAGTACGGCGGATAACGTGACATTCGGTCAATATGACGAAAATTATACTTTTCTGAATTTGATGTTTTATGAATAGAGCATCAATTATAGATGCGAAAAAACATTACTGCGTGACAAACAAACATTTATTTTTATACTTATAGATTTTTCTAAAATATTGAAATTTTAATAATTATTTATTTTTTTTAAACTCGAATGTAGGGATGAGATCGTTACAAGTTGTATCAATAATGATTGAAAAGTATCAGATCTTTGCGACGCCTTTTGCTTTCAGTAGTCTCGCGACCTCCCTGGGGGTCGCGACCCACAGTTTAAGAAGCCCTGCTTTAGTTAGTTATTAATAAATTGAAAACGTAATTCTAAAATTTAGATTGTAGAAATTCGAATTGTTTTGGAATTAAATTCGATTATACTGTTAGATGTTCTGTCGTCGAGTCCGATTTTTTTTGTAATTTTGCTCATTTTTATCGACGGCCTAGAATCACGTCTTTTAAGGCTAAGGTCTTTTAAAACATATTGATGATTCTCCTTACCTTATCCCACTCTAAGTGGGGTCCGCACAACCTGTTTTAAGTATGTTGTTACATGATTTGGCTAGCTATTTTATGAAGGACCGCCTGCCTGACCTTATTCGCCTTTTACGACACCTCAGTAAAGAATGAGTGTGGTGTATTCTATTTAGCCGGACACCACACGGCTGGTCAACTTACCTTAGTTACCTTATACGATAACTCGGTAAGTTAAGAGGGTAGTCTATTCTACTCAGTCGGATACCACACGGCGTTACGTCTATACGTACTATAAAACAAATCCACAAAAGTTGTCTAGATGTATGTCATCGATATTCTCAAATATTTACTGAACAGATGTTTAAACGGTTGTGACTAAAACATTTCTTTCGGAAAGAAAAGAATTGTTACTTAGAAAAGAATTCTTGGGGATGGTTTAAGTTAATAGTACATTCTCCGGAACGCCTAAACCGATTTCGATGAAACTTGCACTAGAAGATAGAAGAAATTGTGGCACAATTTATATGCTACTTTATATCCTCGTATTTTAGTTGAGTTGGAATTTATGCCACTGATTTTCATCCGAGCGAAGCCGCGGCACTGCTAGTAGGCTTAGGATAAATATTCCTCTTTTATTTATTTATGTACCATAAAAAATGTTGGAAAAACATAATTGGTAAAAAAAAAGTGTATAAAGGTCAACTTATCCCTAAGATTTTATTTTACCTCTAAGAACACGACCAAAAACATATTACGATATACTGTCCGATTTTTTCCCGCTTTTGTCGGTATTGAGAGTATTTGAATACAAATTTAAGTTGACTATATTGAAGCGAACTATATTCACATAGATTGCTTGTATAATTGTATCTCAAAAACTCTCATGAGACACGCTGTTTCCTAATATTTCTCTTCACCATAAAACCTGCCCGATGAAAATCACGACAGCGTTATGGGTTGTGATTAAAATTTTAATTTAACACAGATCAATAATACCATGTAAACAAAACTTGACGTCAGTGGGAACAGAGCATTTGGCGATAAATTCTAATAATGCGTTATCACATGTGCCGAGTATCATTGTGTTAAACAAAATTACCTCCAATATTTGCTAAAGACGTCGATAACACCTGCACGCCACTACAACAACACGTTGTAAACCACACAAGCAATTCTCGCCCTTAAATCAAACAAAACATAAGTGAATTGAAGGAAAGTCGCACATACTAAAATCATCGATATTGTGGGTACGTGTGCAAATGCTACGATAACGGCTACGATGATAAATACAACGTAAACTGAATACAAACAATTATAACCTCTAAGACTATTAAGTTATATGTGAATTTCGCTTGTATCGCCTTTCGAATCGATGTGCTCTCTCGTTTCTCGCTCGAAAATACCTTGCACGTATGTAATAATTATAGCGACGTCAATAAAAAAATATATCGATATTGTGCAAACAAAAATCATTTTAAAGCACAATATATAAAGTCTATATTTCCGCGTACTCAAGTCGACATGCGGTCGAATAATTAATAATTGCTGATGTTTTTGATTTCGATTGTGAGCGTCCATTTTTTGTGTTCAGAAATATTTATTTAATAAAATAAATATATTTTATTTCTACTTTTCACTTGCTATTTTGACCAAAGGAGGCGTTTAATAGCTTTACAAAGATATAGGAACAAAGATTCTTGTTTGCGTACCACAGGGAGAGAATAGAGTTTCTTGTTGTTAAAAGTAACAGCTTGTCACTATCCCACTACTACGCATAGGCTTCCTCTCTCCGTTTTAGGAGAGAAGAGTTGGAGCTATGACCTACCACGCTGCTCTAATGCGGATTAGTAGGTTACATACGAGTATACTATCCCACTGCTGGGCATAGGCCTCCTCTCTCCATTTTTGGAGAGAAGGGTTGGAGCTAAGACCTACCACGCTGCTCCAATGCGGATTGGTAGGTTACACATATCCCTAGGATTCTCTAGAGATATGCAGGTTTCCTCACGATGTTTTCCTTCACCGAAAAGCGTGTGATAAATTGCAATTATCAATTAGACACATAAGTTTTAATAGAAAAACTTATTGGTGTCTGCCCGGGTTTGAATCCATGATCGTCTCTAGAGACGATCATGGGTTCAATCTCTAGAGATTCACACGGTCGCACCGCTAGGCCATCACAGCTTTATACGAGTATATCCCCAGAATTCTGTAGAGATAAGCAGGTTTTCTCGTCATGTTTACCTTCACGGAAAAGCGTGCGATAAATTGCAAATATCAATTAGACACATAAGTTTTAACAGAAAAACTCATTGGTGTCTGGCCGGGGTGTGATCTCGTTACTCCTCGGAAGAGTCGCAAAGTCTAAACGCTGAGCTACCACAGCTTTATAGTACCGCATTGGTTACGAAATTGACAGTAAAATTTAAAGCTTTAAAGTAATAATAAGATTGATTTGTCATAATATATCTATCACCCATTATACTAAAATAATTTTATTATCACTTTTGTATCAGGAGTCGCTTTTGCTACTTAATTTAATTACTTATTTAATTGCTTACTATTTAATTTAATTTATGTACATAAAAATATAAATAATTATAAAACGATAGGTGATGTATACAATAGACAAAGCAGGAACCGACATAAGCTTGCGGCTCGTGCTTTGCGCCTTGCAAAAGTACGTAATTCGTTTGTGGGTTTTGGTATAAGATTCTATAATAAAATTCCGCAATTAATTTTTTACCATTACAGCAGTTTAAAAACACTGTTAAAAAGAGGCTGATACAGAAAGCCTATTATACTCTTGAGGATTATTTAGAAGATAAGAATGTGTGGATATAGGTCTCTTTGAGCCTGTACAAGACAGTAAAGTACGACAAATGTAAATAGTATTAAGAATTATATTTTTAAAAGAGCAACCGCCGAGTTTCTTGCTGGCTCTTCTCGGTAGGAACAGCTTTCCGAACCAGCAGTAGAGTTGACGATTCAAAAGCACTTGTTTACAAGTTTATTTGAATAAAGAATATTTTGAATTTGAATTTATTTTGAATACGCTTAAATACTCTAAACATTACGTATAAGAAGACGTTATAATGCTGTCCTGATATCGTTTAAACGGGGGAGTTAAATTAACTCCCTCTTATCGAATACTTTGTGATCTATTTTTTATTTTCCCCTTTGTTAATCTCTTATTAACTCTCTCTTAGTAAGATTGTTATCTATTCCTTATTACCCTTTTGTGAATTTCAGAAGGGGCTCAAATTCTCAAAGTACGTCAAGATGCATTTTCAGTCGACAATATCGAATACCAATTTTATTTTATTTCTGTCGCAAAGGTGCATAGAAGCGCGCCGGCAAAGGAAAATTAATCACGTAGAAGAATTTGAAATTTCTTGCTGAACACGTTACAAAATAACTTTACGACACGGAAATATCTTTAATATTTAAGAGTTAATCTTGTATATATATATACCGGCCTGTTACTATCCCACTGATGGGCATAGGCCTCTTCTCTCCGTTTTTTTTTTTTGGAGAGAAGGATTGGAGCTAAGACCTACCACGCTGCTCCATTGCGGATTGGTAGGTTACACATATCCCCAGAATTCTCTAGAGATATGCAGGTTTCCTCACGATGTTTTCCTTCACCGAAAAGCGTGTGATAAATTGCAATTATCAATTAGACACATAAGTTTTACTAGAAAACTCATTGGTGCCTGCCTTGAGAGAGGCGCACGGTGATACCGCTGGGCTACCACAGGGCTGGGCTGGGCTGCATATATATATATATATATATATATATATATATATATATATATATATATATATATATATATATATATATATATATATATATATATGTGTGTGTATATTTTTTTTATTTTTTTTTAGAATTCGGAAACTGCTTCAATGATTTTCCTGCGTGTAGGGAGTTTTGGGGAAGAAAAATCGTATCGTATCGTAAAAAATGTCGTTTTATCCCTGTTTTCGGACTCTACAATTTTTTTTGAAATTTACGTTGATTACAATCACAATTTTTCGCTGTCAAACGTAAAGTCATGGTAGTTCATTTGGGGAACGGGCGGTCTAGAGAGGTGGAAATACGATCGAGTATCGGTCACCCAGGCACTAGATACATAACACGTCGTAGGGGTCTACGGAAACTGCATTTTTTCGGTGCGAGATCGCCATTTAACATTTTACAATCACCGCTCATCCGTCTTTCGTATTATTATATTTCGTACTAGGTGTGCCAACAGCGTCACCCGTGTGAAAATTAGTGTGACTATTTTGAGTGTAAGGTAAGTGCACTAATAATTGCACCATGCACTCGGACCGTTTTGTATGAAATTATAAATAAGCGTTTTGTTTGTTGTAGCTAATAAAAAGATTAATTAATAATATTAAATTTTACATTTAAACAAATACGCCGCATAGTATCCGGCTGAATAGAATAGTACCACCCTCATTTCTTACCGAGGTGTCGTAAAAGGCGACTAAGGTAAGACGACCCACCGTGTGGTATCCAGTTTAGAAGAATAGACCACCCTCTTTCTTACCGAGGTGTCGTAAAATACGACTAAGGTATGTTGACGTCAGGCGGGCGGCCGGTAGTAAAAACGCAGCCAAATCATGTAACAACATGTTTATAACATGTTGTGCCGACCCCACTTAGAGTGGGTTAAAGGCAAGAGGATGATAACATTTAAACAAATGGGCTACCGTTCTGAAGTTTTTGGGCAGTTGTTAATAGATGGCAACAGATAATTTCAAATTCCTTTTTTTTAGCTACAAAATACGCTTATTATTTAAAATTTCAAAGAATACGCTTATTATTTAAAATTTCATACAAACGGTCAAATATTAGTACATGGTCAATTACTAGTGCACTTACCTTAATTGATATTTGCAAATTATCACATTATTTTTGATGAAGAAAAATATCACGAGGAAACCTGCATGTCTCTAGAGAATTAGGAGGATATGTGTAAACTACCAAACCGCAAAAGAAGCGTGGTAAGTTATAACTCCAATCCTTCTTCAAAATAATGAACAGAGGTCTGTGCCCAGCAGCAGGATAGTCAAAGAACGTCACTTTACTAACGATATTATAACTTGTTTAGATAAATCCTTTAATAGGAAAGGCGAAAAACGAATAAATGCAATTACCAGTAGCATAGAATAAGACCTTTCAACTTAAAATTGACATATATTTTTTATTTGCTGACCGATTGAAATACATACCCTATATTAAGTAAGGCTTTCTAATACATATTAGTGAAAATGGCGGTTTCTAAGATGAGCGGGAAAAAACGCAAAGAGATTTGACATCTCAACGATTTTGTTATATGTATAGACTATATATAGTATGTTATATGTATAGAAGATTATATACAGTTACGTAGACAAGCTATTTATATGATTAAATAGGTAATATTAAACTCAAATCATGATCTGAAACAAAATACAAGTATACGATGTACGAGCCGGAAAAGATTGATCTTTTTGTTGATCCCGGCCCTACACTATATGTCGCCATAGTCTGCTTACAGGAGGAGTAATTTATGATAAATTCACCATATTTCGTTATAAATAAATATATACAGTAAGTAAGTAAGTAAGTAACGGCCTGTTACTATCCCACTGCTGGGCATAGGCCTCCTCTCTCCATTTTTGGAGAGAAGGATTGGAGCTAAGACCTACCACGCTGCTCCAATGCGGATTGGTAGGTTACACATATCCCTAGGATTCTCTAGAGATATGCAGGTTTCCTCACGATGTTTTCCTTCACCGAAAAGCGTGTGATAAATTGCAATTATCAATTAGACACATAAGTTTTATTAGAAAAACTCATTGGTGTCTGCCCGGGTTTGAACCCATGATCGTCTCTAGAGATTCACACGGTCGCACCGCTAGGCCATCACAGCTTAATAATAATAATCTTTATTTTATATCAACAGTGTTTACATTATTAATAAATTCTGACCCCTGAACTAGATTTAACTGTATTTCGGGAGCCAGTGCCCTCCCTTAATATTATATATTATTATATTGTAGTGTTAGTTTAGTTAGTAGCAGTAACTTAAAATAGGTTAGTTGTAAAATATAACAATTATTTTTATTATTAAAAAAAAAGTTATAGAAGTCAATGCCCTCAGTTACAAAAGCCAAGAGCAAATAGCCCCCTAAGGGCGCGTGTCGCCGCCGGCTCTTCCACGCGGCCTATAAGCCGGCGCGACCGTCGCGCGGCACTAAACGTCAAACTAGCCGATTGATAATAGTGCCAATGCGCCCTCGGTGTTTGCACACCGTGTATACCCCGCTTTATTAGCCCATAGGTTGTTACCCCATTGTTGTCTAGCAATATAACTGTGTCACCGTTATGGGAAAAACAATATTTTTCCCCGATTCGCGGTGTTTGCGGAATGTGTTTACAATTGCCGTCTGATTTGTGATTGCAAATTATTATTGGCCACGTATTTGTATTATCGCTTTTCCCATGGCTCGGGAGAGTCGTGATTTAGGTACAGAGAATAAATTTATATAAAGAGTTGGGTTTTTCTCACACTTAAACAATATTTAGAGCAAATTTTTTTTTAGAAATTAAATTTGAACTGACGGAATTCAACACACAGATTTTTTTAATTGATAAAAGTTTATATTATTATCATAGCTTTTTAACATTTAACATTAGCAATGGCTAATGTATCGATGAAATTATAAAAGCATAGGAAAATCAATATAGTGTCAGTATATTAACAGATATGTGTTTTATTAATAGCTATATTGTTATTGTTATTATTGTAAAGTGCTTTAACGGCAAACTGAAATTATTTGTCGAATTTATTAATAATTTATAGAATTAGGCGTTACTTTACGGAGGTCCATAATACAAAAGTAATCAGAATATTATTTTGCTATAATCCGCGATAAAAGAAAATATGTGTAATGCTAAATGTAGAGTGTACTATTCATTCTCATACCTGATACATGCAGAATTTGTAAGAACTCATGCACTACCCGACACCGATGGCACAACAATACACAAGCACTGCACACATTCACCACCACAATCTCAACAATTGTTTCGCCCCGTAACCGAAGCATCGTCAGGAGATAGACTCTATCTCCTCCTATCTCCTTTACTTTTGTATTATGGACCTCCGCAAAGTAACGCCTAATTCTATAAATTACTTTGTGCTGACTCCACTTAGAGTGGGATAAGGGTAGGAGAATTAGTAGTTTTTGAGAAAATCTATTATATACATACAGACAGCTATTCAGGACTTTTAAAATACAAGTATATATGAGAAATGTGATTCGTGCAGATATTTGCACTGCGAACAATAATATCCGGTTCAATACGTTTTAATCATATCGCCTAGGGCCGAGGGAGTGTTGCAATGTAGGAGACACTTTTGTCAAGTACCAGTTAGACTGGCTCGACTCGTATTGGATTCAGTTAGCCAACTGAATTCTATAGAATAGAACAGTATAGAACAGAATATTTACTGGCATCGACTTGTGATATCTTTAATATTTAAATGAGTTAATCTTGTATGTATATAAATATTATAATAATTCTGTTGGCTAACTGAATCCAATAAATATTAATATATCCAATAGTAAGTAAGTAAGTAACGGCCTGTTACTATCCCACTGCTGGGCATAGGCCTCCTCTCTCCATTTTTGGAGAGAAGGGTTGGAGCTAAGACCTACCACGCTGCTCCAATGCGGATTGGTAGGTTACACATATCCCTAGAATTTTCTAAAGATATGCAGGTTTCCTCACGATGTTTTCCTTCACCGAAAAGCGTGTGATAAATTGCAATTATCAATTAGACACATAAGTTTTAATAGAAAAACTCATTGGTGTCTGCCCGGGTTTGAACCCATGATCGTCTCTAGAGATTCACACGGTCGCACCGCTAGGCCATCACAGCTTAGAAAATATATCCAATATATATTTTCGTAATATCGGAAACGGCTCCAACGATTTTCCTAAAATTCAGTATGTAGGGGGTTTTGGGGAAAAAAATTGATCTAGCTAGGTTTTATTTAAAAAATCTCGTTTTATTCCTGTTTCCGGGAAAATGCTAAAATTTATGTTGAATTTAAAAGATAATTTTCGCTATCAAATGTCAAGTCATTTCAGCTCATTTGGGAAATTCTCTCATTTGGAGGTGTCGTTAATGGTTAATATTGCGCCGATCTTAGAGTGTCATTTCACTTAATTTCTCAAAAGGCGACTAAGGTAAGTTGACCCACCGTGTGGTATCCGCTTGAGTAGAATAGACTACCGTCTTTCTTAACGAAGTGTCATAAAATACTATTAAGGTGAATTGACGTAGGACAAGCGACTAGCCCTTAAATACCTATCCAAATCACGTAACAACGTGTTTAAAACATGTTGTGCCGACGACTTGGAATTCGATAAGAGCAGGACAATGATGATGACAATTTAATTTAATTTTTTTACATTTATTTTTTTATTAACATGACATTATGTAACTTTAGATAATTACCTGATACATAAGATATATAAATTACCTTTTCCTCAGCATATGTTCATATATGTATATAATTTAAATAATCTCTGTTGATTTTGTTCAAACGTTAAATGTATGAAATATGTTGTTGGATAAAGTTCTTTTTAATTATTTCTATTTGATTCAGTTATAAAACTGTACGAATGTCGTAATTATTATAAAACATTATCATAAATACTACAGTACAATGATGTCTCTCTTTGTCGTTATATTTGGTATAAAATATTCCTCTGTAATAGCTATGGATTAAGTACGCTCGCCCGTAGCTTAATGCTGTCGTACTAAATGACTATGAATTATTTATTATTGAAAAGTAATGTGGGAAATATAGAATAACCAAATTGCATTAAAAAAAAATATTGTACTAGTTTCAATCGACAAAAGTCTATTGCAGGAATTAAGACTTTTTAATGTCCAAACGGGGCAAGTGAATTTATAAAAGGAATACTAGTTATTACTATATATAGTATTTTATAAATTCACTCAAATAAATAATAATACGCCGTGTGGTATCCGGCGGAATAGAATAGTACCATCCTCATTTCTTACCGAAGTGTCGTAAAAGGCGACTAAGGTAAATCAACCCGCCGTGTGGTGATCAGCTGAGTAGAATAGACCAGCCTCATTTCTTACCGAGGTGTCGTAAAAGGCGACTAAGGTAAGTTGACCCACCGTGTGGTATCCGGTTAAATAGAATAGACCACCCTCTTTCTTACCGAGGTGTCGTAAAATACGGCTATGGTAAGTTGATGTTAGGCAGGCCGGTCGTAAAATACGTAGCCAAATCATGCGACAACTTGTTTATAACATGTAGTGCCGGCCCCACTTAAGGGCAGGAAGAGGATGATGACTCAAATAAATAATAATCATATTAATAAATTCATTCAAATAAATAATAATAATAATAAAAGTTTATTCAGGGATTAAAATTGAGTTCCAAAATTTCGGTGATATAAATTTGATTGTACAAGTAAAATAATCAGGAATATTGATAACGTTGGATTTATTTAACCTGCTAATACCCATTGGAGCACCGTGATGGGCTTACTCTACAATCCTCCTCTTCAAAAGAGAGAACAGACCTTTGCCCACCAATGAAATAGTGACAGTCTATTACTTCACTTGACCTCTTTTATTAATTAACTAGTAATAGCACGCGGTTTCACGCGTACATACCGATCTCATGGCAGTGGAAAGTCTACTAAGTCGGACTATAGATTTATTTTTGTTAAATATATCTTATCAATAGGTTTTTATGACTAATTTTTTACACCTTATTACATTTTTATTACGGAGCCCTATTTTTTTAAATGTAGCCTATGTTGCTCAGTAAAGATGCAGCTTTCCAATGGTGAAAGAATTTATGAGATCGGTCCAGTAGCTTTTAGTGGAAACATTACAAACATACATACAAATTTTTCCTCTTCATAATATTAGTATGTAAATAGAACACTGTGTAAATGCTCTAAATAAATGCTCTTCACTAATGATGGCACCGTATGTTTATAAAAAATATTTAAATGTGTTAATCTTGTATATATATTTTCAAAATCTCGGAAACGGCTCTAACGATTTTGCAGAAATTCAGCATATAGGGGGTTTTGGGGGAGAAAAATCGATCTAGCTAGGTTTTATTAAAAAAAATCATTTTATCCCTGTTTTTGGGCATTAAAAAAATATCATTATTTATATTGAATTGAATTTTTGCCATAAACTGTCAAGTTAGAGTAGCTTATTCGGGGAACGGGTGATCGCGAGAAATGAAAATACCTAGGATCGATCCCTAACTACCTACCTAATTATTTTTTTCTTCTTTTTAAGTTTCTTTTTTTTTATTTCGTAATAAATTACCAAGCAAGACTCGGTCACCCTGGTACTGTTTATATAAGTATCAAATTCAAATCTACATTATAAATATTATAAATTTGAATTAAAAAAACAATATATATACGTAACAATATATATAACCATATTGAGTCCTGTGTTTACCGTTACATGAGTAGAAGGCGTTTCTCGAAAAACCGAATCTTCATTATTTCTTTAAGAGGAACCTCGCCCGCTTTGAAAATATCCGCCATTTTTTAATGTCAATGAGATGACTTTAATAAATGAACGACGCACGACGAGTGGCTTATTACCATTTTATTAATTCTGAACGGTGATTATAATCAAACTAAATTAAACTCAGAGATAATGAAATGAAAATTTACGCCGCGCCTTTATTTAAATGCTTTTTTAACTTTAAATATTGTCAGGGTTTAGGTTAGGTAAATTGTCAAATGCGGTCTTTCTTAATTTCTTCATCAAAATCTATTTATAATAAACATTGTGAATCTGTGAACCACACTCTCATTTCTTACCGATGTATCCTAAAAGGCGACTAAGGCTAGTTGACCCGCCGTGTGGTATCCGACTAATAGAGTAGACCGCCCTCATTTCATACCGAGGTGTCGTAAAAGGCTACTAAGGTAAATTGACCCGTCTTGTGGTATCCGGCTGATTAGAATAGACCACGCTTTTTCTCGCGAAGGTGTCGTAAAAGGCGACTAAATAACTAAAGTAAAGACCCACCGTGTGGTACCCTTCTGAGTAGAATATGCCGCCCTCTTTCTTACCTAGATGTTGTAAAGAGAGACTACGATAAGTTGATGTCAGGCAGGCGGCCGGTCGTAAAATACGTAGCCAAATCATATGACAACATGTTTATAACATGTTGTGCCGACCCCACTTAGATGGGGATAAGAGCAGGAGAATGATTATAATACGATTCCTCGGATAGAAATGAGGGTGGTCTATTCTACTCAGCCGGATACAATACGGCAAAATGGACATAAATTATATAGAGCTAAATAATATTGAATAATAAGTTATATCTTTATATTTATTATTTAAATGACAATCTTATATGTATATAAATGTATATATTTTCAGAAACTCGGAAACGGCTCAACGATTTTCCTAAAATTCAGTATGGTTCAGGTTTTGGGGAAGAAAAATTGATCTAACTAGGTGCTATTTAAAATAAATCTCGATTTATCGCTGTTTTTGGGCATTAAAAAAAAATAATTATAATCGGAATAGAAAGTAAATGTATAGCTGTCAAATGCAGAGCTGTGACAAAACGCGCGGACCAAAAATTTTCGAAACCTAGGTACGATTCCCACATGTCAACCGGCGCTTCTTTTCTCTTTTTTTTTGAATTTTTTTTTTAATAATGAAAACATTTCCTTTATTCAAGTATACTAGTTAAAGTTATGCAGGACTATATAATATAAACTATTTACTAACTAAACTATTTTAAAAAGCATTAATAAAAAAAAACTTACAGCTAACTAAATAATAACTAACTAAAAACAAATTAAAACTAACTAAATAATAACTAAAGAATAAAAAACAAAAATTTAAAAATATAAATACTATAAATATATAAAATAAAATAAATGCACTTTTTTAAATCTTTTATTAAAAAAACGCAGGTACTAAACCTAAAATGATATACTTCGTGTATAACAATATATTAGAAAGCTATAAAATCCATTACCGGATAAATGTATTAGGTCCAAAAGTGATATCTGAGCAGATGCTGTTAATCGGATTATGAAGACAGCGGGGCACGAACATTGCCATCCTTCATACAAGGGTTTAGTTAATACGATTCCCGTATTCAATAGGTTGATTGATAGCGACTTCGAACCTGCTTGCGAACCGTATGCCTCTCTAAGGGATCACGGGTTCAAACCCCAGGCAATCACCAATGAGGTTTCCTATATAGAAATAGATAATTTTAGAAACAAACTTAAACTCCTAGACAAGGAGGAGAGTTCCTAAAATACTGTTTTAATAATAATTATTATTCAATTGTTCTTGTTTTGCCACTTTATTGTATTTATATTTAGTTATTTCATTTTTCTTAAATTTATTATGTTTGTTGTTTATGTTTATTGTCATTTTATCTCAAATATCTGAGTGACTGAGCCATGCTCGGTGATTTTTGAAAACATAAAAAAAAAAAAAAATTACTTAGTTGAGGATCGATCCTAGGTAGTCACATTTCTCTAGACTGCCCGTTCCCCGAATAAGTTACACTGACTTGACAGTTTATGCCAAAAATTCAATTCAATATAAATTTTAATATTTTGTAATGCCCAAGAACAAGGAAACAACGATTTTTTTACATAAAACCTAGCTAGATCGATTTTTCTCCCCCAAAACACGCTACATGCTGAATTTCAGGAAAATCGTTGAAGCCGTTTCCGAGATTCCGAAAATATACATACAAGATTAACTCATTTAAACATTAAAAGATATAGTTCTTGATAGTTGTTGTCAGCGCATGCTGTTGCCATCTATAATTAATATAGCACTTCATTTAATAATCCTTGTATATTGTGTATTTGTAGCTATGTATGGTGTTTTTATTGTTGATAGCCTTTTTAAATAAATAATTGATATTTGCGATTTATAACACGCTTTTCGGCGAAGGAAAACATCGTAATGAAACCTGCTAATCTCTTGAGAATTCTGGAGATATGTGTAACCTACCAAACAGCGTTCGAACAGTGTGGTTAGTCTTTGCTCCTTTCAAAACAAGTTTACTTGAATAAAGCATATTTTGAATAAGGGCCATTGCGTTACTAAAAAAACTAATCTCTTCATGATACCATCAAAAGAGCTCTTGCCACCATCGACATTACTGCTCTTTTCTTCTTCGGGGATATGACGGGATGATGGCAAGAGACCAGACGGCTAGAGGTTCCTTGGCAACGGGAACGGGCCCCAATGTTGGACGCAACATGCGTTGATACGTTAGCCTCGTTCCATATCAGGGAAACAGCGTCAAGACCTGGAGCTGCGGCGGAAATGGCCGAATCCGGCAAACGCCGGAATTATGCATCTCTCATCGAGAGTTAGGTATATATTTGAGTTATATATTGTGAGAAACTAGGGCCATGGAGTCAAAGTGCAAATTTGTTTTATCCGTTTTAACACCTCGGTTAATTGCCTCTTTAGGTAACAAGAGGCTCAGATTCAGCGTTCTTGGGACCATTCCATGTGGGCATGATTTGTATAGTCCTAACGTGTAAGTAATTTAAGATAGATATAACTTGTACATTTTTGTTGTAAATAATAATAAAAAAAACTTTTAATATAGATTGAAACAGCATGATAACACCTGTTACATAGATTCAAAGGAAACCCTCTATCAATAAATTCTACCACCCTTTAACGGGGTCAGAGACAAATTTGCCCCTTTAGTCTGAAGAATTAGGGATTAATGCGAACTCGATTTACTTGTACATACATAATTTTGTTGTCAAATCCGATTAAATTATACTATTATTATATAAGGGTCTATTGTGTTATTCAGTATTTATAAGAATTACCCGTGTGGTATCCGGCCGAGTAGAATAGACCACCCTCATTTCTTACCGAGATGTCGTAAAAGGCGACTAAGGTCAGTTGACCTACCGTGTGGTATCCGGTTGAGTAGAATAGACCACCCTAATTTCTCACCGAGGTGTCGTAAAAGGCGACTAAGGTAAGTCGACCCGCCTCGTGGTATTCGGCCCGCCTCGTGGTATTCGGCTGAGTAGAATACATGACTCTAATTTCTTGCCGAGGTGTCGTCGAAGGCGACTTAGAGTCAAGCCGCCGTGTGGTGTCCGGCTGAGTACATTTTTTTTTACTTATTTATTATAGACTTCCGCAAAGTAACGCCTGATTCTATAAATTACTCTTTGACAAATAAAATCATCGATAGTTTCATAGCGCATCCAGTCACCTCAACTAAATGAGATATGCGTAGATTAAGGGTAGAAGTAAGGCATAATTCAGGTCACTCGCACAAACACACAAAATAACATGGACACTAGACGCTGCGTCTGTGTTAGTGTATCTTTGCGAGCACGTGACGCCGTGTCGTCGCCGCTGCGATATTAAACCGACGTGCAACGCTTCTCAAAGTTTATCAATATTTTTGGATTTTAGAATAGAATAGAATATTTATTTACTCATACATACAGGTTACATTAAGTTAACAAAATAATAAGTTTATATTGACATGACAACATCTTAAATTAGGTTGCGGCTTGGAGTCACTCATGAAAAAGTGTAACGCCCGCTCACGTCTGTTACGATGAGTCACCGAACGAAAGCGAGGCCCGCCGGACTGGCGAATGCCTCGCGTCTCTCTCCCACTCCAATCCATCACATTTAAAAAGACGTTGTCACGTAAAATCTTTACCCGTAAAACCGACTTTACAGGCAACCGTTTTTTTTTTAAATTATACTTTAAACACCCATTATATTCATGTTAAAGACATTTATTTTCTCAAAAGAACAATGTTCGCTTAACTGAGAATTAAAATTAAATTATCTTATGTGCTTAAGACGCATGCAAAACTTAAAAATTCGTAAAATCTTAGCAAATGATTTTACTGATATAAAAAGAAATATGTACTACTTAAATATAAAAATAATTAAACATATAAATATTGACGAGAGCGATAACTTAAGTTTTGTATATTCTGCAGATACACTGCACATTCTGCGGATAGCAGTAAACTCTGTCACTGAACCAATGGGATCGCTCGGTGGTACCGTATTGGTGGGTTTTGCCGAGAGCGTCACTAGTACAACCGACACGCGACCTTTAGTCGTCTTTTGACCGCTGAACTGTCCGATCACCATAGTAGGGTCCGTGCCTTTTATTCAAAAACTTTGTGGTACCGTGTGCCCGTTCACCGAACTAAATCCCTTAAGTGACTAGTGATATTCTAGCGCGCGATCTACCTGCCAATTTCGGGAACTCGACGTTCCAGAGGAACGGTGAATAGTTTTTTACTTGTCAAGCGCGGATACTGTGTAATTTGGGGTTCACTGGACACATCTACTCAGAACTAGCAATATCTTTAAGGTCCTTCGAAATCACCAGACCATATCTACTTTGTTGTCCATTCTTAGGTTATTTACATTAGTACATTACAAGTTACAGTTCTTGTGTAACATTCCATCGTCTCAAAAGTCAACTTTCACATCCCATGTAGGTGTTTGAGCCCAGCAGCTATAGTAACCTTACTATATCGACTTCAATATTTCGGTAGACGGTGAATATTTTCTAATTATCAACTATTGTGGTAGCCCAGCGGTAACACCATGCGACTCTATCGAGGAGGTCATGGGTTCAAACCCGGGCAGACATCAATGAGTTTTTCTGTTAAAACTTATGTGTCTAATTGATAATTGCAATTTATCACACGCTTTTCGGTGAAGGAAAACATCGTGAGGAAACCTGCATATTTCTAGAGAATTCTAGAGATATGTGTCCTACCTACCAATCCGCATTGGAGCAGCGTGGTAGGTCTTAGCTCCAAATCTTCTCTCCAAAAACGGAGAGAAGAGGCCTATTCTCAGCAGTGGGATAGTAACAGGCCGCTACTTACTACTTACTTACAACTATAATTTTATCTGTTTATAATTATACAGGAGGGTCTCTTCTTGTTTGAGAACCTGTAGTTTTCACCCCAAGCGTGCTTCGTAACTCGGCGTACACACTGAGATCGCGCCAGAAAAATTTAATTGTGAAATACGACCCCCACCACCCACTGCCCTACCCGAGCACCCGAAAATCATTTTGAAGGTGGGCGTGCCAGTAGTTTTCTCAGAGTCGGCCACTGCTCGAGACCAGTTTCCAGGAAAAACCAAATATTTAGGTTAGAAATTGGTAAGAACTTTTTTTCTTGAGCCAGCCGCTTTGTTTCCTAAAAAACTCAATACATTTATTTGTTTATATACAATAAAAAATGTTGGAAAAAACATTATTGGTAAAAAAAGTGTCAACTAATCCCTAAGACAGAGATCTCTGCCAGCTAACCTACGAAGTGATATAATTTATAGTTAAGAAAAATTTGGTACGCAAATATCAAACATAAAGAATTAGATACCTTACTAATATTTAGGATTTTGACGAGTAATTAATTTTGCTGTAGCAATTTAATTGAGCAAAGGAAACAACTTGATAAAACCAAAACCAAATGATACAAAAACCAGGGCTAATAACCGAAACCGATTTGTTTAAGTTTCCAATCCCTGAGATCGCTTTAGAAAAATACAAAAGATATTTGTAGTGTTATAAAATTCTTAAAAAATGCTATGGACGCTCGGAACATCTAAAAAAACGATAGTATCTTCTTTCATTCCTAAGACATTTTAGCTAAGGTACGAACGAACGACGAGCGAGGTATACAAAAAAACCAGGAGTTAAACTCAGCTTCAAGAATACCCCGGCTATAGCTATAATATATACTCGTACAATGTCTTTACGGTTTTACTTCATTCCGACGATAAAGTGAAGGGAGTTTATAAAGTTTAAGACTTTTTACTTTTATTCTCAAATTGAACAGTTCCGTCACAAAAATAGCAAACTGTTATAAAACTAATAGTTAAACTGACAACTGGTTTCAACGATTTTCCTGAAATTCAGTATGCAGGAGGTTTTTGGAGAGAAAAATCGAGCTAGCTAGGTTTTATTAAAAAAACGTGTTATCCCTGTTTTTGGGCATTAAAATACTAAAATTTACTTTTAATTAATTGAATATATAAAACACTATTTTTGCCGTTAAATGTCAGTCAGCTTAGCTTATTCGGGGAACGGGTGGTCGCGAGAAATGAAAATACCAAAGATCGAGCCCCACATACTCTATTATGTTTTTCTTTGTTTTTTGAAGTTTTTTTTTTATTTTGTTAAAAATTACCAAGCAAGGCTCGGTCAACCAGTTACTCTATACTAATATTATAAATGTGAAGGTAATATTTATATATTATGTCTTTTACGCTTTCCGAGCTAATCCGCTGGAGCAATATTGAAGAACTTTAGTGCGGTTGGAGCTTTAATACCGGGCCAACTTGTCGGATAAAAAGTCTTTTTCTTCCTTCGAGAACAAAAAAGTGCAGTACATAATTAATCTATGAGAGTCGCACGGTCTCACTGATAGTCTAGCAGTGTAGCAAAATCTCTCGAGAGGATCACAGGTTCAAATCAGGCAGACATCAATGAGTTTGTCTGTTAAAACTTATGGGTCTAATTGATAACTACAATTTATACGCTTTTCGATGAAAGAAAACATCGCGAGCAAAACCTGCATATATGGAGAATTCTGGGGATATGTGTAACCTACTAATCTGCATTGAAGCAGCGTGGTGGGATTTAACTCGAACCCTTCTTTGTGACAACGGAGAGAAGAGGCCTATGTCCAACTGAGTTAGTAACAGCCCAATAAAGATATGCGAAATCTTTCGCCCACAATACGTCAGCCCCTAAAGATTCGAAGTCTTCGAACAGTGCGTGTTGTCAATGATGACATATGGATCCGAAACGTGATCTCCGACTATGGGCTTCATAAGAAAGCACAGAGTCAAAGAACAGGCGATGGAAGAGCTGTACTTGGGGTATCTCTGACCAAATCAGAAGGAGAGGAGTTCCGTAGAAAGAATCACCGGTATAGATGAGCGCATCGCGAAGCTGACGTGGCGGACGGAGCACATAGTGCGGAGAACGAATGGGCATTGGGGTTTTAAGGTGTTGGAATGGCAAGCTCGCACCTGAAAATGCAGTGTCGGTAGACCCTACCAGATGGACTGACGACCTCAAAAAGGTCACGGGGAGCCGTTGCATACAAGCGGCACAAGAACGTTTGGAGTCGAAATCTCGTGAAGAAACCTATGTCCAGCAGTGGACGTCCATAAGTTCAAGAAGAAAAATACATAATTAAGGGTATTTTAAACTAAGTTAATTTGACACGAAGTTAAGGGTGCGGTATATATATAAGGATTTCATTTTGCGTGAGTGTTCAAGATGAGTTGTATACTTACATTATAATAATAATCTATCTATACTTATAATAAATCTGTAGAGAGGTCAATTCTGTAACTGGAATATATTTCCAAAATAACTATCAGGGGGTGATTAGGGATCGATACTGATGCCAAAAATGCAATCAGTAAAAATTTTGTCTGTCTGTCTGTCTGTCTGTCTGTCTGTCTGTCTGTATAACCGTTATAGAAACAGAAACTACTCGACGGATTTTAACGAAACTCGGTACAATTTTTTTTCATACTCCTGGGCAGGTTATAGTATACTTTTCATCACGCTACAATCAATAGCAGCAGAGCAGTGAAGGGAAATGTCGGGAAAACGGGAGAAGTTACTCCATTTTTTAAGCTTCCGTCGCGTGTGCAACCTTGATGGTTAAAGCTACACAGAAATCATGTATGACGGAAATGTTCTCCTTAAAATTATATAAAAAATATCCCACGACAGCATATGTCTATCTTTTATGGTTGACTCACAATAACACGTGTAACTCCCGAGAGCTTAGCAGTTCGAAGCTTTCTGGTTATATTTGTCTACTCCTACGTTTATATCACTCTCAGTCATCCCTAAATAAAAAAGTGAATAGTATTAACCATTGTATAAAAAAGAATCATTGAAATCGGTATAGAAACACCAAAGTTATACATGAAATACGCTAATAATAAGCCATCGCGCGTGAATACTGAATCTTGCTAAAGGGATTATCACTACATAGTATAAAACAAAGTCACATTCTTTGTTTGTCCCTATATCCCTATGACTGCTTAAATCTTTAAAACTACGCAACAGATTTTGATGCGGTTTTTTTAATAGATAGAGTGATTCAAGAGGAATGTATAATAACATTCAATATGGAGTAGAGAAATACAGTAATTTTTGAGTTTTCTAATGTGATGTCGTAAATAATTACTTTTTTTCCGCTTACATTGCAAACGCAGGCTAAACCCTGCGAGATTTATCAAAATGATGTACTAAGTATTTGTACACATTGAAAAAGTCTACAGAAAAGTCCGCGATGGTATATGTCTATCTCTTATGGATAACTCACAATAGCATTTTTTGTCATTTACTTTTTACGAAAAATAATGCCTAATTTTCGAAACAATTTTTATACAATATAGCATTAATCCTTATCCAATTAAGTATCTTAAATACATTGTTGATTTAATATAGATCAATATGGCCGTTTACAGCATGTAATTTAAATGAACATTTTCGAAGATATCACAGATTTAAAATCCCGCGAGGAGGCCGCGCTTCGCCCTATAGCACTTCGAATTTAGCAGCGATCGGACGTGCAACTAAATGTCGCTCTTTTAAGAGTAACCTCTAAAGAAAACACGTTTGTATTATCTAATGATAACAAAGCTATGAATGTTGTATATAAAGACAGTCTGTAATTAATTTTAAACATAAAATATATAGGGAAAAATGTAAAATGTAAATATGTAGTATATGAAATTAGATATAGCAGGAAATCTTCTTGGTATAGGGAGAGGGGAATTGTTTTTCTTCAAATTTAACGCGGGCGGGCCACGGGCAGTAATGAATAAGTTAAAACTGCTGGATCGCTTTTGATCATTTTTTTCACTGAGTGATATAGGTTATATATTTTATACCCGTGCGAAGCAGGGTAGGCCGCTAGTAATAAATAATTGTGTTGAATAGGTCGCGCAGTTGTAGAAAAAATTGACTGCTGAGAACTTTAGTCGCGTGCGCCTTGTAAACCAACCGAGAAATACTTAAGTAAAGTACTAGAGATTTGTAGATCTACAAAAGTACTCTAGTAAAGACCGTGACAGCATGTCTTTATCTCTTATAGTTAACTCACAATAATTACTCTTATCTTAATAAAGTCAAAAAACAATGTGAATGGATATAAAAGAGTTATAAAACTTAACCTACATTGCTAACCTTGTTTGGATTGTATAATAAGAGTAAAATATATCAATCAAAGCTATTTTACGTCAACAAAAACAATTAATTATGCTGCAACTACCCTCGTAGTAAAATAAAACACGTGCGCGTGGAATGCGAGAGGGTAGAGGGTGCATGACAATATACGCTCCCATACCCTATAGCATATTGTAATATTAATTCAATTTTGCGGCCAAGTGTGATTAATAGTATCGGTGACTATAAAAATGTAGTGTATCAGGTGTCTTGATCTATATTTTGGTTTTGTTAGTTTTTTGGATGAGGTTTCACGTCTTTATTTTATATATAACAATTTTTAGCAATTGTAACAAAGTATTTATTTAAAAGCTGAAAGTGAAGCTAAAACGATGTATCTCTTTTTAAAAAATTCGCGTACTTACGTGGATGTTTTTGCGTAATAAAATCTATAGTTATTCTATAAAAAAATCCCCAAAAGCTGTCCCGTCTGTATTTGATAGATATTCTTAAAATCTACTAAACTCATTTTTATACGGTTTTTACTAAACGACAGTGCTATTCTACGGAAATGTTTAGGTACTAAGTAATACATTGCGCGGTTTTATTTAAACTGTGTTAAAGATGTCGCGTATTACAGCAAATTAATACCATCATTGATAGAGCTGTGATAGCCCAGCGGTAACACCGTGCGACTCTTTTGAGAAGGTCATGGATTCAAACCCGGGCAGACACCAATGAGTTTTCTGTTAAAAACTTATATGTCTAATTGATATTTGCAATTTATCACACGCTTTTCGGTGAAGAAAAACCTCGTGAGGAAACCTGCATTAACCTAGAGAATTCTGGAGATATGTGTAATCTACCAATCCGCATTGGAGCAGCGCGGTAGGTCTTAGCTCCAATCCTTCTCTCCAAAAACGGAGAGAAGATGCCTATTCCCAGCAGTGGGAGAATAATAGGCTGCTTACTTTACTTTTACTAATACCATCATTACAATACTAAAGTGACATAAACAGGCATTAATAAAAAAGGGCATACAAAAATCAGATTGAAGTTTTGTCACTTGGATTCGAGTGTCAAATGTCGAATTGTAATGCATTTTCACGGTTCCTACGATTGGGCAAGGCTTATTGGACACAGGGTCGCGGAAAGGGATGAAGGGAGAGTTTGGCAAACAAGGCGTAACGCATTGTATGCAATTTCACGCCTAAACGCGCGATTAGAGACGCGCACGCGCCTCGGTGCGTTGTGGTAACGGATGGCTGTCGGAACTGTGTATTTGTAATACTTATGATATATCCTAACTACCAATGCGTCCTGCCTGTGTTAACGTATAGCGCTGAGACGTGGACTGAGGGCGGGACTAGTCCACAAGTTTAAAGTCGTTCAGCGTGCTAAGGAGCGAGCTATGCTCGGAGTGTCTCTCAAAGATAAAATCAGAAATGAGATTATCCGCGAGAGAACCAGAGTAATCAAATTAGCTAGCAGATTAAGCAAGCTAAAGTGGCCGGTCACGTCAGTTACAGGACTGATGGCCGTTGGAGCAAAAGAGTCCTGGAGTGGAGACCGCGTCTTGGCAAACGCAGCGTAGGGCGTCCACCGTCTCGCTGGACCGACGACATCAGGAAGGTTGTTGGGGCCAGGTGGATGCGCATTGCGGAGAACCGGGATGTCTGGCGCAAACATGGGAACGCCTATGTCCAGCAGTGGACTGCGATAGACTGATTGATGGATGGATGGTTGGAAGGATCCTCACTAGTTACGTCATAACTCACTCAAGTTGCGAACTCAGTTGTCGCACTCACGCTCTGACCGCTTTTAAAGTGACACCGAGCGGAAAATGCGTGTTTAAGAAGATCGACAGCGAAGCAAAGGGTCTCGATGACGTTACATTTAGTGATGACGTTACAATAATACGACTAGGAATCGATGATTGTCAAATTGAAACATCATTTTACACAACATATCGAAACACTTGATTTAATTTTCTTACTTTAAGTTAAATAGTTATTAGTTAAGTGGTAAGTACCCTCAATAATGCAATATGTGTGGTTTCCCTTAGTCTCGAAGAAGTCCCGATTTTTTATACTTTATGTTACCCCGGTGTATAAGCTTTTATTGTGCAAAATTTCATCAATATTGGTGCAACGGATTTGTCGTGAAAGTGCAACAGACAGACGGTTATCTTATTTATAATATCTATAAGTTATCCGGTAATTTTGTAAGTGCCTATGTCATTCTGCCCTTTACCTATAAAGTACCAAATGAATAGTGATCCATTCAAACATCTAATATTTAAATGAGTTAATCTTGAGCGTTAAAAAAACGTGCGGACTATTAAAGTCAAAATTTTCAGGGAATTGGGTCCTAGATATAATAACTATTTATTGCATTTTTATACTTAAAAAAAATTACTAATATCGAATCATACTTAATGTACATTGAAATTTCACCTAATAAAACAAAATCCAAAATTCTAAGACTTGCTTAACTTATCCTTGCAGTATTTTATGCACAGAATAAAAGGGCATATTATAATACTAAAAGACAAAGCTCCACTGTACCGTTCAGGCGGTAATAACGAATTCCCTCGTGCATCTGCTTTATATAAAAGCATAGCATCTAATTTTCAGTCAAATTATTGTTCAAAATTCAAGTGTAGCTGGTAATAACCTTTTACTAAATATTCCTGTAGGACGCGCTTTATTTATTAAGCTTTTCACAGCTTTCCCGTAAACGGGAATTTAAATTTCATAAGAGTCAACTCTAATACTGAAGCAAAATTCCTTGAAAAATTTCTCTTGCTATTCTTTATCAAATATGCGTTTGTAACTTTTATTTACAAAAAGTTGTTGTTAGTACTGAGAATTTATTATGATGTGACGTTAATTTGCTGTATGCGATCCTTTTATGGAATTTATTATCTAGCTTCTGCCTGCAACTTTAATTGCATATTTTTCACATTGTATAAATTTTCTCTAATCGCAGATTACAGCAAAACAATTTATTATTTTATGGTGTATTATATTGTAATATCTGGGTGACCGAGCTTCGCTCGGTAATTTTTGACTAAAAAAAACTTAAAAAAAAAGGAAAAAAAAATTATTGAGTTGGGGATCGATCCTTGGCATTCACATTTCTCGAGGCTGCCCGTCACCCGAATAAGCTAGGTCGACTTGACAGTTAATGGCGAAAATTCAATTCAATATAAATGTTAGTGTTTTTTAATGCCCGAAAACAGGGATTAAACAATATTTTTTTTACATAAAACCTAGCTAGATCAATTTTATTCCCCCAAAACCTCCTATTTACTGAATTTTAGGAAAATCGTTAGAGCCGTTTCCGAGATTCGGAAAATATATATATATACAAGATTAACTCATTTAAATATTAAAGATATACAAAGTAACATTTAATTCCATAAATAACTTAGAATATCGGCGAATGAAAAACAAAGAAACTCGTTCTCTTATTTCAATATTAGAATCAATTATTATCTTATTAAAACGATCTTTAATATTTATATGATCGCGACTTCCTTCGTTTGAACTGTTGTCGCGTAATAGGTTGATAATGGACGTTGCTTTTGAGTATCATACTATTCCTGTATAAGTATAACATATATAGTAATTAACAGGATTTCTATAGCCTAATTATTATTTCGGTGTTTTAGAAATAATTGTGCCAAATTTCATAGATATTGGTTCAGCGGATTCCCCGTGAAAGAGTAGCAAACATACATACTCACAAACATTCGCATTTATAATATTAGTAGGATCATATTCATCAAGTTGGAATAGACTGACTAAGAAATGAAAATACCCGGAATCGAATCCCAGATATAACCAACCCTTTCTTTCTGTTTTTATTTTTTTTATTGCATTTTTTTATATTTTTGAAAGAAATTACTGAACACGACTCGGTCACCCAGGTACTTATTATCCTACTTCCTACTACAATTATAAATACGAAAGTGTGTCAGTATTGATGGAGTTTGTTACTCATTCACGACGAATCCGCTGAAACAGTATCGATGAAATTTAGCACAATTATTCCTAATACACCGGGACAACATATAGGCTATAGAAATCCTGTTAATTCTACAGGAATAGGATGACAGTAAAAAGCGCCATCTATTATCAACCTATCACGCGACAATAGTTCACGCGAACGAAATCGCGGGCAAAAGGTAGTAGACAATA
This sequence comes from Morpho helenor, assembly GCA_029227775.1. Classification (NCBI taxonomy): domain Eukaryota; kingdom Metazoa; phylum Arthropoda; class Insecta; order Lepidoptera; family Nymphalidae; genus Morpho; species Morpho helenor. The sequence goes on from JARGCU010000030.1 coordinate 16,571,029, forward strand.
AGAGAGAATAAAACATAATTATGCACTTGAGATTTGTATAAGAATATTACAAGAGCTACAACTTTAGTGAAATAGGTCGAAACGGGTCAAGCAGACTTTATTGTACTATTTAGGATTAAATTTCGCGCTCTAGCTGCATAATGTTTTTTTTAGATTAACAAAGACCTGTGTTTTATAAAGAGAATGAATGCTTTGTTATATGATATAATTAAATTTTGTTGTCACATTCAGTGCAAAATAAACCAACTTGAACCAAAGACTTATTTAGTATCCGTACTAATATTATAAATGCGAAAGTCTGTCTGTAATGCTTTTACGGATAATCGCTGGACGCTGGACGAATATTGTCAAAATTTTGTGCAATTAAAGCTTAGTACCTGTTTGATCGAGCTTTGCTCGGTAATTTTTAGAAAAAAAAAGAAACTTATAAAAAAATTAATAGGGCAGGTGGGGCTCAATCCTAGGTATTTTCATTTCTCGCGACCACCCGTTTGCCGAATAAGTTACGCTGACTTCACAGCATATGGCAAAAATTCAATTCAATATTAATTTTAGTATTTTTGAATGCCCAAAAACAGGGATCGATTTTTCTCCCCCAAAACCCCCTGAATTGAAAACATGCTGAAAAACATGCTGAATTTCAGGAAATTCGTTGGAACCGCTTTCGAGATTCCGAATATATACATATACAAATATGTATGTATATATATACACTGTATATATATGCACTTCAGACCATTAAGCTTTCGAACTCTTTGCCATTGCCTATAAGGCAATCGGGAAGCTTATTTTTGTTTAAAAAGCGGATTAAACAGCATTTCTTGTCTCTTGCTGTGACATTTGAAGCGTGACGATTTTTACATATCTAAATGAATTATATTTATATATTGTATGTATCTATGTATATATTTATGGTTATGTATGTATTTGTATGTATATCTAAATTAATATTCTTTAGTATATACACACCACCTACTATATATCTGTAACTTTGTCCTTTCATCAACCTGGTTGGCTGGAAGAAATCGCTATTTAGCGATAAGTCCGCCAGATTGTAGCACTCCTTTTTTAATATGTATTTATTATTATTATTTTTAGTTTTTACTGTTATTAATGTGGTGTTCAATAAAAGTGTTCATTCATTAATTTAAATATTAAAGAAAGGATACACTGAGATAACATATATGATTAAAATCCAAAAACTAGTTATGCATGATATGTAGTCAAGCACGAACCTGTCGTCAAAAAAAGCTTACATTTAATTATACTTCTAAATAATGGTCACCCACACAGCAGCACGTGCTCTCCCTAGACGCATAAATTCCTGGTCGGCATTGTGCGTTGACGTTACGTCCCCTGTCCAGGCGACATATTGCCGGGAAATATCAAGCTATCCCTATTCCCTATAAACGCAGGAGCGACGGAATTTCGAAATTAACGTAGATATTTTTAAATTTAAGTGCTTAGTTGAAGTGAATTTAAACTTCATATAAAAGAACAGATATATCAATCATTTTATTAGACTTTTTTCTTAATTATTTATTTGTGGAACACAATTTTGATATGTTTAACAAAAGCTTACGAGTCAGCATTGTCCTGCCCTTATCCGATTCCACCTACATCCCAGTTAGGTCTGACTACGAAAAATATAGGCGTCCAAAAAGCGTCCTATATGACCATGACGATCAAATAACGATCGCAAACACAGAAACACGTAATACACACACTCAGCGTCTTCGCCGGCGAAGACGAGGTCCTGCATTTCTGATGTCGGTTGGTCGTGGCTTCTTGCCACCCTTCCGTCGTCGTATTGACTAATCAAAGTCATACCATCAGCCCTCCACTACACGGCGCCCTAAGACGTGGTCCGGCCTCACAGGAGGCACTCTTTCCTAAGAGTGCCTCCTGTGATAACGTCGTCCTCGACGTTCCCCATAGCTAGTAGAGCTTCTGTGCTCTACTCTCTGCATTTCGCAACCTCGACGATGTCTCTACGCTCGCTCATCCCGCCCAGTGACGCTGTGAAAGCCATTAGGGTTAACAAAATATATTCGAAAAAAAAATCACATTCCAAGCTTAGTCGGCATATGTTATAAACATGATATCACATAATTTGGCTAGGTATTTTACGGCCGGCCGCCCGCCTGACGCAAACTTACCCCAGTTGCCTTCTGCGACCAGTTATTTTTAAAGCAATCATTATATCATAATAAATAGAATTAAGCGTTACTTTGCAGAGATCTATAATACAAAAATAATTATGATATTATTTTGCTATAATCCTAATCATTACCGCAAAGAATGTCATTATATTGTACGTAACACGACTTTAGAGCAATAATGCTAAATAAAATCCGTGGAATGCCCTTAAAATTTGTTTCGCTTTAAGCTAATTTCTTTAGCGAAAAAAGCTTTTATACTTTTGTTACCTTAAAATCGGAAATTTTTTTGTATCCCACTTGAATTAACTTTAAATTACTTAACTCCCAATAAATTATATTTACCACGTTTGCCGAATTTACACATTTCGTCCGAGTCAAACATTAAGAGTTACAAAATTATCACTGCACGTGACCAGATGGCTTGCGGCTATTAAGGGTTGACGACGTTTTAATTACACTTATTTGTCCTTTCGTTATTTATTCAGACGGCAACACTGAATATTGAACAACTATAGCCCTGTCAGCAGGACTATTTATATTTTTAAATTTCGAATAATAGATTGATTTGTATTGTAAAAGATTTTTAAAAGCCAATACATAAACGCAATACAAAAGTACGAAACAATTAATGGCATTTCAAACGATATATCGACTGCTTACTAAAGCAACTTGATCGTATATTAGAAGATATAGAAGCAGGAAAGAAAAATGTTTCGTTTTATGATATCGCTCTCAGATTGTAGTATCCGACCTGGCTATTAAAAAATCCAAAGATCTTTTAATTTTTTACTAAAAAAATTCCAATGTTTTCTCTTATAAACCTCTTTCGAAATAAGAAATATTCAATTCCAGGATATAGAAATTGGGAATCTATGAAAGATAAAGTAGTTTTTTCGCGGACAACAAGTCAGCGTGCGACTGATAACGCAACGCGAAACGCTGTGGTTTAAGGTGAAGGAGATAAGAGCGATTATACCTATTCAAAAAATAATATTACCGTAATTTAAAAAAATCTCCAGCCCTTCAGCTACCTTTTCAAAAATTACATCGATCTGATATCATAAATAAATCAAGTTTTATTGACCTCATAAAGAAATTAAAAAAATACAAAAGTAAAATAAAATTACTTACAAACAACGTGGTCAAAGGGCAGCCACCTCAGCAATAAATTGCAGTATATGAAATACTGCAACGCTGATTTTCAGGTGATTCTAATACTATTACATATAGAATTTACTGAGAAGTATTTACTAGTAGTACTAGTAGAATATACTGATATGATAGTAATGTACTAAAAAATGTAGAGATAATCCAAAAACTTTAAGTACACGCTTCATATGTGAATGTGACAAATCTATTTCTGAACGGTTTGTGCACAACATCGTACAGGCACGTTAAATTGTTGGCGGTTTTTGGTAAACCACATATGACGCCTCTCACGGGAATAAATGGATGCGAACATTTCGGCGTTATCGGTGCAATAGAGTCAGCAATTGGTCATATTCGTACAGGAATGTTGGTGATATTTCATGCTAAAGCAAATACTTAACCTACATAAGTTTCATGATAAAAGTGAAATTGATTATCGAATTATAAATAAATAATTAATTAATTTATTTATTTATATATTTTGCAATTTATCACACGCTTTTCAGTGAAGGAAAACATCGTGAGGAAACCTGCATATCTCTAGAGAATTTTGGAGATATGTGCAACCTACCAATTCGCATTGGAGCAGCGTGGTAGGTCTTAGCTCCAACCCTTCTCTCCAAAAACAGAGAGAAGAGGCCTATTCCCAGCAGTGGGAGAGTAACAGGCCGCTACTTACTTTTACTTAAGGATGCATTTATCCACACAATATCGCGGGCTGCTGCTAGTAATATTTAGTTCTACCGGAAATTTCTGTCCGCTTTTAATATAAAACACAACAATAAAAATTTCATACTTTTAACAATAATTATTGGAAAATGTAATTTCCATTATTATTTATGACCTCTTTCCAGCATTGTGGCAATTAATAAATTCCATTTTTGTCCTTAAAGGCATAAAACTCATGCAGTGCTTGAATAACATCTGCATCATTTTTACAAATTAACACTTAACTCCATATTGCGGTATATATTAATTTTTACGTCATCATCATTGTCCTCGCATTTTCCCGTTATGCGGGGTCTGCTTTCCCAATCATGTGGCGCCATTTTTCCCTAACTCTTTTCCTTATTATTTTGCCTCATGATTGGTATAAAGATTGGCTTTATTTTTACGCTCGGTTGCCACCTGACAGCAAGCCGTAGTCTTCCTTAAGACCTGAGAGCCGCCGTTGACCATTAGTGGTTCATCCGCCGCCATCTCTAATGCATGCCCCGGCAGACATGCATCTCAGACCTAGGCCTCGACTCCGATTATAATGGAGAAGCCCTAGGACTGGGAGTTTTATTTGACAGAGCCTCGTTTGTTGCTAAGCAGGGTGCACCACGAGCAGGTGAGGTTGTCTTGGGTCCTTTAGATGTTGGTTGGCCCCCTTACACCCCATATATTAATTTTTACGTGCCGTAAAATTATTTATAGAATTAGGCGTTACTTTGCCGAGATCCATAATACAAAAGTAATAATAAAATTATTTTGCTATAATCCGCGATGAAGTAAAATAGAAAATATATATAATGCTAAATGTAGAGTGGACAATCGGTTATCATACCTAATACATGCAGGATTCGTAAAAACACATGCACAAACCTCCACCACCGCCACCACAATACACAAGCACTACATACGTTCACTATCACAAACTCAACAAACGTTTCGCCCCGCAACCGAAGCATCATCAGGAGATAGACTCCACGACCAAAAAGCGAAGCAATACCCAAATAAGCTTAGTTATATACTAATCGGTTCAACCCCACCATTTATTTTATTTTGCTTGCGAACAAGTGTAAGAAGCTTGAACCACTTCATTGAAGCTTGAAAGCTTGTCCACTCGACATTTAGCATTATATATATTTTCAATTTTACTTCATCGCGGATTATAGCAAAATAATTTTATTATTACTTTTGTTTTTTTTTTATGGAATAGGATGGCAAACGAGCATGCGGTGCACCTCAAGTAATCACCGCCGCCCACGACCTCTCGCAGAGCGAGGGTGTTGCTGTCCTTTAAAAAAGTGGAAAATACGCTTTTTGAAGGTACTTATATCGTACCGATCCGGAAACACCGCCAAAGGGAGATCGTTCCATAAAATGGTGGTGCGTGGAAAGAAATTATTTGAAAACCGTACTGTGGTGGATCGCCACGCATCCAGATGGTGAGGATGATATTTTAATCTGTGACGTACAGTACGGTTATGGAATTTAGCGGCAGGAATCAGGTCACGCAGTTCAATGGAACTCTCACTCACTCTCCGTGAAAGATGCGGTAGAAAACGCACAGTGAAGACACGTTTCTACGCGTTTTTACACGTGTTTAACATGCCGTCTTTATTTTAGTCGTATATGTCTCAAATAAATATGCACATTGGCGTTGAAACTTAAAGTTGCATTATCTGACAGAACTTTCCGGTAGACCTATGATTACTAATGATAGTTTAAAAACGTGGAAACAGTAAACCGGTAACGTAAAGTGGAAACTGTTTCCGCAGTGCAAACAAAAGTTCGACGGGAACACCCGCCTGGGGTTATAGTCACAACCAAATAGTTACCGTACAGTGGCAGACACTAAGAGAAAATAATTACATTTCTGTGAATCACGTGAATTTAGTCTCTACACTTTTTTTAATGAAACATCTGATAAATGTTTAGTTTGCATCGACGCAGGTTTTTTGAATAAAGTACTGCATGAACTTGTTCCAGCATCGTTATTTTACGACGAATTTGTTTATCAGAGACACAGTGCAAGTGTGGAATATTAATAACTTTTGCCTTGTCGTTATTAACGAGCATTAGACATTCTATATTTTAAATTGCATTATCGTTTACTTTATAGTACTTGGGTGACCGAGTCTTGCTCGGTAATTTTCAAAATGGTGAAAAAAATTGAAAAGAAAAATGAAAAATTAATAGGGCGGGCGGGGCTCGATCCTAAGTATTTTCACCTCTCTAGACCGCCCGTTCCCCAAATTAACTACCATGACTTTACGTTTGACACCGAAAAATTGTGATTGTATTCAAAGTAAATTTTAAAAAAATTTAGATCCCGAAAACAGGGATAAAACGACATTTTTTTTAAATAAAACTTATCTAGATCGATTATTCTCCCCCAAACTCTCCTACATGCTGAATTTTAGGAAAATCGTTGGAGCTGTTTCCGAGACTTTGAACATATATATATTATATATATGTACATACAAGATTAACTCATTTAAATATTAAAGATATGAAGTAAGGTGCTCTTATCATCCCTTTCAATTTGACTGATCTTCCGCCTTTTGGATACCACAACGCCCAGAACCCTCATGTCGACTGGCTCGTTGGCGCAGTGGGTAGTGACCCTGTCTTCGGAACCACGGGTCGCGGGTTCGATTCCCGCCGAGGCCCAACATTTTCAATAAATGAATTTGTTGGTCTTTGAGCCTGGGTGTATATTTGTATGTACATAAGTATGTATTTAAAAAATATATGAGTATATATTCACCACTTGTCTATCTACCATAACACAAGTATTAAGTTACTTACTTTGGGGACGGGCGACCGTGTGTGTAAGTGTCCCATATATTTATTATTATTAAAAAAAAAAAAAAAAATGTCATCATGTAGTGAGTCTACCGATGCTGCATTTTTCGTTGGGTGGTTGCCATTTCTATACCTAGTAGGTACTAGTAACCGAGCCTTGCTCTGTAATAAATAAAAAAATTAAAATTTAAAATTTAAAAAAAATTAAAAATAGTTGAGGCGGTGAGGCTCGAACCTAGGTATTTTCACCTCTCTAGACCGCCCGTTCCCCAAAAAGCAATCGTGACTTGACGTTTAATGACGAAAATTATCTTTTGAATTCAACATAAATTTTAGCATTTTCCCGACAACAGGTATAAAACGACATGTTTTAAAATGAAACCTAGCTAGATCGATTTGAGACCTAAGTTACCTTTATACAATCAAAGGTAACTCGATTTTATCGCGATGTGTCCCGTATGTTAAATAACACTAGTATGAAAGTTGAAAGTCTACCATAAAAATATAATCATGTTATTCCCTCAATACCTAATAAATTAATATTCTCAGAAAAATCAATGTATCCGATATCGGTGAATAGTCGAATGATGATAACTATAGATAAACTCGATAATCAGTCGCACGTATCTAAGCCTCAAATACACATAAATTACGCATAATTATATAAATAGCAAAATAACCCTTAGTAAATTAGCTATTAAAGCTCATAGTTCCTTAACATATTTATAATAACAGCGTTATAATCTTAACATGGAAAAATAATGGCGAGAGTTAAACAAAGATAGGGTAATATAAAAGATAACATTAACCTATTTCTTGTTGTATGTATTTTTTGATTAAGAACGAAGAAAATATATTTGAAATGGTTATTTTTCTATTATAAATGAAACTGAAACCTTAAATCTTCGACCAGTACCTGCCAGAGCATGATTAGCATGCTCAGTTCTAAGGTAAGTTGACGTAATGCAGGCGGCCGGTCGTAAAATACCTAGCCAAATCATGTATAAAAGCGACGATATTTCTCCTTTATTCTTATTCAATAAATAAAAAGCAGTTTTCCCAGAGTCAACCCATTTACTCTTTGCAACAACTCAATGAATGACACATAAAAATATGACAGCCACAATGCTTTTTCATATTAATCGCCAACTCTATGAAGGAGGTTGTATTAAAAACATGTCGTAACTCATGTGACAACAAGTTTATAGCATGTAGTGCCTAAGTGCAGGAGAATATGTTAGCCTTTTTTACATATTAATTACTCGAAACGATAAATATAATCAGAATTTTTACCCGTTTTAACACCTCGGTTAATTGCCTCTTTAGGTGACATGAGGGCCAGCTCGTTTTTCGCACAAAGAATCAGCTTAGCGATTCAACGCGGAAACGCTGCCAGCATTCTTGGGACCATTCTACGTGGGCATGATGTATAGTCCTAGCGTGTAAGTAATTTAATATAGATATAAGATGTACACTTTTGTTGTAAATAAAAAAAATACATTATCGATGTTCCAAGATAATACCTATAACGTATTTCATTGCCTTAAAATGTTATACCAATACAGCTTAAAGCGATCCAAACAAACATCTCTAAACTTGATGATAAACTTTACGAGGAACTCGTTCAGAATTATGCTAAAAGGAAATTGATAGAGTGACTCAAACAAAAAGGGTGGTGGCGAAAAGAATAACATTATAATGCGTGTCAACGACTGTTTGATCGATATTGACTCAACAGGTGCTGAGATATCCGACGTTAAATAGATACTAGAAATAACTTTGCGCCGTTCGAAACAGATCTGTGCAATTCGGAATTGTCACGGTAGGCCGGATGCTTTGATAATTTAATAACTTAGTACCTGGATGACCGTTTTACTCGGTATTTTTTAAAAAGATATAAAAAATATTAGAATTAGGCGTTACTTTGCGGAGGTCCATAATACAAAACTAATGAGAATATTATTTTGCTATAATCCGCGATAAAAGAAAATACATGTACTGCTAAATGAGAACGAATAGTACACTCTACATTTAGCGTTACAAATTTTTTCTTTTATCGCGGATTATAGCAAAATAATATTCTCATTACTTTTGTATCCAACATATGTTTGATACAAAAGTAATGAGCACTATTTATATAATAGTTAGTGCCAAAATATAAGAGTAAAACTCGATACAAAAATGAGCTACAGCAACACAAAGGCGTGTCTGCAGGTAAATAAATGACTTAAAGTGGAACATCAAACTTCATCAAGGTATGTTGCCTCTAAATATGATACTATGTTTAATATTGCATTCCGGCGCGTGTTCGCCACGCGTCACTTTTCATCGGGCAATCTTTTATATCCACACGAACATTTCATTTATGAGAAATATTTTCAAACTGTTTTCGCCTCTAACTACTAAATATAGAGCATACTTTAGAATAGATATTCCATGTGGAAAAACTAATATATAGCCAATGGTTTAGTAAACGTTCCCGTATTTATCGCCAACGGCTACGATTTTATTGGCTCGCCAGAGAATCTTTTAGTTGGGAAAATTATGATTGGTCTGGAGGATTCTATACACAATACACCCAACTCTCTTTTCACCAGTTTCCTCTAAAAGATTTTGAAATATAAAGTTCACCAATAAGAATAAATATACTTTTTTATACTCATTGTGAATTCTACCACGTATCCCTAAACTTTAAAATATTTCCCGTAATAAATAATTTCATTAAAGTTTGGTTTATAAAAAAAAATATGTAAATATTATATTTATTATATTTTCAAAATAATATTTGATATAAAAAAGATATCTTTTTTATAATAAAATTTATATATATAAAAAAGAAAATATATGTAATGCTAAATGTAGAGTGTAGTATTCTTTGTCATACCTGATATATGCAGAATTTGAAAAACTCATGCACTACCTGCCACATATAACACAACAATACACAAGCACTGCACACATTCACCACCACAATCTCAACAATTATTTAACCGAAGCATTCAGTCAGGAGATCACCTCCACGAAAAAATCACAAAGCTAAGCATTACTCAAGCAAGCAGAGTTATATAGTACCGACTTTAACCCCCCATTACTTAGTTTACTTTGTCTTTGAACACGTGTAGCAAACTGGAACTTGTAACGTTTACCTGTTCATTAATTAGAGTGGGTTGTCATGTTTTATTATTTCCAATTGCTCTAAAGTATTAAGCCTCAAGCTTTTGACACAGGTGTGCAAAATTTGGCTACAATGGTCGTTTGATATTTTATGACCGTATTCTAACAAATGTTTAGCTAAATTTGAACTTTCAGGTTTAATATTTCTAAAGGCGGCTATATGTTCTTTAAAGCTAGTTTCGAAATAACGATGGGTCTGATCCACATATGTACCTGCGTTCGGGACAACTCATTTTATAAACGCCAAAAATACCAAATAAATCTTTCGAGAGGAATTTCTTTGAATTAAAATTAAGCACAAGCACACACTCACACGCACAACACAGAAGCAAACGCACGCAAACACGCGCACACACATACACACAGCACAGGATCACACACACGCACAACAACACACAGATGTATCTATTGCATGTTTTTTCTTCTTGCAAACTCTTTAAACTATCAAAAAACCGTCACAAAGAAATCTTTTCTATATCGAGGTAGAACATAAATGATCTCGTCATTTTTCCACCCCAAAAATCTAACACAAATGAATGAGAGCGAGAATATTCGATACAGAAAGCTCACTTCATCAGGAATATTCGACACAGAAAGCTCACATCATCGCCCACTAGTATAAAAAATAGTTTTAGTTATACGACCTATTTGTCACACTTTAAAATGATATTTAAAAATGTCATTGACTTGTGATGCCAAATTAATTTTCGTGCAACTTTTTTTTGTACAAAATTTTAGTAAATAATGTGATTTAATATATAATTATTTTAAACTAATCACACCAAAAAAAATGGTAATTTTAAGGCATTGAACATTTCAAGGATATTGAAAAGGCGCACCGTTATAATGGCTAGGTAAATTTACAGGATATTTTTTTGATAACAATGTGTAGTGCGGGTTAAGATGAATATACACTCACACTAATACTAATTGTAGTGTTTATAAAGAAATGTTGTATGATTATAGTTAAACACGCACTAACAAGCAACAACATGTCACTTCACGACCACTCTCAAGATTCTCGTGTTACTGTCGTGGTGCATCATGAGACCGTGTATGTACTAGTGTGAGTTAGTGTAACTATGTTCATTTATTACATATATGTGTCTTGTATATAAATGTACAAAGTACGCCTCAACCCGCATACACTACTAAACCTTTCTGTAGACTGGTCTATAATGGATTGCGGAATTTTATTGTAGAAGCGAACACCGAGACCATCGAATGAGATGCTAACTCTGCTGAGTCGCGACTCAGGCATCATAAGCTTTTTGTGACCTCTAGTATGTCAATGATATACATCAAATTGAGTCTTATAAATATGGTTATTTTTCCGTACGAAAAGAGTATATACAGTAGAACCTCGATAAGGTAAAAATCTCTATAGCTTAAACAAATAATGTGTTCCCTTCTCCATTATACCCTAAAACCTTTATAGCTGAAAATACGCGATTTGAATAAGTTAAATTAATAATAATTTCAACGTTGGCCCTCTATAGCTTTAAATTTGAATTTGGGTTGAGTATTAACTCACGATACCCCCCTCCCCTCTCATTTTTATAAACTCTTTATAAAAATGAGGGATACAGTCATACCTCCTTTGCGATTTTGGTCGTGGAGTCTATCTCCTGATGATGCTTCGGTTGCGGGGCGAAACGATTGTTGAGTTTGTGATAGTGAACGTATATAGTGCTTGTGTATTATGGTGGCGGTGGTGGAGGTTTGTACATGTGTTTTTACGAATCCTGCATGTATCAGGCATGACAACCGATTGTTCACTCTACATTTAGCATTATATATATTTTCTATTTTACTTTTAAAAAATTTTGAGCTTCCCTTGGATTTGAATTTATCGAGGTTCTACTTTATATTATACTAGCTGTGCCAGCAGCTTTGCCCGCGTGGCAATTAGTGTGTCACACTTTTTTTTCCCGAATTGAGCTTTTGAACATAAAAACAGTTATCGTGAGTTAATTATAAGACAATTTATGAATAACTTTCATCAGTTACCTACTTAGCGCACGCAAGGAAAGCTGTACATTTTGCCGTTTTCACAATATTTTTTATTGCTGCTCCTCTCCTATTTATCTTATCGTGATGTTATATAGCCTGTAGCCTTCCTCGATAAATGGACTTTCTTACACTGAAAGAATTTTTCAATTCGGTCCAGTAGTTCCTATGATTAGCCCGGTCAAACAAACAAACTCTTGAGCTTTATTTATTAGTATAGATTGTGACGTCATTGATCGTCTAGTTGTTCGTCAGTTCTTTAGCAGGACACATATCTATACTAATATATAAAGCTGAAGTGTTTGTTTGATTATTTCATTGTTTGAACGCGCTAATCTCAGGAACTACTGGACCGATTTGTAAAAATATTTCAGTGTAAGATAGTCCATTAATCGAGGAAGGCTATAGGCTATATAACATAAGGATTTTTAAAAAATCGATTTTTATGAAGAAATAATCGATTATTAAAAATCGATTATTTTTTCACATCGCTACTAAAAGGTCTCAATCTATATTTCTTGTAATGAATTATTGGAAAGGAATAAATAATTTTGTATTTGTGTTATTCCAGTTGCTGCACGTGCCCAGGCACCGGCAGTTCAGGCAAGTCCAGTCTGCCGTTGATATGCCTGGTGCCCAACGATGGGCAGCACGGTGCGGGGCCGCGGCCTACACAAGCCACTTCCAGCAAACAGAGAAGCGACTTGCAGCTCCTAGATGAGGACTATATTAAGAAACATTTTAAACTACCGCAACGCTCGCTCTACCTCGACCCTTTTAAGTATGCTTAAAAATTATTACTACTCTTGTTCAAACGTGAATTAATTTCACACAGATTCAGTTATCATCATGCCTTTATCCCACTCTAAGTGGGGTCAGGACATTTTATAAACAAGTTGTAAGCCAAATCATGTTATTTGGCTAAGGCCGGCCTGACGTCAATTTACGTTAATCGTATTTTACGACACCCCGGTAAGATATAGGGTGGTCTATTCTACTTAATCGGAAACCACACGGCGGGTCAACTTACCTTAGTCGCCTTTTATGACACCTCAGTAAGAACTGCGGGTGGTCTATTCTACTCAACCGGATAACCCACGGCCGGTCAACTATCTTAGTCGCCTTTTACGACACCTCACCTTTCATTGATCTAGCCGTGTGGTATCCGGCCATCAATGAAATTAAATATTAAACGTAAACACTGAAATCTATACTAATATATAAAGTTGAAGGGTTTGTTCGTTTGTTTGATTGATTGATTGTTTGTTGAAATCATGTTTATAACATGTTGTGCCGACCCCACTTAGAGTGAGATAAGGGCAGGAGGTGATAATCATGATTTCATTTCATTGATCGTTTCGATATTAATATTATAATGTTTTTGTATATATTAATGTCTAAATATAATTTATTTATGTATGCATTAATTCGACCTTACGCATGCCTTAATCGGCATTCCAGATTTGAATATAACTCTCTACTCTTTGAACTAATAACTAATAATAACCCACATAATTGAACGTTTTGGTTGTGATAAGTTTTTCTTTCGTACACACAGCGCGATCTAGTTATAGTTTGAGAACCATTTATTATATTAAAAACGCCATCTACATTGATAATGATAGCAACAGAACTAGTAAAAATAAACGTGAAAAACAACCCAACCAGGGATGTAACTTGGAGTTGAAAAAATCGATTCATTAATAAAAATAATCGGTTTTTAAAAAATCGGTTATTTTGTTACGAAATAATCGATTTTTAAAAATTGATTTTTTTCTATTTCAAAAGTTGTCTTTTTTAATATTAATTATTAATTTCAATACAGGCTTATTAAAGTGGACAACAACCGAGAAATAATATCAGATGCGCTATTAGTGAAATTGGATTAAAATATGTAGTTTGGCTAAATTGGTTTCATCCAACAATGCATATCTAACCATAAAAAACAATAAAAAGAGTAAAAAAGAAAAAGGGTTACCTAAAATAATCGATATTTTAAAAATCGATTATTGAATAAAAAATAATCGATTGTTTAAAATCGATTATTTTTAAAAATAATCGATAATTTTTTTACATTGCTAAACCCAACCAGAATTTTAGATACATCAATACACACACACACACATGCACGGAAACAAATTTTTAATTTACCCATACACAGTACACACTGCTTACACACAGATCGACGGGTGCGCGCCAACAATACACGCTCGGACATACCGACATATTCCAAAGCAAGTAACTTAATACTTGTGTTATGGTAGACAACTAGTGACTATATACACTTATATAATTTTTAAATACATACTTAAATACAAATATACACCCAAACTCGAAGACCAACAAATTCATTTATAGAAAATATAGCCCTCGGCGGGAACCGAACCCGCGACCCGCGGAGCTGGAGGCAGGGCCACTACCCACTGCGCCAACGGGCCAGTCTAATATAGTGATTATAATTATCATATTCTATATATTTTCACAAACAGGCGACCTCTAATAACATTCCCAATGACCCAAGAAGATGTAAAACACTTCAACCTAGCACGAAAGTACAAAATCAATCAGCAAATATTAGATGGATTTCTGGATCCAAGCGAAGCGATATCCGCACCCAGTGTATTCGTAAGTTTGTCAGTTTCTTCGTTCAAGATCAACAAATAATTGATTATAATGCAAAGAGATCTATTTTTAAAAGCTTTTATATAACTTGCCCTTTATATATGATTTTTTCTTTTATGTATCTTTTATGTCAGTATCTAATCTTAAATGCATATTTATGATAAGCATGAGCTGATGCTGCTGTTAACTTTAGACGAGGAAACTCCTCAACAGTTAACAGTAGGGAATATTTTCTTAAAAGCTTTTACTTATTATAGGCATTTTTTACATTTCTTTATTTAACAATAACTGTGCATCTTGCATTAAATGAGTTTACTTTAGTCAGTTACACTTGAGCACTGTTACTAGTTATGAAACACTATGCTACACCACTGCTCATAAACTGTCCACTCTTTTACCCCAAACCCAAACATTTTTACATATTTGTTTGTTTAATAATAGCCCTATGCAAAAACCGAAGCTGAGAAAAAGAAAGAAACAGAGGATGACGAAGAGATTATTTACATCCTACAACTGCCCGATTGGGAGTTCAAGTGCCCAGTACATAACCAGACTATAAGGACTCCTAGGTGAATTAAAAATATTTTGTTCTTTCTGATATAAGAGGTAACTTCTAAAGAATAAAAGTATCTTAATAAAAATGCATAAAAGAAGATCCCCAAAACTTTGGTATTAAGACATTTATTAGATATGAAGAAGAGTTAAAAGAAGGTCCCCAAAACTAAAAGCTGACTGTATGTAGGTATGTGATCTATTTTCTCAAAAACTACTGAAAGGATTTTTGTAAAAAAATTCTTTGTAGAAGCGCAATTCTTGTGGAATGTTTAGGTGAAAAGTCATTCACTGGAACGGCTAAACCGATTTAGATATGACAATAGAATAGAATTTCTTTATTTCTTTTCTACACACATTACAGAGTTAAAACAATAGAAAATTAAAAATAAAAATTAACATAAAAAAGGAAATAACAAAAAAACTTTTATATAACGTTGTGTGGCGGTGTGAAGAAAAAGAAATAGGATAACCACTCAGACTAACAAGGACGGTGAGCCCTACGCTGATTTTCAGTGGCCTCCCTAGGGGTTACGTCAATCACTGGAAGATAGTTGGTTGTGGAGCAACATATACGCTACGCTACCTTACGTCCAAAAATTACCGTTGGATCAAAACTTACTACTTTATTACATACTGATTTACAGCTAATTCTGTGTAAACTAAAAACACAGGATTCTGAATTTTACCTCAAAATATATATTTAGACAAAGCTTACTTGTCAGTTGTTAGTAGGGATGTGACTTGGCAATTTGGCGTAGAAAAAATCGATTCATAAATAATCGATTCGTCTCCTTTCAAAATAAATCGATTTATAAAAACTCGATACGAAAAAATCAATTTTTTTCTTACTACATATTTGAAAATTGGCTTTTTTAATCTTAATAATTAATTAGACTAAATAATAAAGAAAAGAAGAATAAAGACTAATTAAAGGTGATAATTACCTACAAATAAAAAATAAAAGATGCGCTGTTACTAAAATACAATTAAAATGTGTAGTTTGGCTACATTGGTTTCATCCAACAATGCCATTGCTTTGTCTTAAAAAACAAGAAAAAATAAAGTAAAAAAAGAAGAGAAATGGGGTGATTCAAATAGCAAATTTTTAAAAATCGTACATATAGTAATGTTTATAAAATAATAGATTAATATAAAAATAAATTATTTAATTCTTTTCTATTTGTCAGATGTCAGTTGTTATGTCAACGTAAGCTGACGGAATCACTAATGTTTAACCACTGATATGTATTATTTTTATTTACTTATGTACATAGTTAATTGAAATAATTATTTCCAGGTTTATATGGCATTCTTGTAAAAAATACAAAGGTAAAAGCGGTGAACTAAAGCAAGGTGGAGGGCCGTTAAACAAACCGAAACCTTGGTTGTTGAGCAGACATACCGACTTCGACTTGCTATCCCAATGGTAGCATGACTAAAATGCTTTAAGTGTAACAATAAAATAAAACACATCATAATTGAACACAATTTTTTAAATTATTGTGATTTTTTCTTAACAGCATTCTTAAATATTTATTCACTAAGTTCTATATAACGGATAATAGTGTTGTCATCCATAATAATAAAAAATATAAATGCAAAAATATTTATTCATTTTATTTATGCTTTTGTTGTACCACATGTAAAATTAGGAAAGAAAAGAGGAACGTACAATATAAAAGATACTAATACAATCTCAGAGTGTTATCGCTACGCAGCAGTCTCTTCCAGACAACTAGGGTGAATAAAGAACAAGTTTGTGATATTCTATAAGTGGTGCAAGAATAAGGTATATTATTTAAATAAATATATATAGTTACATTTAACAAATATTTATAATAGATTGATCAGATACAGATTAAAGCCAATGGAATCATTATAATATACAATTCTGGCAACAGTTAATATATAGATTAGCCAATGCAACAATATGAATCTTTTAAAGTAGCTCTGTTTAATATTTTCCATCGTTAAATACATAAAATAATATTCTTATTTGTTTAACTTTTAAAAGTTATGCATAGCAATCACGTTACAATAAAATGGTGTAAACACTATCAATATCTTTAAATGCTTTGAATAAATAGCGTTAGCGTGTTAGATAAGGACTCGCAATCGCTACATCACGATGCGAATTTGGTGTTGTGTCAAAAGAGTCACAACGATCTCCAGACAAAGCTGGTACTAGGCTGTAAACAGGTCCTAAGTCCATTTCCAGGATTTCAAGATCCTTTAGCTGTTGATCGGTTTATGCTGTCTCTAGCTGGTCTCTATTGGCCTTATTGTTAAATAGCAATGTTCAATGTTCATTACTAAAACTTGTGAAACGCTGTGTAAATACAAATTTTACTTTAGAATAATTATTTTACACTCAATGGGTCAATTTTCTAAAATTTAAATTTAAAATTTAAATTCCATCATCGTCCCATCGTTATATTAAACTGTTAGTAAAGTTATCTAGACTGTCTTAAATATTTATCTAGAATAAATATAATGTTGTTAAAGATAAATAAAACAATTTTTACGCAAAAAGTAATAACATAAAAAAAGAAATAATTGTTAAATATTGTGTTTGAATTTAATATTGGAAAGTTTCGATTATGAGTAACATTGCTGTTTCGTATTACTTAATAAATTTAAAAATAAAATAAAAAAGTAACAAGAGGAGAAAATATTACAATAAAACAAAAAAAAAATTTTTAAAATAAAATTAAAAAATATCTGTATTTCGTTCATCTGTATTAACAAAACAATCCATTGTCGTTAAGAATGTCACTTGGAGTAAAAAATATTAAAAAAATTGATTTATAATGTAAAAAAAATCGATCATTAAAGACGATTATTTTAATAAAATGAGAAATAATCGTTTTTTTGTACTGCGTCCATCATATTATCAGTCTTTTGACAGCTCACGCTCATTAAGTTTTGTATTGCTTACGTACAAATATCATACAAATAATATTTGTACTTTATGGATGGGTACCGCCCACTTAGTGATGTCACACATAATGGTTTCTACGATTATGCCACAGATTAAAAATAATCGGTAGAAATCGATGTTACGAGTATTAAAAGACATTTAATAACATTATATAAAGTTTTACTTTCTTCTTAGTTAATACATGAATACAAATAAAACAATCAGGATATTTTAATTTATTTTATTAGCACGAGTCGTCGGAATGATAATCAACACTAGACTCCTCCAATGAGGAGTCTTCAGTAGCAGTTATTATTAGCTCTTGTGTAGATAATATATTATCAAACGCAATATCACGTTCCCAATCAGAGAATATTACTCTTTTAGTTCTTTCCACCACACTTGCCCAGTTCTCGGCCGTTACGTGGGTGCAAGCATTTTTTAGCAATTGCAACATTTTATTCGCTGTGAATGGGGGGCTTGTATTGCATCTCGCAGCATGCCCTTTTACTTGTGCCCATATAAGTTCTATTGCGTTGTACTGGCAGTGGTATGGAGGAATCCGAAGAACAGTATGGCCATATTCTGCTGCCATTTCATTGATTACATAGCGTTTTGCTCTCTTCTTGGTTTTTAATATTTTTATTAATTCAACTTTTAACATTGAGTCGTCCACATTTTCTCCATTGTCCCGAAGCCAATTAATTATTTCATGCTTTTTATTAGCCTGTGTTGGCATTTTGTCAATTTGACGGGAGTGGTAGGGCGCATTATCAATAAAAATTATTGATGGTTCTTCCAATGAAATGAGCATTTTTTTGAACCACTCTTCATACACATTTGCATTCATCTCTTCGTGGTAGTCATTTGATTTCTTCGATTTAAATGCCAACAGTGCGTCTTGTACAAATCCTTTTGCTGTACCTGCATGGCAAATGATTAGGCGCTCACCTTTTCCCATTGGTACTGAGGAAGTGGAATCAGCAGTATCATCAGTCCAGAAACGAGATAGTGTGTGGTTAGCGTTGAGCCATGTTTCATCCGTGAAAACAATATTTGCCCAATCTTGTATTTTCTTTGCCTCTCTTAAAAAATCACAACGTGCTATAGCTATATCTGTGCGTTCCATTAATAATTTTCTTTTATTTAACTTTTTATATGAAAAGCCAATTGTGTTCAAAACTTTGACCAAAGAAGATTTTTCACCATGAAATAGACCACTTCTTTTCAAAGAAACAATAAGTTTTCTCAAAGTTGGAATTTCTTTTCTCAAGTAGTAATCTAGTTTACGTAGGTTATCATTAATCGAATTACTTAGGTACGTAATTCGATTAATGATAGTAGGTACTATAATCGGAATGGTATCGCATACGAGAATCTTTAGGACATCACTATCGTCAATCTGTCAAAAGATGGTTAATATAATGGACAGTGTATAATAGTACTGTTTTACACAAAATAAAACAGCTATTATGTGCCGAAAGAAACACACAGCGTTATAATGAAGAAGCAGTCTGAATTTTTACCTTTCCTGAGCTAATATTTTGTAAAACATACCTGTTTGTCGCTGGTTTCGGCTTTTTGGTACCTTGAATCCAGTTAGGTGGCGCTGTTGTCCTCAATATTGGCGCCATTATGATCTGTCAGTCTCATAGAGTCTTCACAGCAAGGCCCTTGCTCTAACGCTGTGTGTTTCTTTCGGCACATAATAGCTGTTTTATTTTGTGTAAAACAGTACTATTATATGCCTTGCCGAAACACACAGCGTTATAATGAAGACCTGTTTGATTTCTGCTGGTGAAGGTACACAAGGTAGAAAACGCTATGTGATAAAGGAGTAAGAAACATTATGTATATATACATAGTGTAAATGAAAAGGATCATCAGATTATATATTATATATTCAATTAATAACATAACCTTATTTACTATTCTCCTAGACATTGAAATTAACTATAATAAAATTAGGAACTGAAAATGTAATGGTCTTGTCAGCCACTATAATAGGAACTAATATTTAAGGTCAATAAGGAATTATATAAAACACAATATCTGTGATTCAACTTAACAAAACCTCAATAAAAAATTTAACTTAAAAAATTATTCTTTTGACCATTATTTAATTTATACACTAGAAAATTTAGAATGAAGTAAATCTTCACAATTGGGGATAGCCTGCATAACTTCTTTACAGTAGTATTTGCTAAAGGTTCTATCACTTTTCCAATTTCCTCTACTCAGAATCTCTTCCACTGGAAGATTTTCAAGCCAACCTTTTGAGGCCACAGCAGATCTAACACTGCCTGGAGATGCCTTGATATTAACTTCTTTAAAAATAGATTTGATCCATCCACCAATAAGAGTTCTAGACGCAGGCTTAACATCACCTTTCAAAGATAAGAATAGACTTGTAATGCCGGTATTTAAACGTCTTTTATGAGTATAGTCTAAAAGTTGCTTAATATGTTTGACTGGACAAATATAACTATTTGGATGAGTTGATAACGACCACCCTGATTGTCTATGTTTACTAGAGTCTGTTTTGGAGCCAAACTTTGGCCAAAACACTATTTTATCTGGACTTTCTATTAAATTATTATGTGAAATATCCAATAAGGTAAGGTCATGTAACCTGCGCCCTGATGCTAAAAGTAAAATAATTGCAGTTCTTCTAGAAATATCAAAAATTGTATTTTTGCAAGGAACTGAATTCAACCAGTCATACAATAATTTTGTATCCCATACAGGCGACTTTATTGGTGGAGGTTTAGTTAAAGCAATGGCCTTTAAAATTTGATAAATAAAAAAGTTATTTGAAATTTTCTCAATGTTTAACGCACAATAAGTAGATATTGCAGATTTATGTAAAAGAATAGTATTATATGCAAATTTATTATTAATATATAGATTAGCTAAAAATTTAGCAACATCTAAACCATCTGGGTTCTGGTGGTTCCTATTATTGGCAACACACCAAGTAATCCATCTTCTAATTGGAGCTCTATAAGTGTTGAGAGTAGTTGTCCGCCAACTACTATTCAGTAAACTCAGCTCATCTTTACTCCAGTTGGCGACCTCACTGGCCCACCCCCAATTTTCCAGGCCTGGAGGAATAGATTGTCCACTTGAGGTGGAACCATTCCTGTTGCATGGTCGATCAGGGTCTTCCGTAGATCCCTTATCGGCAGTGGTCTTGCTAAGGCTCTCGATTGGAGATCGGTTTTCCAAAAACACTGATCCCATTGAGGGGCTATGAGGATGTAAGTTCCTCTGGCCTTGTTCAAATGAGCCAGAACTCTGGGCATCAGGCTGGGTGGGGGAAAAACCCACCCCAACTGATAATTCCAGTCTCGACTGAATGCGTCGCAAAAAATTGCTGAACCATCTTTGGAATCCCACGTGACGTACTGAGGAACTACAGCAGTTCCTTTGGACGCGAATAGGTCCACGTCCGGTACGCCCCACTTCCTGAATATAGCCTCTCTTGCTGGAGCCAATAGTTGCCACTCGGGTACCGATTTTCCTCGTGAGAGGCGATCGGCCATCCCGTTGTACCTCCCCGGGAGGTACGCTGCCGATAGCGTAACATTTAGCTGGTCGGCTAGCAGAAGGAGATCGTTCGTTAAGGTTAGAAGGGCTAGCGACCGAGTGCCGCCTTCGTTTCTTATATATGCAACTAGGGTTCGGTTGTCCGATTGCACCAGAATGTGTGCATCCCTGACATGTGCACCTTGCTGGGCTAAGGCTGCGTACACTGCATACATCTCCTTCAAGTTGGAGTGCCATTTTTTCTGGCTGAGACTCCATTTCCCTGACAACAATTGATTGTTCAGGTGAGCACCCCAGCCCGCATCCGCTGCGTCTGTGGTGAGAAAGTGTGTCACTTTTTTTAGGTGCATTGTCCTGGCACTTTTGATGACGTTTTTTAACCACCACTGTAGCTCTTGAACTACTAGCGGTGGTAATGTCTTTTTCTCTCTTGGTCTGCCTAATCTGAACTTTTTCAGGAATATTTGCGTTCTGCGGCAGTGCAGACGACCATTTGGAACCGTGAGGTTTGCAAAGTTTAGCGTGCCTAACAACTTTTGTATTTCCAGGAGACAAGCTGATTCTTTCCTTAGAAGAATTGTTATCATTCCTGTTATTGACTGCACTTTCTTTAAAGGTAGAGACATTAAATTTATTTTGGTGTTCCAAGTGATGCCCAAATACTCTAATTCCTGTGTCGGCATAAGAAGTGACTTCTGTAAGTTCACATGCCAACCCAATGCCACCAGGGTGTCTAGAGCTGTGACAGCTTGCTCTGCCAGAACTGATTTGCTCTGATGTGCGATTAAAAAATCGTCCAAATACACCAGCACCCTCATCCCCTGTCCCCGCAGGGTTTCCGCAACCCAGTTTGTTACCATTGAAAAGGTATGAGGAGCGGATGAGAGGCCAAATGGTAGGGCTGTTAGCTGTAATATTTCCTTGCCATATATAATTCTTAGAAACCGCCTGTGACTTTCCTTTATGCTCAAATGAAAATAAGCTTGATGTAAGTCTATCTTTATCATCCAGTCCCCTTTCTGAAGGAACTGTATGACATCCAGCCGAGATATTAACTGGAAATGGCGAGTCGATATGCTCAAATTCAGGTTTTTTAAATTGAATATGGGACGGATACCCCCATCTGATTTCTTTATTAAAAAAATTTTGGAATGAAATCCGGGTGATATTTTTACTGGCTTTTCTATGATACCATTCTCCTTTAACTCGTTTATCATCCGAGTCATGCTCTCGGAAGACTGTGTTGTGAACTTTCTCCGGACTCTGAAGTCTGGATATTGTAACGGGGGCTTTACTTGAAAGGGTATACCACACTTTGAAATTATGTTCAGGATGGACTGATTGGCCCCTAACTGTTTCCATGTTTGCAAATGGTATTTCAGGCACCCCCCCCTGAACACCCCTTTTAGATTGTCATTTTTTACTACAGGCGTCTCTTGAGTTATTGTGACGAAAGGGCTGATTTCTCTTATTTTTATTTTTTTTATCATAATCAAATTTGTTTTTCTTTTCAGGTTTTTTAATTTTATGGGAAAGTTTAGATATTCTTTCACTATTGCTACTCTGACCTTTAACTGTATATGAACTGTTAAACTTATTCCCTTTAAGATATTGCGGCATGTTAAGCCACACCTGAGAACCACCCAAGGAATCAATTAATGGTACCAAACTATCTCTGCTAAACAAGTGTTCTGCACTAGGTGGAATGTTTTGTAATGCTACTTTTAAGTTAACATTCTGTACCTCTTTGAGGATGCGGTCTCGCCTTACTTCTATACATTCTGCCCTTTTCCCACATATAACTTGCATAATTGTCTCTTTATTTTTAAAAGAAGAAGAACTTGGGCCAAATGTTTCTAATATTTTGTCATATAATGTATTAGCATTAAGTTCGGCTTTACTTGTGGAAGCCCAATTAACTAAATCCTGTAATCCTGATTGTAGTAAACGTTTGTCTTCTAACACCGCATTTGACAAACCTGCTAAAAGGTTTTCTGTACCCGCTACATAATCAGTACCCTTATTGAGGTGACACAGTTCCTCATTCAATTTTAACCCTACAAAACCTGGTGAGGCTATACATGTCTGTAAGATTTTTTTATAACGAATCCCTTTCCATGTTGGAGAGTTAAATTGTTGTAAGGTCATTAATTCTTCTAATTTATAAGGGTCAGCAACAGGTACAATCTTATTAACATCATAAGTAACTTTCATATTACCTAAAGAAATATCCGCAGTAGAATTACCCGGTCTATGCAAAAATTGAGATGTTGACGGAATTAATTCGTCACTATCATTATACGAAATGCTTTTACACTCAGCATTAATATTATTATTATTAGGTATATTCCTGTTAAAATCGTGAATAAACTGCGGTAATTGCGACATATAATTGGAAAGAACACTTACTTGATTCATCAGAGAGTCCATACGCGGGTCCGAACAAGTACGAACCTGTCTCGACCTGCGTTTGGCCCTCTTGTTAGGTGGTGGTGATGCGTATCCCTCTTCGTCCTCCGAGGACGAAGAACTGGATGATGATTGAGAGCCTGAGCTCTGAGCACTATGCCCTCCCTCCGGAGCAACATCTTGTACTCCAGGATTCCTATTAGGATCCTCATCCATCACAATCAACCACTTATACTTACGAAACTTCTTAAAAAAGTAATTGTAGTACGGCCTAAGATGATTTTTGACCGAAATAACTTCAATAAATAATGAATTAGCACTGAATTAAAAAAATTTCCAACGAGTGAAAATTTTTCCAACTTACGCGGCAAAAATCCAAAACGCTATGAGACTGACAGATCATAATGGCGCCAATATTGAGGACAACAGCGCCACCTAACTGGATTCAAGGTACCAAAAAGCCGAAACCAGCGACAAACAGGTATGTTTTACAAAATATTAGCTCAGGAAAGGTAAAAATTCAGACTGCTTCTTCATTATAACGCTGTGTGTTTCGGCAAGGCATATAATGATCGAATTTTATACTCATCGATTACTTTATTAAAATAATCAAATCCTCGATGAATATAAAAATCGATTATTTTTACATCCCCAATAGAAAACATAATTCAAATTATAAAAAACACCTATTATGCTTATTATTTACACAAATTTAAACGATTTAATTCGGGGTAAAATACATGCCGTTTCAATGTTATTCTCTACTCGCTTCTGTTGATTCTTTCGTTTCAAATTTGAATCATTATGATTGCTTAGATTTGTTATCGCTTAAAGAGATGCAACCAATTTAGTATTTCAAGTTTGTATACTTTAAAGTGATGTGTGATGCAGCAGATGAAAACGTCAAATATGTAAGTTTAAGCCTTTATTTATTGCATAATGGACTACAGATAACTATAATTTGATTGGCCCGTTGGCGCAGTGGGTAAGGTAGACCCTGCCTTCAGCTCCGCGGGTCGCTAGGGTTGCCACCTTTTATATATATTTTTTTCTTTTAAAATCAAAAAAATATAGTACCTACTTTTAGGAAATTCAGGAAAAAAAAATAGTACACATCTATTTTCTATCATTATTTATTTTTCCATGATTATTTATGATTACTTGACTTGATGACAAAGGAGTTAGAGTTACTCACTAACTAAGCCCCGTAAATACATGAATGAGTTTCGTTCAAACATTCCCTATGCAGTGCTGCGGGTGCGAGCCATTCACAGTTGATTCAAAAAAAGCGCGACAATTGAATTAGCAATAAAAATATAGTATTTTTCGTCCTATATTGTTTTTCTATAATATATAGTACAATTGACCAAAATATAGTACGATACTATATAATATAGTACAGGTGGCAACCCTACGGGTCGCTGATTCTATTCCCGTCAAGGGCCAACATTTTCTATAAATGTATTTGTTGGTCTTTGAGCCTGGGTGTATATTTGTATGTACATAAGTATGTATTTAAAAAATATATGAGTATATATTCACCAATTGTCTGTCTACAATAACACAAGTATTAAGTTACCTACTTTGGTGACGGACGACTGTGTGTGTAGGTGTCCCATATATTTATTTATATATTTATATACTGTTATCATTTTCAGAAAAGAAATAAGTACAATTCCACCAACGAAATACCATATAATAATCACTGGATCAAAGATGAACAATCCCACGATTAATTTCGTTATATCTCAAACTGAATAAGCAGTGTTTTCAATTAAAACACACAGGTAGGCCATCAGCCAACTTTAAAAAAATTTATTAGCATATTAAGACTAATTTGATGGAAAGCTCTAGAAATTTCTTAAGTAAACCTCCATTATACAAAAGTAATAATACAATTATTTTGCTATAATCCAATAATTTTATAATTTGTTTTGTGTTATGGATCATCTTCAAAGTAACACCTATTTCTATAAATTATATAAACCTCCATCATCATCACTCTGTCAATTGGCAGAAGCACATGAAACTTCATTCAGTAGTTTTTATTTCATTCAGTAGTTGTTAAGGCAGGATCACTACCCACTGCCTCAACAGGCCAGTCAAGTCGCCAGCCTGTCCTTAATCTGATTACATAAGAGCAAAAAAATCACATTAGTATCGTAGATATGTCCTGAAAACAAAAATATCTATCTTTTAAGATAAAAGATAACTAATTTAGAAATAAATTAACTACAATACTTTAATTATCATATTTGTAATGTCAGTTTATTACCAATATCCATTTACAAATCCATTTTATTCAGTTTTTATTTATATAGTTTTCTCATACTTAGTTTCTAATTTTAGTAATATAATGTCATCGTACATGTTTAAGTTGCTTGCTGTGTCTGCCTATAAATGGCATTAGGTGTATACTTATAAACCCTAAGCTGTGTCTAATCTAATATTTAAATTACACTTAATTCTGTTGGCGGACCTAATAAAAATAAATAAATAAACTTACAGTACCAATCCTAAGTTTGTAAAGATTGGTTATATACAATTCAGTAAACAAAATATTAAGCAAGTGTAAGTCGAAAGGGGAAAACAGCAACATGGTTGTGCCTGCTACTATTATTGTGAAGGAAATAAATATTTTGATTTTGATAACTGTAGCTTGCAGAAGTGATGGGTAACAGCTGGCAGTTCCAACAAGCTGCAATTTGATTTAGTCATGGTGGAAGTGGTGCTGACTAGGGTGCTGCTATTAAATAAATAATAAATAAATATATGGGACACTTACACACACAGTTGTTCATCCCCAAGGTAATTTAATACTTGTATTATGGTAGACAGACAACTGGTGAATATATACTTATATATTTTTTAAATACAAATATACACCCAGGCTCAAAGACCAACAAATTCATTTATAGAAAATGTTGGCCCTTTGGCGAGGGTCGAACCGAAGATCCGTGGAGCTGAAGGCAGGGTCACTACCCACTGCGCCAACAGGCCAGTCTATTATACCAAGCAATTTATTTTTTGCAAGCTATATGTCTGGGTTGCGTTAAAGAGTAGGGTGAGCTTATACAGGATTTATGACCACAGGTGAGTATGTTAATGCTATAATTAAAGTATCAAGTGTTTTCCATGTTACTGGTGATGGTGGTATAGCATGCATCCGAAAAGAGATGGAGTTTTTCATAATAAGTGCCAGAAAATTGTTATTGCATCTACAGTACTGAATATAAAAATAACATCGTTATTTCTAAATCATCATCTTCCCGCCCTTATCCCACTCTAATTGGGGTCGGCACAACATGTTATAAAAATGCTGTGCCGATGATTTGACTGCGTTTTTACGACCGGTCACCTGCCTGACGTCAACTTACCTCTGTCGTATTTTACGACACATCGGTAAGAAAGAGAGTTCTCTATTCTATTATACATCTATCTATCTATTCTACTCAGCCGGATACAACACGGCGGGTCGACTTACCTTAATCGCCTTTTACGACACCTCGGTAAGAAATGAGGGTGGTACTCTATTCAGCCGGATACCACATGGCGTAAGTTAGTTATTTCTAAATGAGAAGAAAAATACATATACATTTTATTTTAATTGTTATATTTACTTATTTATGCTTCTATAATTATCATTTTCAGCAGTCGCTAGATGTCGCTATTGCAGCATCATACAAACTGGCGTTACACTAACGCGATTGGTGAAAAAAACTCTCACTACCCACACAGGCCTATAAGTATGAATGTTAAAATAAAAATGCGAGAGACAATGAAATTCGTATATATATCTTTGTCTAATCACAACTTTTTTTAATCGCATGGTAAGACTATAAGCGTTAAGTGATAGAAAAATAATCTTTGATATTTAAATGAGTTAATCTTGTATACATACATATATATAGGTATATTTTTTCGGAATCTCGGTAACGGCTCCAACGATTTTCCTGAAATTCAGCATGTAGGGTGTTTTGGGGGAGAAAAATCGATCGAGCTAGGTTTTATGTAAAAAAAGATTGTTTTATCTCTTGTTTTTGGGCATTAAAAAACATTGACATTTATATTGAATTGAATTTTCGCCATTGACTGTCAAGTCAGTGTAGCTTAGTCGGGGAACGAGAAATGAAAATATCTAGGATCAAGTCCCACCTATCCTATTATTTATTTTTTTTGAAGTTTCTTTTTTTGTCGGAAAAAAATTAACGAGCAAGTTTCGGTCACCCAGATATTTCAATATAATATGTAACTCATTGGTATATCAGTAGTTTTAAAAACTACATATATTTATTTATTCTTTTATCTGAGGTACAGGCCAGAATATTATTATACATTGACAAGTGTCAACCCTTGACAAATATGATAACACAAATTCTAAGTTGAATAAAAATATCGAGAACAAAATTAAAAAGTTTTATAAATATATATTTAAGCGAAAACATCGATTGTTAAGAAAATAAGCTTAACTAATTAATAATGACTGACAAAGATATCGAAAAATTGGCAAAAGTGTAAGTTGTTAAATATATTTAAATTAATAACTATAAGTATGTAACAATAATACCATAGAGTATGAGTAAGCAGTAAGCAACAAGCTGTGGTAGCGCAGCGGTAACACCGTGCGACTATTTCGAGGAGGTCACGGGTTCGAACCCGGGCAGACACCAATGAGTTTTTCTGTTAAAACTTATGTGTCTAATTGATAATTGCAATTTATCACATGCGTTTCAGTGAAGGAAAACATCGTGAGGAAACCTGCATATCTCTAAAGAATTCTGGATATATGTGTAACCTACCAATCCGCATTGGACCAGCATGGTAGGTCTTAGCTCCAAACCTTCTCTCCAAAAACGGAGAAAAGAGGCCTATTCTCAGCAGTGAGATAGTAACAGGCCGCTACTCACTATGGGTAAGCAATGTTTACCGTACCTAAGTTATAAATATCAATTAGACAATTCGACCTACACAAAGAACATCTCCTATGTATAAGCATAGGAAATATGACTTTATTCTTTGGATAGGGCGAATTGAGATTTACAATTTATCATGCTCTTTACAATGCAAGAAAAAATAACTTAACCCGCATAATTAAATCTTAGTGTATATATGGGTAATCTAATAAACCACATTGAAAGTAGGGACAAGCTCTTAAAGATAGAGAATGCTTTTACCCAACTTTGGGTAACTATAGGACTACAGAATAGGTTCAACTTATTGGGTCATGTTTTTCTTTATTATAAACTTTTACACTAAAAGCTCTTTACTGTAAAATTATAGTGTAGATTTTTTTATATGATATTCCAACATGTCCCAGGGGTCCCAGATATTGTCTTTGGTGTTGGTTGTTTTAATTTAAATTCTATATACCTATATCAGACAAGAAATAGAAAACAGACTGCTGTTTTTAATAGTTTTTAGTTCTTATTCCAATTTCAAAATACATCCATTAGCAAAAATGGACTTTTAAAAATTTTCAGGCACAACATTTTTTTAATCTGTTAGGATAACAGATTAAAAATAACAATTTTTATAATTCCAGCCCTCTTAATCGGCCAGGATTTGACGCTCTAGGTATGTCTGCTCCAGTACTAGTTCAAATGAATCCAGACGGTAAATGGGAGAACTGTAAGCCCGGTAACATGGACGAGGAGCGTCTTAGGGCTGTAGTAGCTCATTTAGTGAATTCAAAGGCAGTTTCAGCAGCACAAAGTTACTGTGGCCAGTGTGCTGTTGATAATCAGGTATTAAATTTAGTTACATTTTATTTCAATTAAAACAACCAACTGAGGCCTGCAAATTCACCCACACATAACATGTTTAAATAGTTACCTGTAGGTTCCTAGTTAAGGATAAGAATTGATTTTTTTTATTGTTTCAGGACCTCAGCAAAGATGGTGGCAAGTCAAATTATGTACCAGTGATCATGATGCCAATATATCCTGCAGACCAATGTCCTTTCAATTTGGAATGTGAAATTGAAAAAATAAAAGAGTCTGAAAAAGTACCTCGTAAAAGAGCGACGACCAAAGAAGAAGAAAAAGATTCCAGTAAGGAGAAAGATAAAAAGAAACTAAAAAAACGTTCATTTACCATGCAACGTCTTACAGATTTTGATTTGCTATCTCAATGGTAGCCCTTATTAAAATTGACTTTTAAATTTCGTTTGTACAATTTGTATTTGTGTCCAAATTTGTTGTTGGTATCATGGAAAAATGAATAAGTCCATCTTTGAGGTTTTATTTTTTCCCTTCTCCCTATAACATACCATTATGTTTATGGTTGTAATGATTTTACTAGAATATAAATTCAAATTTTTATTAATACTTGAGTGACTATGAAGCAACCGTATGAATAATAAATGTTTAATTAAAAAAATTAACTGATATTATAGCTTTATTTATCAAATATCCAAAAAACTATATTTTTGGGTTTCTTTGGTGTGGTCCTTGAAAACTAGATGGCGTTGGTGAAATAAGCGACCTGCACTTTGCTGTAACATTAGGTACTATTGTTCTTTATCGATTTTTATATTTTAAAGAAAAAAAAGTCTTCTCGTTTGAAAACAGGCTTCAAGCATGCAACAAGCATGTTTGTGGTTGTTACCACTAATAGCAGAGACGTAACAGAAACAGGCTTCTGGCTAACAATGCGAACATTTATTGTTGTCATAATTTTCGAGCAATTATAATCTAGTGATGTTGGCGGCAGACAAGAACTTGTCGAAGGCGAATGGAAAGTACTTCTCGGATTGCCTCGGAGCTCTCTGTCCAGTTCGGTGAGCATATGGGAAAGACTCAAAAGCTGTGGGAGATTTTTGAAAGTCATGTGAAGCTGGAAGAAGATCATCCTAAATTTTTATTTTGTTAGAATTACTCGTGTGTGTTTCTTTTAAATACCTAATTAAAGTTTTTTAAGCCAGAAAACTTCAGAACTGATCATCAAGACTCATAAGAACGGTCACGGTCATAAGACATGTAAAAATTCTGTAAAAAAAAAAATATTTTTTAAAACATATCAAAAATATGCAACAACTGTTTCATCTCAGAGGCATACATATCTCGACTCACAGATTGGGCAAGGCAAGAAAAAAATTTTAAAATCTTTTTAGTTTAAAGTCTATTGTCATATTACATATTATTTTTTAATTCAATTTCTCTTTTCTCGTCTGTGCCAACCATAAACATTTTGTAGAAAATTGTATGTTCCTTGCCACAGACACAACATAGATATTTCACATTCGTATAATGGTGCCCACTACGGTATTGGTCATGAAAAAGATAGTTTGCTAAACGTTGCAAGACGTTGCAACCTATGTTAATATAAAAATGAAATAGTAACGTTAACAGAAGATCAAATGAAATTTACATTATAGCAGTTACAAAACAGGTGAGTAATTTAACGATTATTTCAGGACAGATGTAAAGTTCGTAATTAGTTTCTCATTCCACTTTTTTATGTTTTCACACCTTATCCTTTTAGAATCCCTAGATAGAGCTGTTCAGCTGGGAGTGCGTTTCTGCGCACACAGCTATAGTTGTTGTATATAGGTCATTGGATGGTTCGAATAGATTTTTTTTCGGAAAGGTCAGTGAATTTCGATGTACATGGTGAAAAATTGATACGGACTTTTTTTTTTGTAAGCACGACAGCATGTGAATCCTGCGCTGCGAGAAAAAAATATTCTCACGCTCGAAACCTTTATTTGAGAGTCGCGCTTCTTTTTTTTTCGTTATTTTACACATGGGACGATTTCTGCATTTGCAACTAATACGTGTGGTACGTGACTTATGTGTGTATAATGGAATAACGTGTTCGTGTTTATTTTTCTGTAGTTGCTTCTTTAAAATGTATAATTTAAATTTATTTGGCCTTGATTATGACTTTTGTTGATTGGTATTGATTGAGTGACCTTGTTATGCTGATTGTAGAGTAATTGTTCATTATTGTTTTTAATATTTCATAATATATTGCTTCATACTTTATTTACTCTTTTATATTTTATACATAATTTCTAGAAATGTGAAATATTGAATTCAAAATGTATAAAACATTTTGAATTCAATGATTCACTACTCAACATACTCACATATCATTGATAAGTACAAACCTATAAATGATATGTGATCAATATTACATTTAATATTATAGTATATTTATAGTTGAAGTGGTACATTTTTTTTTAAATTTACTGTAAAAGTACACACATAATAATAACACTATTTTTATAGGAATAAAGAACCTTTATTGTTAAATTTATTTTATTATGTGTAGGCTTCTCTTTCTTCTCATTTTTTTACACTTCTCTGTAAAAAAACTCTTATAATAAGATATTTCATAGAATTCTGTTGTATCAGTATTGTGTTCTGAAAAAATAGATGTGTTATGTGAAAATACAAAACTTGATTGACATAATATAGTAGCTGAACCCTAAAGCAGTTTCATTCAAGTAACAAAAGTGAAGTTTTTATGTAGGTACCTATTTATAGAGAAAAATAAATTTGTTATAAATTTCTTCTACCACTTTTTTACTAAAATAAAAAGTGTTCATGTGTTAATTCAGATTGGTGCATGTCAAATTGTATTTTTTTTACAAATATGGGCAATATTGAAAATGACATCTGCCTTTATAATATTAAAAAGATAATATTTTAGAAATTACACACTTAATGATATATTACAATTAGTGATGGATTAGAAGTAGCTCTACTTTAAACTGACTCTATTAATACTATTAACTAAGTTAATGCACTGAGTTAGTAGTTTTATTTATTATCAATCAATATAACTGCTATTGACTATTAATTAACTAATTATCTATTAATTATAATGTAAAAAAATATCATTAAATGTATTTGTAATTATTTATTACTATAGAAATTGGAAGACAGAAGCAATCACAAAAAATTAATTTTTTATTGTTTTTCCTTCTAGTGTGAAGAATAACAAAAATATGTACCTAAATGTATTTTAATTATCCTTTTTATTGTTTCCTTTAGAGTTCATGTTTGTATTTTGTTCTTAATATTTTTTCCATATATACTTGATCTCTTTATCTAAGGTTTCACCTTAAAATATTACAAATACTCAGAGAGTAGGTTTTAATTTAATTTAATAAAATTGTAATATTTATAGGGTTCAAGAATCTGCTCATCAAAGTTGTGTCACAAGTTGTTTCTTGTAACTAATTTATAGAATTAGGCGTTACTTTGCAGAGGTCCATAACACAAAAGTAATGACAATATTATTTTGCTATAATCAGCGATAAAAGAAAATATATGTAATGCTAAATGTAGAGTGTACTATTCGTTCTTATACCTGATACATGCAGAATTTGTAAGAACTCATGCACTAGCCGACACAACAATAAACAAGCACTGCACACATTCACCACCACAAACTCAAAAATTGTTTCGCCCGTAATCGAAGCATCGTCAGGAGATAGACTCCATGGCATGCTTTGCAATTTTGTAGTGGAGTCTTTCTCCTGACGGTGTCGAGTAGTGCATGAGTTCTTACAAATTCTGCATGTATCAGTATCAAATAGTACACTCTACATTTAACATTACATATATTTTTTTCTATCGCGGATTATAGCAAAATAATATTCTTATTACTTTTGTCTTGTAACTTTAATTCTTGTAAATAAATTTGCTTTGGATGCATTCAGGTTGGGATGTTACAGTCTTGTCAGCAGTTACATTAAATATATATACGTCATATTCTTAAAGTCTGAGAACATGAGTAATATTTAATTTTGCTTATGTTGTATATAATTTGCTGATTTTGAAGATTGCTTGATTCGTTTCATGAATCATGTTATATTCTTAAAATATAAACAGTGTATATTAAGTTTTGGTTTACTCTGTCCAGGTACTAATGACCAGTTTCACATAGGATTTGAAGGTGAGTACTTACAGTTAGTATTTTTGCAAGTGTTGTTTGGTCTATATCCTTTTGTAGATATACTGATGAAATTTAGATTTAGCTTTTTGACAACATCTGGTGAATGTGAATATTGTTCAAAATTTTCATAGACAGTGAGAAAATTTTTGTAACCTACTGAATTAGGTATATATTCTTCCCATCAAAAATTTCCAAATCAAACAGCATATTGATAAAATTTGTACTATAACAAGATTTATACTGACAGTAGCCCACTTAGTAAGTTTTTAAGAACTGTTTTTACAGGTACTCAATATCCTTACTAATATTATAAATGCGAAATTCAGTCTGTCTGTTAAGTTTTCATGGTCAATCGGCTGAACCAATAATGATGAAATTTGTCTCAATTATTCCTTATACACCAATATAACGTTTATTCTATATATTATTATTAGACTTTATTATCTGAAGCTTTACAATAAATACACATAATATTTTAAAATTTTTATAAAAACTTTGTCTTCAGTTTGACATTCTCTTCCAGAGATTTCCAAGTTATCCTATTGCCATCCTTCTGTCTCCACATGTGACCTGCAACCCTTTTTATCGTCTTCCCATCTTAAGTAAAGTCTACCCCTTGTTTTAATTTCTCCATGGGTACCACTATAATCTCTATTCCATTTTGACAATGCATCTCTCATCATGTGACGAATAAATATATACAATATATTTTTTGTAAGTGTAAATATTATGGCTAAATATGAACTGCTAAATATTAGGGGTACTTGAAGAATTTGTTTTAACTAAATCTTGGTTTTGTGTGTTCAGTATGTAGATATCTGTTATTACTAATGCTATTCCTTCAAAGGGAGACTTATTCTTGACTTATACTTGAAGAGAAGAGAAAATTGAGATCTTCTTCTTCCTGCCCTTATCCCACTCTAAGTGGGGTCGGCACAACATGTTATAAACATGCTATCACATGATTTGGCAGCGTTTTTACGACCGGCCGCCTGCCTGACGTCAACTTACCTCTGTCGTATTTTACGACACCTCCGCAAGAAAGAGGGTGGTCTATTTTACTAAACCGGCTACCACACGGTGGGTAAACTTACCTTAGTCGCCATTTACGACACCTCGGTAAGAAATGGGAGTGGTACTATTCTACTCAGCCGGATACCACACGGTGGGTAAACTTACCTTAGTCGCCTTTTACGACACCTCGGTAAGAAATGAGGATGGTACTATTCTATTCAGCCGGATACGACAGGAGTTTTAGACTCAACATTATATTGAATGGTATATCTGGCTCGTAAAGCCAGTGAACACTATCTGTTTGTCAAATATGCTATATTTTATTGCATAACTCGATTAGTGATTACATATGTAATTGCAAGACCTAGGGTCCATTAAATTGATAACTTGCCCCTTTGCTAGTTAGTTTATTGCTCTCAATGCCTTGATGATGCCAGGAAATTGTTACTTGTGCTATTTTTGTTAATAGTTTCTGTATATGTTCACATTCACTAGAGACATGGTTCAGTGTTGGTAAATTGTAGCTAAGATATATGCAAGTATCTTTAATATATATATATATATATATATATATATATATATATATATATATATATATATATATATATATGTGTAGGATGTGTATATATATATATATATATATATGTAGGATGTGTGTATATATATATATTTAAATCGCAGAAGACTTCTTGCGTCATTTTAAACTCGAACCCTGTTGCGTCTACCATTCCTGAAGGGATTTTTAACTAAATTAAAGCGTATACTATACCTTTAAATCTGTATTATTTCATTACACATCTTCAAATTCCATAAAAAAGTATTATACCGATATTCAATTTTAAAGATTTCTCAATCACTCAGCGCTTCCGTTCATCGTCGAAATAATGTGGCACATTGTATATTTTTGTATATACTTCGTACACTGTTTAGGCTTTCACGCTTCCTACTTAATTTATATCTAACTTGATTCTGTATATTATTCAATATATGTTATTGATATTACATTGACATTATTACATCCATTCTTTGTTTCAACTAAAATGCTTCCGAATATTGCTGCTGTATGAATCTATGCGTAACATTGACTTAATGGCTTCCATTGACTTCATCAGATTTCTAATACTTAAATATGGCACGTGAGTCATATCATTAATTTTTTTTTATAGTCGTTTACTTATGTTTACTAAGTGAGCTTTTATGAACAGGTAAGTAACTTAGTATCCTTGATGTTACTAACCCAGAAAAAACTTAAACTGCAGGGAAGTAGTTGAGATTATTAGGTGAATGTGCGTATTGTATGTGTGTGTGTGCGTGTGTGCATGCATAGGTGCGTGGAGTCCATGTGATGTGTGTGTATATATATTTTTTGTGTAAGTGTGCGTGTGTGTGTGTGTGTGTGTGTGTGTGTGTGTGTGTGTCTGTGTCTGTGTGTATGTGTGTGTCTGTGTGTATGTATGCATTTTTGTTGTGTTGCTTGCTGCGTGTGTGCGCGGGTATGTGTTTCAGCTATAAATACCCTGCCTTTGTAACAACGTTTTAGAAACTACCAGTGTGTCTCCGTGGGTTGCGTATCTCGTGCTGAAAATATCTGCATGGTATACCCTTAAGGTGGTATTAGCATACGCGCTCACGGAGTCAATCGGATTCGGAAGTGGAAACTCTATATGAGGATATAACAAAAGCCTTACGCCATACCTCTAGAGTCCACTTCAACGTTGTTATGGGGGACTTTAAGTCTAAAGTGGGAGTAAAATTGTGTTGAATTAGTTGTAGGACCTTATGGTTTGGGTCGAAAGAAAGAGTGCGGAAAAATGCTTGTCGACTTTCTCGAGAAGGAGGGGTTGTTTTGACGAATTCTTTTTTCAAGAAACAGCCCCAAAGTAGTTGGAGTTGGGGAAGCCCCGGTGGGTGGACGAAAAATGAGATTGATTTTATTATTACGGACAAGAAGCGTATATTTAGGGATGTCTCGGTGCTTACCACCGACTATTAGCAACCATAGGTTGGTACGAGGCACTCTGAACATTTATCTAAAGCTGGAACGTGTCCGTTTGATGAAATCAACAGTCCGTCTGAATGTTCTCCAAACCGTAATTGAATCTGTGACATTCTAGAAACAACTTAAAACCAATTCACTACTCTAGAAACCACGGATGACGTAGACCAAAAACTCGATCGAGTAGTAGAAGTTCTTCGAAATGAGGGCACAAAAATTTGCGAAAGCCAACGTAAGGGCATGAAGTCAAAGCTTTCGGGAGATACTCTCCTATTAATGGCAGAGCGATGAACCCTATGCTAACTTCATGAGAAGTAGAGGCTTTAAACAAAATAATTACCAAGATGGTTAACGACGCGACCTCCAATTAGCTAATACGCTCAAAAATCAATTGAGCAGAATCGTGGTCCAAAAGTGTTTATTAAGCCTCTTGGGAAAAGTCACCTGAAGAAGTTAACCACATTAAAGGGAAAGTCGTTACTTCCAAACCTGAAATCCTCTCGGAAGTGGAAAGCCACTACGCCGAATTTTACGCATCGCATGCTACCACTGCACACAGAGGGCAAATTAAGCCGCCACTATACGGAAGAACTGCCTGATCTCCATCTAGATGAAATTGTTTTAGCCCTTGGACAGCTTAAAAATAGAAAAGTCGCGGGTGAGGATGATATTACAACAGAGCTGTTAAAAGCTGGTGGAATTCTATTGCCAACAGAGCTTCAAGAGCTGTTTAATACCGTTCTCTTTGCCGGGAGAACTCCAAAGGCATGGCACAGAAGTATAGTGTTATACAAAAAAGGAGATATAACACTCTTAAAGAACTATAGGCCAATATATCTTCTGAGCCATGTCTATGAGCTGTTTTCAAGGGTTATCACAAACCGCCTCGCATGATGACTCGACGAGTTCCATCCCCCAAACAAGCCGGGTTGCTAAGCGGGTACAGCACGATAGATCATATCCACACTGTGCGGAAAATTGTACAAAAAACTAAAGAGTACAATCAACCACTATGCCTAGCGTTTGTGGATTATGAAAAAGCTTTTAACTCGGTCGAAACCTGGGCTGTTCTAGTCTTTACAGAGATGCCAAGTCGATTGGTGATATATTGAGATGCTGAGAAGTCTGTATGAAAACGCAAGAAAGGCAGTCCGAGTACAAAACCAGCAGACAAGGCATATCCATCTGCAGCGAGGCGTAAGACAAGGGGACGTCATTTCCTCGAAATTGTTTTCAAACGCACTAGAGGATATGTTTAAGATGCTGAATTGGACTGGACATGGCATAAACATCAATGGCGCTCATCTCAGATTCGCGTAAGATGATATGGTCTTAACGACTGAATCCATAGAGGATTTGCAATGAATGCTGCATGGACCGGCTGTTTCTTCTCAAAGGATCGCTCTCCGGATGAACTTGGGTAAAACCAAAATCATGTGCAACGAGCACTTTGCTCCGGGACCGATTTCCTTAGATGGGGTCACTCTCGAAATTGTTGACAAGTACATTTACCTAGGACAGACGCTCGAACTAGAAAAAAACAATTTCGAGTGTGAGATTATGAGAAGGATACAGCTAGGCTGGGCAGCATTCCGCAATCTACGTTGAGTCTTCTCGTCACCCATCCCGCAGAGTCTAAACAGTATTTAACCAGTGTGTCCTACCTGTCTTTACTTACAGTGCCGAAACGTGGACACTAACAGCTAAGGTGGTCCACAAGCTTAAAGTCGCTCAGCAGGCTATGGCAAGAGCTATGCTCGGGGTTTCTCTGAGGGATCGTATTCGCAACTAAGTAATCCGTCAGAGAACTAGGGTCGCCGACATAGCTAAGCGCATTAGCAAGCTGAAGTGACAATGGGCCGGCCATACCTGTCGCAGAACCGATGACCGTTGGGGTAGACGTGTTCTGGAGTGGAGACCGCGAATCGGGAAACGTAGTGTAGGACACCCTGAGACTCGATAGAGTGACGATATACGTAGGACAGCGGGCAGTGGATGGAAGCAGAAAACCAAGGAGCAGACTAGTGGCGAATAATTGGAGAGGCCATGTCCAGCAGTTGACGAAAATGGGCTGATAATGATGATGCCAAGTAATCCGGCAATCTATATGCCTTTTTATGCACGTCACCGGTATGGCCCATAAACGTAGCTAAATGTTTCATATCATTTTCAGTTATGCTAAATATTTGTAAAAAGGTTGCTAAATGTTTTCTAAGTCGCGTAGACGAAATTGATTTTGGGTTTTTTGGGTCCAGATAATCTTAGGTATCCCTCGAGAACTTTGTAATAATAATAAAACTTTGCAATAAACGGTTTCTAATAACTGAATATACGTTGCAACAGTAGTACCCTGATTTGATTTCGGCTGCAGCTTCATTGGCTAACGGGACTATAGTGACTTTATTCCACTTCTTTTTGTTTAAATCTGTTGCAGCTTGACTGGAGATGACATGTCGCCAAATTGCATCTATAAGATGCATTAATGTCTTAAGATCTGCTTCTGTTTCTGCGGTATTGATTTCATTGTAAGGACCTTGTTTTTTCAATGCAAACATAATGGCTATATTGCAGCATTGTTTAAAGTAAATAAAGTAGTTGAAACATTCATAGCAAAAGAAGGTTTTGAATCTATCCTTTTTGGCATCACAGTTATCTACAACTTTAGTTGCCTCCGCCATAAGATCTAAATTGAATGGTTTTAAGGCACTCAATAAATTTATTATAGAATTGTTAATTTTTTAAATTTCGATTAACAATTTTGCTAACTCTATTATTTTTCTTGAAACCACATTAATAAAATGTTTTTCCGAACGACTTTTTTAATATTGGGATCCGTAAGCACAAATAAGAAGATCTGATTTAGCAACTAGCGATGTCTTATCCGCTCTTTTCATATTTACAGTTTTACAATATTAATAATATACGCAATTATGAGTACAATCACTTTGCAAATTAAAATGCGTCCTAACGGCTCAATGTTTGTTTATTAACAAAACGCAGGACTCGCGCGCGCACCCCTTGGGCCCCCGAATCACTTATTAAATCGATTAAATTGGGAAAAAATTTGGACGCAAGATAATCCTAAATAAAAATTGAAAAAAACTTTTTTAAATATACGTCGGAGGCAATAGAATGCTAACATCAAAAATATAATATACGTGCCCAAATATACGCGAGAACGTAGCGACCTCCAAATTGTGCGCGGCAACTCGCTGAACTAATAAATACATCGAAATTCATTCCCGCGATAAAATAACGTCCCATCCAATTTTTTGCCCACGCATTATACATATAAAAACACGGCCCCTGACAAATTTTTAGGGTTGGTTTATTCTGCGTCCGTATACTGGATGCAACAAGTCGGTTGGACGCAACAAGATCGGTAAAAAGTGCCATGTAGGACGCAACATTACGTGCAAGATGTATATATATATATATATATATATATATATATATATATATATATATATATACACATCCTGAAATTCAGCTTGTAGGTGATTTGGGGAAGAAAAAACGATCTAGATAAGTTTTATTTATAAAATGTCGTTTTATCCCTGTTTTTGGGCTCTAAAATTGTTTTTGAAATTTAAGTTGAATACAATCACAATTTTTCGCTGTTAAAAAAGTTATGGTAGTTCATTCGTGGAACGGGCGGTGTAGAGAGGTGAAAATACCTAGGATCGAGCCCCACCTGCCCTATTATATTTAATTATTTTTTTTTTACACCCAGGTACTATAATATAGTATATGTTTGTAAAGATATTCAGTCTTTATCATCTCATCATCATCGTCAGTCATCATCTCTTTTCATCTCATTTCATTCTCATTTCGGATCAGTTTATCCAATAACATTTGAATAGACGGTTATTCTATTAGTTCATCCCAGTGTTACGACAGTCTGTAGGGTGTGTCACGTCACAAGCCTGACGATAAGATTCTTTACCTACCTACTATTAGTGACCTCTACCTCTCATTAGTGATATATTAGTAATTACTTAGTTAACATTATCACATTTCATTCATCATTCATTATCCCGCTCTAAGTGGGTTCGGCACAATATGTTACAAACATGTTGTCACATTATTTGACTTCCTATTTTACGATCGGCCGCCTGCCTGACGTCAACTTACCTCGTATTTTAAGATACCTCGCTAAGAAAGAGGGTGGCCTATTCTACTTAGCCGGATACCACACGGTGGGTCAACTTACCTTAGTCGCCTTGCAGGACACCTCGGTAAGGAAAGAGGATGGTCTATTCTATTCAACTGGATATCACACGGTGGATCAACTTACCTTAGTCGCCTTGCACGACACCTCGGTAATGGAAGAGGGTGGTCTATGCTTATCAGCCGGATACCACACAGCTAAGTTAACATTATCACATTAAGGACGATTATTTTCTTTTTCAGAATAAGTATATAATGGAACCATCATGTTCGCGTTCAAAGTGTGACGTCTATGAAAGAAACACATATGAAAACAATGTAGAAAATAAGACTGGTAGTAGCATTGGATTAGGTGGAAAATCCAGCAGTTCGTGTAATGTTAGGCAAAAAATTGATGATCTCGAACGTGAAGACTTTGAAGAAGAGAATAGACTGTTGAAGCACTGTTCTAGTATGATAGTTGATGATGAGATAGCTGGTACAGCTCGTTATTCTGGCAATCTGTCTAGTGTACACTCAAGCCTCACATCAAGCTCAGAAACAATATCAACATTGTCTAATATGATAGCTAATGACTTCAGCTTGCCAGGCTGTAGCAAAAACGATGACTGTGAAGGTAGTAACGCGACTATAAAAAATATGATACACTCAAGAACAAGGACTTATCCTATAAAGACAACAACCAAAAAGGTAGATTTCATGCAGAAATTATTGAATAGTAATATACAAGAGAAGAAAGATTTTCCCAAAGGGAAACTTTACAAAGGTGATTTGATGGAGCATTCAGGGGATTCAGATTTGTGTAGTGATAGCGGGTCAACGAGTCGCACAAGTTCAAACGCCTCAAGCATTGCTAGCACAAGTTCGGATAGCAAAGATTTTACTGTTCCTTCTACGTCAAATGCTGAAAAAC
Source organism: Morpho helenor (assembly GCA_029227775.1). NCBI lineage: Eukaryota > Metazoa > Arthropoda > Insecta > Lepidoptera > Nymphalidae > Morpho > Morpho helenor. The sequence goes on from JARGCU010000030.1 coordinate 16,613,094, forward strand.
TGTTGGGTCTGGATGATAGCAGTAAGAGAAATGGCAGCGCAAGTTCCAAATCATCGGTGAGTATTTTTAGCACTGATTTAATTTCCCTTTGTAATACAAGTTGCTATATATCTGAAATGTATGCAAATTTTTCAAATTCATATTTTTATACAACTCAAACTCTTACCTAATAAACAGATAAAAGCTGCTCAAGAGAAGCAATAAAAAAATTAAATTCTTCTAGTATTTTAATCACATTATTTTATTATCAATTTAAAGTTACTGATCCCAAATTTTTTACCTTAATTTATCCACATGTCTTGCTTATTTCAGACATGTGTTAGAATTCTAGTAATACTTTTTTTTAAATAAAAAAAAATGTTTCAATTCAATTCAATTCTTGGGTTTATGGCTTTTGGGAGTGTCACAGGACACTAATTACTTCGCCAATGTCACGTGGAATGGCAGAATCACGGTTATATAGCAGTTAACCAGTTAAAAATTGATTGATCGGTTTAATTTTGCACATGTGATAATAGCAAGAATTTCTTGTAATGCCATCACCTAAAACAATACAGACAACACAACATATATCTGAAACCATAACTATGTAGAATATATATTATATTTGTTAGAATTAGTATACTACAGAAATTGCAAATTGTTAAAAATGAGATCTCCTTTTGAGCATGAAAATACTTGTGTTAAGAGATTCCCCTCTTCCTAGACTAAGTTTTTACATAGTACTATTAATTAATATATACTTTAGTACTTTTTTACTTATGAATAAAATGTTTTGTTTAATATCTCAGCACACTTCAATAAATAAGACTGAACAATGAATATATTTTGCACAGAGAACAATTGTTTAAAATAAAAAATTACATTTCCATCAAATTCAAATTCAAATTTTCAAATTGAAAATATTCTTTATTCAAATAAACTTGCAAACAAGTGCTTTTGAATCGTCAACTCGATCGTCAAATGCGTATTGGTAGGTTATATTATATATCCCAGGATTGAGATAGTCGGTTTGAAATATAGTACTCAAAAATTTTAATAGTTTTGAAAGCGATTACAAATATCATCAAATCAAAATAATAGACTCAATATATTAAATTTATATTTCGAATGAGCTATCCACATATAAATCAAAAGGTTTTAATTAACGTGTCTCATAAAGAAATATGTATAATTGTATAAGTTGGAGATTATTAATCTTATTATACATTACACACTGCCTTATCTTCTAGACAGTCTGAAGTCTGGAGTTCTGAAGAAAATTACAAATCCATATTTTTCAACACAAATAGTGTAGTGACTCATATGTTCTTTAGAATTAATTTTATCGTTTCGTTTATGCAATGTTTTGTTGCCGATATTTAATTATCCTATCCTATCCTATTTAGTTACCCTTATAAAATTTAAGAATAAATTATCATAATTGTCTATGATCACTATGCTTTTATATTATAATATATTTTATATTTTCTGTAACGAATAAAACATGCTGAACAAGTTATATCTTAGTCTAAATAAATAGATTTCTCTTATTCTATAAAGTATTGTTAGACCAATAAAATAAATGTCCTTAAACAATGATATCATCGGCTACTAATTTTAATGTATGTCAAAGATTTTATTTTAAAATGTGGTTTACACATATATATTAATAATATTTATTTTCTTAATTCCAACTATTTAAATGAAGGAACTTTAACATATACATTTTGCAACATTCATTTAACCTATTTGCGATGTTAAGATAAAACGATATCACATTTGATGTTTTTAAAATAAACAGATAATAAAGGTGTAAAGAAGGCTACAATGCAAATAAAGATATCAAATGTTCATGAAATAATATATTTGTGGCGACTATATTTATACAGTAAAACCTTGATAACTTTAAATCCAGGGAAACAGATAATTTAAGTTAAATTTAAAATTTAATTTAAGTTTTTATGTCATTTAATATTAAGATTTATATATTTTATATTAAGAGTCATATATTTTATATTAAGAGTTTGTCATTGTAATAGAAGGGGTGAGGGGAGGGGGGTAGAGGTTCGTGAGTTTTCGTTCATTTTGTTGCAAGCAATAAATTCGAAGAATTTTTTGTTTTGCACATTGCACTCGAAATTATTGGAATTGACAGATATTTTATGATATAGAATGGGTCGGCAAATTTCTTTAGGTTATTATTAAATTTTCCTTTTTTATTATTATTATAATAATTATATATAATGAAATAATCATTTTGATTATTTTATTATTTTGAACCAAAAGTGTACCGCTTTTTCAAAGCCATACTTTAACTCAATCAACAATTGGGCCCAAAAGTACTCGTTTTCTTAATAATATTAATTTTTTTATTAAAACATAGTAAAAAAGTTTTTTACCGTTACAAACAAACAATCAAACAAACCTTTATTTTTACTCTTTGGATATAATCAGATCACTTTATATGTATTACTTATCAAAGTGTAAAAGTTATCTTTAAAGTTTTAAGTGGCCTTATCAATTAACCTTTTGTTAGAGGTAAATACAATATTTACTTCTATATTACGAAAAGAAAATCTATATTCTTAAAAATGCGAATTTCGGATATCAATGCAGACATTTAGTATATTGGGTCTTGTTTAGAATGTGTTATTTTATTCTTGGCTTAGTACTTAAATTCGTATAAGGCGTGAATAACTTAACAAGTCCAAAACGCTTACTACAGGGCAGCCATAAAAGATTTACGTTTAGTATACGGTTAAAAGTTATTTGAATATTCAAAGTTTGTATGTGCGATCAAAGACTTATCGACTACATTGAAATATTCACTACATAAATCAGGTTTTTCCTAATGTCTTTCATGATTAAAAATATAAAAAGACGTAAGTCGACTTATTAATATATTTACGCGTGGATATTAACTTATATGTACACCGTAAAATGATAGAGAATGTAAACAAAACTGACCTAAGTAAAATATCAGGGCAGTGTCACACTTAAGTTATATTTAATAACCGTATGTTTTTAAATTATTTTGTTACGTAATACAAAACATAGTAAGCAAAATATCAACGTCATCGGTGTCCCACAAATTCACTGTCTCGTCAGGATGTAGGTATTGTTAATGACTAATAGTATTTATGACACTTAGAAAAATATATTAGAATATGCATAAATTATAAATGAATAATTGGACGCTGTATATATATGTATACTTCTGTAGTCTAGTTTATTACTCTTTTTACGATGCATCAATATTGAATTCGATTAACGTTCTGTTATTGATATAGTTGTACATTAAACTATGTTAATGTATATGTGTAAAGCTGTGATAGCCAAGCGACAACTCTTTCGAGGGTGCCACGAGTTCATCCCCCGGGCAAGCACCAATGAGTTTTTATGTTATAACAATTGACTAATTATCACATGCTTTTTGGTGAAGAACAGCATCGTTAGGATACCTGCATATATTTCTAGAGAATTCTGGTGATGTGTGTAACATACCAATACGTATTGGAGCAGCCAAGCTCCAAAAATTGAAGGAGGAGGCCTATGCCTAGCTGTGGGATAGTTACTTTAATATGTATCTATATAATTTTAAATTTTTTATTAATGTTTTAAATTCTATGTGCTATCGACTAATTAATTTAATTGACGTTGCGTTATGTATCTCCAGTAAACAAGTTTAGATTTTGATTAAAATATTGATATAAATGGCGGTAGTACAAAGTAATCGTCAGAAAACGTACTATTTGTGTCTCGTGCTCAAGTATCAATCGTCAGAAAGCGTACTAGCACGTGACCCGCGCTTAAGTATCAATCGTTAGAATACGTACTAGTACGTGACCCGCGCTCAAGTATCAATCGTCAGAAACTATACGTGTGTATAGTATATAACAATGTGTTAATCACGCTGCTGGTACGTGGACTACTTGTAACTGGTTGAATAATGAGCCTGATTATTTGGTCACCAGTCTACTGCTGAAGCCAGCCGGCATGCACTTTTGGGCCCGTAACTATGGAACAATTCGACTAGATCTCAGGAACAGAACGAATTTTTGAAAATGTATGGATTATACGGCTATATTGCAGATCGGCAATTTATAGTTGACCTCGATTGGGAAGTGGTCAGTCAGATATATATCCCTGTGATTAGGGTTGTAACACTACGAAGTCTCGAAGTATATTCAATTATATAAATTGTATATTCAATTGATTGTACATATAACTTTTTTTATAGGGCTACCAATACTGCGACGGTGATGATGACTCGGATGATGACGTCAACGAAGAGTCTTGGTGTACTTGCCTATCATCGCATGAGGTTTGTAGTTTTATGACCAAGATTATTCATATATTTAAGCCTCACTCGAAGCTTACTCGATGCTCACTCGATACATGCTCATGTTATAGATGCGAAAGTCTGTCTGTCACGCTTTCATGGCTAATTTATATTGGATGATTACTGGAATCATGATTTTTAGCGGTGGTTATTGATGATAATTTGTTACGATTGAAGCTTATATACCGGGCTATTAGGAGTATATTGGGTAAAATAAAAAAGAGAACAATGTTAACACTGAATGGTAATTTAATACTGATGTCGATGCGAAAGTCGCAGATACCGCCAGTGCTTCATATGTTAAATTTGGAAATTAAAAAAAAATGTTTTGTATATAATTTTATTGAAGGATTTTCAGATTCCACCTTTACGTATTTAGTATGTGAAATTTGTCAAGTTCAAAATTTCTATGGTGTATTGTTTTGGTACGTATCGTATGAACAAAGGTCTTAGGAAAAATTGTCCTTTTTTATAATACTAACTATTCCAGCACTTATACAATATTCCACATTTTAAACGCTGAAAAAAAAATAAGTTAATAGATAAATAACGCTGTTCGATAAATTTTTTTTCAAATATTTGTTTAATAATGGAGATTATACACAAGCAAGCAACAAATTTCACGAGTTCTTAAGGGTGCGGTCGATCATAGATTTAAAGTTTTTATTAATTTAATAAATCCACACGAATATAATGAATGCAAAAGTCTGTCTATCTGTAACGCTATGACGGCTTATCTCGTGTAGCAATATTGATGAAATTTGCCCTAAATCGAAACCCATAAATTCGGGTTACACATAGTATGATTGAATTCCCGATCTTCCTTCGGGAATAGTAAAAAACCTAGTACATTGGTGACTGTATCCACACAGAAGCGAGGTTAAGTAGTGCTGCGATTTTGTATGAATTAAAAAAAAATGGAGACAGTTGTTAAAATTGACTGAAGAAAGAAGAAAGAAGAAGAAAGCGGTGCCTAGTCTCTCTAAGATATAACATTTTCTAATTACAATTTGTTGGTTCTTCGAGTCTGGGTGTATATATATATTTAAGTATATTTAAAATTATATATGTATAAATTTGCCAGCTGACTTTTACCATAACACACGTATTAAGTTACTTTGGGGATTGACGACCGTTTGTGTAAATGTCCCATATATTTATGTATTAAAATTTATTTTGTTCATATAGAGTTTCGACTTCGACAGAGCTTTTAAGTTTTTTCGAATAGAGAAATTAAAAAAATATACTAGTTTGGCGGAACGGTTGTCATCAAAAAAATACGAAATCAAGAACAATTGTTTTAACAAACCGTTCTTAGAATTGCAAGTGATCAAATATGCACGTGTGCTGACTGTCAATATAAACATTTGGGATTAAAAGTGCAAACTTTGCAAAAATGGCGTTAGACTATTTATAGACGTAGGGTTTAATTTTTCTAAGTGTGAGTGTTATATTATATAGTGAGATGAATGTGTTGAGATCCACGATGCTAATATCGGTTTATTGTTAGTCTATTCATATAGTGCGGATCGGAAGCATGGATTGCGATCTTTGATTTTTTTTATAAATCATAGTTAAAGCATACCGAATCAAGTTTATCTGCTTCAAGAGAGTTATTTTTTTCCATTTTTACCATGGATTCGTTGTATCCGATTAATTCGAATAAAAATCGTCAGGTAATAAAGTGTCATTAAATTTTTTTAACGTCAACATTTGATGCTGGGCAAGGCTTTGACAGCCCTTTTATTTTTAAATTTTAAAAATACATTTAAATCTTGGAAGTTCTTGTTAAGGGTGTATAAAGCAACATTGGGTGGGATAATAACAATGCGAAGTTCAAGACATAATTAACGTATTATCTTGAGATAAATCTTGACGAGATTATAATATTTTATATATAGTACGCTAATCTTAAGATATTATTGCAGGATGACGATGAAGATGACGAGCCTGAGCCCGATGAAAGATTATGGGTAAGTTGAGTTTACGTATGTCACAATATGGTAGATTTAAGAGTTGTGAGAATTTTTTAATACACTAGCAATCGCCAGCGGCTCCGCCCGCGTTTAACGTTTAAAACCGTAATATATTCTTTTCATAACTATAAAAATGTTTAAAGTGGGTGAACCTTAAAAGCTAGACATATGCTGTCGCGGATTTTTCTTTAGAACTTTTTAGAGGGGAACAATTTTGTGATACATGATTTTTAAGTAACCTTCACCGTTTACTTAGCGGCACGCAAGGAAAGCTTTAAATTTTGCCGTTTTCGTACTATTTTTCATTGCTGCTCCTCTCCTATTCATCTTAGCGTGATGTTTAATAGCCTATAGCCTTCCTTGATAAATAGACTATTCCTGAGATTAGCGCGTTCAAACAATCAAACAAACAAATTCTTCAGTTTTATACTCGTATTAGTATAGACGCCTGATATAGCCTGTATATATACATATATACAAGATATAGCCTGTTGATATTTTACTACCTGTGATGTTGATAGTAACTTAAGAGGAGATTTACATATCCTGGCATATCTTTAATATCAATTATAGCAATTTGTACATAAGTTCCATATCCCTGCAAGAAAGAAACTTTAGTGCACTAATTTAGGGAAACCTTTCTTTCATGTATTTGAAAATTTAATACCGCTTACTTTGTAATCGTATAGTAGTCCGTATATCCGCTGAATCACTTATTTACTATAACTGTCACATTTGTTCTGATTACTTAACAGTATAACGTAATAATGAGATTGCCTCTGCGTTATCAATGTAATGTCATACGTCAAGGTCAGCGAAATGCATACTAATTATTGTTATGTTTATTAACATTACCTGGGTGACCTAGCTTTGCTTGGTATTAAAAAAAAGGATGAAACGTGCAAAATAAGGAAAAATAATTGGGCAGGTGGGGCTCGATTCGGGGTTGTCCCTCTACTTGTAATATCTTCATTTAAATTTCTTGCTGTCAACGGCCATATTGATCTATATTAAATAACAATGTATTAAAGGTACTTAATTGTATAAGGATTAATGCTGTATTGTTCAAAATTGCTTCGAAAATAAAACATGATGTTTTGAAAAAGAAAATGACAAAAATGCTATTGTGGATTATCCATTAGAGATAGACATATACCATCGCGGAGTTTTCTGTAGACCTTTTCAAGGTGTACAAATACTTAGTACATTATTTTGATAAATCTCGTAGGGTTCAGCCAGCGTTTGCAATGTAAGCGGAATAAAAAAATTAATTATTTACGACATCACATTAGAAACCTCTACTCTTTACTCTATATTGAATGTTATTATACATATAAACCTTCCTCTTTAATCACTTTATCTATTAAAAAAAACCGCATCAAAATCTGTTGCGTAGTTTTAAAGATTTAGACATATATCGGAACATAGGGACAGACGGTCTGCATAGAAATATATTATGCCCTAAGTCAGTGTTTTCCAAAGTGGGGCCCACGCCCCACAGGGTGGTGGGCAATTTGGTTGTTAGGGAGGGCAATTCGAAAATACGACACGAGTTTAATCATATCGCTCCGGGCCATTTCATTGCAATGCTAGATTTCGGAGGGAAATTTAACGAAAAAGTAAATTCTTCCTTAAACATAACATTTAAGTTTCTTAAGTGCATATTAAAAGCTAGTACTAGGTTGACCGAGCCTTGCTCGGTAACTTTTTACTATAAAAAAGAAGGTTAAAAAAAATGAAAAATAATTGGGTAGGTGGGGATCGATCCTTGGTATTTTCATTTCTCGAGACCACCCGTTCTCCGAATAAGCTACGCTCGCTGGACAATTTATAGAAAAATAGTGTTTTATATATTCAATGTAATTTTAGTATTTCTTTTTAAATAAAACCTAGCTAGATCGCTTTTTCTCCCCCAAAACTTAATGCTGAATTTCAGGAAAATCGTGGAGCCGTTTCCGAGATTCCGAATATATATATATATATATATATATATATATATATATATATACACACACACACACACACACACACACACACACACATATACAAGATTAACTCATTTAAATATTAAAGATAAATGTTACGTAAGAATTTTTTGAAAGGCTAAAGTGGGACATGGCACAAAAGAGGCTTGGAGACACTAGGCCCTACGTGATACCGGCCATTGATTATTTCCGCGTGCGGGAGCTGACTAATAAGATTTTGTTTTAAATTATATATTGCACATGAATATAATGTTTGTAATGCTTAAGATGACTAACGTATTTTTGAGTCCATAATAATAAACTGTATTAGATTAAATACCTTTCCAATTACCGCATTGTACGTGACCATTTCTTTAGAACTTAGAATGTGTATGCTTAGCTATTCTTATAAGGTAGACATATTATGATGTTTCGAAATGTTCTGTAGAACTATATAAGAAAATAATACTACTATAAATTGTTTTGATATATCTATATTTTATAATATTGACTGGCTCTTCAGTGCCCGTCGCGAGTTCGATACTCGCCGAGTACTAACATATTAACAATATGTTGGTTCTTCGAGTCATCATCATCTCCCTGCCCTTATCCTACTCTAAGTGGGGTCGGCACAACATGATATAAACATGCTGTCGCATGATTTGGCTGTGTTTTTACGACCGGCCGTCGGCCTGCCGTCAATTTACCTTAGTCGTATACAACACCTCGGTAAGAAAGATTATATTCTCGGTAATCGGTCTTCGAGTCCGAGTGTATATATGTATTTATTTAAAAATATACATGTAAATATAAATATAACAAAATATTTACCAGTTGTCTGTCACTGTAACGCAAAGTTGCATTAGTGACGTATGGTCGTAAACCGGTGTGTAATTATCCCATATATTTATTTATATTATCTTAAGCGGATTAAATCGCTTTCAACTAAAGCTCCAAACCAGCTTGATTTTCTTCGAACAGACAGACATACACGATCGGCGTTATACTTTGTATTATACTATGTATTGAACGTGTCATAGCTACTATCGTACCATATTTCTCAAGATTTATTTATACAAATGTGTAAACTAAGTTGCAATTCTCGATTCGCTGTCGTAACAGTTTGAATTGAACGATAATCCAGCTGATATGTTTAGACAAGTCAACATGATAATAGTCTAGTGATGTGACGTCATAATACAAAGGAGTTACAATATAAATGTAAAGTAAAGTAATGGGGAATAGGCCTCTTCTCTCCGTGAGAGAGAAGAGAGAAGGATTGAAGCTAGCACCTACCACGCTGCTCCAATGCGGATTGGTAGGTTACACATATCTCCAGAATTCTCTAGAGATATGCAGGTTTCCTCAAGATGTTTTTCTTCACCGAATAGCATGTCATTTATTGCAATTATCACTTAGACACATAAGTTTTAACAGAAAAACTCATTGATGTTTGCCCGGGGTTTGAACACGTGACCTCCTCGAAAGAGTCGCACGGTGTTACCGCCTGGCTATCACAGCTTCAGTTATAATATAAATTCGCAAAAAAAATATTGTTTATAAATTACATATCCTTTTTTAAATTTAAACTATCGTGAGCAATATTCACAGTTTATGTATAGAAAGTTATCTTATTCTATCGGGACTTAGTACTAGACTGTAATTAATAACGGTTTACCGTTAATAACCAAGAATGTATTGTTTTAATTTAACACAAGAGAAGGTAATCCAATTATAGGTGCTTTAAGATACCTAAAATAAAGTAGCAGTATCAAGTAATGAAATATTTTTTGGGTTTAATATTTGATAAATACCAGTCATGCCGTGTGGTATCCGGCTGAATAGAATAATACCACCCTCATTTCGTAAAAGGCGACTAAGGTAAGTCGACCCGCCGTGTGGTATCCGACTGAGTAGAATAGACCAACCTCATTTCATACCGAGGTGTCGTAAAAGGCGACTAAGGTAAGTTGACCCACCGTGTGGTATCCTTTTTAGTAGAATAGACCACCCTCTTTCTTACCGAGGTGTTGTAAAATACGACTGAGGTAAGTTGACGTCAGGCAGGCGGCCGGTTGTAAAATACGTAGCCAAATCATGTGACAGCATGTTTATAACATGTTGTGCCGCCCCCACTAAGAGTGGGATAAGGGCAGGAAGATGATGATTTGATAAATACCAGTCGACTATCATTATAGGTATTAACTAATCGGACTTTATTTACTAACAACAATATATGTACATATATAAGGTGTATAGAAATATACGTTATCTCTAACACTACGATCCGTGTAAAGATGAAAATGTATTTTAAAAATACATCACCCGATCTTTGCATAAGATTTCGACAATTCATCTCAATTTATTCAAGCCCATTGTAGTATACAGATCTGTTAAAGAGATTCAATCATAGGAAGATGTAAAGGTCAAAATTTTTTGTTATGTAAATCATACTTTAGAATCATATTTGAATAAAGGGGTTTGGTTTTTTTTATAGTGTTATTGCTTATGCCATACGTATAGAAAAGAATTCAGGTGTAATAGTTAGGTTTTAATAAATATTTTTATTAAACTCTTACTAATTTTAATTTTAATATTTTTAAGTTACCAATATCTATTTATAAATATAGAATACTAATTTTAAAATTATTTATCATAAGGGGAACCGATTTACAATTACTATTCCAATATTAGAAAAAGCTGTTATAAGCTACAATGTCTTCTTGTATCTGTGACCCAAACATTTTAGAAGAGTTTCATGGAGTAATTTCAAAATATATTCTATACAGTTGCGTTGATCATCTTTTCAAAAATAAGAATTTCTGACGGTCGCGACTTACTGTAATTGAACTAGTAACAGTTAAAAGTAGTAACTGCTATTAAAGTTACCTCAGAGATTCTTTGTGCTGGCTACCTTAGTAAGTAATTTCTAGAAATTTTATGACTTTTCCATATTTCACTATTGTTTATTTTTACGTGGAAATAACGTCCTTAAATTTTGCCGATAGCGCTTGTAGTAGGTATTTTGGACATCTGTCTAGTCACCGTTAGTCCGCTAGAATGATATTAAGTTTTTTGTCCGTGATAATAAAGTTTTCAGTAGAGCTATGTTTCAGTATTTTTATAGATCAGTGGTGGAGAGTAACTTCGTTGTTCACAAAACTATATTTAAAAACATCTTGCTAATTGATAATCATGCTTATTTGATTTGAGGGCAAATAAAATAGTAAAATAACGGCATGTTTATATCCTAGTATAGGCCTCTTCACTCCTTTGGCAGGGAAAAGTTATGTATTTGTAGAAAAGTTGTAAAGGCTTAGACCATACACGCTACAATACGTATAAGGTAGAAATTGAAAATACCATGGAATAATGTGCTAGAATACACCAAAACTATTACATATTCTGAGAACGTCACCGAGGTGGCCGAGTCAATTATGTACAAGGAGAACATAATGTTATATATGGTCAATATTTGAATTGTTCTATAATTGCACAGATAAAATCTTTCCCAACATAGATTTCTTAGATATGTGACGATACATAAAGTCCTTATATATTAGGATCTTATAGAATCTTCCATGTTACGCTCATAGTGTCGCGAAATATCGCGAATTGTAGGTACATTTCACATAAAAAATATATATTAAGCAAATATAATAACTAGTAGCGGGTAGAAAAATAGTAATATCAAATGTTTATAATGAAGAGGGTAGGAATTGTATAAGATAACAAGAGGCGGGCGCCATTCTGACGCATAACGAGTATCGCACCAGTGTAGTGAACACCTTTGTTTAATCGCGAGAGATTTTTGGTGAGTAGTTTATAATGCTATTATAAAAGCGGTGTATATCAGTTACAGCATCTTATCTTTAGTAAATATGGTTAAGTACTGTCTTAGAGAAGAGAGAGGTATTCTGCACTGAGATCCAAGAGAGGGGTCAGATCAGTGTCAGATTAGGGAGAGAAATTCTGCACTGAGGCTCAAAGGAGGAGTCAGATCAGTGGCAGAACTGTGAGTGGAAAGGGGTGGCTATAAGGGGAGGTTTGGAGGCCACTTCCGGGGTGTTTACCCTGACTAATTAAATAGAGCGCAGAGTACGCTGGGATTAGCCCGGGTCGTGCTGTACACGTCATTAGTTAACGAGTTAAAACGTGTATAGAGAATGACGTCACTGCGGTGACGTCATGAACCCTGGCAATAAGAATTTGCTATGAGTTATCGTTTCGCCTTTTTATATATTTGAATGTATATTAGAGGTTATAAACTTCCGTGGCGACACGTAGTATTGGCCAGTATTGATTTTTGCCTGATCTTTGTGCATAGGTAGTTGCAAACTTTGCACTAGGAGTTAAAATATCTAGTTAATACGTTTTGGCCAATTTGTTCATTTATAACACACTAACCTTACAACATGTCTTTAGGCATTTAGTTTCCTCATGATTAATTGAGAGAATTATGATGAATAAAATGTTTGGGGTATCCAAAACTAATTAAAGAAAAATGCAAGCATGTTATTAAATTTTATAAACCTTTCGCTTCGGTCGTTTCAATGGAGGAGTATAGCTGGATGAATGATGATAAATGTTAACTTATGGTTGTTGCTCCTGAAAAATTTTACATATAGCTTTCTCCCGTGATAGGAAGGTTGGTCATTATAGTGACCTTTTTCTTTTAACATTTTGCTAATAATTAACCTGATAGACGGATCGGCAATTATAGGAGTTGTTATTTATCCAACAATTCAGTTCAGGTAACTGAAGTATCTGATTTTTTGAGTAGACGCAGTGCGTGCAGGTGCCCTTCGCTATTAGGCTTATAGAATGTCACTTAATTTAATTTTATAAAAATAATAAATAACAAATAATCGAATAATTATAATATACATAATTGTATAATGTGAATATACAAATAAGAATAGCTTAACACATGTACAAAAATTGAAACACTGTTCAGGAAATATTTAGTGGGATTCGGGTGTACCTCGCATTCATAATTATAACAACTTTTGATTTTCTATCATTACAAGTTCTACATGTTTGGTATTTTAATGACTCAGATAAAGAAAAAAAGATGCTTTGCACGAACTTGAAAATGAAGTATAACTTGACCTTAGTGGATGAGCATTTTTAACATTTTTAAAAACGCTTTATTCGATTACTCAGAAGTCGATCTTGTCTTTTTTTTATCTGAGATATATATGTAAATGTGAGATATATATGAATGTGTATTCCATGACATCTTACTTATTCAATTAATTTGACTTTATTCTTTTTTTTTACTAATTATTCCAAATTAATGACATACTGATATAATAACATTTTAATTCTTAATTAAAAATAAATATTATATATATTATTGTAATTGACAAAAGTTAAAAGGCAACATTATTAACCTCGCAAAAACAAACATATGTATGTACCGATGTGTTATGGCTCGTACTAGTAAGGTTTAAAAAGTTTAAGAGTTACATACAAGTTAAGGTAATAGCAGTTGGCGGAAAAAAAAAATAGTACACCCTTGTGGGGTAGCTTACAGTACTGTGTGGTAATATAAGATTCATTTAATACTGAAATGCACAAATAAAATATTTGATTTGATTTGTAAACGAAATACGTGACATTTCATTTAAATATTCAAATTTGCCGCGTTGTCTTTGTCGTTGATTTGTCTGGATTCGTGGATCTATGGGGCGGGTATTATATATATCTAGTTATTATTAATTAAACAGGTATATCTTCAAATTGTTCAAGTCTTCCTATATTTTCATTAATCCATAAATTTCTATTTTTTTTTCAGAGGAAACGTCGGTACGAGCCACCACCGCCTCAATCTGCCAAGAAGTTCTGTCCAGATGGTAGCGTCATGCCTTGCACGGGATCAGAGTGGCACAGCAACATCTCGTTACAGAGTTCTAGCAGCCTTGAAGGATCACCTGAACTTGAGCAGTGGCTTGGCTGGTGAGATAAGATTGTATTTTATTTTTGTAGTTAGAATTTTCCATTGCTCTCTAAAAAAATACTTACGTAATCGCTCCCTTTGTGATATTTATTTCCGGAATACAAATGTATTCCAAATGAATTATTGAATAATTTAGATTATTCACAATAATATTTATCACGCTGTAACTATAACAGAGGTACGGTTTAGATGATGTTAAAACAAAAGGAAACAAAAGAAACATTATTCCAAGTTAATTCCAAAATATACACTAGACGACCTTATTGGTGCAACAACGACGTCTTTCAGGTAAAGTTATTCTAAAGGACATTCGTATATACGCAGTGCGAGATTAATTTCCATATCTCGAAACAATACTTACAGTATGTTTGTACGTCCGATTTTTGTTTCATTGGAAACATAGCAAAATGTACTTCAGAACGTATGCTTCTAAATTTCACCTGTCAATTTAAAATTGTAAATTTCAAATGTCGTGATTTTTCTTTACTTGAAACTGAAAGTTCTATAATGATTTTTACTATTTACCTAAAGACTAATTTATAACAAAATGAAATATATTTTGTTCAAACAATTTTTTTAATTTACAATTTACTTATGAAAGTACTAAATTAAAACTAGCACTAAAAAGAAATTCGATTTCTTGCCATTTTAAGAAAGTGCTTTAGAACATTTTGTTGTTGTCCTTTGACAACAACACAATGTTTTTACGTCGTAGGATTAATTCCATTACAATTCCAATTCAATTTCAATAGTCTTAATTCAAGTAGACTGTTTGTAGTACTTTTGAATCGTGAAATGATTGTAAAGAAGCTACCACTGATTTAAAAGGTTGCTCCTACCGAGAACCAGCCGGAAACTCGGCAGTACTCTTTAAAAGAAATATACATTTTTATTGATTGATTATTCATCTCTACAGCATGGTAATCTTTAATTGAATAATAATGCCTTATTTATCGTGTTACTTTTTATATTGCATTTTTTTGGACTTTAGTATCTGCAGATACATGTCTATATCATAACTTAATTACATTTGATTTTAATTTTGTATATCTAAATGTTATGGTTCACTTTTGAGAGAAGCATTAATAAACTCATAAACTTTAACGGCTATTAATTGCACAAAGGATGAGATTGAATTAAAACAACCAACATTTAAATTAAATCGCAAATTAGTGATTTTCTCAAAATTAGATTACTGTCACATGCCAAATGTAAGTGTTGAATATCTTCTGTGACACCACAAGATTACAGTTCGGCGAATCAATTATTTTCATTAGATGTTTAAAACACCTTGACCAGATATGTCTAAATGTTATTACTAAAATATTTCTCTTCAACGCTGTATTAGTAAACTAAGGTATATGAGGAGGTTAAGTTTGAATAGTTCTATAACATTATTCACCGATCTCTTATCAAAAAACTCCTTCCAAATGTCATAAGAAATAATATTGAATTTTGGTTTAACATTTAATGTAATTCCATCCATTCAAAGCTATTTTCACAAACTCCTACCTCCTCATTACCAATCAAACCGATATTGGATGGAATTCATTGCATTTTTACCACTAATCCGTTGTCATTATATAGCTGCATCATTTTAAGATTAGAAAACGTAATTGATATTCCCTGGTTACCAAGTATACATTTAAGGATATGATGTAAAGCACTTTTGCTGTCTGTTAAGATAACTACTCCTTTTGACGTCAATGCCTTCCACATATTGCAAAGCAGTGTTAATATTTATACTAATTCAGCTGTTAAAATTGTTACATGACTATTATTAATTTGTTTGTCTTATGGTACTTGAGAACTAGATCATAAAATGCGGCACAGATTACTTAATTTAGACCCATCAGTATAAAGCTTGTAAAAATCATTATAATTCTTTTGGATTTCTAAAGTTATGTCAATTTTAAAATTCTTTAAGTTTTTTTTAGATATATTTATGCAATTTAAATCACTCTTAATGTTGTCTGTACAATTAATATTACTGTTACAAGTATCTTAATTAAACATATCTAATGAGAGGAACTTTTTTAAAAGTTTCGTTAAAACTAACAGAAAGTAATGGTTCTGTGACAAAATAATCTTTGAATTATATTGCTAATCGTGTCTATGTCACTTATTGTTATATTATTGTGTCAAAATTGTGCCTTTAAAACATTGTGGATCGTTTTAAGATTTTTTTAAACGTGTAAAGGCAAGTCTTGCTAATCTTAAAGAATTTTGTTATAAAAGTTCGTTCCGAAACCGACAAATGATTTTCGGACTTTCTGAAGACGCAATATAGACATGTTTCATAATTCATACCATATGGGCATAGTTTACAACATTTTTATGACTAAACCTGCGAATGATATAATTTAGCCCGGCGATCTTATAAAATGCTCTAATTTTACTTTAACTGTTAAATAAATATATAGAAATAAATTTTCTTAGTTTTAATAATGAAATGTTATCTTAAAACTATTTTATATAATCTCAATGTAGTATAGAAGTAGATTTATTAATAATTTATTTTCATTATTTTAAATGACGGTTTATCGTAAAATGTATGTACGATATAACACTTAAATTGTATATCAAAGTCACACACAGCGAAGTCGGCGGACAAAGGCTAGTGATAAATATAAACAAATTATACGTGATTTATTTCGTATTTATTCGAGAAACTACGTATCAGACTGACCTGAATCCATAGAATTTCAAATCAATTCATCGTCCAGGAACCATGAATTGTGAATTTTTTTAAAAATAGGACTGTGCTATATTATATTAAAAATTAGTCCTACAAAGCTTATCTGCCGGAAAAGTATATCAGTTATGCCGTGTTTTATAAGACAGTATATAATTATAACAGTAATTATTTAAAACAATAATTGAACCTCTTGAATACGTACAAATTAAATTATTTTAATGTTTCTATTATTGTTATTATAGCTTAGCCAATTTCCCGCTTAAAAACAATTACACAGAACTTAAAAGTGGTTGTAATTAAATTATTGCAATAGGAAATATTAAACACTAGTAGGGTTAAATAAGCAGTAAGCTTGTTCGAGACAATTTAGAGATTGACCAGTTGTTACTTAGAAGTAAGACGTTAAAAAGCAATATTATCCTTCAAATATGATTCGAAAGTGGTATACACTACTGTTATTGATTCAAGATCTTTTTATTCATGAAAACCATGATATCATGCTATTTTATTATTCGTATACAAGCCACCTTGACGAGGGGATCGGATGTAAATTTGTGCGCATAAAAATCAATTCAAAACTTGTTTATCCAAATAGCGTTTTCAGTTTCTAGAAACAATAGAATCAGAACCGCTGGCTAGGCATCACCCGTTAGTCGCTGCAAACTATTTTTTATTTTAAATTAAAAAAAAAATATTGTGAATATAGTAAGAGGCTTTATTACTTGTAATGGGAAGGTAGGTTGGCGAAGTTCTATATGGAATTCCGCCACTTTTATTTCGTTGGAAACGGAAATGTTTTTAGAGTTCTAGCTTTTTAGTAACGAGCACACGTGAAACTCCAAGAAGCTGAAAAAGTTCGTCGAAGTGCTGTTGGAATTCTGCGAAGTATAGAAGCCTGGATATTGAAGAACAAGGGTAACGTCATTTCCCACCTGACACAGGTGTTCACAGAACGTTCTTGTTTCAGTGAGTATCTGTGTCGGATAGGACGTGATGTAACGCCCTGATCCTGTCAGTGTGGAAGACGACGTACAGAACATACTCGAAGAGTGTCCTGTGTGATTTCGAGCGGCGTGGATAAACGCCATCGAACATTATCCTACTAATGGTAGTTTGGTATGCGGAATAGAATAGACTGTTGAAAGTCTTGCTTTCTAACTGCAGAGGATTCAGCCGAGCGCTTGCTGAGTGGTTGATCCCCCTAGCAGGTGGAGATGGAGGGCTCCAGTAAACCACTTTAATATGACTAAATACACACACGCACACACACACACACACACACACACACACACACACACACACACACGCACATATGCGCATAAACACGCACACAAACACACACATATTATTGAAGTTGTATCGCTGCTTGATTAGTAATAATTTTTACTGTTAGTTGTTACATTTTCTAGGTTGCGTTGTTGGGATGGCGTCTTTGATTTTTTTTTAATTTTCCTTTTTATTTCTCTAAAAGCTGGCAACACTTTTATTACAAATTGTATCATACCTTCAAAACTCGGGGATTCCCTTTTTTATTCCCAATTTTATTACATTATTTTCACACTGTTTTGCTAATTGTAGAGTTCAGTTTGAATTTAAAAGAGAATAATAAATTTATATAAATTTTTACGTGTTGTACCTGGTTACAATTAAAAAGTAGTATTTACGTAACCCTAAATCCTATCCTTAATCTTTAAATGGTTTGGTATAATCTTAATTCACATTGCGGCGTTTCGATTTACGCCGTATTGTTTTGGTGCATAACTACAACGCAAAGTGAGGTATGTGTGTATTTAAATGTGTACGTGAGTGTGTACGTGAGTGTGTATGTGAGTGTGTACGTGAGTGTGAACATGATTGTGTATTTGAGTGTGTATTTGAGTGTGTACGTGAGTGTGTACGTGAGTGTTTACGTGAGTGTGTATTTGAGTGTATTTGAGTGTATACGTGACTGTTTATGTGTGTGTGTATGTGAGTGTGTACGTGAGTGTGTATGTGAACTTGATTGTGTATTTGAGTGTGTATGTGAGTGTGTACGTGAGTGTGTACGTGAGTGTGTATGTGAGTGTGTACGTGAGTGTGAACATGATTGTGTATTTGAGTGTGTACGTGAGTGTGTATTTGAGTGTGTACGTGACTGTTTATGTGTGTGTGTATGTGAACTTGATTGTGTATTTGAGTGTGTATGTGAGTGTGTATGTGAGTGTGTACGTGAGTGTGAACATGATTGTGTATTTGAGTGTGTACGTGAGTGTGTATTTGAGTGTGCACGTGACTGTTTATGTGTGTGTGTATGTGAACTTGATTGTGTATTTGAGTGTGTATGTGAGTGTGTATGTGAGTGTGTACGTGAGTGTGAACATGATTGTGTATTTGAGTGTGTACGTGAGTGTGTACGTGAGTGTTTACGTGAGTGTGTATTTGAGTGTGTACGTGACTGTTTATGTGTGTGTGTATGTGAGTGTGTATGTGAGTGTGTACGTGACTGTTTATGTGTGTGTGTATGTGAGTGTGTACGTGAGTGTGTATGTGAATTTGAGTGTGTATGCGAGTGTGTACGTGAGTGTGTGTGTGTCTGTGTGTATATATATAACCTGCCAATCATGGGTCTAATCTCTAAAAGGAGATCTGTGCCCAGCAGTGGTATTGATGCTGAGGGTTTCTTTATTTTTTATGTTCTAACAGGTTCCAATCTTGGTCCAATCCTGAAAAGATCCAGGCCATAGACGCGCTAATAAACCGATGCCCATCGAGTCACGTGCGTTACATGATGAAAGCCATCGAGCCGTTGTTCCAGAGAGATTTTATCTCGCTATTGCCTAAGGAGGTTGCGCTCACTGTGTTGGGATATTTGCAACCGAAAGATCTGTTACGGGCCGCACAGACTTGTCGTTACTGGAGGTGAGGTGCCTTATAGTTAAATTAACCGTATTCTCTTTCTTCTTCAATTCTTGTCCTTTTCCTTCTATTACTCAAAGGTTGACTGGAAGAGATCCCTTTTAGGGATAAGTCCGCCTTTATACATGTGCTTTTTAACATTTTCTTTCTCTTTTTTAAATATATGTATAAAAAATATATGTAAAAAAAATATATAAATAAATAATGATCCAACCATCACACAAATCTTTAAAGAAAACTACGTGTGCTGTGAAAACCTTTATTTAAGTAACTCTTATGAATTACAATGCAAAAAATAAATTTGGATGCACCTTTATGCCAGAAGCGAAAATTTCGACAAAGTGAGGTTAATAATACGATATACAACTTTTTTTTCCTTCTATATTCATTTAAAAATCGAAGAAAATTCTTTCAACAGTCAGAATATTACTTTTATTGATTAATAAAATAAAATAATGCACAATATTTATTATTTGTAGCATTATATAATATATACTAAATAAACTATTTATTAAACTAAACTATATTACAAAAAACAAGCATTTAACTTACGAAAATTAAAAAATATATATATATATTTACACAAAATCGTAATCATCGATTTCATTGCAATGGGGTTAAAGTTCCTAAAATACTGGCAGCGTTACCCCTTTGTATGGCCAAATTTATTCGTCGGCCGAGGTAGCTGCCAGCTCTCGTTTCCTCACGCTCTACGGGCCCTCTAGATAGCTCGTTGAAGAAGGTATGAGCATCCGGGCTTCATGAACCTAAGGTCTCTACACCAAAAGGCACAATAATGAAGCTTCTATCTATGTTAGAATATTGCATACTTTCCACAGGTTCCTAGCTGATGATAATCTTCTCTGGAAAGAGCAGTGCCGCCGCATAGGTCTAACAACGCTGAAGAAGATGCCGAGGTCCCTGCCGCGTTACGATAGCCCATGGAAAACGGCGTTTATGCGTCAATCTCTCATCCAGGACAATTGGCTCCATAAGCCCGTGAATAATCCCATAGTGATGCGAGGTCACGACGAACACGTGATCACGTGTTTGCAGTTCTATGGCAATCGTATATTGAGTGGCAGCGATGATACAACACTCAAAGTGTGGTCAGCTATTACAGGAAAGGTACTTAAATTTTATATCTACTCATCATTTTCATGCCCTTATCCCACTCTAAATCAATCAATCAATCAAAATAATCTTTATTCAAATAAGCTCTTTCAATCACATTTGAATCGTCAAGGATCAATATGATTAATGAACCTACAACTGGTACCGAGAAGAACCAGAAAGAAACTCGGCGGTCAATCTTTTAAACATTTTCAATTGGACAGTATTAAATTTAACCGCATTTTACATTATTAAATGTTGTTGTCATATTTTTTTCTCTCCTATCATCGCATTTCTGGCGTTATTATTTCTGTATTCAGAACACAAACCATCAGTCACAAACCATCCGCATTATTTTACACTCGTTTGGTCACATAATTTTCATACGTCCCCTTTGTAAGTCCATACTTTAATCTTGCTTTTGTATTAAACTATTTTAATTTTGATATGCATCGTTTTATAGTAAAAAGTAGAATAAAAATATTGAACAAAAATAGTTTTATTGTACTGATATGATTTTCTGTTTAGTTTATATTCAAAATTATTGACACAAAATGAGTCAAATAACTTAACTTATATATATAAAAATAGCAATTGCCAGCGGCTACGCCCGCGTGGAAAGAACTAAACCGTAATATAGTATTTTGATAACCATAAAAATGGTTAAAGTGGGTTAACCTTAAAAGCTAGACATATGCTGTCACGGACTTTTATTTAGAAATTTTAGAGGGGCACAATTTTGTAATACATGATTTTTGAATAACTATTACCATTTAGCACACGCAAGGAAAGCTGTTAATTTTGCCGTTTTTGTAATATTATTATTGCTGCTCCTCTCCTATTCATCTTAGCGTGATGTTATATATGGACTATCTTACATAGAATTTTTCAAATCGGTTCAGTAGTTCCTGAGATTAGGGCGTTCAAACAATCAAACTCTTCAGCTTTATATATTAGTATAGATACTGATTGTCTGTCATCCTGACACAAGTTACTTATTTTAGCGACCTTGTATGTTCCATATTCCTACTAATATTATAAATGCGAAAGTTTGTGAGTATGGATTTATGTTTGTTACTCTTTCACGGCGAATCCGCTGAATCAATATCGATGAAATTTGGAACATTTATTCCTTATACACCGGAATAACATATAGGCTACAGAAATCCTGTTAATTCTACAGGAATAGGATCACATTGAAAAGCTCCATCTATTATGCCATATATTAACCTATCACAGGACATGAGTCCACGCTAACGAAGTCGCGGGTAAAAGCTAGTAATTAATATTTATATCTTATTAATTTTCCCCATTGCAGTGTCTTCGCACTCTGGTGGGTCACTCCGGTGGAGTGTGGTCTTCGCAAATGGTAGGCGACCTGGTGATAAGTGGCTCCACGGACCGCACCCTACGCGTGTGGAGTGCCAAAAGCGGATTGTGTCTGAAGGTTCTCGCTGGACATACATCTACGGTGCGCTGTATGCATTTGCACCAGAACAAGTAAGGGCAAATTCTTATCCAATACTAATATTATAAAGTGGAAAAATTTGTATGTATATTTGTAACGTTTTCACCGCCTCCTGGTATCCGGCTGAGTCGTGGGGCGTTTCTCAGCAGTGCGTCGAATCAAAATTTATAAGCGACCCACTCAAAATCGGATAAAAAAAATTAAAAAAAAAATCCGTCTAAGTAGAATAGACCGTCGTCTTTCTTACCGAGGTCTCGTAAAATACGGTCGTAAAAACGCAGCCAAATCATGTCACAGCATGTTTATAACATTTGCCGACCCCACTTAGAATGGGATAAGGGCAGGGAAATGATATGTTTGTAACGTTTTCACACAAAAACTGCTGGACCAATTTAAAAAATACTTTCACCATTGAAAAGCTGCATCTTTACTGAGCAACATAGGCTATATTACATCAAAGAGAAATAGGTATCCGTAATAAAAATGTAATAAGGTGTAAAAAAACTGTCATCGCATGCGCTGCGGAAACTATTGATAAGATATATTTAACATAAATAAATCTATAGTCCGACTTAGTAGACTTGCCACTGCCATGAGATGCGGTATGTACGGCGTGTGAAACCGCGTGCTATTACTAGTTTACTGTAAGTGTGTATGCCACTTTGTTAACTATTTAGTAACGTTTAAAAACGCAAATCGAAGTCGCTAAAGATTTCGCCATTATTGTGTCTATTTGTAGCATAAGCGATGGTTCCTTAATATATATTATATGAAAAAATATTTTACTCCATTTACGCGAATTCTTATATCCATATACGTAGAGAGATATTCACAAATTTCAAAGCTATGTTCTCTTACGCTATAAAGAGTCTAAATTTATCTATGAATTGTCGACGGGGCAATTTGATTCTTGAGTGAGCCAAATTGTAAAATAGACTAGACAACAGTTTACCCATCCGGGCCATGTTAGAATCTGGTGCCAAATTTAAAGACAAAAAAAAAACCAAATTCCAAACCTATCATTAAAGTGAAAATTCCTTTTTTTTATATTATTAATTATGTGCTACATAGGGGGACATAATAATTTTAATTAGGTAAGAGATTCTAATGTAATTGAATCGTGAATATGAAATATATCTAAATGTATGAATATATAAACGTGTTTTTATATCTATTGTTATGTAAAAAGTTTTGATATAGTGATAATAAATCGTGTAATATATTTACTATTGTGTTACGTTTATATATGTTATGATATACTTTTGCTAGATCTCTGCAAGCGAATATCTGTATTTAAGAAAAAGTCTAAATCTTATCAAATATTATTATTTGCTATCTCTGTACCATTTATGGAACAGCTTTGCGAAATATGCTTTAGAATTATTTCTGTTGTATAGCATAGTGCTTGATTGAATGATTGGATTTATTGGTTTTAATTCATAATATTAAAATTTCGAAAGAGGGAGAAAGTAACTTAAACTAACTAACCTAAACTTTCAAATGTTAGTTTCTAATTTTGCGACCCATATTTTAATTATCGTAGGTAATTGAAGTAATACCATTACTTCCATTTTTATTAAATAAACAATGACATAATTGCGGACGCGCATGTCATGAATCCAACCGCTATAATAATTCGAGAACTGTCACTGATAAATCGTTGGGTCTCACAGTTCGTGTAAATACAGCCTTACTCTGCAGATTTGCTACTAAACCGTTCTTGTAGAAATCCACAATATCCAGCATAGTTCCAGGCTTCATAAATCCAGATTAATATAGATTGAGATCTGTCAACGATAGATCGTGTCGTGCCGTTCGTATAAATGCAGTATTACTCGTTTACTACTGAACCGTAGGTCTAGAGATCCACAATAGTCCCGAGCCAATAACATTCCTCTGAAATTATTGCGGATGCGCACGCTACAATGACAAAATAGCGAAGGCGCACGCACAACGACGGAATTGTGAATAGAAACGGGCACGCCACAAATACAGACGCACGCCAGAAATACAAAATTACAGTCGCGCACGTCACAGAGCCAAAATTATGGGTGCACAGGCCTCAAAGATAAAATTATAGACGCGCACGTAATAAGGACAGAATTGCGGACGCACACGCCACTAAGATAAAATTACAGACGCGTACGTGATAAGGGCAGTATTGCGGACGCGCACGCCACTAAAACAAAATTACAGACGCGCACGTGATAAGGAAAGAATTGCGAACGCGCACGCTACAAAGATAAAATTAAATTCGCGCACGTCACAACGACGGAATTGCGAATGCGCACGCTACAAAGATAAAATTAAATTCGCGCACGTCACAACGACAGAATTGCGGTCGCGCACGCTACAAAGATAAAATTAAATTCGCGCACGTCACAACGACGGAATTGCGAACGCGCACGCTACAAAGATAAAATAACAGATGCGCACGTCACTTAGAAAAAATTGCGGACGCGCACACCATTAAGATAAAATTACAGACACACACGTGATAAGGACAAAATTACGGACGCGTACGTTACAAAACCCAATATAAATTTACTATAATGACATCTGCCGATAAATCCACATCACGCCGTTGTTATAAATGCAGTCAGCATATTTACTTGTAAACCTTAATTGTATTTGTTTATTTGTACAATAAAAAATGTTACACAGCCTATCTACAAAACAGTTCGCAAACACTGCTTTTAGTTCATAACTTTTAAAACTTAATAAATAGGTATGTGTGTGTGTATATCTCGACATCAGACGCATAAGGTCGAATGTCGACATAAGACCAAATGCGAATAATGTCTTCGGTTTCTAAAAAAATGAGTTTTTTTAATCTAATGAGGTAAATTTTAGATTAATAGTGTTAGGAATTGAAACATATAAGCTTTCGCTAAAATATTAGCACTATTTCATTTAGAATTATCCATAAAAACGAAAATACTATCCCGATTAGTTTACAAATTTTCTTTTCGCTCTCTTGTCATAAAACCACACATCAGACCTTATGCGTCTAAGGTCGAGAGATTTATCAAAATACTATATTACGGTTTTAATAGCTCAGCCGCTGGCGATTGCTAGTTATTAATAAAATTGTACAAACGTCAACTTATCCCTAAGTCAGAGATTACTGTTAGCTAGCTTTTGTAGTCACTTTGCTAATTATTTCCAGGGTTGTCTCTGGTTCCCGGGACGCTACTCTCCGTGTTTGGTCCATTCCCGACGGTCGCTGTCTCCGCGTGCTGGTCGGCCACTTGGCCGCGGTGCGCTGCGTGCAATATGACGGGAAGGTTGTCGTGTCCGGGGCGTATGATTATTTTGTCAAAGTGTGGAACCCTGAGACGGGGGAGTGCTTGCACACTCTAGCTGGTCACACCAACAGGGTTTACAGCCTTCAGGTTAGATACTTTGTTTTAAATAATTTATAATTTTAACACTTGATGAAAAAAACTGATTCGCCGAATTGTCAGTCTTGCGGTGTTACAGAAGATATTCATCACTTACTTTTGGCATGTGACAGAAATCGAATTTTGAGAGAATATTAATTTGTAGTTTAAATTTAAATGTAATGAATGTCGGTTATTTTAATTCAATTTTAGCTTCTCCTTTGTGTAATTCGGCCATTAAAGTATATGAGTTTATTAGTGCTTCTCTCAAAAAAGAAGCATAACAATTAGTTATTTTATTACATGTATTTTAATATATTTTTTTTTGTTAAATGTAATTAGGTTACGATGGGGCTTACATGATCTGCAGATACTAAAGTCCCTAAAAAATAAAGATTTAAAAAAAAATTTGAACACTTGAAGTAAATAACATATCGGCGGCATATGCACACAGTTTTATACTATCGCAATGCCATCCTCGCAAATGTAGCATATATGTATATATAAATAAATAAATTATATCCATATATTAAATAAGGCACTAAGAACCTAAAAATTAAAATTCGAACTAAGTATGCAATTTAGTTCTAAAAGGCTTTTAGAACCTAAGTTGCAATTTAGTTCTAAAAGGCTTTTAGAACCTAAGTTGCAATTTAGTTCTAAAAGGCTTTTAGAACCTAAGTTGCAATTTAGTTCTAAAAGGCTTTTAGAACCTAAGTTGCAATTTAGTTCTAAAAGGCTTTTAGAACCTAAGTTGCAATTTAGTTCTAAAAGGCTTTTAGAACCTAAGTTGCAATTTAGTTCTAAAAGGCTTTTAGAACCTAAGTTGCAATTTAGTTCTAAAAGGCTTTTAGAACCTAAGTTGCAATTTAGTTCTAAAAGGCTTTTAGAAACTAATTTGCAATTTAGTTCTAAAAGGCTTTTAGAACCAAATTTGCAATTTAGTTCTAAAAGGCTTTTAGAACCAAAGTTGTAATTTAGGCTTTTAGGTACTTAGTGCCTTATTTACTTCAAGTATTTATTTATAGAATTAGGCGTTACTTTGCGGAGATCCATAATACAAAAGTAATAATAAAATTATATTGCTATAATCCGCGATGAAGTAAAATAGAAAATATACCGCTTTGCGACCCATCCAGCTTTGCGATTTTGGTCGTGGAGTCTATCTCCTGATGATCAAAAAATGATGTATTACAAAATTGTTCCCCTCTAAAAGTTCTAAATAAAAGTCCGCGACAGCATATGTCTAGCTTTTAAGGTTATCACACTTTAACCATTTTTATGGTTATCAAAATACTATATTACGGTTTTAATCTTTCTATTGCAATTGCTAGTTGTATATAAAATACATATTGCCGGTCTTTTTTGGTTGAGTGCTGTTACTACGACGATATGGCAAAACAACAATACTCCTATCATCTTCCTGCGGTTATACCACTCTAAGTGGGGTTGGCACAACATGTTATAAACATGCTGTCACATACAACACAGTGGGTCAACTTACCTTAGTCGCCTTTTATGACACCTCGGTAAGAAATGAGGGTGGTACTATTCTACTCAGCCGGATACCACTCGGCGGGTAGACTTACCTTAGTCGCCTTTTACGACACCTCGGTAAGAAATGAGTGTTGTACTATTCTATTCAGCCGGATACCACACGGCGTTCCTATATGGAGTGTATAAAAACATATAATTTCAAACAAGAATACTCCTATGTCGGCTTAAAATATAGAGTATTGATAAAATGCATTCTCTTCCTAAGGTACAAATTGAATAAAGATTCAATACATTTATTTATTTAAGTTGTGGTAGCCCAGCGGTAACACCGTGCGACTCTTTCGCGGAGGTCACTGGTTCAAACCCGGGCGCTGCCACTGGTTCAAACAGGCTCAAAACCAATGAGTTTTTCTGTTAAAATTTATGTATGTAATTAATATTTGCAATTTATCACACGCTTTTCGGTGAAGGATCATCGTGAGGAAACCTGCATATGTCTAGAGAATACTGGGGATATGTGTAACCTACCAATCCGCATTGGAGCAGCGTGGTAGGTCTTAGCTCCAATCCTTCCCTCTTAAAACGGAGAGAAGAGGCCTATTCCCAGCAGTGGGATACAGGCTTCTACTTACTTAAATTAATTTATTTCTTGCCTTGACGTATTAGCATATCTGACCTCGTCAACGTTTGGTAGGTAAACTGTCAATGATTGTATCAGAAATGGAATCTCACAAAATAACCTATATATTCCAGTTCGATGGAATCCACGTTGTAAGTGGATCTCTGGACACGTCGATCCGTGTCTGGGACGTGGAGTCTGGACAATTGAAGCACACGCTAACCGGCCACCAGTCTTTGACATCAGGAATGGAATTGCATTCCAACATTCTGGTATCGGGTAACGCCGACTCGACTGTCAAAGTTTGGGACATCACTACTGGACACTGCCTTCATACCCTGTCTGGTAAGTTACAGTTTTTACAGCACATTACAGCAGTTTAAAAACAGTGTTAAAAAGAGGCTGATACAGAAAGCCTACTATACTCTTGAAGATTATTTAGAAGATAAGGATGTGTGGATATAGCTCTCTTTGAACCTGTACAAGACAGTAACGACTTAATGTAAATAGTATTAAGAATTATATTGTTTAAAAGAGCAACCGCCGAGTTTCTTGCTGGCTCTTCTCGGTAGGGACGGCTTTCCGAATCAGCAGTAGAGTTGACGATTCAAAAGCACTTGTTCACAAGTTTATTTGAATAAAGAATATTTTGAATTTGAATTTGAATTTGTCTGTCATTAATTATATATTGGGGGGCGACTGTCGGGTACAAACTCCGTTTGTTTTAATAACTTTCTTTATTGAGTTATATAAGACAATTAAAAGTATTTTTTGGAGCGGCAAATAAAAATTGTGTTGCTCTAAAAATCAAAGTTTTATTTTATATTTTTATACGGTCTTAACCACTATATTTACACTATACAAAAACTAATATACCTGAAAATCAAAGAAACTACAATTAAGTTTCTATTGTACTTGCAGATTCCCTTTAAATATTTACTTGTATTATATATATTCTGTTAATATGTAAAATATGTTTGCTTTTATATTTTCCTTTTGACAGAGTCAAACAATGGTTCCTTATTAAAACATGAGATAAGTATGTATTAAAAAGGAATTTATATTCTTTACATATATACATTAATAATCTTAAACTGTTTAAGTACTAATATGTAAATTAAATGGAGATTATATATGTAATTAACTAAATTATAACGAGAACACTTATTTTCCTAAGGGCCTGTTTCACAAGTTACCAATAAACTGTCGGTTAGCTTATTCTGAACATATCTGACACATATCACGGAATTTTGCGCTTCTCAGGTTTCCGTTAGGCTTATACAGCACTTCAGTCCCTAATAAGTTAATAGGTAGATTGTGTGGCTGTTATTTTGTTTATCTGCTGGATAGCAAATACCTGTTTCAAAATGGCCGCGATTTTATTTTTTTTTCAAATCTTTCACTTTTTAGTCTCTTATAGATTATATAGTTAGTTTATTTTAAATTCTTTGTATTGTTTTTTAATTTTTTTATTCAAAAGTAATAATAAAATTATTTTGCTATAATCCGCGAAGAAGTAAAATAGAAAATATATATAATGCTAAATGTAAGTGGACAATCGGTTATCATACCTGATACATGCAGGATTCGTAAAAACACATGCACAAACCTCCACCACCGCCACCACAATACACAAGCACTATATACGTTCACTATCACAAACTCAACAATCGTTTCGCCCCGCAACCGAAGCATCATCAGGAGATAGACTCCACGACCAAAATCGCTAAGCGAAGCAATACTTTTTTTTTTTTTTTTTTTCGAATATGACTAATGCTGTTAGCCCTAATGGCTTTGACAGCGTCACCGATAAGACGGGCGAGCGCTGAAGCATCGCCGAGAAATGGATGATACATGCGGGTGCATTACAAGCACCCGCGCTACAGGGGGCGTCGCCTTAAGGGTGTCTCCTGCGAGACCGAACCTCGGCTTAAGGCGGCGCGTTTTTGGAGGGCTGCATCTAATAACTGACTTGGAAGAAGTCTGCGTCACGGCGGCCGCGGCAGAGGGCTGCGGCCGCTTGACACAAGCAAGCGGGGACCTCGTCTTCGCCGGCGAAGACGCTGTTTGTGTAAATGTAGTGTGTGTATCTTGTTGGATGCTGTGATAGCATCGTCGGGGTCGTTAAGGACGCTCTTCGGGCGCCTGTGAATCTTATTGGGGTGCCTGAACACCTTATAGTTGGACGCGGCCACTATAAGGGGGTTTGGGTGGATGGACGCTTTCTCGAAGTAAGTCGTCGAGAATCGTCTGAAAAGATCGGCTATCGTGGGTAGGTCGAGATCTCTATGGAGGTTCACGTTGCGCACGAACCACGGACAGCCAGTGGCTGTACGCATGAATCGATTTTGAAGTGTCTGCAACGGACACAGTCGTGATTTCGGAACGTGCGCGAACGCGACGCTCGCATAGGTCATAATGGGTCTGATGCAAGTTTTGTAAAGTGTCACTTTGTTGCGAAGTGACAGTTTACTTGTCTTGCACAGTATCGGATTGAGGCGTCCCATGGCGAACGCTGCCCGGTTACGGACAACGCGGATGTGTCGGATGAAGGTTAGGGTAGGTTCGAGGATGACACCTAAGTATTTGACTTCCTTTTGCCAATCTATGTATTTGTTGTAAATAGAGACTCTAGGAGGCGTCCGGATGACGAAGCAATACCCAAAAAGCTTAGTTAAATACTAATCGGTTCAACCCCACCCTTTATTTTATTTTGATTGCGACCAAGTGTAACAAGCTTGAACTAGAAACATTTATCTGATCGTTAATGAGGGTGCCATTGTTATGTTTAATAATCTCAAGGTGTTCCAGTAGGCTCAGCTTAAGTCTTTTATTAGAACACGTGTGCAAAACTTCGAAACTTTGGTCATTAGGAACTTTATGACCGCTTGCTATCAAATGTTTGGCGAAATGTGAATTTTGTGGTTTATTATTCCTGAAAGCGGCCATATGTTCTTTAAAACAGGTTTCAAAATTACGACGGATTATAGCAAAATAATTTTATTATTACTTTTGTATTATGGATCTCCGCAAAGTAACGCCTAATTCTATAAATTAATTTTATTATTCTTTTTGATATTTAATTTAAGGTGACAAATAAAGGTTTTTGAATTTGAATTTCGATTCAGGTCCAAACAAGCACCAATCAGCGGTGACGTGCCTTCAATCCAGCAATCGCTTCGTGATAACCTCATCAGACGACGGCACGGTCAAACTATGGGACGTCCATACCGGTGAGTTCATACGCAACCTGGTCGAACTCGGCTCCGGGGGGTCCGGTGGCGTAGTATGGCGCATCAGGGCGTCCGCCACCAAGCTCATCTGCGCTGTTGGCTCGAGGAACGGCACAGAGGAGACAAAACTGCTCGTCCTGGATTTCGACGTACCCGGTGCTTGTAGGAAATGTGATGAATAGCATCGACTCAACCGGCGCATCTTGCGTCGATACGCCAATCTGTATGCGCCGTGGAACTGCTAAACGACATTTGTGCGCCCTGAAATAACTATGTCTTTATATGGAAATAACATTTGAATACTTTATTTCCAAATTAACATTCCATTCAAAATTAACTTCAACTAGATTAACTTGAATTAATGTCGAGATTTCATTTAAATTCATTAAATTAATTATTTGTATTTGTATTTAAGTATGTATTTAAAAATTATATATGTATATATTCACCAGTTATCTGTCTAACATAACACAAGTATTAAGTTACTTACTTTGGGGACGGACGACCGTGTGTGTACATGTCCGATACATTTATTTATTTATTAATTGGCAAAATATTCAAACTGTTTTTAATTTTTTATTGAAGTTAATTTTTCATACTGAGATATGGTTGTTTTGGGCGTACTATTGGATAAAATATTCAAAGCAACATTATCCCGTCAATAATAGAATATTTGATCCGATATTGGTCTGCAGTGGCTGTATGGATGGCAGATAGTAGATTGTGAAACTGAATTTAAAGTCTACCCACCGGGGCACGCGATTGTTAGAGGACTGTTCTATCCACAGTGTACTCTGATTACCTTACATTCAATACCAATATGATACCATTACAAGTATAATAAAGTATATAGACTTATTCAAATTGCAGTGGGGTTCAACATGGGAACTGCGACATCGTATAAACCGTTAACGACTATATAATAACTAATTGCAATATTTATTTATTTATACAAGTTTTTTTTTATTCGTTTTATATAATTTAATATTTGAATTCACAATTATTTTTAAATTTATAATCACAATTTTTGATAATTTGACATAATATTTTTATTAATAGTAATAGTTAATATTAGTGGACGATTTTTTTTTGATTTGTTAGATTTATACATCTTGTTGAATTTAAAAAAAAACAATATATTTATTTTAAAAAAAGATAGCTTTTCTCAAAATTTTTGCTAAATTTGCAATTCTTCCGCAAGGTTTAGATTAAGGGTACATTACCGTTTTAAGTAAATTGACTGAATACATATTTGTGACACTGATTTCTACGCAGGTGAAGCCGAAGGCGCATCTGGTAGTAAATTAGTTAAAAAATATTAACAATATGTGAATGTGAAATTTTTTATGTAAAAATAATACTGTATTAGTGCCTGATCAGAAAACTAATGACACTGCCAAAATAATTTTTATATCACTGTTTTATAGTTATATATTAGAGTTGACGTGTTTACAAACAAACAATTTTATAGTTAAAATGATATTAGCGTCATACCTTAAAAAAATTGGGCGCACTACTAATAATGTGCACAAGCTAATAAAATTAAAACGTTTACATCCAATTCCGTATGTGTACTTCCAATAATAAGAAAAAACTGTTTTTAATTTGAACTTAATTTATAAATTTATTAATATATTAATTACATTAATGAATTAATTCGATTAATTAATACATTCATTAAATTAATGAATGAATAAATTTAATTAATTAATAAATTTAATTAATTAATTAATGAAGAAATTAATGTTTTAATAAATTATTAATTAATTTTTAAATGTGACATCAAGTTTATTTCTTTTACGCAGTAAAGTATAGTGTAAAAATGTCTTTGATCGCTAATAAAATAGAATTATTTTGGACATTAGCCTGATGTTACTAAAAATATTTAAAGAACAAATAGCCTAATAGTATTTTATCTATTTAACAATCTATAAAATAGCACTAATGATTATCCAAAAATGTTATGGCGAATTAGATAAGTTTCCGTTTCCCTTTTATTTGTCTCATGTTGAGCCCTCACAGTGTTGGCGCGTTCATCTCAATTGCCAAATTTTCTGTTACATTGTTATTTTCTTCATTGTCCCAAAGAGTTTCGAGGTTATCGGATATTAGTTTTAGTTTACTTTAAGATGTATTTTTACAATTTGACATTTCAAAATATGTATGTATTTGTATCGGGATTTATATTATCGAATAGAGGTTAGGCCCAAAATCGTTCGTCCCGTATTGATTGTTAGTATTTCTGATTTTTTTTTTGTTTATTCTTTTTAATGACAATAATTATATTAGCTATTTGGGTGTTTTTGAACGTGAACGAACTTTTAATATTGAAATTTTTTCGTCAAATATTTTATAATTATTAGTATTATGAAGTAATTAATGTGGAATGACTTATATCAATTACGTAAGGGTTCTGTATGTTTATTTTTAATGTTTTACTCATTATTATTCTACGATTATTAGTGTAAGATGATGAATTACGTTTTATTTTCTTTTGTTTTCTGTATTAATCGATTTATCACAATTTCTCATAATATTAGTGAATAATGTTATTTTTAAAGGATTACCACTGTATTTAGTATATAATGCGCTCTATAAATTTTTCATTGTTTTTTAAGCTTATTCAGGTTTTTAATAGTCCCTGAAGGTTTATACTATTTTACAAATAGGGCTTAATGTATAAAGCTGAGATATTAACCACTGCAATGACAATCACTGAATGATCTCGTTTTTTAATATAAGTTTATAATATAAAAACATGATTGAGATATTCGGATTTTTTTGTTTAATTGTTTTATATCATAAACTTATAATTATTATTATTTTTTTTAATATCATACTTCTACAAGAATGGAAGAGTAACTATTTCACAAACCTTTTATAATTTAAACATCTCATGAAATAGATTTGAAATTTTGAACTCTAGTCATAATCTCTTGTAATGCTTCAAATTACAGTTTTGAAAATTGGAAAATAAATTATTGAAGTGTGTCTTTTAAAACAACTTTATTTGCATTTCTCATAAAATAAAAAAATTACTATATACTATATATATATATATTTTACTATTTCCAACCATTTTTTTTTTTTGACATATTCATGAAGTTCCGTATACATTAAAAACCACAGTAAACAAATGCAATGCTTTATGGGCACTTTGTTTTTTTAAAGTAACGTAATATGGTGTCATTCATTTTTTTAAAGTACTTTTAATTTAATCTTTCATTTATATTTAACCAGTATATCGTAGCGATTGACACAAAATAGCTGTTGCTTTGCTCGCGAAATATATTGTCTATGACTTATTATTGATAAATAACAAATACTTTTTTAATCTTTTATTGTTGACATATTGTTTTTAGTAATGCGATAATTAATATTTACCAATATAGTAGTAAGTAACGGCCTGTTACTATCCCACTGCTGGGCATAGGCCTCTTCTCTCCGTTTTTTTTGGAGAGAAAGATTGGAGCTAAGACCTACCACGCTGCTCCAATGCGGATTGGTAGGTTACACATATCCCCAGAATTCTCTAAAGATATACAGGTTTTTCCTCACGATGTTTTCCTTCACCGAAAAGCGTGTGATAAATTGCAATTATCAATTAGACACATAAGTTTTATTAGAAAACTCATTGGTGCCTGCCCGGGTTTGAACCCTAGACTTCCTCAAAAGAAGCGCACGGTGTTACCGCTGGGCTACCACAGCTTACCAATATTACCGTAATTTAAATAAACTATTTATTTCTATAAATCAATACAAAACTGAGTAAAATGGGTTTAGCATTATAATCGATTGAAACTTCTATGTCAATAAAATCGATTGTTATTAGAAATCGAGTCATGCAATTTGGCATCTAACTACTAACTGTCAAAAGTTAAATAAATGATTGGAAATACTATTTTTTCACATCTTTTTTTTCATTATGCATATTTATGTATATCATATTATATTTGCATACATAAGTTAAATTCTTGACACCCTCTTGAGATAATAGTGGTAATAACTTCATATTGTATTAGTTATTTCCGGTTCCTCCTTTCTTGTAATCTTTAATCTTAATATTTAAATCTAATTCGTAATCTTTAATATTTAAATGTTAAAAAAAAACTGAAAAAACTACTATAAGTTTATGAGAAAACAAAGGATAATTTCGTTGTCAAATTCAAAGTAATGATAGCTCTATTGGGTAACGGGCCGTCTCAAATTCAGAATACTAGGATCGATGCCAATAATTTTTTTTTAAATTAAATTAAAAAATTACAGATTTTACTTATTCATATATGTATGTTTTGACTCAATTTTTTTTTCAGTTACTCTTCCATGCTACCATCCCAAATTCGTTCTCTTTTTGTTATCGAATATCATGAGTTAGACTTAATTATATAATCTATATAATTTGCTTAACACAACTAACATTTTTTTCTTTTGTTAGATTCTTATAAAAGTTTTCAATGGTTGATAATGTATTATTTTGTATGTATAAGTTTATTTTTATATTTATTGTACTGTAGGTGCACATTTCATTTTTCATTGCTTTATCATTTGCCGTTTGATCTCGCTGACGGAGTTTTCTACCTTTTGAATCAATTTCACATCGACGGTCGCATTATATATATAAAATTCTTATGACTTTTTAAAGGTGCGTGCGACAAAGTTGTTTTCCTTTTTTTATGTATCTCACGTTTAGTATTAAATGGACTGAATTCAAAATTTGGTGTAACTAATTTAAGTACATTTTAATTCTTATTTCAATGCCATCTATCCGGATGTATATTTGTATTTAAGTATGTCATCATTCTCCTACCCTTATCCCACTCTAAGTGGGGTCGGCACAATATGTCTTCTTTTTCCATTCTCCTCTATCATTCGTCAACTCTGGTACCACTCCTCTAACATGCATATCATTTTTCACACAATCCAACCATCTTTTTTTCGGCCTTCCTCTAGCCATACATCCATCCACATTCATACTTAAAACTCTTTTGGTCACATTTAAGTATGTATTTTAAAATTATATAAGCATATATTCACCAGTTGTCTGTCTACCATAACACAAGTATTAAGTTACTTTGGGGATGGACGACCGTGTGTGTAAGTGTCCCATATATTTATTTATCTATGACAACACGCTACGAAATATAAAAAAAGCTACTGTTTTCTTGCTCTTCCGAGTTTTAGGTCTCTTTTACATTCACTCGTTCTGTTGGCGCTATCCTACGCTTTATTAACTATATATCACATAACAACTTTTTTGAATGTATAGAAACCGGCTATACTCACGTGTTATATTATCGGATGAGCCCGACTAGTTCCCGCCGCGATAACGCCGCGTAAAGAGCTCATGAATAAGAGCCCCGTATGGGCTTGAAACTAGTCGGGCTCATCCGATAAAATAACACGTGAGTATAGCCGGTTTCTATACATTAATTATGAATTCCACTCACGATAGTTTAAATTCAAAAACTTTTTTAAATTCGGTTACTTTAATATTTAGCTTGCGATATGTATGTCGATATACCGATATACCCGTATAGTTAAATTAACATACTCGTAGTTATTTCATATTACGATAACACTGTAATACAAGAAAATTGGTCGAATACTTTATTAAGTTTTAGACAAATTGTCATACATGACATGCCATATTTCAGTTACCCATTCAAATATCATCGAGGAATGTCATTGGTGACTTAAAACAATATGACATGACATAAAACATTGACCTGTCAAACGACATTAAATTGAAAATATTTGCGATTGTTTGTTATATATATTTTTGGATGAATCGCGACTGACAATAGTAACGGCCTGTTGCTATCCCACTGCTAGGCATAGGTCTCCTCTCTCCGTTTTTGGAGAGAAGGATTGGAGCTAAGACCTACCACGCTGCACCAATGCGGATTAGTGGGTTACACATCTCTAGAGATATGCAGGTTTCCTCACGATGTTTTCCTTCACCGAAAAACGTGTGATAAATTACAATTATCAATTAGACACATAAGGTTTAATAGAAAAACTGATAGACTCATTGGTGTCAGCCCTGGTTCAAACCTGTGAACCCCTTTAAAGGCTCTTACAGTTTCACTGCTGGGTTATTAAAGCTATTACTGGCAATAAATATTCCCTAAATCAATAAACGAATGTTAAAACCAAATAACTTTGTCGCCCACCGAAACAATATCATATACATATTTTTGAATTGTAAGAATAACGACCGTCGATTCATTCGATTATTTCCCCCATATATTTGTATGTTTATGTTGTAAACAGCAGTTTGCGGGTTATATGTGTATATATCATTGACTAATATAGGAATAAACATTTTTTTCTATACTACTCATATACTTAAATATTCGCAATGTAATCGATGGCCAGAATATTGTATTAATTATAGTATAGTGCGTTCAATAAGTCAGTTTGTATTGGTAATTTATAATCATCATCATGTCATATCAAATGTGGTAGAACAATACTAAGATAAATTTCGATACAATTTGATTTAAAGAACATACTAATAATGTATCTAATAATCACTTGTATTTATGCATTTTTCAGACTTACCGAATTAATTATGTAATGTTTCGATTAGTGTTTGCATAATCAATTGAATTTTCTAATATTTAAATATATTTAGATTGTAAGAGGTTTGGGAAACGTCTATAAATTACGTCGCGCATTCACCGTTTTTTAGATTCATCAGTCACAAGGTTTTTTTAAATATAAAAATGATACATTTTAAGTTCTTCAGCTAATGTGGGCAAATTAAAAGCCCACCTTTTAGGGGCGGGTTCTTACTTGATGTTAAGTTTTACTTGATATCCTGTTAGATATTTCAATTGTCTAATGAGATACTTCAAGGACATTTATTATTTATTAACTCACAATTTTTTTAATTTAAATTATTCAATTTTTCTTCTATATACAATTTTTATCTTAAAATAAACTCTTAAAATTGCAATTGAATCAGGATATGCTTAATTCATCACATTTACGTAAATTTTATTAAGTTAGTAGAATAAATTATTTTTAAACTTTTTATTAATAAACTTGCACTTAAAGTTGTGTTATAAAAATTATCAGTTTTACGAACAAACTAATAAAATAGATTTTTTAATCAATGGATATCAA
Organism: Morpho helenor; assembly: GCA_029227775.1. NCBI lineage: Eukaryota > Metazoa > Arthropoda > Insecta > Lepidoptera > Nymphalidae > Morpho > Morpho helenor. The sequence goes on from JARGCU010000030.1 coordinate 16,651,357, forward strand.
TACATAGCGTTATAAAAATATTTGTTACAAACATAAAATAGGTAAATTATATTTTCAGATATTATTATCAAAGTTTTGCATTTAATACAGCAATAATTAACTACGGTTTTGTGACTGCATACAGTGGGAATCCATAATATGACCAAATAGTTCTCGGGGCTTGTGCCGAGGAACTTTGTAATAAATGTTGAAAATATAGTGCTATAATTTTTGTGACTTCAAAACATGTTGCGCTTTTAGGCATTAAGTCCTGAAGTTTTAGTAAATACTTTTTGAAACAATTTATTTTGTGATCGATACTATAATGATTGTGATATAAAGTGATACTGGTAACATACTTTCTTTTTTGCTTTTTAATAAATTTTCAGAATATACACGTGTAATTTTTACTAGTTTTTTTAATAGTATGTTCTAAGGTGCAAGCGTGCGATAAGGTCATTATAGCGACTTGCACGACCATTAATATTTGAGAAACTCAGTACTAATTAAAATAAAAACAACCGGGTCACATCGCGATAACCTAGAGTTATCTTTGTATAAGGTTCGACGTTTCGGCAGAGTTGCATCCACCGTGGTCACGAACTCGTTCGTGTTCTTGGTCACGAACTCATTCGTGTTCGTGGTCACGAACTCATTCGTGTTCGTGGTCACGAACTCATTCGTGTTCGTGGTCTCGAACTCATTCGTGTTCCTGACCACGGCGGATGCAACTCTGCCGAAACGTCGAACCTTATACAAAGGTAACTCGAAGTTATCGCGATGTTACCCGTTTGTTTTTATATTAATTAGTATGAATCGCGAAAGTTTAAAATCTTCCAACCTCAGTACTGTAAGGCGTCAAAAATGAATGTTTGCGTGACGTAAAACGTTGATTGGGTAATTTTTTTGTATATATAAATGACGAGAACAGAGTGTTAAGGTGGGCAGTCTAAAGGGCCATCTTGGTACGCGGATCGACATTTCCTAAGCCACCGGTTTTGTACCGCGCGCGTCTCTATGGCATGTTAAATAATTAAACGAAGACTGAAGTATAGGTATAGTTTAATGTAGTAATTAATGGCGCCATTGGAAAGTTGAAATGTCCAAAGCGGTATAAAACCAAGGTGGTGCTTTGATATTTTATCTTTCCATAGGCAGTATTCCGTTGCTAACTTGTTTCCCACCACACTGCCCTCACACTTGTCTTACTTTTTTTTTAAATTTCAATCTAAGTTACCTTCATTTTTTTTTAATTTAAGTTACCTGACTGCCTTAGCATGGGTTATGCAATAATTTTTTATCGAAATTCTCACAAACGTATATATTAATGTCATACATATAACTTTTTAAAGCGGAAAAATATTACCTTTTAATATTTATTCATTATTTATGTAAAGAAACTAAATTAGATGTTAGAGGATGTAGGCAGAATCGCCGCGTTTTATTTTAAAGCATTGTTGACCGGAAATTTTACACAAGCTATTTTTATTAATTCAATGTTGAACTGAAACAATAATAATAATAAATTAGTTGATACATTATAAATTGGAATTAAATCTTGTACATATTTTTGATTAATTTTTTAATATGATATGCAGTATGTTAATCACCTACGTGTAAAGGAACACAGCAGTGTGTGCAACAGCGACATCTAGTGACGCTGTTTAAGCGCCGGACAAATTGGCGTTACGCTAAAGGTTTAATATAAGGATTAATGGTTAAAAAAAGCTCGTCCTAAGCACACTGTTTTTGCAAATATATCTTGCTTCGCTGCGCTTTCGTTTTGAAAAGCATACTACATTTATAAAATAGATTTATTCGTACACCGCCTTCAATTTTTTTCTAAACGTGATCTTTTAGTCTTGATAGTCTGAAAGGTAATACGGAACCCTTTTAGAAGTGCTAGTTACACTGCATTTATTTGAGTTATCCATTCCCTAGCTGCTTCTAATTTTGAATTTGCATTTTGTATGTCTGAACAACAGTTAAGTTTTTAATGCATTGAATGAAGTACAAATAATGCAGTTTCAATCACGAGTTATCTCGTGTCCGGTCACCAATGTGTTAACTGTCATCACGATAAAACTGAGAACGGGGATTTAGATACCAGCGGCTTACTATTAAAACATGATGAACTGTGCTTGTAAAAAACAAAACTAGATGACATGTCATTTCATTCGCCTAAAGTGTAAAAAAAAACTAATAGGTCATTGTGAGAAGACATTATTATGCGAGACTCCTAAATGGGCACGAACCTGGTTTATTCGCTTAATAAACCGCCACTAGATGTGACCTACATAGCATTTTCACCATGTATGTCACACTCATAAGTATTAGGCAGAAAAGTTATCACCCATAGACAAAACGTTTACTGCGATTTATTTCCAATGAGCTCAGTTCATCATGTTTATTTGACGTCACATCATCCTTAATATCGATGACAACTGTGTGATTAAAAACAAAAAAGATAAAACCACTCTAAAAGTTTTGAGCCGGTTTTAAGCTGGCAAGGTTACGAGAATAAAATAAAACTTGAGCTTGAGAGCGTAGTTTTTAATGGACTTCAGACATGAACTTGTTTTCTCTTGATATGAAGCCAGACAAGCGGTACTTGTTCTGCAGAACTCAAAACGCGTAGGCTTATCACCAACTTTTAGGAAACGATTCAATTGAAATGAAATCAAAGTTGGTACCTAGGCTAAATCGTACTATGAAGTGTTTTTAAAAGTAGAATTTGAATCGCTTACTGAGAATGAAAAGCGACATTTGTCTGTCTGCATTCCGAAAAAGAAAGCATACAATTTTAAATACTTTATCTCTTTTAACTATGCGTACCGAATTTTTTCATATACATTTCGAAATGTAATAACTTTATTTTATAATGAGAATAAGTAAAATACATTTCAGGTTTTCAATTGAGTCGCTATAACAGTTCACGGTAAGCCTGCTGTATTCTAGTATCGTCGACGGATAACTTACATCACAACTTTTAATATTTTTTTGGTTGAACTGTAATATTTTATATATAGGTAATAATTGGCAATATTTTACTTATGCTTATGTAGTATTAGTAAATGCGATTATCACAATTCGTTAAAATTTCTCACAGTACCAAGAATACAATGAAATTATTTAAGATCTCTTTAATTTACCGCGACACCGCAATTTAACTTTTTTTGTGATACTTAAACTTTACCATTTATGTGGGGAGTTGTTTGACTTTATGCATCACACATGTTCAGTCGGGTTATTATTATTTTTTTAATACTTTTGACATTTTTAATTTTTTAATTTATGTTTGTTTCACACACTCGTAAAAAGCGATGTGGATAACACCAATGTGACAAAACATATCTCGTATGTCGTGTATTTCCTAGCCATGACACGCAACGATACGTCATAATTAGATTAAAACTAAGGTGATGATTAGTATTATAAGATCGGCTTTATTCGGCAAGTGTAATATGTGTAATACTATAGAATAAAGTGATAGATCAAGACTGCTAGAGTTTGTGTACATTTATGTCTGACAAATTCTATTTATTTATCTTATTAAATTAAAAAGCTGAAAGAATTGAATATAAATTTTAACCAGACGTACAAATGTTTACAACTAATAATGACTCAATAAAATAATTGCCAAGAAGGTATCGTTGTAATAATGTGTCGTATAGGATTATTCACCTTTAGCCTTACCATGGGATATATATGTCATAATGGGGCACGAGCTTCCTATCTACATACATTAACACAGTGTCTCCCAACCTTTGTGCCATGCCGAAATTTAGACTTTCAAATATTCTTATGTCCACATACGTAAATTTAAACATTAAAAGATTGAGTTTTTCACTTGAGAAACTCTATTAATAGGTTGAAGGAAAAAGAATGTGTTTTATTCATTGAATTTGTCAACGAAATCTAGCTTTGCATTTAATGGGCTCGAGCGAAAAGGAATGAATGAAAGAATGAAGGAAGTGAAAAGTAAGGAATGAATTTGCTCTTCTGGCGTGGCTCTACGTTGGGAAATACTGTATTAACAAAGTCACGATGTGTGCGTCCGTGGAACAGGCATTATATTCAGTTCAGATTATAGATCGATTCTCTATAAAAATAAATGCGATTATAAGTTTAATATTAAGTTTATAAGTAATAAAAACTTCATAAGTTTTTCTTACTCAATTCTTACCTAGGGACGAGTATTTTATCCGACTAGTATTTTATTTTATCGACACTATAATCTGAATGGTTATCGTCATTCTTACTTAGTTGCTATCTAATTTAGTATTTAGTATTATAATCATTTCCTTGCCTACGTGGCGCCTAGAAATGAGAGGGGGATTGTAATCACAATCATATACGTGGTTGCAGCCACCTGCATAATATAACCAATTTACTCATGTATATGTATATAATATTGTATAATTATAGTGTACTGTAATTCTTTATGCCAGGTTCCGTACAATAAACTAGTGTAACGCTAAAAATATCTTTCGTTTATCTTCGTATTACCAGAAAAATAGCGTTGTGATAGCGTATGGGACTGGTGTCCCATATAGCGTCAATGTGGAAGTAATCGCTTTTGGGTAAGCGTTATTCTTATAGGTCACCTAGGTAAGCACGAAGATAGACGGTCGGTATCACCATATATAGTTATTGCATATTTTTAAAAGCCTGTGTGTGCCTAACTACTGCTAAGCCCTGGAGGCTTTTACAGCGTCACCGAGAGAGTGGGCGAGCGCAGATGCATCGCCGGACTATAATATTGTAGGAACCGGGCAAAAGGAAAACCTTATCATTTAAATTACGTATTCGAATATAATTGTGGAAATGGTTTTTTTTTCTGATCACATGGAATCGTTCAGGCTGATACGCGGCTTAGTTCCTAAAGCAAATTTGTGATGGTGAACAAAACGCGCTTAATGGAATTGTGTTAAGGCTTTAGGTTAGAACAAATCGCCTATCAGTCAGAATGTGGCCTAAACTCTCAATGCTAGGCCCACTCTACTCAGCGATGTTTCGCTGGTACACGATATGACGGTTGTAGCTTAGATAATTGGCTGATCATCAATTAAAGGAATAAATTAAGTTCACTCAATATAAACTATGTCTTTTATTCTTGTGTTATTTGTCATTCCTTCTCAAAATAATGGTTTATTAAAAAGACGCTTATTGGATCAAACTTCAAATCTTCAAAATTTAAATGAGTTAATCTTGTATGTATAAATATATTTTCTGAATGTCGGAAACTGCTTTAACGATTTTCCTGAAATTCAGCATTGGGGGGTTTTGAGGGAGAAAAATCTCGTTTTATAAAATTTCGTTTTATCCCTGTTTTTGGACATTAAAAAAATTGTATAATTGAAAGCAGTTTGTGATAGCTGATGGGTAACGGGCGAACCGACAATTTTCAAAACCCGGGTTCGAATCCCACATGTCATCGGCGCCTTCTTTCTCTTTTATTTTTTTAATTCTTTTTTAAATATTTTTTTATACCTTATAACCAACGACGATATTTCTCCTTTATACTTATTCAATAAATAAAAAGCAATTTTCTCGAAGTCAACCCATTTACTCTTTTCAAACAACTCAATGACACAGACGGCCACAAAGTTTTTTTCATATTAATGACTCAACTTCACTCAAATTACTCGAACTGTATGAAGGAGGTTGTATTAGAAACATATAGGAACATTTATGAAGGAGGTTGTGTTAGAAACATTTTTTAAAAGATTGTTACACAATCTTTTAAGATATTGTCGAGCAAGGCTCGGTCACACAGGTACTACATCATTAGTCTGCCATCACCATAGAGTACTACTACACCATAGAGTCGGCTTCCCTTTTTATTAAAGCAGGGACGCTAGCCTAAAATGTGCTTTATTACAGTTATACTGCGTCCATCATATTATCAGTCTTTTGACAGCTCACGCTCATTAAGTTTTGTATTGCTTACGTACAAATATCATACAAATAATATTTGTACTTTATGGATGGGTACCGCCCACTTAGTGATGTCACACATAATGGTTACTACGATTATGCCACAGATTAAAAATAATCGGTAGAAATCGATGTTACGAGTATTAAAAGACATTTAATAACATTATATAAAGTTTTACTTTCTTCTTAGTTAATACATGAATACAAATAAAACAATCAGGATATTTTAATTTATTTTATTAGCACGAGTCGTCGGAATGATAATCAACACTAGACTCCTCCGATGAGGAGTCTTCAGTAGCAGTTATTATTAGCTCTTGTGTAGATAATATATTATCAAACGCAATATCACGTTCCCAATCAGAGAATATTACTCTTTTAGTTCTTTCCACCACACTTGCCCAGTTCTCGGCCGTTACGTGGGTGCAAGCATTTTTTAGCAATTGCAACATTTTATTCGCTGTGAATGGGGGGCTTGTATTGCATCTCGCAGCATGCCCTTTTACTTGTGCCCATATAAGTTCTATTGCGTTGTACTGGCAGTGGTTTGGAGGAATCCGAAGAACAGTATGGCCATATTCTGCTGCCATTTCATTGATTACATAGCGTTTTGCTCTCTTTTTGGTTTTTAATATTTTTATTAATTCAACTTTTAACATTGAGTCGTCCACATTTTCTCCATTGTCCCGAAGCCAATTAATTATTTCATGCTTTTTATTAGCCTGTGTTGGCATTTTGTCAATTTGACGGGAGTGGTAGGGCGCATTATCAATAAAAATTATTGATGGTTCTTCCAATGAAATGAGCATTTTTTTGAACCACTCTTCATACACATTTGCATTCATCTCTTCGTGGTAGTCATTTGATTTCTTCGATTTAAATGCCAACAGTGCGTCTTGTACAAATCCTTTTGCTGTACCTGCATGGCAAATGATTAGGCGCTCACCTTTTCCCATTGGTACTGAGGAAGTGGAATCAGCAGTATCATCAGTCCAGAAACGAGATAGTGTGTGGTTAGCGTTGAGCCATGTTTCATCCGTGAAAACAATATTTGCCCAATCTTGTATTTTCTTTGCCTCTCTTAAAAAATCACAACGTGCTATAGCTATATCTGTGCGTTCCATTAATAATTTTCTTTTATTTAACTTTTTATATGAAAAGCCAATTGTGTTCAAAACTTTGACAAAAGAAGATTTTTCACCATGAAATAGACCACTTCTTTTCAAAGAAACAATAAGTTTTCTCAAAGTTGGAATTTCTTTTCTCAAGTAGTAATCATATACATGACGACGAATAGCGTCAGCGTCAAAGTCATCAACAGCTGTCACCTTATGAGCCCGGCGCTTTCTTTTTGGTGTAGATGGTTTGTTTTGCAATATTAAATCAAAATGTTGATTTCTATATCTGTTATTAGTTTACGTAGGTTATCATTAATCGAATTACTTAGGTACGTAATTCGATTAATGATAGTAGGTACTATAATCGGAATGGTATCGCATACGAGAATCTTTAGGACATCACTAAATATGTAAATCGTCAATCTGTCAAAAGATGGTTAATATAATGGACAGTGTATAATGTAATGCGCAAAATTAAGTTCATTGTAGTTTATGATTATGTCCCTAGATGGCGCGCTAAAAATATTTTGTAATTTATAATTGTGCTACAAGACAGCGCTAGTAAAAATCTAGGTTTATTGTAGTTTATAATATTACTCCTAGATGGCGCAGATAAAATCTGTCTTCATGGTAATTTATGTTTGTTCTACAAGAACGAGATGCATAGAGTTATTATAATAGACTAAGGAAATAAGCCTTAAATACGATAAAGAATAAACCAATCAATTATTTTATTATTTTATATTACTAAAAAGTCCATTTTCTGTTTGTTATTGTTGGTTAAGTTTAATTTTTATTTTATTAACTGTACTAATATTTACCTCTTTTTGTTTTTAGATTGGTTGGCTGGAAGAGATTCCGATCCCAAAATAAGAAAGCCATTGCAAATTATGTTGTTTTTATTATTACTATTTTTTTATAAATTAATACCCGTGTGGTATCCGGCTGAATAGAATAGTACCACCCTCTTTCTTACAGAGGTGTCGTAAAATACGACAGAGGTAAGTTGACGTCAGGCAGGCGGCCGGTCGAAAAACGTAGTCTAATCATGTGACAGTATGTTTATAACATGTGCCGACCCCACTTAGAGTGAGATAAGGGCAGGAAGATGATGATATATTAATTAATGCAATAAAGAGATTACAAACAAAGGTTCGGGAACAGATAGTGGGTAAAATAAAACGACATTTGCTCTATTTTATATATTCATTCAGACAACGGTACACTGTGACAATAACGAACTTAAAATGTAAGATACACATTCTACGTAATAATATATCCGATAAACTGTCACTAAACGTTTTGGAGTAACTGGAATACGTTAACTACACGTGTTAAACATTGATTATTGAAGAAATACACCAATTTTTAAAATTGTACTTGATTAACGATGACAGATTAAATTTAGCGCTTCCTGTTCAATGGCTGATATATAATCAAATTACTGGCCTCGAGTCCACTACGATGTGTCTTACCAAGATTTAGATATAAATGGAAAGAATTGTAATAAACATAAATGATACATAAAAATCAATATAGATTTACTTAAAGACTTTAAAAGGTATGTAAAAATTTGGACATTGTTTATTATGCTGGCTCTTTAATCATTAAGGCGAGGTGGTTTCTATGACAAATACGTGTTTTTGAGTTTAAATAACTTATTAGTTTTTTTTAAGTGATTTCAACAATATTACCCGAAATATCGCAATCTAAAAACATATAAAATACTATGAGATATTATTCATTTTGTTACGCGATAAACTTTAAGGAATCTGAAATTAATCAATTTGCAGTAGTTTTTTAAATGAGCGCTACAGTTCTTTATACAAAAAAAAAAAAAAAACAAAAAATACACTTCATTGGGTTATTTTTTAAAAATTGTTTTTGAAAACATAACAGTGATAACAATAATAAAGTAATGTTAAACTGGAGTTCAAAAATCAAACATATCAATATGTTTAAACGATTTCGTATTTTTGCACTTTTTCTATCTATATAATATAATACCAAAAATGATTTTGAAAACGTATCTCTCAGTCAACAGTTCCGTTAAGTGCAGCGGTTTAAAGCGGATAATAAACAACGTCCAAACCAAATATAAACCAACCAAATATATTAAAATTCATAATAGTAAGATAATAAAGTAATTGATTCCGAAATTACTGAAGACCACACTGCAGATGTGAAAACTTTTCTGGCGACATGACGTAATAAGGCATTCTCGACTCAATGATATAAGTGACACATAATATACAGTGTTCAGTGAGATGCCGTTATGGCAAATGATTTGCCGACACAAAAGTTCGTCATGCCTTTAAAAATTTTCACCTCACAAATTCGTCCAGTGAACAGGAAAGCTCGAAACACACATTACCATATTCCTTATATAATCGTTGTAGTACATTAACACATTGATCACATTTAATAAGCATTTTATTTAAACACGAATTACTCCAATACACGAAACACGGGTAATTGTAAAAGAGATTATCTTAACAACAATATTTGCATTAACATAACCTTTATAACGATATAAGTCGATGCGACAGGATTCAACGAAATGATTAAAATCATTTGACTTCTTTATTTTTATCACTCCTGTGTTTATAACCACTTCTATGTGATGAATATTTATATAACTTAGCTACAAAATAAAGATAAACAATCTTATACTAATAGAACGTATAAAACGACAGCTGCAGAGAAATCTTATTAATCGCAGTAATAGGTACTTTTCAGTAGAAATAGAGACACGGTCTGAAGGCCTATTGAATAATAGTAAGAGGGCAAAATCTAGGGATTGATTTTTTTTTAAAAGAATGAGGTGAGGTCGAGTTGAGTTTGCCCTTATTTCTGTTCACGAAATAATTTTTAACTTAATCTTGAAAGATATGCCTAAATACGATGCAGCATTGTCATGCATGTGTAATTAATATAAATAATATCTAACTTATAATTGAAATAATATAACAGGAACTTGATTGAAATATAAATATTAATAAGACCGACCTCGGGGGTAAAGTAATTTAACATGCATTTTACGTCAACTTCGGTTATTGTGATTTGTCCATGTTCTTTCACAAAGATCAATAAACTCTTTCAGCTTGACGCTTCAGTCACTTGTTAATACATGTTCACATTGACAAAGCTGTACCGTTAACATAAACAGTTCGATAGTTGCTGGCAATTGACAAAAGATAAAACCACATGTACTCTAACTTAATTCATTATAACTTAAGCTAATCAGTTAACATAGGACGAGAAAAAATATGCTTAAGTGAACTTGTCATTACTTAATTCACAGGTATTTTATTTTAACATTTGCTTCGACAATTTTATGTGGGCGCTCGCTTTGGTTGGTAAACTTTTAGTTGATACACAGGAATAATAAAAATATCTTTATGATGAATTGAATTTCAAAAATCTATAGACAGAGAAGCAAATTATACTTATCAAAGGTTCTAATTGATTAGTACCTCACTGTCTATCACTTACAACTAAACAGTCACGTGTAATATAATAAAAAGTTTTTGGTTACTCTGCAGGTAAAGAAAGTAAATACTTTGAGCCCAAAATGGCGGATTTTAAAATTAAATAGTAATAAATAAAATTATAAAAACAGCAGAATATTTAAAAAAAAATCAATAAAATTAAAATTATATGCTTTTTTTTATCACAAAAGAATATACTGCAGGCCTAGTATGGCAGACAAGACATGATAGAACCCGCGGAAATTTTGTCGCGGTTGTCTTATTAACTAGCATGGTTAGCTGATTATAAACATGTAGACACATAAATTTACACACATGAATAATAACTACATGATACTTTTAGACTACAAGACGACACAGATCCTATGACATAAACTCATGCTAGCATTTGAAGTAGAAATGCTGAAGTTATTCCGTAAGACATCTAAGATTTAATCAACGTCTCACAACGTCAGGTAGCTAACGACAAATGTCTTGTCACATTTAGCCGCGCTAGACCCAATGGACTTGAAATAATTGTCATGCGATACATATACCCTTTAATATGGGTGAGAGAACATAATTACAAATCGCCACGTTATGTGTAGGTACAATATCACTACATACAAGTAATCTTTACTTAACTATCATGAAAGTAATATAGTTACTTAGGTATACTTTATGTAATCGAAATGTATAATTTCCATCCAGTACAATAAATTAATGTTTATATTATAACTACAAATCCAAGAGTGATACAAAAATGAAATTTATTAGTACGAAAAAATGGCACATTGCATGTATGCATTGTTTCCCAATTTTATTTTATAAGAAAGGAAATAATAATATAATAGAGTTAATTTTGATGCCGAATAGTCAGCTAACGCTCGCCTGTCAGGGTAATACCACATCGGCCAAATATATAATTTATAGTATATTTTTTTACTATATAATATTCATATGTATTTAATTTTTTTTTATATAATAATTTGGAATTTTCATTAGTCTAACTTTTTATAGTTAAGCACGTTCAGTGCGGTCGAATGGCGGCGAGACGCGTCGCACGATGTCGCAACGATCCGCGGGCGGCGCCGCAATGCTACGCCGCACCGCACCGCACCGCACCGCGCCGCCACGGGCCGCTTCTAGCCGATCATCGCCGCACCCGTTCCAACACTTACCGTGGTCAAAAATTTGGAAGGCACTTTCTACTTTTTCAAAAAATTTAGTTTACTTTTTGAACACATTAGCCTAAACTTACACAATAGAAAATATGCGTAGTAACATTTACCAAATTTACGCAATTCATCCGAAACGTATAGGCCATTTATATAATTTTTATTTATTTTTTAATTTTCCTATAGTTAACTTTATTTCCAAAAGGATAGCCAAAAGTTTCAACACTAGATACCTGAACCACAAATGTCTTTTTAATAACTTGGTCTCCTTTTATACACTAATTTCCAAACTTTAACCGAACCAGATAACTCCAAACAATAGTGAGATATCAAGGCCACTTGAAGACTTATCTTTTTACATCTCGATCTAGTAATGCGACGAGACTCGCGCGGGCGGGCCGCAGCGCGGCTGGATGCTTCGTCCAAAAGTTATTTTATAGGTCGTCGAAGTTGCTATATAAATTTAGGAAATATGCCAAACAAATAGGATTTATGTAGCAACAATTTCCCGGCCGACCGCGACCCACCCTCCCCCTCAATAGTTCCATGTGATAAAGCCAACGAATATCTTCCAACAATATCTAACTCATGGTATACCCTTGCGGCAAGAAGATAAATACACTACAAATTTTTCCCGCCGAAAGTATGAATAAAAGTAACATTGTAATAAGGAAGGTGTTAAAACAAATTTGTACACAGGTAATACACCTTAACATGTATTCGTGCTGCCGACTAAACAAGACGTTGTTGTGGCCTTTATTCTGACGACGCGTTCGTCATAGTCGTGACGTCGGAGCGAATACCAAACGCTACGAATAAGTTATACAGCTAATCTAAGTTAATTGAAATGTATATTCTAATAGCTACACAATAGGTAGGTTAGCAGACGAATGCTGAACGTCAAATGCTTCGCGATTGTGGTGCTCCTAAAACTAAAATGGGCAAGCGATGTTCCTCTTACATTAACCAATGATCTGTTACAACGATAACACCGATACACGATTATGTTTTTTGTATTTTTTTTTTTGCGATCACAACACTGAAATACATTGACTTAGTTATTAATTTTTATCATAGAAGTGATATTAAAACTACGCGTCACTAATTTTTTTTTTGAGATATTCTCATTTCTATGATGGCGAAGTGTTAACAGTTGACAGTGAAGAGTTACAATTACGCCTGCCAACGTGTTGCCATCAACTGTTTATAATCTAATGGCTAAATAGAACAGCTCGATACGCACGAGGAACTTTGGAGACACAGGAAGCTGAGCGATACATCGATATGATATTAAAAGTTAATGCTGAGAGGTCGGTCGTGCCCCGAACTCTAATTTAGCCTAACATTTGGAACAATCACTACTGGCTAAAGATACATCTATGTTACATTTGGCGATCACTAAGTCTACACGTGTGCGAACGTGAGTCGCACGGTGAGGCGCCCGGGGAAGCCGCAAGCAACGACACCGCTAGTCCTTGGCGACGACCTCACGGTAAAATGAAACATACATCTATGCTTTAATTTAAAAGTACGACTACAGCTAAGTATCATGAATATATCATGATGATCTTATGCATAATGTATGTAGGTAGCAGATATAATGAATAGGTATACCAAACAGTCTTTTGAATCTGGCCAAATGTTTTAAATTTTGATATCTCTACGTTCACAGATGGATCTAAGATGTTAGAAGCTTACACGTTATAATATTTATTTCTACCGAAGAGCGCACGAGCGGCGATGGTCGGTCGCCGCTCCGCGCTCTGTCGCTCGCGTCTCAGTGAAACATGCTTGTATGCTTGAAATAAAAATGATACATAAACAATGATGTATACAAAAACTAATAATAATAGGTAATTAAACTAAAAAATATTCCTTTATAATACGAAATTCGTAACTAAACAACAAGCAATTTATTGCACAGCGAGTCCACTTTAAACAATAATTAAATATAATAAAGTAATGCCGATACAATCAAAATATTGATTAAATACGTGTGATAGGCCGAAACGAGAGCGGCTCGGGCGTTACGGAGGAGACCGTCACGCTCTCGGTCCGTGCCAGGCCCGTGCACGTCCCTACGTCTTCCGTCTCAGAAGTAGCCGACGGAGTTGCGGTTGGGGACGAAGTACGGGTAAGCGGGCAGCGGCGGCGGGAGGCCGATCGGCGCATGCGCCGGCGCCGCGCCCGCGGCCTCGCTTCAGATGTGCTCAGCGCGAGCCTCCGCCGGGGGCGGCTCGATCTTCACCGGCAGCGGCGACGAGAGATCCTTGCCGTTTTTGGCCATCGATATCGGGGTCTTGGGCGGGCCCATCTCGGTTATCTCAGTGACGACATCGCGCTCGCCGTAGCGGCTGTCTGGACGAGGCGAAATGAAGGGTCGGAACGGGTCGGCGGGCTTCGGTGGCTCGAGAGCGTGTCCTGGTGGCGGTGGCGAGCACAGCGGAGACTCGAGACCGGCAGATAGCGGTGACGGCATACGTGGAGACTGCAGGGGCAATGGGGGCAAGCCGAGGTGCGCCGGGTGATCGGAAGGTCGCTGAGCGGCCACTACCATGTTGCACATTTGACGGCGCAGGCCGTGCGCCACGGCGGCGACGGCGGCCGCGGCTGCAGCATTCGGTGACACCCCGCCCTCGCGTCCGTTGCCGCAAGGCATCGGGTAGGGAGCCGGGACGGGCGTCATGCCGTCCTGTAACAGGTATCCGACGATATCAGCGTCCGTAAATATCTTAAATAATATTTCGCGTAGCGCCTTAGAAAATAAACATGTATGTAATAAACTTAGAACAAAACATTATCACAAGACAGATAAATTGCAATATCGTAAAGGCTCCAAGAAAATACAATTATGCGATGACCATCGCAAAGGCAATAAACACGTGTTTCACAGGCATTTCGCAAAAGCACAATGGAGAGAATTAAATAATAAATGAAAAATGCATGAAAAATAAAGGAAAAGGTTTCTTTAGGACATGATTTTTATAGGACTAAAATATGGATTGATTCATAATGGAGCGATTGTTACAAAATACTGACCGTAATCGCTGGATAAACTGGTAGCACCTCCTCCTTGATGTGGTGTGACGAATGGGGAGCGTGCGAATCGCGGAAGACGACCGCGCGGATCACGCCACGAATGTGCTCATCAGGCCATACTCCTAGCAGGATGCGCTGAGGCCGACCGCGACCTTTTGGTCTCAAATCTGCAATCATTCACAATCGTACAGCGTGAACAGACAAAGCACAATAGCTTCACTGACTAGCGTTTACTCGTCAAACCAGATATTATTTTAAGTTTTGAATAAATACGTATTATACCAATAGTTTTATCATAACTAATGATTTTATTATTTGACATAAGGTATAATTTGTGTTACAAATTTTTTAAAACAAGTATTTTCAGTTTATACTAATAATCCGTTAAAAAGTAAAAATTCAATAAAGATTCTGGTGAAACGTTGTATTTTACTTAAAGAATACACTCAGAAACAGAGTTTTTACCTTTAAATGAATCTTAAAAACAGATAACTTATTTTTATAACATAAAAATAATCTTGATATTTCGCTAATGCTGTAATTATAACTTGAACTAATTATAAATTTCGCATACACAGACACAGATCGCAATGCAAATTAGTACAACTATTAAAGTTAATTAGTAATTAAAATTTGCACCAACACATGAAGTTATAGAATTGCGTTCCCTTATTCTGAATTATCATAAATGTATGGATGTTGTTTTCTCTGTCTGGCAACAATAGTTTATGTAGTATAGAGAAAACAACATTTCTACACAATTTCATATTAGGGCTATTTGTTCTTACTCGCAATTCACAGATGAACTGTTAATGCATGCTGACAATATAAAATTTTCACATATCTCTGATTGATGTTTGTATTTTGTGACGAAACATTATAATTGTGCTTGACTATAAATTAAATATCAGTTCGTTAGTGTACCAGCTTCATGTATGTACATACTAGTTACACTGGCCACTATAATCTCGTAATGTAGGTATTAAAAATTCCGCGTCGTCGCCAAACTCAATCAGAAAACAGTAGCAGTAAGCTCTGGCACTGTAAGCAGTACAAGTTAACGATTGGCAAATGAATGTTGTATTCGAGATATTGGTTAAAAAAAATTTAGTATGAATTTCTAGAATTCGTACATATATCGTAAATATTAATTAAATTTATAAATTCGTCATATTCCAATTGACTATATGCTGTTAGCCTAACGGCTTTTACCGCGTCACCGGGCGAGACGATCGACCGCAGAAGCATCGTTGAAGTTGCTAAATGCGGAGAGTAGAGCGCAGAAGCTCTACCTCCTCCAACCTCCTGTGAGGCCGAACCTGGGCTTAGGGCGACGTGTAGTGGAGGGCTAATAATATGATGATAACTCATCATGGCGTCGGGAGTATGGCAAGAAACCACGGGCGACCGACCATCAGAAAACTAGGACCTCGTCTTCGCCGGCGAAGATGCTGGCGTGTATTATATGTGTCTGTGTTTGCGATCGTTATTTGATCGTCAGGCTCATACACGCACGCATTTCGGACGCCTATATTTTTGATAAGTCGGCCTACCAGGGATGTAAGTGGAAGCCACTGTTATAAGTGGATTCTGGTGAACCTCGGCTTTCTCAAAGTAAGACTTTGAAAAGCGCTTAAAGAGATGAGCAATGGTGGGGAGGTCGAATCGGCATACGGGCGGTCATTTCGCACGAAACGCGGACAACCAGTGACTGTCATCAGTCTGCAGGCTTTAGAGCGTGAGCAATGTGACTTTTGAAACCTGCAAGAACGCAACGCTCGCATAGGACATTATTGGTCTTATGCAAGTTTTGTGGTGTCAGTTTGTTGCGGAGTGACATCTTACTTTTCTTGCATAACATCGGATAAAGTCGTCCCATGACATACGCAGCCTTATTACATGCGTATGTGCTCGTGGAAGGTCATGGAAGTTTGAAAGGTGACACCTAGGTACTTGACACTCTGTTGCCAGCGAATCGGTATATTGTATACAGAAATCTCCGTAGGTGTCTCTATGTGAGATCGGAAACGGTTATCGATATAGTGCATAGCTGCACTTTTATTGTGGTTTATTTCAGTCCTCTATTGGTGGAATCAGCATCCGAGGCTATCTCTCGCTTTCTGGAGACGTCTAACCTTAGGTTGCCGGGAAGTGGTGAAAATAGCGTTATCGCCGGCAAAAAAAGGCTAGGTGCATGCGCTCTCTAACGGACGCCCATGGAATGTCACTCGTGTAGTGACATTCTATGGGCACATTAGTACATTAAGGGTCCCTTGAGGGACTCCGGTGTGGATAGGGCGGTGAGACGATAGAGTGCCGTCTACGCGGTACCGAAAGGTACGATTAGTGAGGTAGTTTCGTATGATAAGTACGAGTCTGTCTGGTATATTTAATAGGAGCAACTTGTGGATAAACTCTGCATGCCAGACCTTATCAAAGGCATTGGTGACATCGAATAATATGACACCTGTAAACTGCTTAGTTTGCAAACCTTGCAATATGTGCTCCATGAGGCGGTGCACTTGTTGAACACAGGTGTGTTTTGAAGAAATACGAACTGTTCGTTGGGAAGAAGATTATAAGTATTAACGAAAAGTTTTAATCGGGCGAGAAATCCGTCAAAAGACTTGTTGTATTGTATGGATCATAGCTTTGGTCAATAAAAAAGACGGATGATAAAAGAGTGCACGCAAATGAGATGAGAATGTTAAGATGAATTTGCGGTGTGATAAGATTGGATAAAATACGACATGTATATAAAAGGTGTAAGTAGCTCCAGATCTGAGAAACGATAGCAGAGTATGGAAGAGAAAAACATATTGTGCCGACTCTACTTACATTGTTAAGGGCAGGAGAATGATGATCGTAAACATAAATGAATTGGTATATAGGATCAGATAGAAATTACAGAGAAATCATTTAAGTGTAAACTATTTATTATTATTATTATTATTATATTATCACCCTCATTTCTTACCGAGGTGCCGTAATATGCGACTAAAGGTAAGATGACCCACCGTGTGGTATCCGGTTGAGTAACATAGATCACTCTTTTTCTTACCGAGATTTAGTAAAATACGACTAAGGACAGTTGACGTCAGGCAGGCTGCCAGTCGTAAAATACGAAGCCAAAACAAAAACAGACCGCGCTTACAGTGGGATAAAGGCAAGAGAATGATATTTATTCTTCTGGAATGCCATTAGGGTTATCGCGGTTTGAGAAACAATTACGATTATTGAGAATATTTAAACGTTTAAGTTATCATCTTATATCTACGTAGAGTTATGGATATCTTTGGCCACATCGCCCAGAAAGACATACGTAATCTGGAAAGTCTCTTGGTCACAGACAAGGTGGATAGAAAGTGGCTAAGAGGCCGCAGCCTGATTAGATGGTCTACCACACTAAACACCAAACTGCACTACGCACTCCACATTACCAAGGACAGGAGTAGATGAAAGGACTCCCTATGAGATTATATATATTGCATATATTGGTTATATATTAGTTATATATACGCACACTCACTCACACGCACACTCATTCACACACGCACTCACTCACACACGCACGCAAACTCACTCACACACTTTCAAATTTTGTGTAACAAATCATACAAACACACATATCATTTTTTTCCTTCTTTTATTTTATTTTTTCCATAACATTTGTCTGTTCACGTGCATTTAATTTATTGTAATAGGACTCTGAGATACAGGTTTTTATAAACTTAATTCGGAGTTCTCTCTCTCGTTCGTTCTCGGAGAGAAAAATTGTTTTTTACAATATGTGCACAATATTTTTTTTTGAAAGAAAGGTTGCTTTCTCATTATAGGGATCACAACATTGTAATATCTGGGAGACGGCGGGGACTCTGAGATACAGGTTTTTATAAACTTAATTCGGAGTTCTCTGTGGAAAAATTGTGTTTTTTACAATATGTGCACAATATTTTTTTTTTTATAGAAAGGTTGCTTTCTCATCATATGAATGCGGAATGCGACCCGATGAGGAAAAGTTTAAGTCGCGAACCACTAGTGAAGATTCAAATTGATCTCGTAGCCAACATTCATTTGCCATCACGTATATATACAGAGGGTAACATACCTGCGCCGCCGTCTGCGCTCGGTCCCAACATGTTGTGGACTCGGTTGGCGTACAGCACGAAAGTCGGATAAGGAATGTCGTACTTCCTAGCAGCTTGGGACAGTGACAATCCCTCTTTCAGGACAGAAAATATGGCTTCGGCCATTGTCTCGGGGCGCCAGGACTTGAGGGGCCCGCGCTCGCGGAATCTAAGATTGTGTACCAGGCTCTGATTGGTGTTCCAGCACTTCTGCCACATGGACTGCAGCTGGTACTGGTAGCTATCTGCTGGAAATGAAAACGCTCGTGTTAATTAATTTTGAACACTAAAGTTGCATATAGTTATCAATATGTCACGAGTTTCTTGGACAACATTCCAAAATGGGTAGCTTCATTATTCATATTAATCCTTAACAATTCAAAAGTACTTGAATATAGATTCTGATTTAATATGATTCGTTAATATATAATTAAACATAACAAAATCTTAGACAAATATTTTTTTTATTATTATTGCTAATTTGATAAATTTACCTGTACTTAAATTACTATTACGGAATTATCATTTTCTCTCCGTATATATATTAAGAGAGATGAAATATGGATAAGGAGAATTTATTTATTTCTTATAATATTTTATGCTAATAATCATAATAATTAATTGTTATGGTAATTTCACTAATTAATATGTTGGTCTAGGAATTTTAAAGTTAAAATTCTTTAATTCAAACTAGAAGTCTTAATTAAATGGTTGTCTTAACGAAAATTTATTAAATCAGCTACTATAGTGGCACAATATAGATATATGATTCAATTATATTAATGTATATAATAGTATAACATACCATTAAGTTTGTATATTCCCTAACACTGCTTTAAGGTGAAAAGATGGATTCGTAATTCGGTAAATTATTCATAGAGTTAATATTCTTACAGTAGGGGAAACATAGGCAGACCTGAAAGGTCGAAATAAATAGAGGGAAGATATAACCATATATTTTTCTTATCACATATAAAAAAGAGAAACAGATAATAAATCTCATTTGATTTCTCTTTATTGTCGATGTTATTTTAGTTCGGCCTCCCTACTGTAATATATTAACTATATGAAACTATCACATGGTAAATTTTGTATTACTATAAAAAAATCGGGTATGCAATTCTTAAAAGTAAAGCCAAACATGCATGCTCAGCTTAATTTAAGCACCAATTTTAGGTATCCGTAGATAACTTTACTAAATAACAAAGCTATCTATCGGCGGCGAACTTCACACTTATATTTACTATTTTGTGTGCATGCTAATATTATTAATATTATAAACCTATGTACTGACCTCTGAAGAGAATCTATAATAAAAAGAAATAAAGATTAATAGCAGTTCAGAGTAAATAAAAAACTTTTCTACTTTTATATATTTTTAATCTGTATTTGCCTACACGAATATACTGTCAAAAAATTTTTACAATTCGTTAATTTTTTTTTTTTTTTTGGATTTCATAACATTGAAAGTGTGTTCTGTTGTAATCTATGTAGTCTTAATCAAAATTAATTTTAATTTCTTGCTATATAAGCACATACACGAAACCAAATCAAAATCCTCTACAGTAATTAACACAAAGAGTCATTATTTTCTCACTAACATTTGAATTATAATGGTAAATGCTAGTTCTCTAAATTAAAAACTTCTAAATGAACGTAAAATCACAGTAAATTAGTCTTTAACTTAATATAGAAAAAGTTTGCTTGCACGTAGTTAAGTTTAAAATTACCTTAACTATAATTAGCTATTACAAAAAAAGGGTATGTTGGTTTTATTTGCGCAATAACAATACGTTATTAAATATATACCTAACAGATTTGTTTTAAGGTTTATTTTAAATATCTTAAAAAAACTTATTTTCAGGTGTGCCAACTTTGCCCTGAATATTTCGTCATTGTTTTTGTACTTTTGATGGAACCTATTATTTTTATTAAAGTTGTGGAATCTAGTCCTTTAAAGCCATTTATTTTATGGTTTAGTTTGAAATTTAGAATAACAATATTTAATAATCGATGCCTAAATCTGTCGCCGTTGCCTCATAGAATTGTACTAGTGTAGTAAACAGTGAAGCGAGCTTAAAATGTGTCATATTACAATAAAAAAAAGTAAATGAGGGTAATTTATGTCTTTCTTTTTTATGTGTGTTAGACAAAGATGAAGTATACGATTTTCATCTTCCCTCTCGTTAATCATTGCGCCAGTCCCACTTACAGGCTTGTCTATGGCTTCCCTGTCTATGATATTAATAACTCTATGCATTTGCATTTTGATTATACAATGAAGACTCATATAATTATTAAAGTTATGGAATCTAGTCATTTAAAGTAATTTATTTTGTCATTTAAAGTAATTTAATTTTTCTAGCATTTGGCCTAACAATAATTTCTAATAAAATCTATGAATAAATCTGCCGTCTTGCCTAGACATTGATCATTGACAAACAAAGGCTTAATACGGCAAAACAAAGTAATCCTAACAATATTTAATACGATCTATCTTAAAGATGTCAAGTGAACTATGAAAAGTTCATAAATTTCTATAAAAGTTATCACGTGTTCTAATGTTTTCCTGACAACTTTACATTAAAAATAGTATTTATCTTTAAGACAATTAATAGCTACTATCTCACTTCATAGGATATCAAAATATCTTAATTAGTTATTAGCTACTTATCTCGGATATGTACATTATGTTATATTTTATCTTATATTATACGATATGTAAAGATATACAAATTCTCTGAAGGTACTATAATTTTACAGTACTACAGACTGACTAATTACATACTTAAACAGCATATATTAGTATTAAAAATGAGATCCAAAGGTTAAGTTGTATGCTCATATAATTCAGGTCATTTACTGTTTAAGACACTGTGTTTGAACATATTTTGGTAGCTAAAAAGTCAAAACTTTTCAGTAGTATAAATATACCCAAAAAATTAGGAATGACAGATAAAGGACATTTAAAGTGCGGAGCTATAGGATAATGGGCGAGGCATATGCTTAAGAAATATAGCTTAAAGATATAAGATATCCTGAGGCGATGGACGTTGACGATTAGTACTTATTTATTACATTGTAACTACCTGTAAATTACCTGTTTTGATCAAAAGTTCCTTTAATATAATGTTTCTACAAGAGAAGCATAGAATATTAGAACGATATACTATTTAACCTATTTTTCAAATAGAAAATGATCATTCTTTAATTTTCTGTCTAGTTAACCTTTGAATATTATTTATATTTTAAAAGATTAAGTAAAAATATTTCATATCAAGAGGTAAAATGAAATTTAAAAATATAGTTTTTGGCTTTAGCTCTGATGCTTCTGAGTTAAAGATATGTCAAGGTTTTTTAGCAATTATTGTTGTTTAAATATAACCGTTTAATCGTCTAATGAGTAAATACTAAAATTGATGTATATAAAAACGTTTTTTACATTTGCTTATTAAATTTTCGCAGAAGGAAATAACCGAATTGGATAAACAGGTGGCCTGTATGTCATTAATCGTATACAATCAGCCATGTGTCTGTAACCCCTAATTTATACACCGTTATAAAATATAATTAAGTATTTTGTTGCAACTGTTTTCGCGGTAAAAAAAATACTGGATGATCGTAAACGCGGTAAACTTTACAATTCGTGCGAAATCTTATGTTTTATTGCTCTATATATCCCACGACTTTTACCGTTGCTTTCGGGCCTATTGTTTGGATTAGCATTACATCGTTGTGGATTGTGAGGGCTTTTATCACTCTAGTAAGCTCACGATTATTTTAAGGTCTCCAGTGCACATAAGAGTGTGTATCTGTAAAGACATGTTAAGTAGTCTGTGTAAATGTTAGTAACTGTTGTGACAATTCCTTTGGGTGGTGAGCAAACGCGTCATTAACGTCCTTTAATAATTATAGTTTGCTATAAGACTATATATAGCAAGAAAAATATACAAGAGATGTAGCGTGGAAGTTACGTTTTATTTCCATACAATAATTCCGTCCTGTACATCCACTATCTAACCTTTATTTATTACTTCAAATTACTATAGAAAAATTTTCTTTTCAACTATAATCTTTGACTTCAGGGTTCCGTTATTATCTACAGCAAGAAGCATGTCAATGAGAATTGTGAAATTTTGATATTAAAGTTGTTTAATAAAAATTATTACTTCCGGATATCTCACTAGCGCGTCCTGACCTTATTAATAACCCTGATTTTGAAATTAGACAAATGTTATATTTTTAATTACGTAAATAGACAAGTCTGGTGTGCTCTTAGGGATGGAGTATTACGGGTAAATTAACGTAAGTGTAAGTGTAACAGTTAACAACTGTTGCTGTTAAGCTTCCTATTAAATTTATAAACAGTTGCATTTTGAGCGTCATAGATGTTGTGTTGTTTTGTTAGTATATAATTCTAATGCTTATCACAAATAAAGCACCATAAAATATTCTCTTCAACATTGGAAGATTTATAGAGACGTAATATAAATCATGGTCGGGCAAAAACTTTCGGCATTACCGGATTAAGAATAATGTATATTCATTGCAGTTTTTATTGCAAATTTTTATTAAATTAACAGTAATAGTTAACAGCTTTTATGAGATGGAATATCTGATTCCGCTAAATTAATATTATCTTAATTAAAAATCGCAATGTCTGCCGTGGTTTCATATTTCAATATCATAATTGTGTTATGTCTACACATGGAATTACGTACGGTGGCAATTTGCGAATTGTGTACGCAATTACAGATGGAATTTGATTTTATCTACGTATAAGCTGCAGTTTTAAATTATTACTAATATTTTATCTACACGTTTAGTTGGACACCTGGTTCATCATCTACTTCTAAATATTAATATTTTTATTTTTATTTTAATTTTTTTACGACAAGCCACGGGAACACGGTCGGAATGTACTAGAGAAAGTTTTGGTTTAACTGCGTTTCTCATCGTTTTCAAATTGGCATAGAAACACCAAACTTAGCTGTAATAGTTTACTTAAGCGACCCATAGTGAGGGGCCAAGTTTTGTATCCAAGAGTTAGTTAGTATTTTTCAAAAACTTAAAGTGAACCAGTTCTTAAATGTTTATTTACGCAATTATTATATAGAAACAGACCCGGAAAGAAGCTGCGAGTTATGATAGAATATATTCTCATTCTGTGAATGTTGGAGCGTAAGTCATAATTCATATAAATATTGGAGACAATTGAGAAAGAACAACATTCTTGAAAATGGGAATATTTTGTTATTGTATTGAATATGAATTTATAGGCTAAAAATAAGTTAAATGCATACAGATTAAAACTACAGAGGATTTTTTAAGAGAAAAGAAAGACCTCTGAGCCGTTTTACTTATACCATATAACTGTATTATAATATAAGCATGTAACCATAGAAAGGAAAGCTTATCCTTGCAGATAACTCTTTCTGAATTCTTAGGATTTCGTCTGCGCTAACGAACCGTCGAGATAGGATACCTTAACACATCTTCCAGGCGAGTTGTTATCATGATTTGATCAAAGAAGGGTAGTGAAACGTTTAAATAGGATTAAAATTTTGAATAGAGACGTTTCAAGTGAACACAGCGCTTACGGGTCGTTCGTTTTTACTATCCATATTGGCTACAACGGTTTCAAAAACGTCTCCAGAAATACGTTTAGGCACAGAAGCGTTGTCGAATGAGTGCACTGGAGAAAACTAAGGGAAATATTAAAATTAAAGGACCTATATCAGACAGGAGTTTAAGTTGATATGTAGCCAACGGACAGAGTATTTATCTTAGGATATTCTATCATCTAATGTCAAAAAGTAATTACCTTATCGATAGAGTTTTATAGTCAAGTGCGTATGATATGTGAGATACGTTTTGTGAGACACACTAATTGATTTATTGATAGTAGCTACTAGTATCAATGAATTTGCCTTCTTTTCAACTGATAGATCAAGAGATTTCCACATTACCTGATACGAGCTGCATATCCAGTGACTCCACCGTATTTGAAGCTATCTGTCCACTTAAGTTACTTGTCACGCTGAACTGTATCAGTAATTTTGATTGTTATACGCATTTGATAACGTAGATGGGGTTAAACTAGTAATTAATATATTAAAGAAATTAAAATTAATGTAATTAGTGTGTCATTTCGATTTGGAATTATGATAGCCCGTAGCGTTATAAATAGGCTTTAGTTTTGGGAGTATAATTTGACTTTGGAGAACGCTTATGGTACAAATGTATTGCAAAATACTCGTATGCGTCAGTTTATTGAACTGTCTATTATTAAATACGATAACGTCAAGCCTTTTAAACAAATGGCCATCATCGGGTTATAAATAACGTATATTTAGTGTTTTTCAAGGCAAAGAATAATTGCTATCGTTCAAATGAGCCGACGCGTCGAAGGGGTAGGTTCCGTTCTTCGAACTATAACGTGTCACAGGTGGCTACGTTTGTCCTGTACACCCCACTGATCAGTTTTTGTTCTAAAAAACGCCCGAACCGTTTTCAACCCTAAGCATTAATAAATTAAGTCAATTTTTGAACACCGCCCTCTTTGTATTTCAATGTGTTGGAAGATGTCTTAACGATGTGTAAAACATTGACGGTTGTTTGTATATTATTATTGTTACTGCAAGTGATTGAGCCGTAACGGTTGAGTGCTCGCAGCGTACGGATTGTTACCGTCCCGCTTTAAAAAGATTAATAAAAAGTGACTCTTATGCTTTATTAAAATTGAAATTCTTGCTATAAAAGTCGGTCGTGCTTGGTTTGATTGGGTAATTATTATTACTAACGAACGCCTACATAATACATGGATAAAATACATGTGTAAATGGTCTAATTAGGCTACGATCCGACATAATCTCTAATGGCTCTTCATAATCGACGATTACAAATGATTATGCGATCGTGTGGAGCATACACAGCTGTATTCGTCAATCACGGTCTATGATCGCCTACGATCGTGAACAGGCCGGGAATTTACAGTTTTTCGGAAAAAAGGCAATCGCTGTGTGATACATATGATCATTTGTATCGTACGATACGGACGACCGTGTAGACGATCACACGATCAACGATCATCGCCGTTAGTGAAGTCTATTATAATGATATATTATGATAGTGAAGGCATTAGCGTTTATAAGACCCGAAAATACAAGAGAATAATTTAACGAACGAGCTGTTACATAAATTGACAAGAAACAAAGTGATTGCATTTCATCCAAAGTGACTTTAGGTTCGAAAATATATAAAGAAATGGTTACAGCGACACACTTTTTGTATCTCTCAAGATAATATCTGAATTGCGTATACTATTCAAGTTTATATTAACCGGAAATTATATTCGTGCTTTTCAGACTTTTATGTATTCTATGACGAGGTGTAAATAACGAACTATTTCCTATATGATATTGTAAACAATGTTCATCTTATTTAATTTAAAGTATTTTTAATACGTATTATATTTAAGTTTATTTTTAAACACTCCTCTATATGAACCATAATTTTTCGAAAGCCTCCTAAAAGCGCGCAATTTTCTTATTAAGGGATATACAGTTTTAACCCTATGTACATATATAGATAAGAATTTTGACCCAAGTAAGTTTCTTGTTGCTAGTTACTACACTGACATGAAAAACCACTTTCTTTTCATCTCGAGTTAAAGAGCATTCGCTGACATAGGTGTCTTTAAGTTATTTCAATTATGTAAAATCTTGTCCCGTTTGTTTTTAGCAAATAATAGCAACCTTTTTGAAATAATCTGTCTCGCTAACACATATTTCTAGTGCAGGGTCGCCGCTTCAAATCCTTACGTGCGTCCATCGGTTCTTTTAACTATATGCCCCGCCCACAGCTATTATTGTCCGCCTATGTATGTCGTCTATACTATCTTATCTCTGTCAAATTAGTTTTATTCCACTAAAGGCTTAATCAACATTTGAGGTGAGATAGTGGTTCGTAAAAATGTATTTATTGAGTGTGGTTTAGCCTCAATATTTTTACAAGTTACGCTATAAAGTACAAAAACTTAATTACTTTAAGGCACATTTTTTCACTAATTAATGGACAATTTAAAGATTTACTTATATTTATATTAATCAGTCGAGAAAATTGTAAACATAACAAATTTACTGGACGATATGTTTGAGTACTATTAAGTAAAGTGAGCTTAGGTATATAATTATTTGATTGAATGTCGATATTTTATACAAAATTATCCTAAATCACATATTTAAGTACTTTAATAAGAAGGAATGTTAATTTACACGTATTATTAATGATCAGCCAATTTTATATCATAACCAAATAAATCGAAATAACGTTTAAGTAAATTTAGCTAGTATAAAAACAGACTTTTTTAACATTAAGGGGTTATAAGTTTACAAACAATATATTTCAGATTTGTTTGATTAAAAATAATAATGTAATCGAACAGAAAATATGCATTTTTATATAAAGTTTTCATTATTTGAATAATTTGAAAATAAACTATGAAAATTATATGTTTAAATGTATTTTTTGGGGGTGGACTGTTTCGTTTTTTTTCATCGTAACCTTTTTTTGTAACTTTTTGTTCATTTGGTATTTTTTGAACTACCAATGTAACTTTATTTAGCAGGTTCTACAATGTCACTATGTTGAATGAACGAGTGCAGAAGCATTATTGAGGATGTGAATTGAGGAGTAGAACGCTAAACTCTACTTTCATCAGGGTTAGTCGTTCTAACGTTGCATTATTTAAGTCCAAACATAAACTATTAGAGGCTATGAGATGATTTTTTTCACAAAAAAGAATAACTTGTAATTTTTCGATTTTAAAAACACATCAAAATGCATTTTCATCGCATTTATGTAGTTTATAAAAGCTTGTTAAACGCTTAAATAATTTTCATTACATAATGCGTCCAGAATTTATTAAAAACATTTAAGACGTCAGGAGGCCTAAAATATTATACTATACGGTGTGGTAAAAAGTTACTCTCTGGCTAAAGTTACTGAAAGATCTTTGAAAAAGAGGGGACCCTTACTGAACGGAATTTTCCCTATTTGAGATTATCAGAGCTTGGGGCCTAGCTCTATAAGACCACAGTCTGGCTTCACTTAGTTAAAAACTGACGACTCAAAAGAAAAACTTGTTAAAATCTGACGAACGTAGCTTGTTAAAAATTGAAGTTTGAACAGTTTCTAAAAGCCTCTTTGAGCGACGCATATTATGAGTTGATAGTCGTTAGTTATTAGTACTGATGCTATAAAGTACTAGAAGGGCTAGAAAATAATGCACTCAGTTTTTCTAAATTTTGGGATGGAGAACAAAAATGGTTTGACATTTCTATAAGTATTACTGTTATATTAAATCTTACTATTGCATTCAATGATTAAGTAAAGGCTTATTTTGACTTTGTCCTTCTTGTCTGCATATAAAAATATTATATTGTCAAATTACTACTGAAAAAGCACACAAGAACGAAGTGTCTCCTGTAGTAAGAAAGACTAAGATAAGTCATTGGACCTGTTCTTAGATATAACTTAATTTCAACTTAGGTTAAAATTAAGTTTGCTTATTAGCCTTGAGACTAGATTGTGACTACAATGAAGGACTGTGACTACAATGGAAGTACCATTGTGATGTACTTTATAATAGTAAAAAAATATTGTCAATTATTTTATTACTAAGTTTAAAAAAAATGCATATTTTCTACTATTTATAACAGTTAACATATTTACAAGTACAACATAGAGAAAAAAACTAATAGACAAAATTTTAACTAATATCATTATTGTCTTTTAAACAAAAACAAGAACGATGTTGATCTAAAAACAAAACAAAAAACTTTACCTTTACAATTTGATATGTATCAATCGAGTAAGAAAAATTAACACTCCTCATCAGTATGGTTTTCATTTTTTACTTTAGAATTTTTCGGCTTGGGCGCGCTTTCATAATACAATGACACTATTGAATATTTCTTACAAAACGCCCACCACCATCGAAAGCCTGTCAGACCTATGAACGCAAAACCAGGGTCTCTACTTCGTCTCATCTTTTCCACATAAGCTAATACGTCTACTAAAGATTTCTTGGTTCGTCTATTGTACGGAGAGACGCTGGTGTCGCAACAGTAGTCTAATATCGCCCTTTCCTCGCTAGCCAGCAGGCCGGCCTCGTCTAATACTGCCATACGTTTAGATTTCCCTAATATATTGTCATATAGAGTCCCTTTAGGTATTCCATAGTGTGTGGCGGCCTGTGTGAACCGCATGCGTTGTGCGACGACCGCTTGTATCGCTTCTTGAAGCTGGCTCTGCGTCCATGTGGGAGCTTTCAATTTCAGAGTATGACCGTGGTATTCTGATCGACAGATAAAAGCAAGAACGCTACGTATAAACAAACTATCCATAGGCCGTACTAATAATGTATTTCACGTGATAGAGAAATAGTCGATTCGTTAGGATGTATCCGCCCTTCTTTAAGATATTAAGAGCAAAGATAAGAATTTCAAAAGAAAGTAAAATTATCTATATAGATACGATACTTGTTATATACCATGACATAATTAAGTAATTTTAGATTTAAGTAGTCTAATTTTAAATTAATTTTACAGGAAAATGTAATTATAACAAAAATGTAGTAACTTTAAAAATGTACGCGTTGTTTAACAGTTGACTCAATTTTTAAATTTCGTGATAAAATCGTTCTTTATGAAGTATAAATCTACACATAATAACATACACGTAAGTATAAGAAAGAAAAGTCAGACCATTAAGTTTTTATAAATTATGCGCAATAAAATTATAGTTAGCGCGCTACATTGATATTGCAACTGCGTTCATTTGAACAATAAATAATAAAATACAATAACAACGCGGGCGTTTCCATAGACGACATTTTCTCACGATCACGATCATCAGTGATCATACATTATTTGTACGGATTATAATGCAATAGAATTAGAAAATATTAAAGAACGCTACGTGCAATATAAAAAATTCATACAATAATCACTCGATCGGCGGTTTTATTCTGCGTGATTGTGACAAATTATAGATACCATATAATTGTAATGATTGTTGTAAATATCAAACAAGCCAATGCCAGATAATTTGTCGATAATTGAGACTGGTATACTTGAACTATCAAGTGATATTCATAATCGAGTTTTTATAAATGTTAACAGTATACACTACAAGGTCACAAAGCTAAAACAACTAGAATTAGTATAATTTGACAATTTCGTTAACGATACGCCCTTGTTTATATAGTACTGTTTAAGTATGTTATGCATGACATTGTGAGACCTAATACCCTTACCTTGACATTGCACTTAAGCAAAATAGGACTTATTAGTTTCAATATTGCTTGAAATCCTGTTACTGGCTCCATTAAGAACTAAATGTCTCGAACCAAAAATAGCTTTGAACGTTGTAGACCAGTTTCTCTCAACCCTTTTAGTTTTATGCTTTACCCCAGCCTTTCTAAAAAAAATTATCTCCCCATAAGTAACGTACATACATATAAGTAACGTACATAACTTTTACTATTAAAAAATTGTATTTTGCCTTTTTCGTTAAATTTCGTTAAATCTAGAACTGCATTTAAATGGCCCGGAGCGAGAGTGCAAATTTCGAATTTGAAAAACTGATTTTACTGGATTTTTCCTAATTTTTTCCATTGTAAAGTTAATTTCTACTGTCATACTAGCAAATATCGATGGAGCAAATGATTGTTCAAAGTTTCTGTTTCAGTCGGTATATAATTAAGATTATATAAAGCTAAGAACAAAATCTAAAATAATCCTAACGCATTTGATATTTTTATCAATAAAGTAAGTAACAAATAACTCATTGTGGGCCCTCTAAAATTTATTTTGCCATAGCTCTTTACCGACTTTTTCATTCACAGAGTATGTCTTCACGTATGGAACTTTTGTTTTTCTTTGCGAAATTAAAGTAGCTAACAGGTGTACCATATACATCTCTCCCGATCGATCACCCTCAGTGAAATCTTACTTAAACGAGCACGATTCTGTTTATCTTTTAAAGACATAAATTATATTAAAACTAATATTATTCTTGGGAAATGAATTGTACAATTCGCCAAGCTTCTCAATTTCATATTTCCTTCAGTTAATTATATCAGAAGTTGAGATTCTAAGGAAAATAGATATTGGGAAAGTTAGCGATACAACCGTCGATAAAGTTCCGATTGCATTCAATATTGTTTAAGGGATTCTTTTAATTACAATGTTTGTTATATATTCGAACATCGACAAAATACGTTAGGTTTTTGAACTGAATAGTCAGATAACAGTTGCAACTGCTCATAAGAAGTTTGTGTATTAAATTAAATACAAGAGAATGATCTATCGGAAGGGTACGGGCAAAATCTAATAGGCTTTTAATGAATTTAACGAATAGGTACTTCTAGATATAATTCTAAATATGATAGAATAAATAAAAAATAAATGCTTTATATATTCGTTAAAATAATCACAATCTTACTTCGGACCCCACCGTAGGATTTTTGAGGACATTTATTTCGCTATCCTACTAATATTATAAATGTAAAAGTTTGTGAGTATCGATGTATGTTTGGTACTCTTTTACAGCGAATCCGCTGAACCAATATCGATGAAATTTGCCACAATTATTCCTTATACACCGAAATAACATATGGGCTATAAAATCTTGTTAATTCTACAGGAATAAGTCCACGCAAACGAAGTTGCGGGTAAAAGCTAGTTTATAATAATTTAAGTTTCCGCAATGTCATATCAAGGACGTTATAATAAGCAAGACGATCTAGTAACGAAATTACCACACTATAAAATATAAGTAGCATTTAACATTTATCGTGCTAAAATCAAGTGCCTTTTATGTTTAGAAAATTTAACTGACCTGCAATCGAAGAAGTGGAGGCTCCGAGCCATGCATGAGAGTTCTCAAGCAATTTTGCCTGTAAAGAAAGAATAAAAACATTACAACCTTAATAAACAATAAGGTGAAATACCATATAAAACATTATCATAACAGTATACAGATGGAACCCTTTATAAGGTCGTTTTTACAACAATAATTACTTAATAAATAATTAAAGGTATAATTAACAAACACTACTTTGTAACTTTATAGAATAATTTATCAAAATAACGCAGAAGTAACTTTTTTATATTCAAGACATATGTATTGAACGTAAAAGGTTATGAAACTCTTGAACTCGGCCATTATAATTGATAACTAAGTACGTAATTATGTAGCAATTAAGTATAAACATACAACCCTAAGTATTTTTTATTATCATGAATAATTAATTTAGTCGTAATGAAAATATTCATCATCTTCCTGCCCTTATCTCACTCTAAGTGGGGTCGGCACAACATGTTAT
Source organism: Morpho helenor (assembly GCA_029227775.1). NCBI lineage: Eukaryota > Metazoa > Arthropoda > Insecta > Lepidoptera > Nymphalidae > Morpho > Morpho helenor. The sequence continues at coordinate 16,683,601 of JARGCU010000030.1, forward strand.
AAACACGCTGTCAAATGATTTGACTGCGTTTTTACGACCGACCGCCTGCCTGACGTCAACCTCAGTCGTATTTTACGACACCTCGGTAAGAAAAAGGGTGGTCTATTCTACTAAACCGGATACCACACGGTGAGTCAACTTACCTTAGTCGCCTTTTACGACACGAGGTGTCTTACCGAGGGGTAAGAAATGAGGTTGGTCTATTCTACTCAGCCGGATACCACACGGCGGGTCGACTTTATTTTTACTTCTATAAATTATTTGAAATAATTTTGGTTAAATTCACTATTATTTGACAAAATACCAAGAGAATATCGTTTCCCTCTTCCGACGCAAACATTTACGAATTTCTGCTGATGTATGCAACCGCAGACAGTTTTTAAACGTGCCTCGTCCGCAACGTCGCGTCGCTGACGTGCCGCGACACCGTGTCAGTTTTGTTGCGAAGCCGACATATCTTGCGGCCAACGGCTGTAGGTAAAACTTACGAATACTCGTATTTACAAAGTTCGTCTCATAATTGTTTGTTTTCGGTCGCTTTAATTTTTTAATTAATTTAAGTGGTAAAATACTCTCAATTTTCGATCAATGTGATTTTTCTAATGACGTCTTGTCTTTGTCAAATAATAGATTTGTTATTTTTCTAATAACAAGTCACTGTTATTTGAAAAATTACCGAGAGAATATCATTTTCCTCTTCCGAAGCAAACATTTACGAATTTCTGCTGATGTATATCGCAGACAGTTTTTAAACGTGCAGTCACGTGACACGTCCGCACGTCGCGTCGCTGACGTGCCGCGACACCGTGTCAGTTTTGTTGCGACGCCGGCGACATAACTTGCGGCCAACGGCTGGTAAGGATGTGACTTGGAGTAGAAAATATCAATTAATGAATAATCAATTTAAAAAATCGATTAATTTGTAGCAAAATACTCGATTAATAATAATCGATTTTTATCTGATTTTTAATATTAACAATTAATTAAAATTAAGTCTAATTAAAGTGGACAGCTACCAATAAATAATAACAGATGCGCTGTTTGTGAATTCCGATTAAAATGTGTACTTTGGCTACATTGGTTTCATACAACAATCCATATCTCATCTTAAAAACAAGAAAAAATTAGTGAAAAAGAGGAAATGGGATATTAAATTTCGATTTTTTAATCGATTTTAAATGAAAAACTAACGATTATTTAGAAAAAAGATAATCGGTTATTATAAAATTCGTTTATTTTTTCACATCCCTAATCGATCAATATGATTTTTCTAATTAGTAAAGTAAAACTAAAGGATTTACCCTATATGATAGGTCTGTATGTAATCTTAAACTAAACCAAATTTTATTTAATTCAAATTATTTTTAAGCTTGTGTCTACAAAATAAGTCAAATTTTTTTCGGTGTTTCGATTGCGTAAGCAATAATTTCAAAGTCCATTATATTTCTACGTGGATTATCGCATGGAGATAAAAATGAACCTATATTGCTTTCCAACCCTTAATGTGTTCATACCAAAAAAATATATTCATTAATTGCTCTGTCCGAAAAACAAACAAACAACAATTACAATATTAGCTGTATTTAAAATAGTTTTCCCGATACCCAAAACGGTTCCTATGCTAAAAACGCAACTGAAAATCAAATAAGTATCATAAAATGTATCATGGCGTAAATTATATTCAAACTTTATACGAGTATAAAATCATTATGTTACCACAGGAATCACAGTTGCCAAGAAATTGCCATTTGCCTCGTGAAATTGGTTCCGCAAGGTAATATCGTTTATATTTACATAACGTAGCACAAACCGCGGTATAGTTATTATATTTAGGCGTAAATTGTTTGGCCGTGTGTACCTAATAATATTATGGGCAAGTCGCTCGGGCCGCGCGTTCATAAATCTATTTTATAGTACGCGAGCAATAAATTTTATTTTGGGATCTTTAATTCTTTGTTATTGAATTGGATTTTAGTGTTTTATTTGGGTAAACAAACAATATATCGGTGCGTTTCAACCGGTACTTAGAGCACGTGCGCAAGACTACTAAGAGACTAGCGTAGACGCCGGGCGTCGCGCGCCGACAAAACATTTTATTTGTAGAGTCTATTGTTACTCATTTACAACTGCCCATTACAGGGCGTCCTTTGTCTGCGTTAACAATTAAAACTTCGATAAAGTTTAGTTGCAGCGAGCACAAAGAATGCCGCTCTTTGCGCAGGCGATTCACTGTTCCAATATAAATAAACCGGCGCGGAGATAGGCGTTGAATACAGGAGCATTAGATAAAATGTCCGATCGTAAACTTCCTGTTCGAGATCGGGAGGTGTAAATTAATGAATCGATCTTTTCATCTCGCCGTTAGATTACTGTCTGATACGGGATGGACCGCTTTAAACTTATACGACTTATAGTGACAAATATACTTATAATAATTTGGAATATTTTGATGAACACTCGGGTGTTATGTTTAGATAGATAAAAATTCTTTATTGCACATACTTTGTTATTATGTTTGTAATGTCACACAAAACCAACTGGACCGATCACAAAAATCCTTTCACCATTTGAAAGCTGCATCTTTACTGAGCAACATAGGCTATATTTAAAAAACTAGGGATCCGTTATAAAAATGTAATAAGGTGTAAAAAAATAAAAATTACGCGGCTGAAACCGCGGGATATTACTTGAAATATATATAGTGCAATAGAAAATTCCGCCTACTTCTATTAATGCCAGACAATGTTATTCATAATTTTTTTAAGGATAATCAATTGCATATGTAACAATGAACTAATTTTACTATAATATAATAAAGGAAATCTATATATTATATAACCCCATACATTCATGATTAGTAGACGTTAACTGCACACATTCGCTGAGACTATCTCAACGTTATCTAACTTTACAATATGAAGTACATTGATTTTCTTTAATCGCGGATTATAGAAAAATTATTTAATCATCCTTAGTGCAATGATATTCCGCAAAGTAACATTTACTTCTATAAATTAATCGTGAATTTAATTATTAAAGTGATAATGTCCTAACATATAAATTTATAGCCGTAGTGTAGAAATTTGAATAATAGTGTTTGCTTACGAAATGTGGCATGCAATTATAACACAAGTTACGTCGGCTGCTGTTACGGCCATATTGAATAATTATAATTGTGATAGAGATGATATACCTATTAGATATTTTCTGAACTCCGGCCTAAAAGTGAATATTGTAAAGAGCTTGATATCAGAAGCTTGGCTTGAGAAAATTGAAAGAGCGAAAGCTTTAAGACTCGAAACTTCCTTGAGCGTCGCTTTAAGGGTGTTTCCTTTGAGACTAAACCTCAGCTTAAGGTAGGCACCGATTTTTTTAATATACTAGCCTTTACCCGACACTTTTATGTTACTCTGTGCAATAAGGAATAACTGTGCCAAATATCATCGATATTCCGTGGATTCGCCTTGAAAGATTAAACAAACATATACCCATACTTACAAACTTTCGCATTTATAATATTAGTAGAATGGGACTCTACACACACGGTCGTCCGTCCCCAAAGTAACTTAATGCTTGTGTTATGGGTGTGTATATCACCATGGGTGTGTATTCATGTGTATATAATTTTTAAAAACATACCTAAATACAAATATACACCCCAGCTCGAAGAATCAACAAATTGTTTATAGAAAATGTTGGCCCTCGGTGGGAATCGAATCCCGCGAAGCTGAACGCAGGATCACTACCCACTGCGCCAACGGGTCAGTCAAATATTAAATACATCTAGAACAACCGACAAAGTTTGAAAAAATATTGGCTGTCTTCAGAAATCTAATACACGACCTCTGGATTTGAAGACAGGGTTATTGCCATTTATCAGTCAATAATGTTTATTGTTTAACTAAGCTTAGAGCTTAGACTTTGACTCTTTGACTCTTTCGAGATGGTCACATCTTCCAACACCGGCCAGACACCAATGAGTTTTTCTGTTAAAATGTATGTGTCTAATTGATAACTGCAAATTATCGTGAGTAGTATTCATAGTCAATGTATAGAACCGGCTATACTCTATTCCCGCCGCGAAAACGTCGTGTAAAGAGCTCATGAATAAGTGCCCCGGATGGGTTCGAAACTAGTCGGGCTAACCCGATAGAATAACACGGGAAAAAAGCCGGTTCTATACAGTAAGTAGTAAGTAAGTAGCCGCCTGTTACTATCAAACTGCTGAGAATAGGCCTCTTCTCTCCGTTTTTGGAGAGAAGGCTTGGAGCTAAAACCTACCACGCTGCTCCAATGCGGATTGGTAGGTTACACATATCTCCAGAATTCTCTAGGGATATGCAGGTTTCCTCACGATGTTTTCCTTCACCGAAAAGCGTGTGATAAATTGCAATTATCAATTAGACACATAAGTTTTAACAGAAAAACTCATTGGTGTCTGCCCGGGTTTGAACCCGCGATCTTTTCGAAAGAGTCGAACGGTGTTACCGCTGGGCCATCACAGCGGTTCTATACATTAACTGCAAATTACATGCTTTTCGGTGAAGGAAAACAACGTGAGGGAAATTGAATATCTAAAAAAAAATTTGGGTATATGTGTAACATACCATCCCGCATTGGAGCAGTGTGGTAGGTCTTAGCTCTAACCAGTTGGCCCAGCAGTGGGATAATACTGAGTCATTTTAGTCGAATCACTGCGCTAAAAGGGTTTTGAATCATTATATATCCTAATGTCGTTTACATCAAGTCTTATGGGCCAAAGGTGAAGCGAGCGACCGTTTGAACGAGTCAGGATCAATTGGTCTCAATTCGAATTAATAATATTTCATCTACGTATTACGAATAGCGAATATCTATTGGTCTATTATATGGCGACATGTTTTAGGTTTAGTAGTTTTATATCTACGTACTGAATTCATTGAATGTAATTTTTTTACATGTTTACCTTATCTTTCATCTGCCTGCCCTTATCCCACTCTATGTGGGGTCGGCACAACATGTTATAAACGTGTTTTCACATGATTTGGCTTTGTATTTTACGACCGGCCGCCTTAGTATTAACCTTAGTCGTATTTTACGACACCTCGGTAAGAAAGAGGGTGGTCTTATATACTTGACCGGATACCACACGGTGGGTCAACTTACCGTAGTCGCCTTTTACGATCGTAAACATGAAAAAATATTATTTTTTTCATTTACTTTAATATAAAGACGGCGCCATTTTCCTCCCCTCCACCCCCTTATTTATAGCCTAACGTCTAAATGACAGTCGCCATATAATAATGGTTCTAACGACCTTAGCGAAGTAATCGAGGTACGATACCATACATGTAATCAAAATATAGAAACGTTTATTTTAAATTGACACGATAAAATTGTTGACAGTATGATGTGTGTTCAAACAAGCAGTTATGAAAACAGTTTTAGTATTACTTTAATAAAAATTTAAAGTAAATAAAAGACTAATAATATGTTTTTAAATTAATTTAAAAATAATCACAATATTATTTTGCTATAAAAGTTCAATGCTATGTAATGCATTAGCATTGATTTTAGTGAGCTAATCTCGCGTAAACAAAGCTATACGAGTATCACAGAGTTGCTACCAGCAGGGTTACAAAATGTGGAAACAGGACGCCGTATATTTTGCTCTCTGTCGCACTTACGGGCTTTACGGCATAGTGACGCTCCACTGATATGTCGATGTTTCCTGGATTTTCTTTAACTTCCGTTAAAAATATTAACAATTGTTAATACCAATACGCGCTTGAAATGAATACTAATTTCAACGCATTTAATATTGCATTCAAAAATAGGTCCATATTAAAACTGATGTTAAATAATAAATCAGCAACATCCAAATGTAAAATATCTATATAGAAGCATATTAATGTATTTATACTTTCCAAACGTAAAATTATTAAATAACCCCGTAAACTATTATAATTAGTTATTTAGGTACTGGTACTCATTATTATACATAATTTTCTTAAATTGCCTTGACTATTCATCATCTTTCTAAGAATTGGTAAACAGTTATCGATAAATGACGCATCACACGTATGATTTATGGCACCGCGGGCAGCGATTCTTTGATACTTTTATAGTGATAGTTCCGACTTCGCTCGCGTCGAATTTATGTACTGTGACTGTATATTTCCTATTCCCGAAGAAAAAATGTTTTTTTCAAAAACCCAAAACCCCCCTTTGAAATTTGAAATCTTGTATGAATGTATGAAAATGTAGAAAATCGTTAGAGCCGTTTCCGAGATTCGGAAAAAAAATAAAATTAATATATATACATGATTAACTCATTTAAATATCAAAGATTAAACAGTATGTTAAATGAACTATTGGCTTATCAAAATAAAATAAACAAGTAAATAAATAACCTTTGGAGAATATTCCGTTAATTTGTACAGTATGTTTTCTTTGAGAATATTGTCACTAACAAACTCTTAGGCTGCGGGTACATTAAGCAGCGATTTGAAGAGTAACTAATAATAGGTAACACTAATCGTAGGTCGCGTTGCTGCCTAATATAGGTGCAGCCTGAATACAATATAATTAAAAAAAAAAATCTGATATTGCTAAGATAGAAACGGTAATACGTTAATCCTTGAATAAGAAGCTTGCTCAAGCAAAAGGAAGGTAATACAATCTTGTCATAGAAGCTGAAGATGAAAAAAAGCTATTCCAGTAGTAATTTTAAGAGAATAACGAAACCGCTTACCATAACGTAGCCGACAAAGACCAGCAGCATAGTTTAGATAACATTAGCAGAGGAATCAAAATGCATTAAGGTATAGCAATAATTTCCCAGTTGCAAATGAGCGTAATGCGTCGGTTATTATGATATCCTATTTCAAAGGCCTATGCGAAAGTTTCTGCGTACGAAACGTGGTAATATACTTCCGCATTACGCAATTACGCATGATGTTGTATAATGATGGTATTAATACTAGTTTTTTGATTCTAAATGAGAAAATATAACTTTGTACAAACCTATCTAAAACAAAAGCAATGATCCGCGAGTCAAACGCAGATTATACAAGAGCAAAATAATTCTATCATTAGGTCTGTACTATGGAATTCTGTGACAACCCAGCCGTGAAACTGTATGTGACTCTTTCGAGGGATACACGGGTTCAAAGCCTCTTAAAACGTATGTGTCTAATTCATAGCTTTACGATGAAGAAAAACATCGTGAGGGAACTTGGACATCTCTAGAGAATTATAGCAATATGTGTAATCTACCAATCCGCAGTGGAGCAGCGTGGTAGGCCTCCTAGGAGAGAACTCTCTCTCCAGAAACGGAGAGAGGCCTACACCCAGCGGTGGGATAGTAACAGGCCGTTACTTTTTATGGAATTCCGCAAAGTAACCCCTACTTGTATAAATTATTCAAATATATTTGATTACTCATCGCTTAAACTGATCGCACAAACAGCTTGACTACAGTTATATTATATTTATAGTTCGCAAATTGAGCACCATAACTCATATAAATAATAAATCAGTTTTGAACGTAAAATACTTAATGAAACAAAGTAAGCGAATTAAATTTTCCCCCGCAACAAATACCGAGGTGAAGCAAAGTGAAAAGCATCGAGTGTATAGTTATTTAACACATTTCTTTCATTCCAATAAATTCCACGAGCATTTCAAGTGTGGCACGGCAGCGAGAATTGAAAAGTATTATTAAAACGAGTAGCATTATTATTGATTTCAATTTGTTGGAGCAGTTAAGTTTCCACCTTAATACGGGGTGATTCATTTGTGTTATGAGAACTGGCAAAGAATGGGGAGGCGTGGATATACGAAGGATAAAACTAATCATACATCCTCTTTACGGAGATAAGGGCGTAGTCTCTTATGACGCGGTTACTGAATTATTTATGTTGTTATTACCTAACATGTAACCATCCAAATAATGGATCGCTCAATAAAATTATCCAAATTAAAGTCTTCTGTGTTATAACAATGGCAAGTTTTTTCTCAACCCATTAGTTAAGTATTCAGTGCGGAAATATAGTTTTCTAGGATTTCTAAGACTTTTCCATAGGTAGATAGGAAAGAGGAGGTAAGAAAACAGTTAAACTAAATTAACGTGTAACTATCTAGATTATTGGATTATCTAGATTATTATCGTCATTGAAACAAAATTGTCCAAATTAACTTTTGTGTTACTTACAAATTAACTTTTAATTGTCTACCGTCTGATAAAGATGGCGCGTTTTTTTGCATAACTTACATGAAATACAACAGGAAATACAGTTTCCTTGTATTCCTAACTCTGATTTATTTAAGTTACAAAGTGAAAAACAAGTTGCAGCATCTGCGACACTGTTTTTGTATTCAAGACAAAATATCAATGTTGTTTCGCTAGTTATTCCTATTATATAGTATTTCAAATATAACTTTACCTGATATTCTATTGAAAGTGGTCAATACTTTATAGAATTAGACGTTACTTTGCGGAGACCAATAATACAAAAGTAATAATAAAATTAGTTTGCTATAATCCGCGATGAATCCGCGCTTTATCGCGGATTATAGCAAAATAATTTTATTATTACTTTTGTAGTGGTCAATACATTATTTTTCAAAACTATATTTCTAACCACTCCATCTATTAATGAGACCGCACTTTGCGAGTCGCTTTTGCATTATCCACTTCCACATTACTGCCTTTTTGTTCCCCGTTTGATTGTTTAACCGTGCGTCGATGTGGTATCCAATGGTTATTTTTTTCTATAGCGCTTTCACTTGAAATGGCTTCAGTCAATTGTGGAATATGTTGCTCTTATTGTTTCAGAAGAACAATAACTGCCTTCATTTTATATGTTTACAGTGTCTAAAGGCTTGATAGGCACTTTTCCATTCCACCCTCCTATCTCTATTGTTATGACTGTTACTAGGACTATTGCTGTGCTTATGTGGGACACTATTCATCTGTTTTCATTCATTACTAATTTAATTTGCCCTATTCATTGCATATGTGTTCCTCATTGTGATCGGTTCTAACAATAATCAAGTGCATTTTTCAGTCAATATCAAATCAATGTTTAAAACAATTCAAATATAGGTCTTGATATGTACAGCAGGAAATTCAATATCTTATACGTACTGGATTCAAAAATAATTTCCAAAATTATGTGAAATAAAAGTGCGCAACGCCTAAAAAATTTATATAAATTAACTACTTTTGAAAATTCACCGGATATTTTTCTAAAGTGAAATAAAACACGCCTTTATTTCTTCAATTCGCTTACTTGTTTGTATTACATAGAAATAAAGACACATAAACACCCCCTATAATTTATATTTTATTTTTTCTTTCTATATTACCCATACTTCTTCTCCTTTTCCTTCTGTTACCCAAAGAGATCTCTTTTAGGGATAAGTTCGCCATTTCTAACAATAAATATGTAAAAGGAAGAAAGAAATAATATACGTACGTCTTTTATTATAATGAATCGCTTGTCGCAGTATCGCTTGAATCAAGAGTTTGAAAAATACATTGATTTTTGTGTAATCACGAAAGAGTAGTTGGTAAAAAGTAGACTGTATTTATCTAATTATTGTACGGAACATGTTTTTTTACATCCCAATGACCAGGATGCATAGAGTTATTATACTAGAAAAGGGAAGCTAGCATAAAATGTGTCCATCGACAAAACTAAGACACTATTTGTCCCTCTTTTTTATGTGGAATAAGCAAATATAATATATTTATCTTCCCTCTCATTATTTGTTTCGTTATTCTCGTTAACTATGTCAGAACGTCCCGCAAAAGTCAGGCTAACTGGCAACATTATTTACAACCGATAGTTTACGTCCAAATATAAATACTAAGGTATAATATTTTATGATGTTTAAGTGTTTATTGAATGTAGCCAGTTATCTAAATTACTATGTCCATGCCATAGACAATTTTCCCCTCCTTATGTTATATAAGCTCCATGATTGCTTTGACTGGTGTATCATTAAATAATTTTGGTACAATCACTTGTAAAAAAGTGACATTATATTTTGTTAGTGTTATTGTGTTTGGAATTGTTTTGAATTTCTCTTTCTTTTGTTAGGTTTAACAATTTTCATCATTCTCCTGACATTATCCCAATCTAAGTGTGGTTGTTACAACATGTCATAAACATGTTGTAACATGATTTGGCTCGGTAGGTTTAACACTTTTATTAAGCAACTAGTAATATTTCGTGGTTTCACCTGCGTACATAGCGATGTAATGGCAGTGGACAGCCTACTAAGTCGGACTATTGATGTATTTTTGTTAAATATATCATCAATAGTCTGCAGCGCATGTGAGACACATTTTTATGACCTTATTACATTTTTATTACGGAACTCTATTTTTTTAACATAATACAGCCTATGTTGCTCAAGATGCAGCTTTCCAATGGTGAAAGAATTTTTTATATCGGTTTAGTAGTTTTTGTGTGAAAACATTACAAACATACATACAAATTTTTCGTCTTTATAATATTAGTATAGTTAATAAAACTAATTCTAAGATAAGTGGCTGGGCAAAATTGGCGGAACATACTACTCGTAGGCTTACTAAAGAAGTCACAAGAAGACTTAAGGAACTGTGGAAGTATTCTCGTGTAGCCTTTTAACTCTAATTTTAAATTTAACCGCCATAAAGGAAAAGTGAAGTAAACTTAATACATGAAAAAGTTGTAATCAGTTTATACAACAAATAGAAACGTACTGTTTAAAATCACACAAACTTTAAGGCGCTTTTGTTCCCAGCCAGAATGTACGCCCAGGTCTGTTTTTACAGTGGAAGTTACCAACAACACACAGTCGGGCAAACGAAAGTTTTAATTCTTAGCATTAATTACAGCGTCTGTCGTATCTGCCAAGTCAAATATTAGTAAGCGTAGGTACTTATGCAAAACGAGTAAGATTTTATTTGACTTCGGCGTAGTTTCGGCGCTGGTGACGATGTAAGCAAGACAAACATGTTAATTATCACCCCACAGTTTCCTAACCTCTCCCCTGCCTCCGCTTTCGCTGCTCAAACCCCCCCACCTAACACTCCCAATTATTAAAACACAAACTGAGCGCAATGACTGAATTTACTGTAAACTTTGAAGAACACCCGTAATAAACGCGATTTCCGTGTAACCAACGGGTCCCTGTTTTAAGTCTAGGGCAACCTAAGGTTTTTTTTTCGTAAACACTCTTGTCCCTAATCGATATTTACAAAGCGCGTTTTGATTATAGAAAATATCGCGGACATATCTGCATATTCCTTTCTTCAAGATTTCATATGTCGTGATATTCATATTCAAAAAACAATTTAAATTATTCTTTATTCAAATAAACTTGTAAACAAGTGCTTTTGAATCGTCAACTCTACTGCTGGTTCGGAAAGCCGTTCCTACCGAGAAGAGCCAGAAAGTAACTCGGCGGTTGCTCTTTAAAAAAATATAATTCTTAATACTAGTTACATTCTCCATTCCTGTCTTCGGAATTGCGTATAGGTTCGAAGAGAGCTATATCCACACATTATTATCATCCAAATAATCCCTTAATAGTAAAGTAGGCTTTCTGTAGAAGCCTTTTTTTAACAGTGTTTTTAAACTGCTGTAATGACAAAGCTAAAATTGATTGCGGAATTTTATTATAGAATCTTATACCCAAACCCACAAACGACTTACGTACTTTTTCAAGGCCCAAAGCAGGGGCCGCAAGCTTATGTCGGTTCCAACTCATCCTATATATTCCAACCCAACATCATCTATCGTTTTATAATTCTTTAAATTTTTATGTACTTAAATTAAATTGCTTAAAATATACTGTGATTTATGAGCATATGATTTCAACCTGTCATTCCGTAAGCAGCAGCAGCAGACTACTTCTTCTCTCTGAAAAATGCCTTTTCCAAGCACTTGTTACAGGCCGCCATTGTTCTTTTTATTTAATTCAAAACTAAAACTTGGAATGTCGATATATTTTGTCTGAAAACGGGTTAATAGAATGGACTATAGAAAATAAATCTAAGTTTATATCCGTTGCCGTTTCAACCAAAATGATATCACAATGACAAAACACCTAATTCACTGATTTGTTTCGTAGCACTTATGTACACTTGTTCATTTGAGCTGTTAAAGCTTATAAGCGACAATTTTTATCTCTCACACAAGAAATTTTTAAAGAATTAGACCACCCTCATTTCTTACTGAGGTGTCGTAAAAGGCGACTAAGCTAAGGCGACCCACCGTGTGGTATCCGGTTTAGTAGAATAAACTACCCTCATTTCTTACCGAGGTGTCGTAAAAGGCGACTAAGGTAAGTTGACTCACTGTATGGTATCCGGTTTATTATAATAGACCACCCTCTTTGTTACCGAGGTGTCGTAAAATACGACTAAGGTAAGTTGACGTCAGGCAGGCGGCCGGTCGTAAAAACGCAGCCAAATCATGTGACAGCATGTTTATAACATGTTGTGCCGACCCCACTTAGAGTGTGATAAGGGCAGGAGGATGATGAAGAAATTTTTAAAGAACTAATTTTAGAAGTCTATACCCGGCAAATTTCGGTTTAAAACGAAAAAATATAAGGATTCAATGATAACAAAGCCATTGTCAATGACCGAAAACGTTTTTGGAAATTTAATCGTTTCTCTAGCCCTGTACAAAATTACTTTAGCTGGTATGCACAAATTATAACTGACATTTATTATTCATCGAGAAGGCAGAATTGTATATGTGTATAGAACTGGCTGAATAAATAATGGAAAGTTCCGTATTATGCCCCATATAAAATATTAATATCGCTCTCTCTTTATTACAGCGTCATACGGGTACACTTTCCGTGAAAAATTATTACATGTAATTCTGATATGGTTTACAAATACCTACATATCTGTAGACCATTTGAGCCTTATCAAAGCAATACTTATGCGCTTAATAGATCATCATTCTCCTGCCCTTATCCCACTCTAAGTGGGGTTGGCACAACATGTTTTGAACATGTGTCGCCAACCCCAACGATTTGGCTAGTTATTTTACGATGTGCCGACTGCCTGACGTCAACTTACTTTAGTCACCTTTTTCTACTCCTCGGTAATAAATGAGGGTAGTCTATTCTAATCAGCCGGATACCACACGGCGGATGTAATTAATTTATATTTACATGATAATTATAATAAAGATGAAAGTAAACATGTCTATAATTTATACCATATCTATAGTCTATATCCGCGATTTTTGCGAGCTGCGTTGACTTAATTTCGAAATAAAATGTAAAAGAAGTTATAGTAAAACAAAGAAACAAACATACTATTATTGATATTAACATATTAAACTGAAGTTTATTTTAAGGCAACAGCCGTTAAGTTTACACCTATGCTTAGTCAAAAACACGTGTTTTTTGAGTTGCGCCACTATTGCAGTCCATGAGCGATTTTATCGGAAAGGTAAATATTTAAAGTACGTCATTACTCAGGCTAAGTTCGCAATTTAGTAAAAAAAACCCATCCAAGTAGTTCGATTGCAATATAAAATGAGTGATTTCATAATATGTAATGTTTTCTTAATATATGTAATGCGTAGATACGTCAAAATAATTCCGAGTCACGGCCGCATTTAATAGTACAAATTAAACGATAACACAATTACTAACAATCTACATAAACCTACGTAGTAGCCGAGAAAATTTTCGCCCGCATCTGTTTATAATTAATTTAGAACATTAATACTGCATTTTACGACTCAATGTCTATTGTTTTGTTTTCATATGTACGCTATGTGCGCGGCGTAGTAATATGTTTTGTTAAATTAAAATCAACGCTGTTATTCCTATATTCCTTGAGAAAATGGCGGACGCGCTCATCATTCCTTCATAATCAAATATAAACAGCACGCAATAACACATTAGATTTCAAAAGTCGAATTCAGAAATGAGGAAACGGAGGTTATTATAAAAGCAAATATAAATGGTTAAAATACCTAACATAAAGCAGAAATGTCGGATGAGAGCTGGGTAGAGTTTTTTTCCAAATAAAACAATAGAGACTTTATAATTAGTTATCGTTTTTTGGCGAGTTACTCCGGAAAATAGTACACACTCTGGAATATTTGGCTAAGTGTATAGTAAGCCATTGGCGGCTAATCTATATAAAAATTATATTTTACGTAATCTTAAAAGTATTAGTAGTAGGGAATAGCCGGTTCTAACTCACTCCCAGCACCTTGAAATCCTTGAAATAGGCTAACTTAGCGGATTCTAAAAAAAGCTCGCCAAAGCAGATTCCAATCAGACTAAATTCCAATTGACCGTCGGAGGTCTCTTCGGATTTTCCAATTGGATCCTGGGTTGCAAAAGGAATTTCCTTACTTACCCTCGTAACGAATCGTTTTTTCTCGTATTTTATTAGATTAACTTAGCGGACTCCTTGACCAATTGGATTTTCCATTTGATCCACGACTTTCCTTTCCTTGATTAATTAATCAAATTAACTGAATTCTCATTACAGTATGAATGTCTGATATTTAATGGCCGATTCTGGCACATTGGCTTGGTTTTATCAAACTTGATTAGGTTTCCAATCTAAGATTTTTCTTAATAAATAACATTAATCGTTCAATTTTGTTTTTATCATTAATTTGATATCAAACTGATAATAATTGAATTGGATGTGTGTCAGATATAAATTTAATATGAAAATGTAAATAAAAAAAAAGTCTCGTACAAATAACTCAAAAGTTTTATTTTTTCGAAGAAACGCTTTGACTTTTTGCTGCTATTTCAAAGAAAGTGTCTCATAAAATAATATTTTAAATTAGACAGGGTCGTAGTAATTTATTATAATAGACCCTAATAAATCAATGGAAATAATGGGCATCGACCATTCGCCCTCTTCCTTATAATATTCTTTTATCCAGCCTAAACGTTGTATTCTGTGGCGACAAGTTTAGACACGATCTCGCAAAAAGCAGATGTAAAAGGATCACATGGCATCATGTATATCATAATTTATTATAATAGACCTTAATAAATCAATGGAAATAATGGGCATCGAACATCCGCTCCTTTTTTATAATATCCTTTTATCCAACCTAAACGTTGTATTTTGTGGCGACACGTTCAGACACGATCTCAAAAAGCAGATATAAAAGGATCACATGCATCATGTATATCACAAGATATTTTAATACCACGCGGCTAGTATCCAGGCTGACGTAGTGTTCAAGTGAAGGCAGTAACTAGGCAATTATTAATCATGGAGGTAAGATTACGTACTTATATAGTATAATTTCATGATATATATGAATATTCGTATTAAATTTTAATCCCTGTTGACCAAGTGACAAGAATACGTGTTACAACGATATCTTTGTTACTAGTAAAGTTAAATTAATAAGACCAAGATTAATATTTTTTATAATTAAAATCTTATGTTTCTAACCTAACCTAACCTATAACGGTCACAAAAATCTATAGATTTATTCTGCAATAAAAATAATATTAATGTATTAGATTTTAATAATAATAAAGGTTCTTACTGTATATGAATAATTTTGATGACACTAGTGATTATATTTACTTATTTCTATTTTTTTTTTTCAGATCTCACCGAATCTCGATGAATTCAATGTAAAAAACTATTATTATCCTATTAACTTAAGCGATGACGAAAATGCAAGCAATTCTTGCATATTGAAAAATAAAAAAATCGCAACGAAAAGAGCTGGTAACAATATCGACATATTCTTTGAAAAGCCTAAGAAAAAGAAAAAAACCATTCCGTCTTCATGTGTGGCTCAAGCGTGTGATGGAGGTGTATCATTTATTTCTTCCAATGATAATGACGGAGCGAATGCTTCATACCTCATGAAAATAGAAATTTATGACATGAAGAATCTGAAAGAGGTTTCGCCTGTAGACTATTGGAAACATGCAGACTTGCGATTACAGTACTACATACAATCCAATACTGATAAACATTATCAGAACACACGAGATATAATATACAACATTACAAAGCAGATCGCCTGCAAGGAAGACTGTAAAAAATATTTCATTGATAGAGACAGTAAGAAACAATAGAACTTTCTCTAACTCATCACAAATCAAACCCATAATATAACTTTACTTACAAAAACCTTTTAAAAAAATACAACCCCCACTGCCGCTCTCGCCTCGCAAACAAATTATAAAGAGATCAGTCATTCGCTACAAGCGTTCATACTAAGCACAACGAAACACAATGGCTGAGCTTGACAACTCTGTATACGACGAAGAAATGGTCGCGATATGTGAAGAAATTGAATTAGAAAATGATATGTGTCGTGTCCTGGATAAGAACGAAGAGAGTGATATTGAAGAACAATTAGTGTTAATATGTGAGGACGTGGAGGACCAAATTAAAAGGGGTTATTCCAATCCAATAGCTCCATTAAACTTCGAGTACATGGTTGAGTACCAACCAATGTCTCAACCATTATTTGAAGAAGACGAAACGGATGAACTAGTGATCCTGTCTCCAAGTCCAAGTTTATATAGCCCTGATTCATTCCATGTGTCTGACTACAGAGATTACGAAGTCCCAATTCCATTCGTGATTCTTCAGGAGAATCTATCGAATACTCTGGAGATAGATTGGGAATCGATGGGAGATTAAATAATAATTGTGTTATAATTTTAAGTCAAATATGTTCTTTTACTTTAATTTTTTGTAATAAATTTCTTTAAATTTATATTAAGTTTTTATTTATTACGCTTAGAATTTAATAGATAATTGAAATAAATAAAACAACCTCATTTCACATAGTTATTGTTTATTCAAGTTTTAAATAAAGAAATAAACATTTGTTGTACAAGTTTATCGTTTGTTACAGTGTCATTAGAAAAAAAATCAATAAAGTTAGACATTGAAACATGATTATACTTAAAATAAATATAAACTAAACAATAGAGTCCACATTGCGCACTGAAATAATTTTGAAGTATTTTATTATTAGAAATCCACTTTTTACAGTTGGTTTTTAAAAACATTTCATGATATCCTTCTGGTTTACGGCCAAACGAATCAAAATATTCTCCAAATCCGTAAATATCTACATATATAGCAACCCAATGTGATCCCGGTCTTGTATCAGGATCTAAATTTGAAATGAGATATACTGGCTTAGTAAAATACACAGGCATTTGATTCGCCGCAAACACATTGAACTCAATATTTTTATCTATTTGTTTTAAATAATTTTCTATCTCTTTTGTATCCATATCTTTGTAATAGCATGACCTAACAAAGAATGACTTAAACATTAGAAATCTCCACTTATATTTATCTTAACTATTATAATCTAAGCTGACTTCTCGATTTTTATTGACTTCAATTACATTATCAAACTCTGCATACACAATGCAATTAAGTGTTGTAGTTAGAGCTTTATCGAATCGAACTTCAAACCTTACACTACCCCGCTTTATAAGATTCCAATGAGAGTTTGAGTTAGCGGATAGATCTGGAGTTAAATCAAATGCATACAAGCAATAACCATGACTGTACTCTGCCTTGGAAATATCGTTTCCTTCGTTCAGGAAATGAATTCCCGTTCCCGAAAACAAGGTATGATATGCACTTATATATGTATTATCATGAAAAGATGGAACCAACGTTTTCGATGGTATAGATTGACCGTCGACATACAAACCAAATAAGTTGAGACCATAGTTACCAAAATTAAACGGATTCACATTAAGAGCACCATTAAATGCAGCATTACTAACGAACCCAACAATACATCTTTTAGGTATTTGACCTAAAAATACATTGTCGAGCATTTTACCCTGGATTCCTGATGGGATAGTCAAAACCTTAACCTCGGCACGCGTAACTGGATATTTTGCAGGAGTGGTTGCTAATACTTTTTCATGAGCAATTAATACTGAAGGATTGATACGAACTTTACGCATAATGAGACTAGCACTTGAAATATGGACTTTGAATTTTTTATCTACAGATGAACACATTAAATTAAAAGTATCTTTTGAACGAACTAGTTTTAAGCGCATTTCAACACCATTGATTAAAAACTTATCTTGATTGAAAATATCAGCATGTATGTGACCTATCATTTCAATAGTGTGACTTTCCTTTGCCAGTTCTTCTCTTTGAACGTATCCTCGATTTGAAACATCACATGAATCCATGCTCGAAGCAGTGTCTTTGTACCAAAGTCCACAAGTAAGATGGCTTTCCTTAGCAGCTTTTCCATAATTGAGTAACGTTTCAATGTATGCGCGATATCCATAGGTATTATTTGGAGGAGACACTAACTTTTGATTAAGATAAATATCACACTGACTAAAAAGAGAATGCAACCAATTATTAACTGGAGCGACATGAATTCCTGCTAAAAGTTTGCTTGAATCACCATTCTGTATTTTAGCTTTTATATGAAGTAAAGTGTGGGACAAGTCAATGTAATCGTCTCCATTGCCCGGTACTAAAAACTCAATCGGTCCATCGTCAGTCAATGATGAAATGGGATTGTAATGTATCCATTGACCACTCTCAATACTCGTTTGCGTAGATGGTAGAGCAAATAAATCCAACTCTGATTTTACGCATTCACAGGAATGATGATGTAAAAACGCCATTTTTGAATTACGAGAAGTAATTTAAGAAAATATATCTTGAATATTTTGTCGTTTATTTCTTTTAGTACCGTTCCGTTTGGAAGGTTTTTTAGAAGTGATGATCTTCCTTTTTAGCTTTCTTATTTTATATCCGGATCCAGACATTACTGAATCTATTTTTTCATCAGCTTTCCTTTTCAAATTTGAAGTTGCCGTTTTCAAGCGTGATTTGACAGATTCACCCATTGGTTGAACATTTAACATGTCAGATAGAAGACCTACACCTGCATTTAAAGCTTCTTTGCCTACAAATCTCGCACCATTTTTTAAAAGTGGAAGGACCGATCGGAACAAACCCCCCAAAAAGCTCCCTATACCATGACCTCGCTGATGTGGTGCACCTTTGTAAATTACCCCCATACCAGAACCAGCTTGATGAGTATAATAATGTAAATATGGACAAGACATGATTGATATTTTCACTTGACTTTTTTAAAATGTACCTTTATACACGTAGTTCCAAACTGGAATGGTACTCTTTGACCTGTACTTGTTCTTATATCTATTTCTATAACGTCAAATTCCCTGCGCATAACAGGTACATAATGAGGGGACGAAAAGATATTTATTTTAGAAGCGCCATATACATATTTGGTGGGATCCAACGAAACAATTCTCAATAAAGGTGTCATGACATCACCCACTACTTGTGGTTCTACTATATCACAATATATTAAAAGTTGTGAAGGTAGACCCAAGTTTAGATTCGCGGGATATTTTCCGAAGTTATGTTTTATTAAATTAGTAAATGGTGCAAAGCCTAACTGCACACTCAGTCTAGGACTACATACCACAGATGTAACGTCGATTGCCCAACTACTCACTGTAACGAGTTTCGATAATGTATCATATCTAAGCTTAACTTTATCCTTTAATTTTTCATTAAAATCGATAACGAATTGATCCACACTAATATAGTTGGTTGGTGTCATGTATTCCAGATGCGTGAATAACTGCGATTTATCGCCTTTAGACGTGATGTAAATAATATTTTCATTTTCTTCCAGATTAAACATACTACATGGGTAATGAAATTCCACAATAGCGACTTCCCATTCGCCTTCTAATTTCATAGTCTTTGGTAACTTGGTAAAAAAATTTGCTGTAGTGTTTTCAGCAAAGTATGTCATGGAACTGTTACTTAGCAAAGTGAGATAAAAGCTGTCTTCTCTCATATTTTTTCAAGTTCTGATACAGAGATCCAACTATTAAACTTGTTGGGATAACCTCTCCACTTAACAAGAACCTCTTTTCTGTTTCCTGAGTTACGAGAACGCAGTATTTTATCTATTTTATAATGAGTAGTGGGGTTATAAATTACTTTTTGTAATTCATTCTCGTAAAATGTTCCTATAATGGGCTCATGCTGAAGATCTTTGAGTGTATAGACTACTTTAGGCATGTTATTTTTTATAGCTGTTATGATAAAAATTTCATCACTCCAATTAGTTTCATAGCCTTTTTGAAAAATATGCTTATGTCTAGTTATTCTTACGTGATCACCAACTTCAAACTTATATTTTTGTATAACATCCAATCTATATTTTTTATTCTCATATAAATTATTCCAAACGTTCATGATGTTACTAGAACTAACTTCAAATGGACACATCTTAATGCTTGAATGAAAACTATGGTTATAAGAATAAAGCAAATCATCCAAAATATCAATATAAGTGTATGTATTTTTATGTGTAAAATAACGCCACATTTTAGTTTTTAGAGTTCGTTGAAATCTCTCGACAATACTAGCTTTAATATCTGGGTTATTTGTAGTATAGTAGTTTACATTTTTAGTTTTAAAATATTGTGCAACATCCTTTGATACGAACTCTGTTCCTTTATCCGATTGTATGTGTGTGGGGGTTGCGTTAGCTTCAGTAAATATACTTTCAAACGCTTCCTTTATACTTTCTGAATTTTTCTTTTTTAACGGTCTAGCGAAAGCGTATTTACTAAAAACATCAATAACACAAAGTATATATTTAAAACCATCATTATATTGAGAATAAGTCCGCATATCACTCAAATCAGCTTGCCACAGTTCATTAAAATTTGACAATATGTATCTATTTCGTTGAAATTTTCTATGTACCGGTTTATGTAGTGTATAAGTTTCCTGGGATTGCAACCAGTCCTTTACTTGTTTTTTGTTCATTTTACCTTTTAACGCTCGAGTTAACTTGTCAACACTGCTGTATCCCGCTGGATTCGATACGTCGTAATATATATCTTTAATGTCTAGTACGGATTCCATCTTTCCCAAATGTCTTTTCTCTTTCTCAGTTTATATGATGTTTTGATTTTTGGATTACTATCATCACTTGGTGTTAGATGTTGTTGTCCTTTCAGAGAAAGATTATTAATATACTCAAGAGTTTGCGGATTACCAATACAAGTGAGAGGAACCCTTATATCTTTAATAGTTTCTGTAAACTTTTTCCATCCATTAGGTTTCGGGCGCTTTAAAGGCCTAAGAGTATAATTCACGAGATCAACAATGTTGCTGTCGTCTACAACTTCATTATCGATGAACACCAACCCCTCCTCGTTCCAACTAATTTTATCTTTATGATTGAGAATAGTGTCCAATAATAATTCACTTCTTCTCCGATACGTCTTTGGAATGAATTTATTTATGTAAATAGGAGTATACAATATTTCATTTGATACATCTCGTGCGTCCTTATCATGTACGGAGTTTTCGTTAACTGGTGCGTCCTCGTCTTTAATTGTCTTTTTATGAGGAGTCAAATCTTCTGAATATTTATGCTCACCTTCAACGGTCACGGGTAGTTTTATTGGTTTTCGATTTTCATTAGCGAAATGGAGATATCTTTGTAAGATTTGCATGTACAGTGACCATTTTTCGCGATCGTCCATTTTACTACTTAATATATTTTGCATTTCTTTATCTAATCTAGATAAATTACTTTCAGGCGTTGTGTCTCTTGATTTAAGTCTATCAATAACATCTTGTTCAATGAGAATCATTTTCTTAGTATTATCCATTTTTTTTAATTAAAATAATTGATCATAAAAATTTTTTTAATAATCCGCTCAACACAGCTCCTAGAATGATAGGCAGAAATGCTCCTCCTTTTTGAATGATAATTCTTTTTCTTATTTTATTTTTACCTTTACCTATTAGTTTTCTGAGAATATTTTTATGTTTTCTTAATTTTGATTTCTCGTTTTCTTTTAAAACCACTTTACCATTTAAGGTGTTATAAATGCATTCGCAAATACAATTTATTTCTTCCTCGTTACAAGCTTTTAATAAAGCTGTGCGGTATTTAGGTTTGAGAGTGTGTAACGATTTTAATAAATCCTTATGAGTTGTCACTCGTCCAGGCATTATATCCGACTGATAGCGATTTTTAAAATAACTTAATATTTATATAATATTAGTTGAAAGAAAACAGTTCAATTTAACAATAGACGATCGTTTAACTCTTTCTGTTGGGGTTTTATCTTTGAAAATTTCTTGAATATATTTACAAACCAGATCTATCTCTTTTTTACTAAGCGACTTTAGCAATATTTTACGATATTTTGGTTTGAAAGTTTGTAATGCACACCTTAACGATTTTTCATCTAACGTTGTGCTATCTTCGACCATTATTTATCACTAACTATAATTGGTTGATGTATATTGTATTTAAGTCCCTTCTTTGGTACATAGACAACACATAGATTTTTTATTGGATCGATTTTGGTTTTAAAGCGACAGAGATCATGTGTATTCTGCTTTAAGTCGATCATTAGATAACCATGTGGTTCGACAGTAGCATCTTTATAAGCTTCTTCAACAAATTTACAATTATCTGGAAATACTTGACGTGCTAAGTAACGTATTTGTGTTCGATCTCGAGGATTTTTGAAGTAAATAATATAGCTTGTATTGAGAGATATATCTCGTTGTCCTCTACCTTGGTGAAACAAGTTCTGCGTAATATAAAACACACTTAAATTTCTGTGGTGACTACCTTTAGTAAAAATGTCAACAATACGACCATCGGACTCTCTCATAAGATCATCAATTATAACTAATCGTGGCTGTATGCCGTCGAACATACTCATATCTGGTAACCCTTGAACATAAGATACATTTTCTAGGTTGTAGAGTGGCTGCATTTCGTCATAGCACCATAAAATTTGTGCAAAACTTGTATTACATATATCATTACAATATTTTAGAAAATTAGTAACAAAGTTTGATTTACCACAACCACTCGGACCTGCCACGATTGCAGTAAATGGATGAAGAAAGTGATACATTTTTTGAATACGTGTGTTTTTGGAAGAGGTAGGAATCCAATTAAAAAAAACTCAACAAGTTCGTATTTTATATTATAATTACATATTTACATTCTTAGGTACTATTGACGAAATAATAATAATACTTAGCAATTCTTAAACATAAAGTCATTATGTCATAATAGTGTATGTTAGTTTATTCATCACTTTTATATGATTTTATTTTATAATGACCCCAAGCCAGAGTATCAGTACAGTTACTAATTAAAAATCGTTTAGTATCAGAATGCGATAAAGAAATTTTGTTAGCCTTTTGAGTAAAAATAACATGCTTTATCGATCTAAATCTGTACATTTCACATATTTGATTATTTTTCTTAAATAAGACGTTTTTGTAATTTCGCATATTAAACTTTTTTGTAGCGGACTTATTAACTCCCTTTGCTTTAGCTATAAATTTATTCTGTACGTTCATCGCATACATTTTTGACCTTAAACCGACAAATTCTGTAAAGATCTTACCGTTATTTTCATCTTTGAAAAAACCAATCTTTTTTTTGTTTATCTGAGGGTAACCAAAAAGATTATCAAAAGGATAGTCAGAGGTATCAAAGTATTTGTTCAAGTCCGGTTTAATATCTTCATAGAAATCATCAGTAAAAATCTGATATATGAAGCTGTCAGTGTCGGTATACATCATTTTACAGCGTGAACCGTATTTATTTTTCATATAATTATAGTGAAAATCGTACATGAGCGTTTTGGATATGTCTAATATGCAAAGTCCTAGATAGATGGGTTTATTATAGAGTATTTTTGTTTTTTTAAGTTGAACGGCCACTAAGTTTTCTGAAAATATAGACAGACTATGAAATTCAGGTCGTGCTACTAGATTTTGAGCACCTTGACATTTACCCCTATTTTCCCAATGAGTACAAAGTTTGACATCCACACGTTTTTCTACATTTTCCATAGTCTTCCCAAATATTGAATTATTCATTAATTTATAAAAATCCTTTTCAAAATCAGATGTTGCAGACATACGTAATTGTGTATTTAAATCTATATAGTTTTGTAACCATGGACTTTGACGAAATTTTAAAATCCTATGAACTTTTTTCAACTTTAATCCCATTTCTATGCACTGTATGAGGTTTCTGTAGTGAATAACGTATTTAGTTTTATCATATAAATTTGGAACTAATTTTGTTTCTCTGCTACCACCAATACATATATTTTCTGGGCATAGTGGAAAGTCTGAATGTGATTCATGCAAAGTTTGTGGATATTCTAAATCCACTTCAAGAATATAACCTATTTCTGAGTCAATTGGAACCATAAAATTTGTGTCACAATTTACCCATTGAAATTCACCCGTAGGAAGATATTGAGACATAGCCCAGCCATACAAATTATTCGCGTCTAAGTAAGTAAGGTAAGATGTAGGAGTTTTCTCACTAAAATTGAACATATATTTATTATTAGCATGAGCATAACGGTTACTGCATTGAGAAATACCACCACGTATACCAGACTTTATGAAAGCAATTTTATCAAAATCTGTCAATAGATCTAATGTTATTTTTGTGTGCTTCAACATTGCATCCCAACTTAGGCCAGGTGCAGTGTAATATTGTGCAGGATCTAAATCGTAAGTTTTGATACAAACGTTTCTAAAATTTTCAAAGATATCAGTTAGAAGTAACACGTCAGTTTTCAGGTATAAATCAGAATAATCAGCCATATTGCGACACTTAAAATGATGCCACACATCTTTAGCGTGGTTATAATTTTCATTTGTAACATCGCTATTAGTTAGTATATTGTAAAACTGATCTTGTGTGGGAAGTGAAGTTAACTTTAATGACTCAAATGAGGTCATGTAATCATATGGATAAATGCCTTTGCGTTTTAAAAAATAAAAATCGTCAGGGTGCTGAAAATTTTTACGCAGCTCGATAAAATCCTCATCATTCAAATTATTTGATAAAGATTCCAAGCTGCATGATAAAAATTTAAAAGAGTCAATAAATCTTAACTCAAAATTTTGATTCTCGATTTTTAATATCTTTGAGAAGGAAATGTAACGTTCTTTATTCTGTGGTATAACTTTAATGTCACCTTCAGCAAAATTTAATGCGCGCACTATGAAATGAGCATCATAATTACTAAGATTATGCAAAATAATCGGTATAAATCGAGGCGTTTCTAACTTTTTACAACAAGCTTTATGACTAACACCTGTAAAGATTCCAGTATATTTATCAAAATTTAAGCTACTATCTAATTTCAGAGTGTCTTTGCATATGCAACAAGTAGTTGTCAAAGATATTCTTCTCCTAGCTTCATCTGTAAGCGGATGAGGATCAACTTTGACATAATACTCTTTAGATATATATTTTAAATCTTCATTCAAACTTTCCATAAACACTTTTGCACAATCACTACCTGTATAAGTTATATATTTGGAGAGGCTATCGTTATACGCACATTTGATATAATATCCAAAACTATACACATCATGTTTTTGAAAATTACTGGTATACGATAGAGATGGATTATTATCACACCCTTGTATTGGCTTTAAAAATGCTTCAAAATCTGCGTATATCACAAAAGGTACTCTTAGTTCACGTTCAAATTTGTTAAATGAAATTTTTGCCTTACTGATATCAGGCAAATCTGTTCTAACGTGATTACAATCAAATTGTCTATGAGAAATCAATTTATCATATGTTTGAAAATAAAGCAAGCAGCCATCACAGATATAGACTGCATGTTCATGTGAAGTTAATTGACGACTGACTAGTCTAGAAAGGTTTTTAATATAACAATAATGACCGTTAGAACCATTATCTAAATATAATAAATTTACATGAACTAATTTACGACATTTGGTAAAATGGAGAGGCCCAATTATCTTCGTAGATTTATTATTAGATTTTTCTATTCCAAAAACGTTAATACTAATATTATTTAAGCGTTCAAATTTTATAATATCTTTTAGTCTTACTGGAAAAGCAATACCCTTGAAATTTAGCAAGTTTTGTTTAGATAAATATGAGGAAACTCTGTCTGCATTTCTATTCACAGGATATAAAGCGGATAGAACAGCCCATAGAAAACATTGATAATCATTGTTTTTAACATTAACTACTGCTCGTTTACGTTTGATATCTATCGGTAGGTCTATGTATGAAGATCCTTTTAATGGGTTGAATTTGTTAATGTTTAGATCGACATATCTCATTTCTTTAAGACTCCAACCACTATCTTTCTTTTCAAAATTACTTATTTTGTTTGAAATTTCAGAACTTATATTTGAGTAAATATCATCAAATTCATCACCTAAACAGAACATGTAATTAAAAGTTTGAAAGTCAAAGGAGTTTTCTAAATTTTTCGTTGCCTGAACAAAATCCCCATTTAAAATAAAATTAACTTTAACTGTGGTATTTTCTTTCAAGACTTTTTCCAGTAATGTTTGAACAGTGCTTCGAATTGAACCAAGAAATGATTCAGGAGTTTTAAAGTCGGTATCAGTTGTAGCAGAGTTAGAGAATACTCTGTATGTTACTAATCTCTGACCGAACGCTTTTTCTATTAACTGAACATTATTTAAGTTCGGTATCAACGTGAAAACATTATTTTTATGCCTGTTACTTTTAAGATGATTGGTAAAGTACCTTTTGTTAACAAATATTTCACAAGTTGGGCATTTAATGCTATTTAAGTTTGCAGAACTTACAGATGGCTCTGTTTCTGTGTTCGGTGGTGAAGCTGTTGCCTTCCCAGGTGATGTAGACTTTTGTGCGTATAAACGCTTCCTTGAATATTGAGGAGTTCCATGTTCTGTGGCATTTCTTTTGACTGCTTCTCCAACTTGTCTCACTCCTGCTCCAAACTGATCCGTACTGGAATGAAGTAAACCAATAAATATATAAAATTCAAATAATATTCCGTGTTACGTTTTAAGTTGATGTTAATAAATATTCAACTTACATAAACTATTTATTTTTCAGACTTTTTGCATAAAGTACAATAAGCTTCCATCGGAAATACTCCATCAATTTCATCATATATATCATCAAATACAGAACACGTTTGAAAATGTCCACTACAAGGAGTAAAATAGGGTTTTATATCAGGATCCTGTAACATCCACCCTGGAAGTCTATCACTGATATACCACAAACGTATGAATTTATGCATCTTATCGATCAAAAACTGTTTTGTAAATGAACTAATATCATCACTGGTTAAGAATTCCATAGTAACTTTTATATATTCACTGCGTACTCGTGACTGAATAAAACGTTCTAGATGTCCGTATATTTATATACAAAATCAACCCCTCCATAAAAGTCAAGTTTAAACAAGATTGATCACTCACATCTCTGCATGGTCCTTTTCAATTTTTTTACATAGGTGCAAAAAGTTGTCTTCAATTTCTTCACATATCGCGACCATTTCTTCGTCGTATACAGAGTTGTCAAGCTCAGCCATTGTGTTTCGTTGTGCTTAGTATGAACGCTTGTAGCGAATGACTGATCTCTTTATAATTTGTTTGCGAGGCGAGAGCGGCAGTGGGGGTTGTATTTTTTTAAAAGGTTTTTGTAAGTAAAGTTATATTATGGGTTTGATTTGTGATGAGTTAGAGAAAGTTCTATTGTTTCTTACTGTCTCTATCAATGAAATATTTTTTACAGTCTTCCTTGCAGGCGATCTGCTTTGTAATGTTGTATATTATATCTCGTGTGTTCTGATAATGTTTATCAGTATTGGATTGTATGTAGTACTTTAATCGCAAGTCTGCATGTTTCCAATAGTCTACAGGCGAAACCTCTTTCAGATTCTTCATGTCATAAATTTCTATTTTCATGAGGTATGAAGCATTCGCTCCGTCATTATCATTGGAAGAAATAAATGATACACCTCCATCACACGCTTGAGCCACACATGAAGACGGAATGGTTTTTTTCTTTTTCTTAGGCTTTTCAAAGAATATGTCGATATTGTTACCAGCTCTTTTCGTTGCGATTTTTTTATTTTTCAATATGCAAGAATTGCTTGCATTTTCGTCATCGCTTAAGTTAATAGGATAATAATAGTTTTTTACATTGAATTCATCGAGATTCGGTGAGATCTGAAAAAAAAAAATAGAAATAAGTAAATATAATCACTAGTGTCATCAAAATTATTCATATACAGTAAGAACCTTTATTATTATTAAAATCTAATACATTAATATTATTTTTATTGCAGAATAAATCTATAGATTTTTGTGACCGTTATAGGTTAGGTTAGGTTAGAAACATAAGATTTTAATTATAAAAAATATTAATCTTGGTCTTATTAATTTAACTTTACTAGTAACAAAGATATCGTTGTAACACGTATTCTTGTCACTTGGTCAACAGGGATTAAAATTTAATACGAATATTCATATATATCATGAAATTATACTATATAAGTACGTAATCTTACCTCCATGATTAATAATTGCCTAGTTACTGCCTTCACTTGAACACTACGTCAGCCTGGATACTAGCCGCGTGGTATTAAAATATCTTGTGATATACATGATGCATGTGATCCTTTTATATCTGCTTTTTGAGATCGTGTCTGAACGTGTCGCCACAAAATACAACGTTTAGGTTGGATAAAAGGATATTATAAAAAAGGAGCGGATGTTCGATGCCCATTATTTCCATTGATTTATTAAGGTCTATTATAATAAATTATGATATACATGATGCCATGTGATCCTTTTACATCTGCTTTTTGCGAGATCGTGTCTAAACTTGTCGCCACAGAATACAACGTTTAGGCTGGATAAAAGAATATTATAAGGAAGAGGGCGAATGGTCGATGCCCATTATTTCCATTGATTTATTAGGGTCTATTATAATAAATTACTACGACCCTGTCTAATTTAAAATATTATTTTATGAGACACTTTCTTTGAAATAGCAGCAAAAAGTCAAAGCGTTTCTTCGAAAAAATAAAACTTTTGAGTTATTTGTACGAGACTTTTTTTTTATTTACATTTTCATATTAAATTTATATCTGACACACATCCAATTCAATTATTATCAGTTTGATATCAAATTAATGATAAAAACAAAATTGAACGATTAATGTTATTTATTAAGAAAAATCTTAGATTGGAAACCTAATCAAGTTTGATAAAACCAAGCCAATGTGCCAGAATCGGCCATTAAATATCAGACATTCATACTGTAATGAGAATTCAGTTAATTTGATTAATTAATCAAGGAAAGGAAAGTCGTGGATCAAATGGAAAATCCAATTGGTCAAGGAGTCCGCTAAGTTAATCTAATAAAATACGAGAAAAAACGATTCGTTACGAGGGTAAGTAAGGAAATTCCTTTTGCAACCCAGGATCCAATTGGAAAATCCGAAGAGACCTCCGACGGTCAATTGGAATTTAGTCTGATTGGAATCTGCTTTGGCGAGCTTTTTTTAGAATCCGCTAAGTTAGCCTATTTCAAGGATTTCAAGGTGCTGGGAGTGAGTTAGAACCGGCTATTCCCTACTACTAGTATTCCTCATCTTCCTGCCCTTATCCCACTCTAAATGGGGTCGGCACAACATATTATAAACATGCTGTCACAAGATTTGTCCGAGACAACATATGTCTCTTCTAAGGTTAACCCACTTTAACCATTTTTATGGTTATCAAAAGACTATATTACGGTTTTAACCTTTCCACGCGGGCGGAGCCGCGCAATAGCCATAGCTAGTAATTAATAAGTGCTAATGTTCGATAATGATTAACTTATCTTAAAAAGATAAATAGCTTTTTACCTTGATATTTTATTTCATTAAATCATTCATCATTCTCCTGCCCTTATCCCACTCTAAGTGGGGTCGGCACATGTTATAAGCCGATTACCTTAGTCGCCTTTTACGTAAGAAATCACGGCGTATATATTTTATTTCATTAAATATATAAATCATATACCTATGAATGGATTTGTGTTTTAGTAGTCTTAATATATTGAGAATCACGCCCTGTTTAAACTTGTGCTCTTTTAACCGGTCGTTTGTACGCTCCGAACTGAAATTAATTAAGGCGGTGTTGCGCGAGTGCTTGTCTTCGGTTAACGTCGAACAACTTTAGGGGTAATGTAGTGGACACTTGTTTTGACCCTCGCTTTCCACTTATACAGGAGTTTGAATTTTTATTTGGCAATTCATGAAAGAATAACAATTGGTTTAAATGTTCGTGGCTGAACGGTGAATCTTATTTATCCACAACCATTCAATTCGAATTTATGATAAACTCGTTCCCGCGGCTTCGTCTGCATGGAATTAGTGTGTCATGAAGTTTTTCTCGCGTGAATCCCGACCTAAGGGAAATCTAGGATAAAAAATGGCCTATATGTTGCTCCACAAAATCCGTTATCTTCCAGTGAAAGCCCTATAAAAATCGTTAAAAATAACTAAGGCTTTCCAGAGAATGTTCTATTAAGCGAAACCCCTCCTCAAGAATTGCACATTTTTTTGTAAATTACATACATACACTACATTACATACATGTATACTTTAACCTTACAAAAACCCGTATAGTAATTTTGTGAAAATTATCACATACAGACAAACAGCTTTCGGGGACTTTGTGTAATGTATAGATATAGTTTTGTTGTCTTAAATTCTTTTTCAAGTGGGCATAACAAAAACAATATTTATTTTGGGACAGTATTTTTCATTATTCACAAAAACGTATTTTTTAATTAAAATTATTTTAATTTTAATAAAGTTAAGTATTTGAAGGTAAAATGTTTTTGATGGGAAAAAGTAACTTAATTAATTTGAAGTATTAATAATAACAAACTTTTGTTCAATCTTTTTACTTATTTACCGGTTGCATGATATAAGGAAATTCCCTAGGTTTTTACCTAACAGAGTTGTACAGTGAGTTTGCAATATTTTACAGATAAAGGCAGCAATTGTTTCCGAAGCCTAACAAGTTGTCAGCGTTTAATGCGCGCTGTCCTTCAAAATGTAATTGGTGGGGGTAAAATGAAAATAGAACAAAAAGTGAACAACGGAACGCGCTAAAGTTTAAGCGGCAACTAATTAAAAAACAAAACGAAAAAGGAGCGCACTTGAGCGCGGGGAACTGGCTTTCCCGAATTAAAACTCTTTCTTTTTCGCGCGCTTTCCCTTTCGTCCAGCTAATGAGGGTTAAAAACCTTCGTGTGTTGTGACGCCATTTTGTTCTATTTACGAATCCGTTTGCGTATTGTTGTGATCATGGTTGGTGCGCTTCTTTTTATGGGTCAAGCACTGCGCATATATGTGGTTGGTTTTCGCGTACTGCTTTCAACGCGGTCAGATTGTTATTCTAACTTATTGTTTAGTTTATTAAATTTTATTACGTCAAGTTCATATGTTCTCAATAAAGATTAAGAATTCTCACACTTCGTAGGTTAGCTGGCAGAGATCTCTGTCATAGGGATAAGTTGACCTTTGTACACTTTTTTACCAATAATGCTTTTTCCAACATTTTTATGGTACATAAATAAATAAATAAATTTATTCTAAGTATGTTTTTCGTGAAGATTAGTGCCAATAATTAACAATTATGATTATAGATCAGATCTCATTGAAGTGTTGCTGAAGTATGTTGGGTAGATTTTAGTTAGTCGGTAAGATTGGTTATACAGTCGGTTCCTACAACTCAGCTGTATGATGCAACGCGGAAAAGTGAAGTTCAGTTAAAGTCTAAAGAGCATTAATCTCAAGCAATATTTTCCTTAATTTTTATTATCTTATTAATTAAAAACTGAGCCTATAAGTATTTTTATCCTATAAGTAACACCAGTAAACAACTTTCAATATTTATTTTATAATATTAGTATGGATTAAGGACATTAAAATATATTTAGCCGTGTAGCATTCGGTTGAGTAGCATGGACCACCTCTATTTTTACCGAGGTGTCGGAAACGGCGATTATGTAAGTTGGCGTCAGGCAAGCGGGCGTTCGTAAAATACCTATCCAAAACATGTGTGCGCCGTGTGGTATCCGGCGGAGTAGAATAGACCAACCTCATTTCTTACCGAGGTGTCGTAAAATACTAAGGTAAGTTGACATCAGGCAGGCAGCCGGCCGTAAAAACGCAACCAAATCATGTGACAACATGTTATAACATGTTGTGCCGACCCCACTTAGAGTGGGATAATGCTTGTATAAAATATGAGAAAAAAATACGTTCGCATTAATAATAATAGATTACATTTGTCCCTCAAAGTGAACGGTCGCAGGCCGGCGCCGGTAAACACAACAATAGCGAGAGCCGAGATCAAAGCGGCGCCTGTTTACCGCCGGACCATCGACTAATCAACCGACTGATTAATTTAATTAAACATTACGAGAAAGTTCTGTTTATTCTATGTTTCCTCGGCCCCACATGCGCGTTCAAAGGAAGTAGGCCGGAGTGTAAACAAGGGCCATTGTTCAGACAGGGCGCTATCTTGCCCCGCATCTTTCACAATAAAATAGTCTTTGCAACGTAATTTTTGAATAGGACTTTAATAATAACGTTACAATATTTAATTATATGACTGGCTCGTTGGCGCAGTGGGTAGTGACCCTGGTTCGATTCCCGCCGAGGGCCAACTTTTCTATAAATGAATTTGTTGGTCTTTGAGCCTGGGTGTATATTTGTATTTAAGTATGTATTTAAAAAATATATAAGTATATATTCACCAGTTGTCTGTCTACCATAACACAAGTATTAAGTTACTTACTTTGGGGACGGACGACCGTGTGTGTAAGTGTCCCATATATTTATTTATTATTTATTTATAACTATTTTACATGTACGCCATAAATGTAAACCATCATATTACATTGGTTTTCCATATCATTCTCCTGCCCTTATCTCACTCTAAGTGGAGTCGGCACTACATGCAATAAACGTGTCACATGATTTGGCTTTTTTTATATACCGGCCGCCTGCCTGACGTCTGCCGCCTGCCTGTAAAATTACACCACCTCGGTAAGAAAGAGGGTGGTTTGTTCTACTAAGCCGGATACCACACGGTGGGTCAACTTACCTTAGTCGGCTTTTACGACACCTCTAATTTATACCTATTTTACATGAACGCCATAAATGTAAACCACTTGGTTTTCCATATTATTTATTAACCATATTGGTTTTTGTTACTTTCACGGCGAATCTGTTGAACCAATATCGATAAAATTCGGCACAATTATTCCTTATACACCGGAATAACATATAGGCTATGGAAATCCTGTTAATACTACAGGAATAGGATGACATTGAAAAGTGCCATCTATTATTATCACACGAGAACAGTCCACGCGAACGAAGTGGCGGGTAAAATCTAGTAAATGAATATATGGGACATTTACACACACGCCTGTCTGTTCCCAAAGTAACTTAATACTTGTGTTTGAGTAGCAGACTACTGATAAAGATATAAATAGTAAGTAAGTAGCGGCCTGTTACTCTCCCACTGCTAGGAATAGGCCTTTTCTCTTCTTTTTCGGAGAGGACGATTGGAGCTAAGACCTACCACGCTGCTCCAATGCGGATTGGTAGGTTACACATATGTCCAGAATTCTCTAGAGATATGCAGGTTACCTCTGATGTTTTCTTTCACCGAAAAGCGTGTGATAATTTGCTATTATTAATTAGACACAAGTTTTAACAGAAAAACTCATTGGTGTATGCCCAGTTTGAACCCGTGACCTCCTCGGAAGAATCGCACGGTTTTACCGCTGGGCTATTACAGCTAAAGATATAAATATATAGTTTTAAATATATATGTATATCTTTAGCTGTACTCTTACATATACACCTATACTCGAAGAATCATCATTATCTTCCTGCCCTCTAAGTGGGTTCAGCACAACATGTTAAAAACATGCTGTCACATGATTTGGCTGCGTTTTTACGACCGGCCGCCTGCCTGACATCAACTTACCTCAGTCATATTTTACGACACCTCGATAAGAAAGAGGGTGGTCTATTCTACTAAACCGGATACCACACGGTGGGTCAACTAACCTTAGTCGCCTTTTACGACACCTCGGTAAGAAATGAGGTTGGTACTATTCTATTCAGCCGGATACCACACGGCATGTCGACTTACCTTAGTCGTCTTTTACGACACCTCGTTAAGAAATGAGGTTGGTACTATTCTATTTAGCCGGATACCACACGGCGTGACAAAGTCACGTACATATACTAGTTAAAAATATTTACAAAGCAAAATGTCTTAAAATATTGCTATCAGTTAGCGGTTCTTTTGTATTAGATACAAGACTAACAATAGCAGTTGTGATGTTTACTTAAAACATAATACTCATTGTAGGTGAGACCGTGAGCGGTGACCATTCTTTGTGCTTTAAAATGGGAACTATTTAATTTATTTATTTGTTTATTAAGTAATGCTATAGCGTAACATAGTTCTTACTTAATACATATTAATATTACCTTAAACTAAGGTCATATAAGGATTACACAATTAATTTTTTTTTACAAATAATTGTTCGTTAAATAGACGATATAAAATATTTACATAAACCAAATATAAAATAAAATAAAAAAACAATTAACGTTGGCAAATTTTTTTGCCATAATCCGCGATGAAGTATAACAGAGAATATATTTTTTTTTTATTTTTCATTAACATCGTTACATTTGTTGAAATAAGGTTGGAGCCTTCTTTTAAGCATGAGTATGCTTGTGCCAGAAGACTCCGCTCTTCCATCATATTGTATATATACTAATTATTTAACAATATAAATTATTTACTATTGGGTATGTGTTGCAAATATATAAATATATAATGCTAAATGTAGAGGGAACAATCCGTTTCCATACCTGATACGTGCAGGATTCGTAAAAACACCCCACGACAAGTGTGTGGAGTGAGTTGAGTGATGTGGCAGAGTGGATTGCTATAATGCTTCACCTTCTCAGTTTACCTCTGTATAAATTGTTATCCCAGTTTTAAATACCTTATGATTAAAATAATTTATAGAAGTAAGGGTGGCGTTGCGTCGATCCATAATACAAAAGTAATAATAAAATTATTTTTAATTTTTTAATTTTTTAATTAGAAATTTAGCATTACATATATTTTTAATTTTACTTCATCGCGGATTATAGCAAAATAATTTTGTAGATTTGTAATTCTCTTGTCGCATCCGTGGCCACCCTAGTGATGCGGGCGGCGCGGCAGACGGCGCCTCGGATCTTTAATGTCCGCTAATAATAAATTTTGTTTAACATATAACTGTTGGACGGCGAAACAAATGCGTGAATAACGCACTGGAGCATTAATTTGAGACGTCCCACTTGATGGGATTCTTTTTACGTCCGAGCTTTTGTTTCGCATTTTTTTACCCGACTACAATAGAACATATTTAAGTTTTTTTTTTAATTTAATAGACTGGCCCGTTGGCGCAGTGGGTTGCACCCTGCCTTCAATTCCGCGGGTCGCGGGCCAACAAATTCATTTACATTTTCTGTAAATGAATTTGTTGGTCTTCGAGTCTGGGTGTATATTTGTATTAATGTATTTAAAAAAATATATAAGTATATTTACCAGTTGTCTGTCACCCATAACACAAGTATTAAGTTACTTATTTGGGGACGGACGACCGTGTGTGTAAGTGTACCATATATTTATTATATTTATTATTATTTTAAGTTTATCATTTTGTTATCTTGACTTGGATGAGTCTCATCAAAGCTGAAGTCGACGCCCGAACAGATATATTAAGGCTTTGACTGATTCACGCAATTTTGGATTTTAAACTATGATAGTATTATTAGTTTCAGTATTTAAATTATGTCATGTGGTATCCGGTTTAGTAGAATAGTCCACCCTCATTTTTAACCGAGGTGTCGTAAAAGGTGATTAAAGTAAGTTGAAACGCCGTGTGGTATACAGCTGAGTAGAATAGACCTCCCTCATTTCTTATCAAGGTGTCTTACAGTCGACTAAGGCCAGTTGACAGGCCGTAATCCCTATGGTATTCTTACCGAGGTGTCGTATAAGGCGACTAAAGTAAGTTGATGTCAGGCCTGCGCCCGGTCGTAGGACGTAGCCAAATCACGTTACATCTTGGTTATAACATGCCGACCATACTTAGAGTGGGATAAGGGAGGATGATGAGTTTAGTATTTTAATTATAAATATAGGAGTGGAAACTATTGTCCAGAGTATACGGTTTAATTTGACTGAAGTCATTGCAAAAGAGCGGACAGTAAAAGAAACAATAATAAAGGTAAATACAATCTCTTCTACTATTAATTGTTAAAAATTGGAAGTCAATAGACAATTCACAAAAAATAAAAGTTGTCTTAATTAGATTCAAGTTGAGAAAGTATGTGCATGGGTCGAACTACGAAAATAAAATGCTAAGATATACAAAACGCCCAACAATTTTCGTACCGATAACGCATATTAGCATTAATCATTTAGTTAAAAAAACTATACGAACAAAGGCAGGAAACGTCGAAAGAAAAAGGTATTTTAGTGCGGAATGCAAACGTCGTACGACGGTTTATTGCATATTAGACGTATTTATAAACCCTATTTACCCAAACAACCCTTCACTCACCAATGCGAAGTCTCGGAGCAATCTAATTCCGACACCCAATGGTTTTAATATATAATGAGTATATATGAGAGATATATATATATATATATATATATATATATATATATATATATATATATATATATATATATATATATATATATATATATATATGAGAGAGTAGTATATATATATGAATTAATCGTATAATTTTTTCGGAATCTCGGAAACGGTTCCAACAATTTTCCTGAAATTCAGCATGTAGGGGGATTTGGGGTAGAAAACTATGCAACAACATTGAAACAGTAATATGCGGATGATTTGTTCTGTATTAATATTTAACAAATTCGTGGAGACAACAGTTCATGGTGATGGTGTGTTGATTTTAATAGCCGTGTGGTATCCGGCTAAGTAGAACATTATCACCCTCATTTCTTACTGAGGTGTCGTAAAAGGCGACTAAGGTAAGACGACCCGCCGTGTGGTATCCGGCTGAGTAGAATAGTCCACCCTCATTCTTACCGAGGTGTCGTAAAAGGCGAATAAGGTAAGATGATCCACCGTGTGGTATCCGGTTTAGTAGAATAGACCACCCTCCTTCTTACAGAGGTGTCGTAAAATATGGCTAAGGTAAGTTGTTGTCAGGCAGGCGGCCGGTCGTAAAAACGCAGCCAAATCATGTTACAGCATGTTTATAACATGTTGTGCACACCCAGAGTGGGGTAAGGACAGGGGGGGTGTGTTGGTTTTAAGTGTCCGTCGAACACGCTACAAGTGCTTTTAAATTAGTGCAAGCATTGCCTAAGAGTTCTTTTGCTCGGGTGGTTGGACACCATTATATGTCTAACTGTGGCTAGCCGTCTGTAAAATTGCCGGGAACGACGAAAATTGCAAAGATACTCGCCCGTAACAATAGCTCGTATTTGCGTAAGTGGGCCATCTTGGAAACAACCTTAGCCTACCTACATACGTAGCGGTTTTTGTTAATTATAATAATAAATTTTTAAATTTAAACTATCGTGAGTAGTAATTATAGTTATTGTATAGAACCGTTCCCGCCGCGATAACGTCGTGTAAAGAGCTCATGAATAAGTGCCCCGGATGGGTTCGAAACTAGTCGGGCTAACCCGATAGAATAACACGTGAGTATAGCCGGTTCTATACAATAACTAATAATAATAAAGCTTTATTAAGTCCATACATTTATACAAAACAATCGATTAAGTAAGAATAAAAGAAACTAAATTTTTTTTAAAATTACATTATAATATCTAATTTAATTATGTCCCGATTCTAATCTAAATTATATTTATATGTCAACGTTATAAGTAATAAGTATAAGTCAAAATCTATAAAGTCAATATTTAAAAAAAGTCAAAATTAAAATAGAAAAATATTATCAAAAAAAAAAATAATAAGAAGGGTTTTTTATAAAAAGGGGTATAATTATCTTATGCTCTTGTTAAATTACAGCAAATAAACTAAAGCTACCAGTAACATCCTTACTAATATCTTTCCTAATATTATAAATGGGAAAGTCTGTCTGTATGTTACGTCTTCACTGCAAATCCGCTGAACCAATATCGATGAAATTTGGAACAATTATTTGTTATACACCGGGGTAACATATAGGCTATAGAAATCCTGTTAATTCAACAGAAATTGGATGATATTCAAAAATGCAATCTAAAATAAACCTATGGAAGTTTTTTATTCATAATGTGTCAAAGTCAAGTCGAAACTGTATTACAGAAGTAGATTCCAAGTTTTTCGTCAAAAGAGTTATCTTTAGCGTTTTTTTTTATATATATTCGTTTATGTTTACTAGATTAATTTAAATGAGCTAGTACAATGAATAATTAATACAAGTAATACAGGCTATTTACTAAAATAAATAAAATAATAATATTTAAAATGCGACAGACTGTCTGTTACGCTTTCATGGCCATTCGCTGAAACAATATAAATGAAATTTGGCACAATTAATATTTATATACCGAGCTAACATATAAAAATCGTCGAAAAGCTATTTTAATAATTTTTTTTAATTTATATTTCAGTTTTTGTTTATTTAATAAAGGAGACCACGACAATTTCATACATCTTTTGGCCCAGACCCTTACACTAATAACGTACGAATTTAAATGTATTTGTTCAGTAATGAGAATTATGTTTCGTTAAACTAAGCTTCCACCCGATCGCTTCGTTTGCGGTCTGCCTTAGCTCCACTTGATTGTAAGCTAACTTTCTTTGAAGCGGAATCTCAAAGAAAGAATAACCCTTTACCGGCCGCAGTGTGTCCCAAGGGATGTAAATAAACGACGCTTACAGTTTTGACTAATCTTCTATTAATTCATTATTATTTTATTTTAAACTATTTATTTCACGCTAAATCGCGAGTTAATGTATATCATACCATCGAGTTACGAAAAAAAATATTAGCCTATATATAAGAGTCAATTACTAAGTAGCAATATATTCCAAACTTGAAAAGAGCTTCTGCTCTCTACTATTCGACGATGCTACAGCGCTCGCCTGTTCCACCGGTATTTATGCATTTTTAATATTTAAATGAGTTAATTTTGTACATACTGGCCCGTTGGAGCAGTGGGTAGTGACCCTACCTACAGCTCCGCGGGTCGCGGGTTCGATTCCCGCCGAGGGCCAACATTTTCTACAAATGAATTTGTTGGTCTTTGAGCCTGGGTGTATATTTGTATTTAAGTATGTATTTAAAAAATATATAAGTATATATTCACCAGTTGTCTGTCTACCATAACACAAGTATAAAGTTACTTACTTTGGGGACGGACGACCGTGTGTGTAAGTGTCCCATATATTTATTTATTTTATATCTATATATGATATATTTTTCTGAATTTCGGAAACGGCTCAAACGATTTTCATAAAATTAGCTAATGTGGATAACAGTCTCAAATTCAGGTTACTAGGATCGATTCCAGATAACATTTCCTTTTTTCCTTAAAGAATTATTTTTTATATTAAAAAAAAAATACTGAGTCTCGGTAACCTAGGTTCTTTTGTTTATGCGTTTTAAAATCGGCTACTAAAATAGCATGAAATATAAAACCAGTAATTTTCAAATCCTAGATATAATTAGAATAAAAACCCCCAGCACAAATGTCGTTAAAACGGCAAATTTGAAGCATAAAGAGCACAGTTTGTGAATGGTTAAAAAAGTTTAAAAAACATTCTACGCGAAATCATTTCGCTCCGGCACATTTCAAAACTGGCCGGTTAGTGAGAAAAATTAAAGAGTCACACACGTCTGATAAATCAAAAAGTTCGTAATTTCATCCGTTTTGCCGAGAGAGGAAATGAAATGATGGAGAAAAGTTAGGCCTGACAAATTTGTACTTAAAAAGCCAATATTTCCATTTAAATTTTTCAATCGTTGATTTTTCGTACGAAATCAAAATGAGCTATCACATCATCGGAACATGTAATTAGGTAAGTTAGATCGGATATGCTTCGATTACAAAATGATGGGATGGTGCAACTCTGGAGATCGCAGGTTCGAACCATGGGAGACACCTGTAAGTTTTCTATACGTAGAATTTCGCTATTTATTAATTTAAAAAAAAGTAATTGGGCAGGTGGGGCTGGATCCTCGGTATTTTCACCTCTCTAGACCGCCCGTACCCCAAATGAGCTACCATGATTTTACGTTTGACAGCGAAAAGTTAATTTTGTATTCAACGTATTTAAAAAAAAAATTTAGTGCCCGAAAACAGGGATAAAACGACATTTTTTTCCCCCAAAACCCCTGAATTTCAACAAAATCGTTAGAGCCGTTTCCGAGATTCAGAAAATATAGTTATATATATACATACAAGATTAACTCATTTAAATATTAAAGATATAATTAATGGTGTAGTTTTCTGGGAAACATTTATATCCCTGGAAACCGACTAGAATATGCCAATCCAAATCACAGCTGCGTTGTGGAATTCTTTCTATTCTCTGAACCCACAACCCGTAAGGGCATTTCGGTGTCAACATAGGCCTATCACGGGTTCAACTAAAAGATGTAAATTTAAGATATAATATTACAAGTTACGTTCATGTCTTGTAACAATCCAGTTGAAGATATTTCACGCTTTTCCCATGACTATAGAAATTGTAGCTATTATGTAAAATACAGCGTTCGCATAAAACAGATTTGCGATCTGATCAAATGTGAGATAACGTGCAAGCATCGGAAATACCTTACATGTATCGTTCTTATTAAAAAATATTATTTCATTCTAATTGTGGCAAAGAGATTTTTATTAAATACACACTTTTAATAAAATCTTTTGCTTTAGGAAATATGTTGTTTCGTAAAAATTATCCCCTAGCATTCAATTGATAATCGTTGCTAAAGCTAAAGCGGCTTATATACAATTGTCTTGCATAATCATCAATAATATTTTTCTTCCAGACAGATAAAAAATAATATTAAATTTAGCAAAGAGTTGCGCAATGCAAGTATTGAACCTTTGAAATTAGTTTCTGAACTTCCTTAGCATCAGCTCACCAAGTATTCTATTCATATGTTTGTTTATTTATTTATTTTTTTTATACATATATTTAGAAAAGAGAAAGAAAACACACATGTATAAAGGCGGAATTATCCCTAAAAGGGATCTCCAGTCAACCTTTGCGTAATAGAAGGAAAAGAACAAGAATTGAAGAAGAAAGAGAGTACTGGTTGTTAGCGCACACTATATACAATAACAAGATATAATAGGAATACCACAATTCCCGTTCCGAGATGCACTTCTCTTGAATGACGAACAAAGACTGAAATCTGAATGTAACTGAAACGTTTTATCAATAGAAAGACTCTACTAGAAACAGTAACGGCAGTGTTGCCACCATTTCAGTCAAAAAGGGCGCGATACTCTTGTTTCATGACTGTGTTGGTATAAAATACGAAGCGGAAGTCAATGGCGACAACATGGTCATATAGAAAAAAAGAAAAAGTTAATATTTATTCATAAACATGGGAGTGAATATATATCATAAAAATCACGACCATCGTATACGTATATTTCCAATGCAGGTGGTTCCTATCCCAGGCCGTCGGGTGCTTACAACAGTGTCATCTATTCTTCATCAATACGGTGCACATTCGTGTATACATGCACGTACTGTACTAATAGATCATGCAGGGACCCGAACGAGGCCCGCACTGACCGCGCGCCGGTTGTTGTGAACAATTTCAATCCAATAAATGCTACTGAACAATGAACGGGTCGATCACGAAAAAATCATCTACAAGGCGATCGTGCGCGCGAGTTTCACGAACGTAAACAGTAGTCGTGTTCGGCTGTCCGACCGCCCGCAGGGCTGGCGCTCGTGGAATGTCATATTTGAGGTAATAATAACAATCAAACAAGTGGTGGGTCGGTGCTGTTTACAATATCACTAAGGAGTGATATTGCATATCAATCCTTCACCGTATTAAGAAAAGTAAAGTAGCCCTATTACCCCACTGCTGAGTATAGGCCTCTTCTTTTCATTTTTAGAGAGAAGGATTGGAGCTAAGACCACACTGCTCCAATGCGGATTTGGTAGATTACACATATAAACAGAATTCTCTAAAAATATGCAGGTTTCCTCACAATTTTTTCCTTCACCGAAATGTGTGTGATAAATTGCAATTATTAATTAGACAATTTTTTTACAGAAAAACTCATTGGTGTCTGCTCGGATTCGAACCCATGACCTACTCGAAAGAGTCGCACGTTGTTAGGCTATCACAGTTCCTCGGTAGTATAGTGGTCAGTATTTTCGCCTGTCACCGTATACCACGTGATAAATAGTAAAAATCAGTTAGGCACAAAGCAGGAATCATTTATGCCAGAAAACCCGCACAGTAAATCTGTCACTTCATTCGATTTTAGTTTTTCACTAGCCTTAAAATGTTTTACAAGATGTGCCCGCTCAATTTGAGTATTAAAATATTGTTTTTTGTATTGTGTCATTTCCAATTGTATAGAATTTTATCAATATGGCTTCAGCGTATTATAGGAATAATATGTTAAATAACATTCTAAAAATACGATTTATATACGTTCTTAAATATTATTTACATTTACATTTAATTACATTTCTAAGATTCAGCCTTTAGCGATTTTATAAGTGAAATAATCGGTAATAGTTACACTAAAGTAGTTATACGGTTATAAAATGCGTATAAATATTAACATAGACTCACGAGTTTGCATTTTAAACAGATTAATCTATTACGCGAGAGGATAGAGCTAATGCTTGCAAAGCCGTATAAAACTATTGATTAAAAACAAACCGCAACCCTACACCCAATGTACAGTTATCAGGAAAAGCGCATTGCTGTTAAAGCACATAAAAACCACGCCCAATTATATACCATTATGCAATATAATGCTTTTTAGGTCGCGTCGGCTATACACAGGGCCTTTGATTGGTGAGTCAATAATTTTCACTGTACACCTACTATCACGGAGGCTGTCCGTATCAACAGGTAGTTTGATGATATTTTTATTAATAAACTATGAGATACTCTGGTTTGTTCTGTTCACTGAAAATGTAATTAATTGGTACGATATTATTGATTATGTATAGAGTTTCATGGTAAATTGGAAAGGTAATGGAATTTCAGGGATTAGAATTTCTATTATACCTGTATTATAATATAGTTAATTTGTATTATATAGCATATTTTTCTACATTGTTAAACTTAATATTAGCAAAAGTTTTTTTTAATGTGCAACGGATTTTGTGATTGCGGACATAAGATTGTGGTATAAAAATATTATATTATTTATATATATGTAACTAAAAAAATATTTGGGCATCGATACATAGATTGTATAATTGTGTTTACTAATATGAATAATTCTGTATAAAACTTAGCGAGTT
Source organism: Morpho helenor (assembly GCA_029227775.1). Lineage (NCBI taxonomy): Eukaryota > Metazoa > Arthropoda > Insecta > Lepidoptera > Nymphalidae > Morpho > Morpho helenor. Next base: position 16,727,064 of record JARGCU010000030.1, read on the forward strand.
TGATCTAAAAATGATCATAAAATGCATGTACTTGTTGGAGCTATTAAAATAGTTGTATACTAATCTTTCACAGGTTAGCTTTCTAATATTGTTTTTATAAGAATTGCTCTAATTTTTAAAATTTGTCATAAAACGCATGTCTTTAGTTTTTAAGAGATGTTTGTATGGTTAGAGTTATCATAATCACCAATAAACTCTTTTATAATTATATTATAATGTTTGCAAATTCGTCTTTCGCTAAAGGGGTTTTCCCTAGCCTAATCCCAAATTATACCTTTAACCTTTACAACTTTCTATCCTCCATTTTATACCACTATATCGTTACTACCATCTTTATTGCGAAGTTTTTTGGCTCCAATAACTGGGCAAATACATTTATGTTTTACAGAAAGGTTGACTCTAAAGTCAAACAGGGATTTTAACCTCAAGAAAACGTATAAAGGCATTCGTTGTGATTATGCCTTTGGTGCAAAAATATTTATAAACACACCTCAACAAATTACACGTTCGCATCATATTTCGTACAAAACACAAGGGCTTCAATATTTTATAAAATGTACAACAGTTTAAATGATAATTTATACTCCATTGTTATTCATTGATGTTATTATATGTATATTTTCCCATTGTTTCAAATCAGAGCATATTTCATGCATTTAATGTTTAAAGGCAGAGTCCAGTGCATTTGTTGGGCTATATTTTTTTAAACTATAAAAAGAAAAGCTTTAAGCACTTATTTTAAAATAAAGCGTACATAATTGAAAAGAAAAATAGTTGTCTATGTATTTTTCACATCCCTAAGCATCACCTGTTCATCATCATGTTTGTTGCTAACGCTCTAACGGATTTTACAACGTCATTAGGCTTTAGTTGCATAGCACAAATTAGGGCTCGACAAAGGTAGGATGTAAATTAGGTGGAGACAATAAACCACTAGAGCTAGGAAAAATGTGCCGTACGCGGCTAAATATTCGTATATTAAACATCCATCGATGTTTCGACTATGGGAATTATAATATTATGTTGGATACGCTATTGATATATTATATAGAAATGGAGAGAAATAGGATGTACATAAAGTGTGTACATAGATCGGAAAATGAAGAGTAGAAACGAAAGTCGATGGTTAAACTACGAAATATCGAAAAGAGCCTGAATTCAAGCATAAAAATCGCTGTCCGACTTATGACAGACCCTGTATATGACGTCATTCTACAATTTTATTGTAATAATGTTTTCTTAGTCCTATACCTACGAGTATATGTATATTTACTGAATATCTAAAGTGAAATAGTGAAGGCTTGTGCCCAAGAAATGTTTATAAATATTGGACTGGCCCGTTGGCGCAGTAGTTAGTGACCCTGATACAGACCATACAGACAGACAGCTAGGGACTTTGTTTTATAATAAGTAGAAATAAATAAAGCTGTGGTAGCCCAGCGGTATCACCGTGCGCCTCTTTCGAGAAGGTCTAGGGTTCAAACTCCGGGCAGGCACCAATGAGTTTTCTAGTAAAACTTATGTGTCTAATTGATAATTGCAATTTATCACACGCTTTTCGGTGAAGGAAAACATCGTGAGGAAACCTGCATATCTCTAAAGAATTCAGGGGATATGTGTAACCTATCAATCCGTATTGGAGCAGCGTGGTAGGTCTAAGCTCTACTCCTTATCTCCAAAAAAAAACGGAGAGAAGAGGCCTATGTCCAGCAGTGGGATAGTAACAGGCCGTTACTTACTTACAAATAAATAGCCGCAAAATGAAAACTGTCACCGCCGAAAGAGAAAATGTAAACAAAGTTGCAGACACACGAGTCGTTATAATAAATGTACATACATATATCGGTCGACGCCTGCATAAGTAGAACTGATAACGTAAGTGGAATATATTTATTTATATGCGGTATTAAAATTTATTGCGGTAATTTGAAATTAAAATCATGCGCATCATGCATGGATTTGATTCAGTGACGTTCATAACACTGAAATGTTTAACATTTCAAATGTATCGGGAAACTGCCTCTCGCGGCTGTAGGTGATAGACCGTTTAAATAAATAATATATCACACGCTGTTTGTGTCGACGGCGATACAATTGTTTTATCCGGTACTCCACGGTATTTTAGTTAATTCATTATGTACTATTATAAAACTATTAGAATTGATTGACAAACAGATCGACGGATAGACGGGACGTGACTTATCTTCTTCTTCTATAAGATACTTTATGAATTAGTAACTAAATTAGCGGCATTGCGCAATTTTTGTGATGGGTATGAAATGCTAAACTTGCGCCATGACATGTGACTTGAAAAACTGAGGGAGAGTAGACCGTTGGTGCGGCGTAGAAGAGCAAGTTTCTACCGCGCGGCGAAAATGTATGCATGTGCCTGCTGTTTCGTTTATGAGCAAATTGGATTAAATCGTAATAGTATTAGTAGCATCTTTTCATCTATTTATTTTACCAAAATTAATTAATAGATTAAGTAGTGAATTTTTTTCTTTTTTTTTCTTTTTCTCTTTATGACCCGTACTCTCTATCTCCTTCAATTCTCGTACGTTTCCTTCTCGTAATCAAAGGTTGACTGAAAGAGATCCCTTTTAGGCATAAGTCCGCCTTTATACGTGTGCTTTTTACTTTAAAACTATAAATAAATAATTCTGAAGTGTTAAATTTGTAATGTAATATAAATTGTTATGTCTGTATACGATAGTGCAATAAATGAATATTGTATTTTATAAATGAAAGTACTTTTAAGTTAAGTTAAGTACTGTTAAGTGAAGCAATTCGTGCAAAATTATTAACTAATCATTCAAAAATATAAAAAATGCACAAAGTTAATATTCAAGTTTTCACTTCTGCCGGCACTCTTGGATTGAAACCCGTTCTTTCATTTCAGTAGCGAATTTCACGAGAACGAAATTTTGAGTTTTGCCTTTGCGTCCGCAATTTTATTTATCTATCTTAACTTTTAAAAGGTTCGTGATGCCAGAATATTAGTTAGTTAGTTAGTTAGTTAGTTAGTAACGGCCTGTTACTATCCCACTGCTGGGTATAGGCCTCTTCTCTCCGTTATTTTTTTTTTTGGAGAGAAGGATTGGAGCTAAGACCTACCACGCTGCTCCAATGCGGATTGGTAGGTTACTCATATCCCCAGAATTCTCTAGAGATATGCAGGTTTTCTCACGATGTTTTCCTTCACCGAAATGCGTGTGATAAAGTGCAATTATCAATTAGACATAAGTTTAACTAGAAAACTCATTGGTGCCTGCCCGGGGTTTCAACCCTAGACCTCCTCGAAAGAGGCGCACGGTGTTACCGCTGGGCTACCACAGCTTATATTAGCACAGCCAGAATATTGCCTTGTTTTTATAAGGTGTGTATAAAAAATGTTGTTTAAGATATTGACGGGAACATGATATGTTTTAATGAACAAGAACATGTAAAAACCATAGTGTAAACGTAAGGATAAACATATAATTCGCTAATATTTCATAAGCTCATATTTTTTAAGCGATTTATTACGTTATTATTATAATAAGTCCATGACAGTAACGACCAAAGTATTGTTTTACAAGCTGCTATAATTAATTATTCTTCTGAAATACACGGCAAAACTGATATGATATATCAAATTCATAAATGTTATATTTTAAATTATTTATTAAATTCTACATAAACAATTCTTAATAAGTAAGATAGATTTCTGGAAATTTACAAAAGAAAACGTCAAATACTTAAGTTGTTTACTCAAAAAAAAGGTTGGATTAAAACGATGTTTAACAAATTGCAGCCGACCACCCGCGATCACCTAATTTCGTAAGCGAAAGCGCTCAGGAAGGTATTTCAAGAATTAGACAATTTGAAGACTGTTGAAATGTTTTCTTAATTATTTTCAAGATGAACGTCCAATGACAATGGAACAGAAAACAGCGTAAACAAAGTTCTAGAGAAAAGTAAAGTAAAAACTAATTCATCGCGATCTTATGGATTGTACTGTAAGACAACAGTGAGTAATGCATGCTGCTACTGAAAAGCAGTGTTCAAAAAATATCAGTGCTTCCCAGCTTAACAATCGCTGAGTAGCTACCATTTTATAGCATTGCACTGCTATTATCTGTTAGTTGATATTGCTATTAGTCAATTCAAATTCAAACTCAAATTCAAAATTTTCTTTATTCAAATAAACTTGTAAACAAGTACTTTTGAATCGTCAACTCTACTGCTGGTTCGGAAAGCTGTTCTTACCGAGAATGCCAGCAAGAAACTCGGCGGTTGCTTTTCAACATAATACTTATAACTAGTTACATTAAGTTATTACTATCTTGTACAGAGTCGGACAGTAGCTATATCCACGCATTGTTATCGTCCAAATAATCCTCAATAGTATAGAAGTCTTTTTGTATCAGCCTCTATTTAACAGTGTTTTTAAACTGCTGTAATGACAAAGCTAAAATTGATTGCGGAATTTCATTATAGAATCTTATACCCAAACTCACAAACGACTTACGTACTTTTGCAAGGCGCAAAGCAGGAGCCGCAAGCTTATGTCGGTTCCTACTTTGTCTGTTATATACATCACCTATCGTTTTATAATTCTTTTTATGTACTATTTTTAAACTGCTGTAATATTTCAACTCTTAGTAAAATAGTAGTGCAATTATATAAATAAAGATATTCTTTTTCTTATTCTATTATCTCACTAAACAGTTGGTCTTATTAATTCTGTTATAGCTTTTGATACACAACCGACTGAAATCGTACGTATTGTTCCGAGCGTGTGTGTATTCGGTGCGTTGTAAACACACACATTGCGTACACACACAAAAGTGCCCGTTATTTATATTTAAGACTCGGAGGTCGCCGCGTGTCGTCGGCATAATGCAAAGACAAATATAGAAACGCCAGAGATTCGCTGCGATTTTTTTTAATTTGGTAATGCGACAGGGAGTAAAGAATATTTATTTTATAAAAGTCTTTTTATTTATTAACGTTCCGTTGTTTGTCCCAGTAAAATTAACTGCTACACACGAGTATTTTAAAGAGTGACCACATTTATGCTGCGTTTATGAAAATAAAACCATATAACACAAAAGTATGTTACTATAACCAAAGTTTACTCAATTCAGATTTTCGAGTGGAGTCTTGAAAATCAGAACTCCGAACGTCCAAACTTTGTAAGCTTCCCTTTACTCGAGAACTTTAATAACGTAACTATTTTTTAGCTGTATTCATATTACATGTTTCAAATAAAACCTCATATATATAGACATATAGACAGATATATAGACATTGTCGCTGGTATGTGCTAAGTTTTGGAATAAGTATAAATGCGTTGTCTTTTAAGAAAATTGCTTCTTATTTATAGAATAAGCGTAAAGGAAAAATGTCATTGTTATAATGAGTCTTCATAGATGAAAGCTAAAATTAATGATTTCATAACAAAATTTCTCTTTAATATTTAAATGGCTTAATCTTGTATGTGTATATATAGTATATATTTATTTTCCGAATCCCGGAAACGGCTCCAACGTTTATCATGAAAATCTGCATGTAGACTCTCTACATGTACTTGGGGGAAAAAAATCGTTCTAGCTAGGTTTCATAAAAAAAAATTCGTTTTATCCTTCGGGAAAATTTATGTTAAATTTAAAAAATAGTCAAGTCACGATAACATTTGGGGAACAGGCGGTCTAGAGAGGAGAAAATGCTTAGGTGCTTAGGTTCGAATCTCACAGCCTCAACTATTTTTATTTATTATTATATTTAAAAAAAAATTACCGAGCAAGGCTCGGTTACCCAGGTACTGATTTTTTTAGTTGAGTAATAAAATAAATGAAGTAATTTTTTTTTCATATAAATAAAATAATAGCGAGTGATGCACTTTATCATATAAAGTGTGGCGTAATAATTAAATCACATGGTACCTACACTATACTCGATTTCATCGTGTAGAAAATCGATGAATAATACTGTACTATCTCAAAATTATGCTATTTGGTGGAAATTTTGGCACCATTCCCCCAGCGCGACGGCGAATCGTTCACTACTTTACAAAATCGAACCTAAGATTTACAAAATGTTAGAGGCTGTTCTAGTCAGAAGTACCGCTTGACTTTTTTGAGAATGCCAAGTTTCTTGGCAGCTGTTGCTTTTCAATACTCACTTGAATGACTGTTCATTCCACGTACGGAAATATGTTTCTTTATTTATTTCATTATTTGAGGTTATTCGTTCATTGCTCTTAACGAGTTTAATCGACTTTAACTCTAATGCTGTAGGAACAAACAACGAACGCATTACTAAATAAAAACTTTTTTAATTGATTAGTCGCGATTCATAAAAAAGATATAAACAAATGTAACAAACATATTAAACTAGTAATCGCCAGCGGCTCTGCCCGCGTGCAAAGATTAAAACCGTAATATAGTATTACATACCATAAAAATGGTTAGAGTGATTTAACCTTAAAAGCTAGACATATCTTGTCGCGGACTTTTATTTAGAACTTTGAGAGGAGAACAATTTTGTACAAAACAAGTTATAAAGTAATAGAATAGAAGGAATAGAAGTAATAGAAAGTTACTTAAAACAAATACATGTGTTTTGAATAACTTTCACCGTTGACTTAGCGCAGGCAATGAAAGCTTTAAATTTTGCCGTTTTCTTAAAAATTTTATTGCTGCTTTTCACTTATTCATCTTAGTGTGATATTATATAGCCTTCCTCGATAAATGGACTATCTTACATTGAAAGTATTTTTCAAATCCGTCCAGTAGTTCCTGAGATTAGCGCGTTGAAACAATCAAACATACAAACTATTCAGCTTTATATATTAGTATAAATATGTAATAAATAAATTGTATTATATAAAAATAAATGTTTTCTGTGTATCCTCTATATATATTTTGAAACACCTACATCGTCTTTAGAATGACCCAGTGGATGATCGTGTAAAGTTTGGTGGCGATAGAAGTTTTTTTTAATCTTAAGTTCTATTTCGAGGGGAATTCGAAAATAGACTGAGCCACAGCAACGCTTGGCTTGACAGCTAATGATTACAAAATTAATAGCGTAAACATATGGTTTAAAATATACGAGAATTTTATGGGAAATCATGTTTTTAATAACATTATTCCGTAAGGATACTTGATTACTTGACTTAATTTGATTAAAACTTTAACATGCTTCCAACAATTAATAAACTAATTTAAGTTATGAACTTGTAAAAAATTGTTACAGTTAAGATGTAGTGCTAAGTTAAAGGAGTTAGTTAGAGGGGTATCTTTATAATATTTAGACGACAATTTTATTATAGCATTCAGATGATTCTAAAAAATGAATATTTGTTGTGATATTTTACAGAAACCGCTAGCATACGACTAAATCATTAAATATTCATCATCCTTTCCTGCCTTTACCCCTCTCTAAGTCGGGTGAGCACAACATTATAAACATGTTGTCACATGTCAACTTACCTTAGTCGTATTTTACGATATCTCGGTAACAGGGCGGTCTATTATACTCAACCGGACGCAGCAATAAATAGAATAAAGTTTCAAGCATTAAATTGAAATATGCTGACAAATTTGTACGTAAATTACGACCAAACTTTCATTGCGAGCTTATTAAATTTTCTCTAATTACGCTCAATGCAAAAACAAGTTATTTGACTAACTAGTAACTTTAACGTATGCACATTCGAAACTTTGTTAAAATTTTATAACGTTCCAAAGACTCATTTTGATTCAAAAACCGAACAAATTAACCAACCACCGAAAGCAAAAAACTAAAATGTGTCTCTGTAAAGAGGAAATGTTAACGAAAAAAATAAATAAAACTAAACTCTGTCTTTTTAAATACGAATTTAGTTATTCGATTAAGACCATTTAAGTTGTTTTAAAATAAATTATGGTTACAACTTTTTAGTCCGTGTTTGTACTTCGAATTATGAACTCGTGATGTGAAAAGCATTAAAAGTCACGATTCCAGGCTGAAAATAAAAAAATGTAATGTAATCCTATATTTTAAAATTAAAATTTATTTGTCAGTTTCCAGTTTGAATATCGTGCGCGTCAGACGATATAGAATTTAAATTGATACCTACAAATAGAACAGAAATCAAGTATGTAAAGAGTCTTATACTCTTTAACTTCTAATCCATTCGTCTTGTAACCTGTTTAAAGTTACAGTGGCGCTGGCTAAGGTTTATTTCCGCTGAACAATCCTGAACCCGGTCTATTTCTATACCAACACTGTAAGGGTTGGACAGGGGAATATTGTCTATAGGTTGTTATCGGTATAGTATAGATATGCAGGTGTCACCACTACTGTATTATTTTTCACTGATCACGTTTTTTTTTCCGAATTATATGCTGTTAGCCCTAACGGCTTTTACAGCGTCACTGGGCCGGACGGGCGAGCGCAGAAGAATCGCTGAGGTTGCGAAATGCGGAGAGTAGAGCGTAGAAGCTCTACTAGCTATGGAGAACGTTGTCCTAAGGGTGCCTCCTGTGAGGCCGGACCACTGCTTAGGGCGACGTGTAATGGAGGGCTGATGGTATGACTTTGATTAGTCATTACGACGACGGAATGGTGGCAAGAAGCCACGAACAACCGACGTCAATTTACCTTAGTCGAGTTTTAAGAAACCTCGGTAAGAAATGAGGGTGGTAATCTAGTCAACCGGATACCAACTTTAATTTGTAATTCTTTTGAATAAAATTTGTATGTAAGTTGTATACTTAATAAATAAAAATGCGTTGATATTGAAAAAAAACAAAAGAACTTCGTAACAATGCGTAGGACCAAAATTATCAGATAAATATATAAAAAAGGGGAAGAACAATAACCTTGTACGTATAGTATTGCATACTTGCCTGTAATTATTGGTTTCAAATAACAGCTGGTTAAACCTTAATTAATAATAAAAACTTCCGAATATTCTAGTACCGTATGTCATATTACCGTGGAATAGGGTACAAAATCGTGTACATCTCTTACATATGGCAACACAATTAAGTATACGCTATGTAACATTAAATAAGTCTTCTTTTAATTTATTTAAATATTTTCACGATGTCTCGTTGAGAGGTGTTTTTATGATTGTTTTAAACGTGTTATGTCGTATGGACAAATATGTCGGAATTAATCACAATGTTTGAAGGTGTTTCTGTCAATTGCCTGTTTAAATGATTATATGAAATGGCTAGTATACGTTGATCGGGCAGTAATTGACAATGAGCGATAATTGGCAGACATTATTATTTATCGTACATATGTGCCATCTGTCTTTAGTTAATATTTAATTTTTTACTTATTTTTTAATCATCATCTTCATCTTCCTCCACTCTAAGTGGGGTTGGCACATGTTATAAACATGTTGTCACATGATTTGGCTACGTATTTTACAACCGGCCGCCTGCCTGACATCAACTTACCTTAGTCGTGTTTTACGACACCTCGGTAAGAAAGAGGGTGGTTTATTCCACTTAACCGTGTGGTATCCGGCTAAGTAGAAAACCAACCTCATTTCCTACTGAGGTGTCGTAAAAGGCGACTAAGGTAAGTTAACGTCAGGCAGGCGAAAAGTCGTAAAAACGCAGCCAAATCATGTGACAGGATTATAACATGTTGTGCCGACCCCACTCAGAGTGGGATAAGGGCAGGAGAATGAGGAAAACAGACAATAAAAAAAGATACTTAAATAATCGTACCAGTTGTAATTTATTTCATATCCAGAAGGAAACGGGGGATCACTTTTTAGTTGGCGTTACAGCGAAACGGTTCATATTGGATTACAGAGAACAATAAATAAAGTCTAAAATAATGTTTTATATGTAAATACCGGGTATTGTTAAAATAATGAGCCTTGCTAAATCACAATATGAGTTTGATTTATATCTCTACGGTCCGCTTACCTCCATGGGAGGGCTATAAAAATCCTACCGAAATGTAAAGTGTAGGAAAGGGAGCTTTGATTAAAGATCCAGCTGTACGCAAGAAGGGAAAATAGTTCATATCCTCAGTCAGTTAAGAATGCAGTTTGCTTGACTAATACTCCGCCGACCTGCTGCGGGTTGTACCACTCTTAATTGGTCACTTTATGGCGCAAAGAAACACGTAATTCATGAAATTCCAACGCGTAACGCGTAATCCGAGTGTCGGGAAGCAGTAAAGCCATTTACAGCCTTTTACGTCATTATGAGTAATCGTTTTTAAATCAGGTATTATTTAGGGCCTGAAACTTTTTTATGGATTGATTTTGCAACTTTAATAACGACCTTAAAGCTCTTAGTTCAACTACGACATTCTTGATTGTATTGTAGTCTCCATTATTTTAAATCTAAATACATTAAGGGCCTGTTTCACAAGTTACCAATAAACTGTCAGTTAGCTTATTCGGAACATATCTGACACATATCACGAAATTTTACGTTTCTCAGGTTTCTGATAGGCTTATTCAGCACTTCAGTCCTTAATAAGTTAACAGGTAGATCATGTGGCTGTTATTTTGTTTATCTGCTGGATAGCTAGTACCTATATCAAAATGGCCGCGAATTTTTTTAAAATTTTCCCTTTTTTGAGTCTCTTTTAAGAGACATTTATCTGCTTCTTAGTTTATTTGTCGGTTAACTATCCCACACTTTATTAGTAACTTGTGAAACAGGCTCTAAGTTGGGCTATGTTAAGGTTGCCCCAGATATGTATATGGACGTCTGGCTTACAGGTCCCCGAGGCGGTCGGTGCATCTGGTGCTCCGGATGCACCGGTTAGCGGAGGGGGACTACTCTTTTGAGAAGTCCCTACCCGGGGGATGTTCTCTGGGATCAGAGCTGATGTTGGTGGGGATGGGGGCAATGAGTACAACGATATCCTGTCCTTAACATCGGCAGCGTGGTGGAGCACACAGGTCGTTTTAGTAGGTGCGAGTCCGACATAACCGCCGCCAGTCCCCGTCGGGCGGCGGTACCCATAAGGGGTTTTTTTCCTATATAAAAAAAGGTTGCTCCAGATATACCGAATTGATCTCATCAACAGCTATGTAAGTATATCAATGTGTGTACATGATAAAATTAGGAACGCACAGGTGAGCGCAGTAACAACAGATATCGGGTTGTATGACTGTGACTAATTATCACGTCGTCAAATGTGAGGTGGGCAGTTTGGACCGTCAGAAACCGTTCATCTTCATTTGTATTGGCGATCGCGATTTGATCGCTATAGTCGTATTCCCACCGCATATTGAGTTATGGAGTCATCGAATCCCCAAAATTTAACATAGCTCTAGTCAGTGAGCTGTGTGTATATTCGGCCTTATACTTGATAATCATTAATTATATAATCATCAAGGTATAATCATTTTTTTTAGTTATTGCTATGGCTATGGTTTGATTGTAATAATGCCCAATGGCAAACGATTATAGAGTCTAAGATGGAAAAGAAGATGAATTTAATAAAAGAAGCCTATTCACTTTTACGTAAAAATAAAAGATAAATGTCGGGAGAAAATTCCTGTGCTGTGCGCAAGAGAAATGAAGCGAAGCGTTTATTGCGTCGCGGTATGCAATTAAGAAGGAGCGGAATTTTACTTCAAAAATTAAAACAAAATTAAAAATTATTTCACTTGAATTTGCTTTAATAATTAACTACAATCTCCCTTTTTTCAACCAAAGGATATCCAATATTAGACAATGTTCTTCAAGGAATTTCCACTTAATCTGATCCCGTTCTATAATGAACCACCATCTAGTGGGACGTCTTATTACGTCTTATACGGATATAGCATTTTCCAGTGCGACATTTTCACTTCACCAAACAACCAACGGCTTAACCTGTATTCCCCATCCAGTACCATTTTAATATCGCGATTTAAATATTACACTATCGGCATTTAATTTTGATCGAATGCAAAATAAACAGTCAAGTGAATTGTCGGTATTTGTGCTTTCTTTTTTACATGAAGTATAGTGAAGTAAGTTTTTAAGCACTATACTATAACACGATATAATAGAAATACTACAATTCCCGTTTCGAGATGCTCTTCTCTTGAAAGACGAACAAAGACTGAATGCAAATGAAACGTTTTAGCAATATCTATATATTGCTGCTAGTCTTCCTATGAAGACTCCACCGGAAACAACACGACACAGTGTTGCCACCATTTCAGTCAAAAGGGCGTGATACTCGTTTCATGACGGTGTTGCTATAAAATACAAAGCGAAAGTCATTGACGACAACATCCAGAAAAGAATAGAAAAAAGAAAAAAACTCTATTTGTTCTCATGACACAATACAAATTATAAATAAGTTAACTTACAACTAAATATTAAAGTAATCTAAAACCTAACGATAAATCTTATCTAATTACTTTTTAATATATATTTAAAGTATTTGTACATTAATGTGCCGCCAAAAAGGATGAACACTCAGCTGTAATTGGAGCCCCAAAAATAAGTAAAATGAAAATGCAGTAAAAGTAAAATAATAAATACTGTTGCTGTTAATTTGAATGAAACGTAATAAGCGCTGGTATGTCTATTGCTTTAAATCCGATTACATTTGATTAATATTAACGCATAAACCTATTAATACAAGACTAGTATGGCCCTTGCATTTCACAGCTACAATCGACGTATTGTATAATACTCGAGGCGTCCATCTCAAGCGCATAACTAATTATTCCAAGGGCTGTAGTGCGGGTTAACAAGAAGGGAACAATGTTCCTGTACAGAATCCAATGCTGGCCTGGTATCTATTGACTAGAGATATACAGGTATCGGAGCACCGGCCTAATCTGATTAACGAACTAATTTCGCTGTGCTTCACCGAGGAAATTCATTAATATCCTGCCTCAGTTCCAAACAGATGAAAAAGTAACGGCGTGGAGGACGCGGTGGGGTTACGTAGGTCGGCGAATGGCAATTTTTTTCTACTTTTGTGAATAAAATCCTAAAACGCCATGCACTTTTTTGAGGGGAGATTATAGGCGTCAATGTGTAACGAGGCATTGTTGGAAGTCGGATGTGTATACATTTTAGTTTTTTGCTTTTTTTTTGTTGTTGTTTACAATATTTTTTTATTTTGTTCGTGGCATAAATCAAAAAAAAAAATAGCGAGTTTTGTTTATATGAATAATATTGAAGGATGTATTGATATTCAGTGGGTTCAAAAACATCACATGTTTTAATACTCAATTTATATTGCTTAATTACCAATTATAACATAATAATTAAATTTGGTAAAACTCCAAAGTTTCATTTACATTTATTTAATTCTTTACTAAGCTTACTTTAGCAACCCCAGAAGTCCAGAAATATTTTAATAATAAACGTTTGTTGAGATTGTTGTAGTGAATGTGTGTACTGCTTATGTAGTGTAATGTTAGTGGTGGTATCTTGTAAAAAGTGCGGTAACTAATCCTGCATGTATAATGTATGAAGACGGTTTTGCTTCCTATACTCAGCATCACATAAATTAACTTAACAAACAGATTACAGCAAAATATTTAATTCTATCATAGCCTTATATATTTATACGTTAATTAATAATAATAATAAATAATAAATATATGGGACACTTACACACACGGTCGTCCATCCCCAAAGTAAGTATTTACTTGTGTTATGGGTGACAGACAACTGGTGAATATATACATATATATTTTTTAAATACATACTTAAATACAAATAAACACCCAGGCTCGAAGACCAACAAATTCATTTTTAGAAAATGTTGGCCCTCGGCGGGAATCGAACCCGCGACCCGTGGAGCTGAAGGCAGGGTCACTGACCACTGCTCCAACAGGCCAGTGAAATTACTGCGCATGTTGTAAATCTATAAAGCCTAAAATTTTACCTTTGATCGTGATACATTCATCAACTAAATGAAATGTTTTTCGTCCACTCGCAGGATTGAATTTACATTGTAACTGGACTAATTTATAATATCCGCTTTGGAGCTTTGCAATTGATGAAAACGTTTACATAGGAAAACACTGTGAAGAGGTATCTAGCAAACATTTTCATTTTATCCCCAAATGGGGAGCGAAATAGCATTCGCGGTTTGGGACTATTCATTAGACTATGCAATGATTTAAGTTTAATTAATTACTAATGGATGTCAACTTATTTAGGGATTTCAGCACCGACTATATCTGCTTATACTAAACATGACATATACTTGCATTATTACGACCTATAATTAGTTAATTTATATGTAAATAAATATTCGCCGCGACTTTCTGCGAGAAAAATACAACATTATGTCACTTTCTAGCCTTTTAACTTTCTCTTCACTTAAAATCATATTGATACGTTGTTCTTTTAGGCCACCAAACAAACAGATTTTTGCGTTTATTATATGAGTGTGAAACGCATCATCTTATTCCTGCCCTTATCCCACTCTAAGTGGGGTCGGCACAACATGTTACATACATGTTGTCATATGATTTAGCTACGTATTATACGACCGGCCGCCTGCCTGACGTCAACTTACCTCAGTCGTATTTTACGACACCTCGATAAGAAAGAGGGTGGTCTATTCTACTTAACCGGACACCACACGGTGGGTCAACTTACCTTAGTCGCCTTTTACGACACCTCGGTAAGAAATGAGGTTGGTCTATTCTAATCAGCCGGATACCACGCGGCGGGTCGACTTACCTTAGTCGCCTTTTACGACAACTCGGTAAGAAATGAGGTTGGTCTATTCTAATCAGCCGGATACCACACGGCGGATCGACTTACCTTAGTCGCCTTTTACGACACCTCGGTAAGAAATGAGGTTGGTCTATTCTATTTAGCCGGATACCACACGGCGTATGGGTATGAACCGCATATCGTTTTTTAATCGACTTTTACATTTTACAATGCCGGGTTCATAGTGCGGAGAACCGATGGGCGTTGGGGTCTCAAGATGTTGGAATGGCGACCCCGCACTGGAAAACGCAACGACCCCCTACTAGATGGACTAACGACCTTAAATAGGTTGCGGGGAACTATTAGGTTCAAACGGCACAAGATCGTTTAGTGTGGAGTGTACATCCCACATCCCACCGCTGCCACCATGTAATGAAACGACGCTTGCTTCTTTGTAAGTGACTTTATTATTTGCTTACCTACATAACTGACAACAACATACACTACATGGAGATGAACAACATCGCATCGCATCATCTCATCGGACAGTTGACATTAGAAGAAGAAAAGAAGTATGCCGATGTAACAAAATTTACGGTTCGGACCTGGAATTTAGTATATCTCTGATTTAAGTTTAAATAAAACCACATGGTATATGTAGTTGAACGCATTAGCATTATGAACTTCAAATTTAAATTCGCATTGACAGTTGACGTTACACAATTACGGGTCACCTATGCGCGCTGTTTGTTTTTAAAATAGTGCCAAACTAAGCTTTAAATCCAATTGAAAGATTACATGAAACCTATTTGGAAGCGACATTTAGTACTTAGTGTTACATTTAGTAACGGCAAATTACAGTCCCACTGATGGGCATAGGTCTTCTATATTCGTTTCCAGAGAGAGAGATTGAAGCTAAGTCCTACCACATTGCTCCAAGGATTGGTAGGTTACACATATCCTAAGAAATATGCAAGTTTCCTCACGATGTTTTCCTTTACCGAAATGTGATAAATTTTAATTATCAATCAAACACAGGTTTTAACAAAAAGCTCATTAGTTTGTGCCCGGGGTTTTAACCCTCGACCCCTCGATAGAGTTATACGGTTTCACCGCTGGGCCATCACGGCTTAATTAGTAGAAGCTGTGATAGCCCAGCGGTAACACCCTGCGACACTTTCGAGTTTCAACCCGGGCTCGATGTTGAGGCTCGGGCGGGTTCAATGAGTTTTCCTGTTAAAACTTATGTGGCTAATTGATAATTGCAATTTATCACACGCTTTTCGGTAAAGGAAAACATCGTGAGGAAATCTGCATATCTCTAGAGAATTCTGTTTATATGTGTAACCTACCAATCCGCATTGGAGCAGCGTGGTAGGTCTTAGCTCCAATCCTTCTCTCCACAACGGAGAAAAGAGGCCTATTCTCAGCAGCGGGATAGTAACAGACCGCTACTTTACTTCTTTTTTACTTGATAGAAGCCTTACATGTCTTACTGAACTTAAAACAATATCGTGAGGCTAATCACTGTTAAACCAGTAGTATTTAGAAGTGAGCAAATCTGTAAGTTGGCATAGTAGTGTGTAATGATTTTTGAAAAAGGGGTCGCCAATGTGAGTTCAGCGGAACATTGCCTATTTGAAAGTGGTAGTCTCTTGCGTAAACTTTTTGCGACCGTACAATGGGGGAATTACAGAATAATTGGGGCGCCGCCATAATTGCTGAGAGTTGTTCTCATTATGCATGCGGTTCTCATGATAAAATATCTTATATGCCTTTTGATGCATTGGTGAAATGTTAGTCGTCTATTGTATTAAAATAGTCAGTTAACAAAAGGAAAATTTAAGTGTGCACGTACTAATAATAATTAATTAATTAATCCAATCGTTTTATCATCCACTGGTATAATACAAAAAATTAGTCGCAAAACACTCACATTATTTACTACAAAAATCCACTATTTTGAACACCTATCGCATCACTCAGAAGTTTCTCATCGTCATCCGTTTCATCATTTACAATTATGTGCTATGTTTGGAGTAAGCCCGTACAACAACGTCTATACTCCTTGAAAAGAAGGACATAACATTTATAGGAAATAATATAATAACTATATAGGGGAAAATCACACATACGTCCGTCCTCAAAGCAAGTATTTTAATACTTGTCTTATGGGTGAGAGAAAACTGCTACATATGTACATATATAATTTTAAATACATTAGTATGCGCAGACTTGAAGAACCAATAAATTGTATTTAGGCAAAGTTGACTCGCGGTGGGAATTGAACAAGCGATCCACAGAGCTGAAAGCAGTGTCACTGCGAACGGGTCAGGTAAAATACAAACAGTAAATTTACAGACGAAGTTGCGAAATTAAGAAGTTTATAGTAAAAAAAGGCTCAAAAGCAATCAACTAACTCATGACGTTAAATGCACGGTTGATATTTATAACATTTCATAATAGTATTAGTCAGTAGGTGAAATTTATTCTATCCACGTCCGACTTGCTTATCCTTAACTAGTTGTAGAGGGTAAACGGTGGTCGATCTGTATAAAAAACTTGGATACATGCGCATTTGAATAAAAAAAAGGAAAGTGTAATATCGGCATGGTACGTCAAGCACTTTGACATTTGCACTAAAATGGGAAAAGATAATTGTATAATCCATGACGTTTAAATTACCGCTTTGTTGTTTTTAAATTGACCTTTTTGCTGTACAGATACTGTACAGTTATTATACAAGAAAAAGAAAGCAAATGAAGTTTTATCGTCTTTCTCCTTTTTACGCGTGCGTACTGCGTAGGAAGCAAATGTTCTTAGTATTTTTTCGTCATTCTCTGCGCGTATACGATTGGACAAAGATAATTATACGATTCTAATTTTCCCTCTGATTATTTATTACACTCTGACTTACAGGCCTACCTATGACTCCTCTACTCTAGTGTAATAACTCAATGGCAGATCGGCTCTATCTATGTCTATATAAAGAACAGTTTAAGACAGAATAATTGTATTAAAGTAATGGCCTATTACCCCTCCGTTTTGGCCTATTACCTCCTCTCTCCATTTTTAGAGAGCGGGATTGGATAAAATAAATATAAATTTTTTTTTTGGTTTTCCAAACTTTCCAGTTTCCAGTGAAAGTGTCAAATTCAAATTCAAATTCAAAATATTCTTTATTCAAATAAACTTGTAAACAAGTGCTTTTGAATCGTCAACTCTACCGCTGGTTCGGAAAGCTGTTCCTACCGAGAAGAGCCAGCAAGAAACTCGGCGGTTGCTCTTTTAAAAATATAATTCTTAATACTATTTACATTATGTCGTTACTGTCTTGTACAGGTTCAAAGAGAGCTATATCCACACATTCTTATCTTCTAAATAATCTTCAAGAGTATAGTAGGCTTTCTGCTTTTCTATCAGCCTCTTTTTAACAGTGTTTTTAAACTGCTGTAATGGCAAAGCTGGAATTGATTGCGGAATTTTATTATAGAATCTTATACCAAAACCAATGTCAAAATTGAACTGTACGTGTGTAAAATTATAATTTTGAAATATTCCCAAATCGAGTGTTACCTCGATGAAACGTTGCAATAGACCGAAGAATATCGAGTCAACGGAAATTGTTCTATTCCACGGTGTAATAAAAGGTGTGTATAATGGTCTAGCAATTACGGATGTACAATCGGGAAACGCTACACCTTTATGCAAAATCTGAAACGAAGGAAAAGATGCAATATTTAACATTTTTGTAAATTTTACGTATGACTGTATCTATAGAAGAATGAATACTTTAAAACGATATTGTGAAGTTAACTTTCAAAGTACCTTTCAAAGATCAATTTCCTCAAAAATCTTGCCTTGATATAGACATTGCAAAAACCTTTCTGCGGTCATCTAATCACCTCAATTCACGTTAAAATTTTATATCAAATAATTTATATACTTTTACATAGGTGTCAATCTAAAGTTCTTAAGGAAATACAGTCTGACAAAATATTGCATCTATAAAATATATACTCATAAAAGTACATCGCGCAGCCTATCTCCTGATGATGCTTTGGTTATGGTGTGAAACGATTGTTCAAATTATCTTGGTAAATGTGTACACAAGCACTAGCTTGTGTATTGTTGTTGGTGTTTAGTGCTTATGCTGTGCTTTAACTTTAACACGTATAAGGTATGAGAACGGTTTTTGCTTCCTTTACCTTTATGCACTTAGCATTATATAGATTTTCTTAAACGTGAATTATAGTAAAATAATTCTATCGTAACTTTTGGAAAGGATTTTAATCTCAGGAGCTTTTCAAAAACTACAAAAAACAATATTATGTGTTAAAGGGCATAAACGATACGTGTATATCATGCATGAGAGATGGTAATTTCATAATTGACTGCTAATTTCGCACTGTCTAGAATACGTATAGCCTATTAACCGCCGATTTCCATATGTTCTATTAAGACTAATTAGGACTTAGCTTCTAGCATGCAGTTGTCAGTTAAGTTGATTTCCCAATTTTAGTGTCGCTTTGCAGTGTTGATTCTAGTTTCAGTGATACACGGACAAGCAGGAACTATTGCTTTATTGTATGCTATTGCAGGGCTTTTGAATTGTAAGCCTACACTGGCTTATATGATGCCAGATTCCATACAAGTCATGCAAGATTTTGTATGAATTCTCTGATCATCAATTTTTCCAAGAGTCAGAAATGTCCATTGGTAAAGTTATCAAAAATACTTTTAATAATTATAACCCTCTTTATAATTATTAAAAGTATTTTTGATTATTTCACCAATGGACATTTTTAGAACCCTCTTTTAGCCGTGTGGTTTCCGGCTGAGTAGAATAGACCACCCTCATTTCTTACTAAGGTGTCGTAAAAGGCGACTAAGGTAAGTTGACTCACCGTGTGGTTTCCGGTTTAGTAGAATACACCACCCTCTTTCTTACCAAGGTGTCGTAAAATATGGCTAAGGTAAGTTGATGTCAGGCAGGCGGCCGGTCGTAAATACGCAGCCAAATCATGTGACAGCATGTTTATAACATGTTGACCCCACTTAGAGTGGGATAAGGGCAGGAGGATGATTATGAATTATAACCCTCTTTGTACGAAGAGTCCAACAATCCCCAAAATCGATAGCATGAATTAAACATATAAGTGGCGCCAAATGTGGCAAAAAACTCGATAGATTAGCCAGTTTGCAATTCAAGAATTTAAATTTACATCATACTTATCGACTTTTCGTATGGTATTGTTAGCAATCTGGATGTTTTTATGAACAATGTTATAGTGAATTGTTGGGGAAGGAAACACCTACAAACATGGAGTAATCGCGAGTAATTCTCGTAGAAACCATTCCCCGTCAGAGGGTCGGAGGCCGAGGGCAACTTTAGGGTTACCACTTCAATATTTCCGGCAAATAAATATTTTTGTATTTCAATTTCAGTAGCGCCATACTTTATTTTACGTCTATTGCAGCACAAGTATTAACTTTTTAGTTTATTTTGCAATCGCTGCAATTACGCGAGTTTATAATGCAATCCTGACGCATCGATAAAGTTGATTAATAAGTACTATTATTTAATTTGGACACGCAGTTCCCGCCGCGTAAAGAGCTCATGAATAAGAGCCCCGTATGGGCTTGAAACTAGTCGGGCTCATCCGATAAAATAACACGTGAGTATAGCCGGTTTCTATACATTAATTATGAATAACACTCAAGGTAGTTTAAATTCAAAAACATATTTATGGTAACAAATTTTGTGTAAAATCTTTCATTATTGATATAAATAGGACATGATAAGTCACTCAAAGATAATATGTGTCTTATTGGAACCATATTTTATAAGGGAAATTTAATCCACATGACTTGTTGTGCTCTGAAAAACAATCAATGTCTTCAATGAAAAGAAGTCTCTTGGAGCTGTAAGAATACAATATGACGTTTGCGGTTATAAGCATAAAACTAGATGTAATCTATACTAATATATAAAGCTGAAAAGTTTGTTTGATTGTTTGAACGCGCTAATCTCAGGAACTCCTGGACCGATTTGAAAAATTATTTGAGTATAAGATAGTCCCTTTATCGAGGAAGGCTATAGACATATAACATCATGTTGAGATGAATAGGAGAGGAGCAGCCATTTGCGAAAACGGCAAAATTTATAGCTTTCCTTGCATGGGCTAAGTAAACTGTGAAAGTTATTAAAAAAATCTATTACAATTAACTCACGATAACTATTTTTATGTTCAAAATCAATTCGGGATTTTTTTTTAACACACAGATTTTCACGCGGGCGAATCTGCTGGCACAACTAGTAATACCTAAAGTTTAATCTCGACATGTAATTATATGTACAGTTGAACAGCAATAAAAATATTTTTATACACTATTCCCCTCGCAGAAATTACAATTTTTTTTTACTAAAAGCATTACCTTATCTCACCGTTCAGATTAAACGGGTTATATTTTTGAATTAGATGTTATCTGCCTCGTTACAAATGTAGCCTTTATAATTTCGCATGTAATTAACTTGTAGTCGTATAATTCGACGTGTTACAACTCGAATGGTAATAAAAATGTAGTAGGCTAATCTTGTTACTTTTTCATTGGTTTTAACAGCCTAACTACAAATGTCGTAAATGAAAAGTCCAAAATTAAGTGCTTTTTCACAAATTATACGAAGCCGTGACTGGCTGGAACGACTGTTTTTAGATTTAAGGCTTCCAAATCTAACATCAATGTGTCATTTTCACACCACTTAACCTGGAATAATCGTATATACGATACTTTTGATTTATTCGGCATATTTATTCGGATCTCCAACAGCATTACCTACATATTACACATCAAACAAATATCTGTTATATTTGTAAACTAATTATTTAGTACCAGTTATATCACACCATATCATTCTTAATTAATTGCAACTACTTATTATATTACTTATAATTGTAAAATTATAAGTAATTGCAATTAAATCTGATTAAAAGTAAAAATAAACACAGAATAATGAAAATAAAAACAACACTAAACCTCAAATATTACGTCTCTGAAATTAGAATTTTACTAAACAAAAATTTATATGATGAAAGCCATCGCAGCTGATATCTGATGATAACGTGTCATTTATACATCTATTATGAAAGCGCGAGATATTGGGGTATTCTGTCTGTATAACCAGAGAAAATAAAAGTCGTATTTATAATACGAGTAATAACTCGAATTTCGTCCTGAACCATAAGCAGACACTTTATACAATTTAGGTCAAGTAAAACCTTTGAGTGCGCATCAACACTGCTACTTAATAATATAACTTAAATAAAATAAGGAAATAATGTAATGTGCATAGCCTGTGGCAAAGTAACGGTAAGGAACTAACCTATAATAAAACTAGTTATATTCCACGGTTTCTACCGGTTTTATTTTTTTTTACACCTTATTACATTTTTATAACGGATCACAATTTTTTTTGAACGTGTAATATAGCATATGTTGCTCAGTAAAGATACAGCTTTCCAATGGTGAAAGAATTTTTGAAATCGGTCCAGTAATTTTTGTGTGAAAACATTACAAACATAAATACAAATTTTTCCTCTTTATAATATTAGTAATTCCATTATTTTACTTAGTAAATACAAATAATAATTACTTAGTAAGCTCCCATATGACTAATTTTTCATGTAGGGATTTGAATTATGCTGAATAAATACTAAATAAAAAATATTATTTCGTTCGAATAAGTAATTGCGTGATATATTTATACTCAAAGGAATACATTAGGTTTAACGGCTGTAATTAAAATTTGAAGATTTAAATACATTACAAATGTGAAAGATTACATTTCTGTGCGCAATCAGTGAGACGATTTAAAAGATTACAGAGACTGAACAAAACTCAATCATAGAATTGCCTTTATGTGCGTATTATAATTGTAAAGCATGAAAAAAATTGTGGCCATAGGGCAATCTATTTTGGCCCGGCAACAGACACGCCATCACCACACCATACATTAACCCAGCATACGACAGTTTAGCTTAGCTCACAATCTAGATATCAGCGTCTAATAGTCGCTCGAGTCTCGGCAAGACAAGACACACATGACCCGGCAAGAAACACGGCATCACCACACCATACATCAACCCAGCACACGACAGGTTAGCTTAGCTCACAATCTAGAATAACAGCATCTAATAGTCGCTCGAGTCTCGGCAAGACAAGACACACATGGCTCGGCAATACACACGCCATCATCACACCATACATTAACCCAGCATACGACAGTTTAGCTTAGCTCACAATCTAGATATCAGCGTCTAATAGTCGCTCGAGTCTCGGCAAGACAAGACACACATGACCCGGCAAGAAACACGGCATCACCACACCATACATCAACCCAGCACACGACAGGTTAGCTTAGCTCACAATCTAGAATAACAGCATCTAATAGTCGCTCGAGTCTCGGCAAGACAAGACACACATGGCTCGGCAATACACACGCCATCATCACACCATACATTAACCCAGCACACGACAGTTTAGCTTAGCTCACAATCTAGATATCAGCGTCTAATAGTCGCTCGAGTCTCGGCAAGAGACTGTCTGATACTCTACTGAAAAGCGTATAGAGTACAAGTGAATAAAAGGTCAGTTCATGCAACAGTACAGTCGTAAGCCCAGAATATGAAAAGAGCTTAGTTATAGTGTATTATCTATGGAGCCTAGCAACGCAAAAATTTCACATTGACGGCGATAATGTTTTGTATTGATCTAACTAATTGAAGGAGGTTGTTTTTGAAACCTGTAACAGTATAATGGAAATCGTTAAGAACGCATCTGCACCTGTAAATGTCACACAGTGTAAACGTATCTCAACTTATTATACAATGATAGTGTTGCCTGTAAAATAATGTACAAATCTAATATATTCCTTGTCTTAATTTTCTATTACTAGCTTCTAATTCTGTCGGTCTTTACCTAGATATCTGTTCTTCATTTTAATTAAAATCAAACCAACTTTGTGTAAAAAAAACATATTACGCGTTTTTATTGATCTTCGGAGGAGTTAAAATAGTTAAAACATATATTGTATATGCGTTGACGTAATTGAGTATAGCAATTAGAAATGAAACTATAAAGTTTTAATGCACAAGAGACATTTCGTTTGATACGGAAAGGATTAAGGAATGTTACTTCTCTGTAATCAGCAACAAAAAGAAACGAAATGGCCTATCATAGTTATATAGGTTAAAATTGATTATTCTACTCGTATATCGCTTTTGGGCGCTGGATCAATAGGCTTTTGAGAGATTAATTAGCTTTTTAAACTACTAATAACTAAACAAAAATAGTAAATTTCGATTTTGTTCAATGGTGGCAGCCCTCTATGGGGGTATAAAGGCGGCTATCGCATACTTGATGTTATCATAATGATTATTAACATGTGAAACGCGGTGCCAGGCACCGGCGCGCGCCCCAGATATGTTTGACATCAGTCAGTTATTTTAATACAAGCAATTAGAGGTTTCCACTATTCGCGCTCTATCGCAAAGTTTTCGATTAGCCTGTGGTTGTCTTTAAGTGGATTTTAAATTGCTATCAAATCGATCGGCGGCCGTTTCACGAAAATCGTCTGTATTTCGTGGAAACGCTTTACATCCAAAACGATATTCGTTTGTATATACGATGGCGGTTGTGATCGTTATATAACATTTTATTTGCACAGATGTAATATAAGTTATTGTTTAAATATAGGGTGGGTCGATTTGAATATAATGTTTCTTTTCGAAGAATTCGGGGGGAAATGTGGAGAAATTAATACACTTTTCACCGCCCTTTTAATAACTAATATTGATCTTTACGGTACCGCAACAATATTAATGACATATTTACTGGCGTTTACTATAGTTAAACATGTGCACAAAAAAGTAGCTGATAAAAATAAGTTTAGTGCTACTTTATCTTTTCTTAATCAATTAATAAGAAATATCCATTAAAGTATTTCTCCTCTCCTCCTTTTCTTTTTCACCTAATCCGTGTCCAACTACCCTACGTAATTACAATACACTACACTTTCTCTTTTTCTCAACTTCTAGAAGTATAACATCGAACAATCTCGTATCGCCAGAAAAGCGGCTCTTCGAGAATCCTTAGAGGTAATCTGTGCATTGCAAAACGCCGGGAATATCAATTCTACAAATAATATGCTTCGGCTATTACCACTTTGAAGTCAGAACTTACCGGCAACATAAGTTTAATAATATTATTAAAGAATAAGCTTATCTTTTAATATTATTACATTATTAAGTAGTAAAATATAGCGTTGTACTGCGTTAAGTATATTTATATTTTTAACAAAAAAATTAGATTTAACTACAGCAATTTATTAAATTGCAAGTTTTAAAATGCTGGAAATAGCGTCAGAGAGTTTTAATAGCCAGATAAGATTAGCTTGAGCTTCATAACTTGATTTGGTTGTAAATATGTTAGACGAATTTGCTGAAATATTTTTCCGAACGAAACTATGCATTGGTGGTTTAGTAAAATTCAAATTTATATGCCGATGGATTTTCTGATGTAAGATTTCGGGTATCAAATATTGTTAGTAGCTTCTATAGTTTTCCCTTCGGTTTAAGGATAGCTCTTTAGATAGAAACGAGAAGAGGATAACTCTTTTCCTCAAAAGCTTAGTGATCAAAGATCAAAGTTTTCATTAGGTTTATAATTTAAAGAAGATGAATCGTAACGATTTTATACCCAAAATCTTTTAAATATTTTTTTATTGGTCTGTTACTATTATATTACGACAAGGTTACGGTATTCTCCAGCCTTTTTTGGGGGAAATCTTCGAGAATCTAAGACCTACATTGCCGTTTCATTCCGAACCGACCGAAGATTCAACGCGTGTAAATCATTTAGGCACATAAGTTTTAACATGTGACCCAAACACCTATCACGGCTTATCGTTTGTTTGTAATCTCTTTATTGCATTATTTCAAATAAAAAACAACCATAATTTGCAATGGCGGTCTTATTCAGATATCGGATTCTCACCCAGCCAAACAGTCTATAATTAAAAAAGAGGTAAATATAAATACAAAATTAAAAATTAACTTTAAAACTTAACTTATAATAACAAACAGAAAATGGAGCTTATAATAATATGGCATAATAAATAATATTATAACATATATTATAAATATGATAATATAATAGTTTTAGCCGTGTGGTATCCGGCTAAGTAGAATAGTACTACCCTCATTTCTTACCGAGTTGTCGTAAAAGGCGACTAAGGTAAGTTGACACACCGTGTGGTATCCCGTTTAGTAGAATGGACCATCCTCCTTCTTACCGAGGTGTCGTAAAATATGACTGAGGTAAGTTGACGTCAGGCAGACGGCCGGTCGTAAAAACGCAGCCAAATTATGCATGTTTATAACATTTTGTGCCGACCCCACTTAGAGTGCGATAAGGGCAGGAGGATATATATGATAATATAATAGTTTGTGTTTCGAACACCTGAAAAAATGTAACCAATCCCAAATAAAAGTAAGTTAATCACTTGAATCTAGAAAATTGTCAATACAGTATTTTTAAGTACAACTTAAGGCGCGGTGTCACTATAGACAATAGGGTGGTCTTGAGATAACTCTATTTCAAAAAGTGCCACCCTGACACTCCCGCTCGTTTCACTCGTGCATATATTCACATATTTTTCGCTTCACTAAAAAGTAGTGCTCTCGTATACCGGTAAATCATGTCCTTTGGGAGTGAACTCTACACGTCAAACGCTAGACAACGCGACACTTTCTCACGTTAATATTTTGCATCTAGGCATGAATATATGTGTAATCCAGCGAAATCCAAGCTGTGGTAGCCCAGCGGTAACACCGTGCGACTCTTTCCAGGAGGTCACGGGTTCAAACCCGGGCAGACACCAATGAGTTTTTCTGTTAAAACTTATGTGTCTAATTGATAATTGTAATTTATCACACGCTTTTCGGTGAAGGAAAACATCGTGAGGAAACCTGCATATCTCTAGAGAATTCTGGAGATATGTGTAACCTACCAATCCGCATTGGAGCAGCGTGGTAGGTCTAAGCTCCAATCCTTCTCTCCAAAAACTGAGAGAAGAGACCTATTCTCAGCAGTGGGATAGTAACAAGCCGCTACTTACTTACTTTACTTACTAGCAAGATCCTATTCTTAGAATTTGCGCTAAGAAGGGATTTGGATGTTACCGCCGTGTGGTATCCGGCAGAATACAATAGTACCATCCTCTTTTCTTACCGTGGTGTCGTAAAAGGCGACTAAGGTAAGTCGACCCGCCGTGTGGTATCTGGCTGAGTAGAATAGACCACCCTCATTTCCTCCCTTCACCTAGTAAGAAAAGAGGGTGGTACTATTCTATTCAGCCGGATACCACACGGCGGATTGTAACGTTTAATTATAGAAATTAATTCATAAATGTTCACATAAACATATTGTCAATCAATCATTGGAACTAACTTTGGTAGCAAATAACACTAGTTGAATTCTGAGTGGATATTAAACATTTCGTAGATGACAATAGATCCGACCTACTTCAAATGGTTTTACATAGATAGATAGGATTGACCTCCCTTTGTAACGTTCCCACAATACTCGTATGTAATCCTGACACAGTTCAATCTGCAAATACCCGATCCCCCAATAGGTGTACCTGTCTTACGAATACAATTTACTCAAATCAGTATTCAAAGTCGACCACACGACACAGATGGGTGTCTGAATTCAGTTAACCGTCACTCTATTGAATTCTGCAGCCTCTGAGGATATGTCTTAATTGGAATCCCTTACAACTTCGAGATTGTATGTCCGGACATTTCTATACTTAGGTCATTCGGTGATCGTATATCACTAACGACGAAAATGGTTTAATTGATGAATATTTGAGAATTATAATATTATATTATTATAACAAGCGGCCCGCCCCTGCTTCGCACGGGTATAAAATATATATCCCATGTCAGTCAGTGTAAAAAAAATGATTAAAATCGATCCAGTAGTTTTGATTTATTCATTACTGCCCGTGGCCCGCAAGCGTTAAATTTGGAGAAAAACAATTTCCTTTCCCTATACCAAGAAGACTTCCTGCTATCTTTGGAATATCTAAATTCATATAGTACATTTTTACTTATTTACTTTTACATTTTCCCTATGTATTTTATTTTTACAATTAATTACAGAATGTCTTTAAACAAACTCTTGAAAGAGCGACATCGCTGCTAAAGTCGAAGTGTTATAGGGCGAAACGCGGCGTCCTCGCGGCATTTTAAATCTGTAATATCTCCGAAAATGTTCACTTAAATTACATGCTGTAAACGGCCATATTGCCAACGGCCATATTAAATCAACAATTTATTTAAGGTACTTAAATGGATAAGGATTAATGCTGTATTGCATAAAAATTGCTTCAAAAATATGGTTTTATTTTTCGTAAAAACTAAATGACAAAAAATTGCGTGGGTTATCCATAAGAGATAGACATATACCATCTCGGACTTTTCTGTAGACCTTTTCAATGTGTACAAATACTTAGTACATTATTTTGATAAATCTCGTAGGGTTTAGCCTGCGTTTGCAATGTAAGCGGAAAAAATGTAATTATTTACAGAAACCTCAAAAATTACACTATTTCTCTACTCCGTATTGAATGTTATTATACGTACAAACCTTCCTCTGGAATCACTTTATCTATTAAAAAAACCGTATCAAAATCTGTTGCGTAGTTTTAAAGTTTTATGCATACATAGGGAAATATGGACAAAGAATGCGACTTTGTTTTATATTATGTAGTGATTATAATATTATAATTATATTTGAGAATTATAATATATATTGATTATATTTGAGAATTATAATATATATTGATTATATTTGAGAATTATAATATATATTGAAGAATACCTCTAATTTGAGATATAGATATTGAAAAAAATTAGGCTAAATGAATAAGTGTAAGTCGTGAGAACGAAAGTCCATATAAATATTATAAAAACTAAAATCTATCACGGCTAATCCACTAAATCGATGTTGATGAAATTTGATACTGATATATTTTGCATACAAAAGCTTTTTCGTCGCGAACATGGTAAAACATATTTTATAATTGACAATCAGACAATCAGATTTCTATTGCCACTGATTGTGACGAAACAAAATCATTCTACCTAGTTGTCTTGTAAAATATACTTGCATTCTTTTAATACTAGAATCCATTTATGTATATTAAATTAACTTTGTTTTATAAATTGATATGTGACAAAAAAGAACTTCTTTTTGGTAAATAATAGCAAAAAGAAATTAAGATAGATATAACTTGTACATTTTTGCTGTAAATAACAATAATAATAGCATAAAATTAAATTAGATCACAACTTGTTTTCAACTGGTCCTTTGTATATAATTATTTACGTAAAATTAAATTAAATTATAACTGTTTTTTTAACTGGCACTTTTATATTTTGACTAACATTATGTTAAATGGTAATGGTTACGTACACTTGTTAAAGATATGCAAGTAACGTCACGTAATATAAATATATATAAGCCATATAATATTTTAAAAGCAAATGTTTGTGGAAAACTTCCTTAATACCATTTAGTGCCGTCCTATTTTTAATTTGCATAGAAAAATATGTTACTTCATTTTACACTGCGAGCGCAACAATGTAATATGCTGGTTTAATTAGTAAAGGATTGCAAAGGACCATTTAAACAATAACGCATTTACAAGTAACCCGCTACGAATAAAAAAACCAAGAGTACTTCATACTGGTTGAGATTTTGTAAGCTGTATATTTTAAA
Organism: Morpho helenor; assembly: GCA_029227775.1. NCBI lineage: Eukaryota > Metazoa > Arthropoda > Insecta > Lepidoptera > Nymphalidae > Morpho > Morpho helenor. The sequence goes on from JARGCU010000030.1 coordinate 16,756,553, forward strand.
ACTTTAAAAGTTTCGAACTATCTAGAAAATATTAAAAACCTATACATTCTGCGCGATTCAAATATAATCTTCAAAAACTAAAAGTTGTTTATTTAAATATAATTTTTCATATGATAATATTTTTAGTATCATACCCTCCTCTTTACATGTCAATACATTCTTAATCTCGCATCTTAGCAATCACTAAAACTTAGAGGTATAGTTTACCCATTTTTATATGATAAATTATTCAATGATTCATTTATTCAATGATCATCATAATTCAAACTAAACTAAATAAGTACTTTAATTGAGTTGAAACTTACTTATTTAAGCTTACAAATAAGCTAAATGTTTTCGTTCGGGATCCTTTAATTTTGCAAGTTACCAATTTTTTGTTATACCTTCATGTCTCTCCTCACAAATATTTAACAAATTGCTTTAGACCCGCCAATAATACGTAACAAGCGTACTAAAAGGCTTGGTCTAACTAAGTTAATATGACATAACTTGTTTTGCTGATACTCAATTAGCTTCTGGATGAAATTGCATTCTCTAAAGTGCAGTCAGGTAAAATATTTTTAAATTAATATTTCCTGTAAAATTTTGTAACAATTTGTGAATTTCATTTTAATAAAATGTATTTAGGTATCATCTATAGAAATGAGTGCAGATTTTAATGTTTAGTATCTTTCTAACACGCGGGCCCGTAGATTTAAAACTAGATCATATATCTATAATAGTTATATCATAGTTTTCTATATAAAATTGTGCTATTTCAAACCTAACATCAAAGTTTTGCTGTCCGATAAATGACTTTCTTTTCATATTTTTTAATATGGCAATAAGGAATGTACCGTATTGGCAAATGCAATCGGATTAATCAGAAATATCCCTAGTAGAAGTAATAGATATTTGATTATTAAAAGGATATAAATAGAATCTTGGTTAGGCGGTACGTTAAAAAAGTGAGCGGAAAATGAACAAGAATATAAAACCATACTCATCTGACACTATTACGAAACTTCGTGAGAGGCAAAAGGAAAATCTGGTGAATCAGTGTAGCCATTAGCGTGGCGCTAGTTCCACGTCATATAGGATTTTCACATTCGGGAATTCGTAGTGTATTTTTAGGTGTCGCTAAAAGTGTGGGATTAAGGGGCTTTTCGGTATTCGCTTTTAATTGTGACGAATTCGTATGATGTAATACTCGAAAGCGAAAATTGTTGCGGCTCCTGTCGATATATATATAATGGGACAGAATATACACCGAAAAAAAATTGTAGTATAATATTCCTATGATACGGTAGACTAGCTAATTCGATTTGTTACGGTGCCATTACATAGTAAGTAGGATTGCTTATAACTGATGTATATATCGGAAGATATACGTGTTTCCTAAAGACATTTTATGTCACCGTAAAGAATATGAGTCGTAAATATCAGTACATTGTGGATCCAAAACGTAGTGAATATGCGTAACGTTGAGAATACGTGTGTAATTCAGCTTCTAAAATTAAAAAAATATAAATGTAAGAAAATATAAGTTTTCCAGTGTTTACTATTATGATTAAAAAATTAAAAATGGATTTTAACAACTATTATAATATAATTCTTCGTATTTCAGAATGCTATTAAAAGGGTTATTTTGTAAAAATGCTGTTAGGCCGCCAAAGCGAATAGCATTGGAAGATTGCATGGAAGAAATTTTCTCTAAAAATCCATCCCATTTACTTTCAACTAATCAAATGATACTTTTAACTACAGCAGTACATAATAACGTTTTTTAAACATTAATGAGACTTCATAACACGATTTCCAAGTACAAACTTTTTCGGACTACAAAAATTTAACGGCATACAAATAAAACGTGTTAAGGCTCGGGAGAGGTTCGGCCATGGGGACACTAGTACAAAATTCAGGTGATCTAATTTAGTGAAATTTCAATTAATTTTGAAACTTATCGAGCGGGAAGCGGGGACACGTGCCAACAATGACGTGAATTTGAGTGACACGGGCATGACGTTAAGTGACGTCAGTGGCGTTAATATTCATATAGAAAATATTAGGCTGGGTAGGGGGGTTGTGGGGGAGGGGTCAGTGATCGACCCCTCGCGCCGGTGGCCACTCTAACACGCTCTGCCCGCCTTTAATGAACTTTACGTCGCCGACCGGAATAGGAGAACACTTCTTTGCCGGCTTTGTCGCTGTCGTTTGTGTTACTCTGCGAACAAAGCCCATAAGTGAAATCACTTGGAAAGGGTGAACGCGAGCTAGCACTTTTGCTCTTTTTTATTGTTTTCGCTTTTTGCGGTGAGAATGTGGGCGCGAGTTGGATTGATCGGAATTGCACGGAATATTCATTGGGCTTTGTTGAAATGTTTTTCTATATATTGACGTACTAGTTAATTCCGCAAATAAACTTTATTCCCGCTATCAATACCATCGTATTACCATCAATAATCGTAGACCAGTCTACGGCAAGCTTTTAATTAAGTTTTAGAATTATAGTATGTAAGTACTATCCCACTGAGAATGGGCCTCTTATCTCCGTTTTTGGAGAGAAGTATTGGAGCTAAAACCGATCACGCTGCTCTAATGCGGATCGGTAGGTTACACATATCTTCAGAATTCTCTAGAGATATGCAAGTTTCCTGACGATGTTTTCATTCGCCGAAAAGCGTGTGATAAATTGCAATTATCAATTAGATAAGTTTTAACAGAAAATCTCATTGGTGTCCGCCCGGGTTTGAACCCGTGACCTCCTCGAAAGAGTCGCACGGTGTTACCGCTGGGCTACCACAGTTTTCACCACAGCTAAAAAACATGCTAATATGTAAAGCATATAACACATTCAAAGATTATCTGAATAATAAAAATGCCTGAATTTGAGTCCTTTCAGCTTCATAAGAGATGTTTAAAAGATTGACCGCCTATTTCTTCCCAGTTCTTCTCTGTAAGAGCAACAATCCGAACCCGTTGTAGCTTCATTAATCATATTGATCCTTGACGATTTATGGTTGAAAGAGCTTAATTGAATTAAGATTATTTGGATTTTATTTGATTTGATCTAGACTTTTACTATAAGAGCTATACATAGAATTAAAACTGAATTAGAATTAAAACTGCTGTTCTAATATAATGGGGAAAAATAAAGGAATGAAAAAGCCAATTTTTCCTTGGAGAACAGGAAAAAATACATAAAATTTTAAAGCATTTTACATTGACGTAAAAGAGGGTATGTTAAAAAATAATTTTAATAAAGAGTTTAAAAAGCACGTCGCCGCTTTAGACCAATTTCCGTCAATATACCTCGTGTATCTTGACAGAGCTGAGATTGTTTGAGCCAGGAAATACGAAATTTTCTATGTTCCCACACAATTCGCAACGTAACCGCAAGGGAGAGACAGGCGTATCACACGTGGGTATATTTCAACGACGTGAATGAACGTCATGACTATGTTTCATTTACATGAGCGTTTTAAGTGAAAATGCCGCACATAAGGTGGAGTTGTTTTCACGACATTGTTTTTTGATACTTCTAATATTATAAACGCGAAAGTGTTTATTTGTTTCTTTTTTCTGTACCGACCGTTTATGAGTTTTTTTTAAATAAAACCATATTGATATTTTATCTTATAAGATAACAAAAAAATTTAAGAGAAACTTATATATGCCCAGAGATTTGTTTTACTGCGAGTTTCCGTTTATGAGTTTTATAAAATAAAACCTTATTGATATTTTATCTTATTGATAACAAAAAATTTAAGAGAAACTTATATATGCCCAGAGTTTTACTGCGAGATTCCATTAAGTAACGGCTACTTCAAATGGGGGTACCTAACCCAAAGAAGAGAAAATGGTCGCAGAAAATCAGAAAATTCTCTAAATTTTCACGATGTTTACTTTTACCGAAAAGCATGCAATAAATTGCAGATATCAATTAACTAAGTTTTAACAGAAGAACTCATTGGTGTCTGCCTGGGGTTTGAATTCGTGACGCCCTCGAAAGAGTCACACACACAGCTGGGCTATCACAGCTTCGATATCTTAAACACCTTGATTAAAAAAAAATTGTCAAGAAATTTCTGTCCCCCTATGCGTAGTATCGAGGATGAAACTCTCACCCAACAAGCTAACATAGCACTTTTTTTCGTCACAATTCCATACAAGACCCTTTGTATTGAATATTGAAATGCATAAACTCGAAAATTTGAAAATTTCGACTGCATTTAATTAAAATATACTTTCATATCGGCAACCTTGTTAGTAGTTTATAACATACTTCAAAACAAAAAGTTGTAAGCTAAAATTATTATAGCGGAATTGCATAATTTCATTCACTTTAATAAAGTTTTAAGTTGTTTTTATTAATTTCCACGTACGAGTATATGGTGGCTTTTAAAAATATTTTAGCAAATTTAAATTGCAGTCATACCAGTTCAGCGCGGTGGTTTATTTTATTTGAAAATAATATGATAAATATGCAATTCTGTTTAATGCATATATTGGCTATAGAAATTAGTTTAGAATCATTTAAATGTTCGTTTCAATACCTAACTTATGATAGAATTATTTTGCTATCATCCGCGTTTAAGCTGTGGTAGTCCAGCGGTAACACAAGCTGTGGTAGCCCAGCGGTAACACAAGCTGTGGTAGCCCAGCGGTAACATCGTTCGACTCTTTCGAGGAGATCACGGGTTCAAACCCCGGGCAGACACCAATGAGTTATGTAAAAACTTATGTGTCTAATTGATAATTGCAACTTATCACACGCTTTTCGGTAAAGGAAAACAAAGTGAGGAAACCTGCAAATCTCTAGCGAATTCTGGAGATATGTGTAACCTACCAATCCGCATTGGAGCAGAGTGGTAGGTCTCCATTTCTACTCTCCAAAAACGGAGAGAAGAGACCTGTTCCCAGCAGTGGGAGAGAAAAAGGCCGCAACTTTACTTTTTGTTACATTCGCGTTTGTTAATAAAATCTAAGTGATGCTAAGTGTAGGAAGTAGACAACGTTATTATACCTTACCCATGCAGGATTAGTTACCAGACGGATCACATAGCGCCGCCACCACCAACAAACCACACAAGCATCATACACATTCACTAAGACAATCTCTACGATCGTTTCGTCCCATAACCGAAGCATCATCAGGAGATAGGCTCAATGACAAAATCGTAATGCATTACGATAACATGAGAAATATGGACTTAAGGTTTGTTTGAAATAATACCTATGTACTATTGCGAGACTATGCTTGTCGATTTATTTTGAAAGAAATCCTTGTCCTACATAAGTAGAAAAATCCTTTTTTTTTTTTTTAAATATGTGGGACACTATTCTTATTCTCTATATAACCCTTATTCTCTTTCTTCCTTAATTCTTGTCCTTTTCCTTCTGTTACTCGAAGGTTGACTGGAAGAGATCCCTTTTAGGGATAAGTCCGTCTTTACACATGTGCTTTTTCAACTAGGATCGAGCCCCACCAACCCAATAAATTTTTCATTTTTCTTAAAAAAAATTTTTTTTTTACACCATTTTAAAAATTACCGAGCAAGTCTCGGTAAGCCAGGTACTAACATTAATGTGGCCTACATTATAAATTACTATATTTAATTTAAAACAACTGTAAATTCTAATATTGGTATAAACAACAGAAAAAAATGTCTTAAGTTTTTACTTATCTTGGTCATAAATGTAGGTACAAATTACATTAATTTTGCTGCTCATAGTTTTAAGTGACACGCATTTATTGCATTTAACTGTTGATACTTTATGAATTCATTGCAATTACATCGTTCGTTTATTTCATCTCTTACATCGTTTCATGTCATAATTATAAGTATTTTAATGACTATAATTACACTAATTAATTATTAGATAACAATAAGATTTAATAATTGGTAAATTGATATTCACAAAGGCTGGATCAGGGAAAGATTTTGCATTATGTTGCCCTCGAATGAATCATCTTATTTACGAATACACTCACACACTCTTTCGCACAGATACCCACAAACACACGTACGCACACTTATAAAAATATTTTTTCATGATTTCATGAATTAGTACGTGTACTCAATATTAGCTTTGCCATTACATCAGTTTAAAAACACTGTTAAAAAGAGGCTGATACAGAGAGCATACTATATTGTTGAGGATTACTTAGAAGATAAGAATGTGTGGATATAGCTCGCTTAGACCCTGTAAAAGACAGGAATGACTAAATGTAAGTAACGTCTTAATAATTATATTTTAAAAAGAGCAACCGCCGAGTTTCTTGCTGGCTCTTCTCGATAGGAACAGCTTTCCGAACCAGCAGTAGAATTGACGATTCAAAACCACTCGTTTACAAGTTTATTTGAATAAATAATATTTTGAATTTGAATTTAAAACAAACTTACTCGTTATAATTTCAATAAATGGACAACAGCGCATTATCCCGCATCGAAATATTATATTATAGAGTTAGTTTCAAATCCTAGGGTTTATTGTAATACCAGAACGTGATATTACTGCCATCAAATGGAGCAGCCGAGATTAATTTAAACCTTGATAAATCCAGTTACTATTGAGGATTCGTTTACATGAATTTGTAGGTAAGATTAAGATTAAACCTAGAGATCTTCACTTAAAGCGGTATGCCTGGACTATGTTTGAACAAAATATAGTTTCTGACTACAGACTCTTCTACTTCTATTACAAAATCTTGGGTCGCTACAAACTGATATAAACTATTGTGGGTTGACTCAAACTATCTAACTCTAAGTATCGTATTTATATTATTCCTAGGAAGGAATAATATCAATACGATACGGTTTTTCAAAATCATGTATAAATTGATAATGTATAAATAATAATGAATAGATTAAATATTAGGTTGGGGAATATGTTCGTAGCGTTTTTACCGTAGACTTTTATTTGAATAAAAACAATAATTATATCAATAAGTTAATCAATTATATATTCGCCGTTGCTGTTTACAACCTCCTCCCACATCTCGACCAATTTGTTGATGCCATTCCTCCAAAAATCACTTGGTCTGGTGTCAAAAAAGTTGTTGAGCCAGTTTTTTAGAACCTCTTTGTTTTCGAAGGTAACGGCCTTCATATGGTTTGACAGGGAGCGGAAAAGATGGTGATATAACAAAATAAAATATAAATTTTTTTTTTTAAGAAAAATGAAAAATTTATTGGGTTGGTGGGGCTCGATCCTAGGTATTTTTAAATCTCTAGACCTCCCCTTCCCCAAATGAACCACCATGACTTTACGTTTGACAGCGTAAAATTGTGAATGTATTCAACGTTTCAGCCCGAAAACAGGGATAAAACGACATTTTTTTAAATATAACTTACCTAAATCGATTTTTCTCCCTCAAAACCCTGTACATGCTGAACTTCAGGAAAATCGTTGGAGCCGTTTCCGATATTCCGAAAATGTAAAAAAAAATGTAAAAAAAATTTGTTTTAACCCGATTTTTGGGAATTAAAAAATACTATAATTTATATCACTACATATTATAAAACAAAGTCGCATTCTCCCTATGTACGCATAAAACTTTAAAACTACGCAACAGATTTTGATGCGGTTTTTTTTAATAGATAGAGTGATTCCAGAGGAAGGTTTGTACGTATAATAACATTCAATACGGAGTAGAGAAATACTGTAATTTTTGAGGTTTCTGTAAATAATTACATTTTTTTCCGCTTACGTTGCAAACGCAGATTAAACCCTACGAGATTTATCAAAATGATGTACTAAGTATTTGTACACCTTGAAAAGGTCTACAGAAAAGTCCGCGATGGTATATGTCTATCTCTTATGGATAACCCACAATAGCATTTTTTGTCATTTACTTTTTACGAAAAATAATCCCTTTTTTTTGAAGCAATTTTTATACAATACAGCATTAATCCTTATCCAATTAAGTACCTTAAATAAATTGTTGATTTAATATAGATCAATATGGCTGTTTACAGCACGTAATTTAAGTGAACATTTTCGGAGATATTACAGATTTAAAATATAAGCGTAAGTCGCTCTTTCAAGAGTTTGTTTAAAGACATTCTGTAATTAATTGTAAAAATAAAATACATAGGGAAAATGTAAAAGTAAATAAGTAAAAATGTATTATATGAATTTAGATATTCCAAAGATAGCAGGAAATCTTCTTGGTATAGGGAAAGGAAATTGTTTTTCTCCAAATTTAACGCTTGCGGGCCACGGGCAGTAATGAATAAATCAAAACTACTAGATCGATTTTAATCATTTTTTTTGCACTGACTGACATGGGATATATATTTTATACCCGTGCGAAGCAGGGGCAGGTCGCTAGTTGAATATAAAACACTATTTTTTCCATAAACTGTCAAGTCAGCGTAACTTATTCGGGGAACGGGCAGTCTCGAGAAATGTAAATACCTAAAATCGAGTTCCACCTACTCTAATATTTTTTCTTTTTTTTTGAGTTTCTTTTTTTATTTAGTAAAAAATTAACTCAAAAAAAAAGAACAAGCCTCGGTCAACCAGGTTACACAGATCTCCAGAATTCTCTAGAGATATGCAGGTTTCCTCACGATGTTTTCCTTCACCGAAAAGCGTGTGATAAATTGCAATTATCAATTAGACACATAATTTTTAACAGAAAAACTCATTGGTGTCTGCCCGGGTTTGAACCCGTGACCTCCTCGTAAGAGTCGCACAGTGTAGCCGCTGGGCTACCACAGCTGCCTATCCTAATAAGCCTCTTATCGATCAATATCTACTTGAAAAACAATTTCACAAAAACAATTTAATGAAGGCGTAAGCTGTACAATAAGTTGGTATTATCTCCAATTAGCGATTTCGCAATAGAGCCGGAGTCAGAAAATAAAAGCGTTTCTCATTTTTTATTTTAAAGCGATAATCCTGTAATGAAGGTAAAAACTTTTTAATTTTTTGATAATAGGTTTATGATTGCTTCTACAATTTGATGGCATGGATTGCAAAAGTAAATATTTGTCTCATAAATCGTGATCAAAATCATTTATTTCATCCCTCCTCGAAAAGTAATGAGAATATTATTTTGCTATAATCCGCGATAAAAGAAAATATATGTAATGCTAAATATAGAGTGTACTATTCGTTCTCATACCTGATACATGAAGAATTTGTAAGAACTCATTAACTACCAAAGACAAAATCAAGATGAAGAGTTATATAGTAACGAGTTAACATAATATATAACTCTGCTTGCTTAGGTAACCGTAACATTCTCATCTCATTTAAATCTTATATTGATTAAAGAGTACATATGTAGTGAGTGATATACAGTGCGTCTGTACAAGTAAGCCTGGAGCCAGCCGACGTTCCGAAAATCAGTTTTAGTGCGGTCGCAAAATGATGAATCAACAATTTTGACTTCACTGCCTTGCAGCCCGTGGTATGGGCAGGGTGTGGGGGAGGAAATGTTAGATCGATTCCTATTCTGCGGTAATTAGAATATGCTCTACTAAATTCGACTTGTATATTGCAATATTCTTTCTCGTTAGTATGCTTTCTTATAGTCATCATCTTCCTGTCCTTATCCCACTCTAAGTGGGGTCGGCACATGTTATAAACATACTGTCACATGATGTGGCTGCGTTTTTACGACCGGCCGCCTGCCTGTCAACTTACCTGTCTTTAAAAAAAAAAATAATTATTGGGTAGGTGGGGCTCGATCATGTATTTTCATTTCTCGCGACCACCCGTTACCCGAATAAGCTACGTCGACTTGACAATTTACGTCAAAAATAGTGTTTTATATTAAATTTAGATGTTAGTATTTTTTTAATGCCCAAAAACAGGGATAAAACATTTTTTTAAAATAAAACCTACATCGATTTTTCTCCCCCAAAACCCTTAAATACTGAATTTCAGGAAAATCGTTGGAGCCGTTTTCGAGATTCCGAATATATATACACAAGATTAACTCATTTCAATATTAAAGATTTAACTTAAATTTCTGTAAGATTTTTGTTTCATGAACAATTTTTAGATTCGTTATCTCGTCCACATGACATCATCTTTTTTTCAAATCTCGATTATTTTAATGTACCATGAGCTAAATAAATAAAAAAAGTCAAGACTATAAATAATATGAAAGTTTATTAAAGTGGAAATAAATAAAGATGCCGTTAATGCACGATGGGTCTTGGTTTAATCATCAAAGAGGCCGTTCGCTTGAACTGGAAACTCCACAGGCAACTCACTCATGGCAATATTTTCCGAGATGTAGCCAAGTAATCTCATTATATAGGCGCCCTAGTTCAAACGGCTACGCGTCATATTAAGTGCTCTGTGACACTGGAGGGACTAAAAAATTCCTTTAATTACTTTTGTAATCCATTCATCGTGCGTTTCGTAATTAATACTTAGTTAATTCCATTGAGTTATAACGCTTAAGACTTATAAAAGGAAAAAAAGTAAACGGCATGTAATCCCACTGCTGGGCATAGGCCTCCTCTCCGTTTCTGGAGAGAAAGGTTGGAGCTAAGACCTACCACGCTTCTGTAATGCAGATTGGTAGGTTACACATATCCCCAAATTTATATAGAGATACGCAGGTTTTTTCATGACGTTTGTCTTCACGGAGAAACGTGTAATAAATAAGACACATAAGGTTTTAATAGAAAAACTCTTTGGTGCCTGCTCGGGGTTTGAACTCTTGCCCCCCTCGAAAGGGTCGCACGGCATCGATGGACTATCACAGTTTAAGGCCTATGTTCATGTTTAATTTAGATGTTTAAAATGCATGTTGTCGACGCCTATTTTTTTAAGCCTAATTAGATTCGTTGACTTTACAGCCAAATAAACATTAGTTTAATAAGATAAAAGAGAATATTCAAACCATAAGTTGACTTAAAGGATGAATAGAATATTTCACTAGACCAAATCCAAATCCTTATTAACAGAATGGGAACAATCTTTCTTAATTAGAAAGTTAAATTACTTTCCGTAAGACACGAAAAATAAATCAAAAAGTTTTACTGTTGAATTAGACATCCGGCTTACTAGCTAGGATCTTAGTCGTGAAAATATTATGTAATCTCCAAGTACACTATACTTATGAAAAAATGCTGTATATAAAACAAAACTATTAATCAAAGGATCAAAGGCTCAGATGTGAACATATGGACGATGTTGAAGCTGTCAAAACCATTTCTAAGTGGACCCCGCAATAGAAGCGACCCTGAGGCAGTCCCTCTCAGAATCCTCCTCAACTTCAAAATGAGATAGAGTGATCAGATAAATGGACAGAGTAACATCTTGAAGGCGAGAGGCCAGAGATAGATGGAAATGGAAAAGACTCGTGGATGAGGCCAAGATCCATAAAGGGTTATAGTACCATAGGAAGAATAAGAAGCAGATATATACATATATGTATATTGTCTTCTTTTAATAGTCATCCAGTAGCTGGCTCCCATTTGGGCTTAAACAATTACGTTTCTCAGACGACATCCATAGTCAAATCCAATAACTCTGGTGTATTGGGCAAGTTATCGCATCATTGCGTCATAAAGGTCGTAACATGTTTGTTGTAGTCCAATCACAAGTTCAGTACAACGGCGAAGAGGTTTAAATTGAAAGCTGTGCAAATATGACTCTGAAAGTTATTTTGCTTCATTTCTAATTAAGAGTTTAGCATCGTAGAAATGTAAAAATGAATCTCATTAGGATTGTCTCTTGCACACAAAGTTTTCGTTTATCGATTCTTTAACATATCACGGAAGATCTTGTACTAAAGTAGTTTTTAAGTTAAGCAGGTTATTTATATTTTTTTTAGCTGGGGAAGGTCTACCTTTGCTTGTATAGGGCAGGTAAGAGCATTAGCGGAGGAGGAAGTGTTATTAGACTTTGTCTATATTACAAATATGTACTTTATCACGTTGTGCCATGTGCCACCAGGAGTAGCCATGGTAAACGCAATGTTAGGGCGCAGACGTGATGCTTTCACTACAACTGAACCCTGAGTATACTTGTGCCTTAAACACTAGGCAGTAATGTGGAACATCACGAGGTTTTAGCTGGAGTTTGGTACAGCTGCGTTTCTATCTCCCGCGTATTGGAGTACGAATGAAGTTTGAATAGAAGCAAGTTGATTGTTTTTAAAAAGGAAAATTAATGGCAATGTACCTATATATTCCGAGGAAAGTGTTACATTTATCAAAAGGAACGTAAATAATATTTGTATAGATCAACGACCGTTCCTTGTTGACTCCTCCGTGAATAACAACTAGAAAATAATTTGCAGACTCAGAGTTGTACAAAAAGTCTACCAAGAATGATTTGGAATTCAGTTTGATTTGGTTATTATTCCAGATTAACTTCTGCGTCCTTTTCTAATGACTATATGTTATTCGGCCTAACAACTTTCACAGCGTCAATTCGAGAGACCTTTATACACATGTTTACTAATCTATAATACTGGCTATCCCATTGGCTCTTCTACATTTTCGTAGCAAGTAACCCAAACAACATAACAGATTTGTTCCTGCATCGGGGCGATAGGAAAAGTAATGCTATATTCTCTTCACCGTCAAGGTTATTTTGTGAAATAATATAATAAAACTATTGCAAGTCAATCGAGAGTAACTCCAAATATTATATATTATATGCTGATTTAACTTATGTTTGTATTTTATTTTCTATAGTTATGGCAGCACTGAAACGAAGTTCTTAAAATGCTTATAAGAATATTGTGTAGAGTTCAATTTTTCTTTTGAAAAACCAACGATTTCTCTCGTGATGATGTTTATGATACGGATTCTGCCCCTGTAAAAATTAAAAAGTTTTAAGCGCTCTTTATTTAGTTTTACATAGATTTCCTTTTAACGCCAATCATTTTATTAATTTTTTTAAGTATAACATCGTGTAAGCGAATTTTTATTCAATTTAATATTGCAACTGTAAATACGAAATCTCATTTAATTTAAACTTGTATGGAAATAAAAACGAGTTATTTATGCAAAATGACATAATGGGGTAAAGTTTAATCCGGTTTAAAAATGATATTTGCAAATATTGCCCACAGTAATATGGATGATCGCAGGAGCGCATGACTTTTCTATATCGCTGTTGCATGACATGAATTTCGCATAATTGCGATATAATTCCGTTTTACAATCATTACTACTACATTATATTTCTTCCGCGCTTATGTTCGAATTCTATAATCGCGTGTTAATGTTACATTTTGTTATAAAAAACCTTACGATTTAATGATTGTTTGGTAGAACGATGAAATAAAAGATGTTTGTTATATTTATTTAAAATGTATTTGCTCTTCAATTGCTTAGCTTAAGAAATTGTGAGGGCATACAAGTTAACTTTACCTGTATGGAGTGTACTCTTGCCCTTATCCCACTCTAAGTGGGGTCGGCACATGTTATAAACATGCTGTCACATGATTTGGCTGCGTTTTTACGACCGGCCGCCTGCCTGACGTCAACTTACCTTAGTCGTATTTTACGATACCTCTCTAAGAAAGAGGGTGGTCTATTTTACTAAACCGGATACCACACGGTGGATCAACTTACCTTAGTCGCCTTTTACGACACCTCAGTAAGAAATGAGGGTGGTTCATTCTACTCAGCCGGATACCACACTGGAAGTCGACTTACCTTAGTCGCCTTTTACGACACGTCAGTAAGAAATGAGTACTGTAGTAGAAATGAGGGTGGTACTATTCTATTCAGCCGGATACCACATGGCGTACCTGTATAGAGTGTATAAAAACCTATAATTTTATACATTGTGGCTACTTTGTAATGTTTACAAACTTATTAGGAATCACCAAACTGTGTTCCTGCTTACATACAGGAAATCTATACTAATATGTATAGGCTGAAGAGTTTATTTGTCTGTCTATTTACGCGCTAATCTCAAGAACAACTGGACCGATATGAAAAATTATTTGAGTGTAAAAAAGTACGTTTAACAAAGAAGGCTATAGACTATAACATAACGTTAAGATGAATAGGAGAGGAGCAGCAATCATTTTTTTTGCGAAAACGGCTAAATTTACAGCTTTCCTTGCGTGCGCTGAGTAAACGGTGAAAGTTATTCAAAAATTGTCTTATAATTAATTAAGTCACGATAGCTGTTTTTATGTTCAAAATTTCAACACAGGCGAAGTTGCTGGTACAGATAGTTAAATAAACACAAATTCGCGCCACTCGAAGTCTTATTATCCGCAACGGCGGTTAGATGAAAAATAATATCACGCGTTTAAACATTTTTGTTCTCTATTAAAATGTTCAACCCCTTTTACCATTCGTCAAATATTTAAACTAAATCTAAACGCCACAAGGAAATAGTTTTAATTATTATACTGTTTAAATGAATTTTCATTATACATTGTATATCGTGAAATACTTGACAAATTGAGTTAGACTTACTAGTATTAAATTAACAGCAACTTATATAAACCTTCCAATGTTTGTTATAAACGTAATTATTTTCTCAATTACAATAAAGTATTAGTCATAATTCAGTTTCCAACATATAATTATAATCATGCAATGTTTTATGCGGTTACAAACGTTATTAATTACCTCCAATTATTTATATAATTATTTATTACACGCGACATATTATTAGTTGCAACTACATAAAAACTATATGAGATTTGTATAAACTATTTATTTATTTATTAAGGTTTGCTAACAAATTGCTTACACTAATAAAATTCTTACTTGCTTAGTACATAAGTTAAGTGTAACAAATCAAAACTAATGAGAATATTATTTTGCTATAATCTGCGATAATTCGCGTTATTGCGGATTATAGCAAACCAATATTCTATTATAAAATAATATATTTGTATAATAAACCTCAGCAAAGTAACGCCTAATTTTATAAATTATGTAACAATTCACTAAACATTAAACTCCTTGAGCACATAAATACACACGTATTGATAGCGTAAATATAAGTACATATATATACCTACTTATTAAATTTTAAAAGTTATGAGCTAAAAGCTCTGTTTGCGAACGGTTTTGTAAAATACCCCCTATTTGTCAGAATGTAAATCGATATGATCATTGCATTTGTAGTTATACAAAAGCACAAGCTTGTATGACCGGGGTCGATTAAGTTGGAAAAGCAATCGGCGTCGACGCTACTTTGGTGTTGTACGAAAGTGCGCGTAACACTTTTGTCGACGCCCAGCCGCTGCAACAAAGAGCCGTCCGTACAAATCCCGTGCAAGACATTTTCCGTACTGTAGCCACTGGTCTCTTTGTACGGGCGCAATCAGCCGCCGGCGTACCCGGCAATTATTCAAAATACATCAGGCAATATTAGATAGGTGGGCCGGCCGATGCGTTTTGCATTGCGAATCAGTCGGACTTTGTGTAGGAGCGACTGGGGAGTACTAGTGTTTATCCGCCGTCACCGACAGATTGTGGAGCCAGCCTTTTGCTAAATTGTCAGCGCACTTGGGGATTGTCGATGGCGGGACCATGGCTAAAACGTTAATGGCCTCCCGTTATCACAAAACTACGTTAAGGGAAACTGTCGCGTGTTCGAGCGGCGAATCGCAATAGCCGATTCGATTCCGCTCCTATTGCCTATAACTGCTGTTAATGTTTTTTCTTTTGAATCAAACCACGTGAAGGATTCGTTTATGGATATTTTCATATTTTTATTTCTATTTTATTTGAATGGACGCCATTTTATGTGAAATATAAAATTGCGTAAAAGGTTAATAGAAATTTCATATGAACCGATTTTTTTATGAATTAATTAAAAAGTGTAACAAATATTATTTATAAATTTTATAATTATTAGTGGTTTTAATATAAATTATAATATTAGAAAATATATACAAAATCAAAGTTCCTGAATTCGTATATTACAAAAATGATGTAAATAATTTTTAAAGATACACGTAAAGTTTGATAAAACTTTTTAATCGAAAGTATGGAAGGTAATACTGAGAAAGTATAATTTATATTAAGGTCTGGGGCTGATACTACAATAACATACGCACTGTTAGTAGTTGTTTTAAACGAATATTCAATGGAATTCGTTTACAGATGAAACGTACACGCAGCGAATGGCGGTAATATTAACTAAAGGCTGCTGTGAAAACACCTCGGCAATTCAGGCGCCAATAAAGGTCATTACAATACAAATGGTCATTGGCGAAATGTTTAACTTGAGGCCTGTGTACAGTCGCATTAGTATTCCCTTTGCGCAGTTTGTAGCCATGCCGTACATTATTTGTATACACTAAGCATGAAATGTTGCCAAGCAAACGTGTACTATTTGCGTGGAGGTTTAGAAAGCAGACGCGGGGGTGCAGGGAGGCGACGGTGGCGGTTCGCCCCCGCTTTGTGAGCCCCCTATGAACCCCCCATGCGTGCACGGATGAGAAACACTCACCCACTCTGAGGTTTCAATATTCCATACCGAAATGCATTCAATTGCAACATTTTTAGACAAATGGAAAAGGAACTTTGTCCCCGTATACGTCCCTTTGATAAAAACTTAACGGTTCGATTTGTTTTCTTAGTTGGCGGTCGTTTCATTTTGCGGCCAAGAGGACGGACGTAGGCCGATTTTTATTTTTGAAATACTACGTCTAGATGAACTTTATGTGCGCTATTGTATTTTTTTTATACATTAAAGTCACGACGATCCAGAAGAATTCTTTAAGACTAACAAGGTGATTTCTTAAAAATGTCAACAATGCACCACATAACGCTCCTATGGCTTTACGCGCTTTATATACAGTAGGTTTTTTTTATAAGAACTTTATATTAGTTTTTTTTATAATATATAGAAATGCAATAATAAAATAAAAAGGAAAGAAAGGGCAGGTGATATTTGGGACTCGATCTGGGGTATGTCCACTTCTTTAGTCCACTCGTACCACACTAACCTATAATATTTTACAAAAGACAGCAAAATTAACCTTTACATACATAAATAGTCTATATTTTAGAAGTTTTTCTGTGCCTGAAAACAGGGATAAACATTCATTTTTTTTTAATGAAACCTAGCTAGATGTAATTATCGACTCCGAAACCCTCTACATACTTCATTTAAATCTTTGGAGCGGTTTTTGAAATTCAGATTGTATACAAGATTAACTCATTCAAATAAAAAATAAAAAGCACATGTATAAAGGCGGATTTATCTCTAAAAGGGATCTCTTCCAGTCAACCTTTGAGTAACAGAAGAAAAGGATAAGAATTGAAGAAGAAAGAGAATACGGGTAATATAGAGAAAAAGAAAAAGTTTATATAAATTTAACTATTTAATTTATTAATTAATTTTGGTAAAAGAAATAGATGAAAAGATGCTACTATTATATAATTATATAAATAAATTTAATTATATTATTTTAAGTCAATGTTATAAGCGGTCTACATAATTCTCGAAATATGATTGCGATAAGTCGATGTCTTAGACGTCAAACAGAAATCTACACAGCCACAAAGTGAAGGGGTGGAAAACCCACACGGATGTGTCGAAGGCTATTCCATTGCGGTTTTACAATCTAAATCGAAGGATGTGGTCCCATCTTTGACCTAAACTAGACAAATCTAGGAACATCATTCACGCTTAACAATGACAATGTCTTGTAATATTATTCCAGCAGTTTAAAAACACTGTTAAAAAGAGGCTGATACAGAAAGCCTACTATACTCTTGAGGATTATTTAGAAGATAAGAATGTGTGGATATAGCTCTCTTTGAGTCTGTACAAGACAGTAACGACATAATGTAAATAGTATTAAGAATTATATTTTTAAAAGAGCAACCGCCGAGTTTCTTGCTGGCTCTTCTCGGTAGGAACAGCTTTCCGAACCAGCAGTAGAGTTGACGATTCAAAAGCACTTGTTTACAAGTTCATTTGAATAAAGAATATTTTGAATTTGAATTTGAATATGAAGTAAAATAAAAACGAACAGTTAGACTGCTAACTGTAGGGTGATTTAACAGTTAACTTCTAAACGTTATACAATGAATTAAATCCTTAATTAATCCTGTATTTTATAGGAAATTGGCATTAGCCATTGTTGCAAAGATACGAAAGCTAAATTATACTTTATTTTGCGGGTACTATTTATGTCATTCACACCTAAACCTAATAGATGTAAACGTAGATGTAAAAAAAAGAATGACTGTAAAAAAGTAATATCAAAAATATTATTTCATTTAAGACATTGTATTTTGCCACAAAATTGAAATCACCATTCTCGTGCCCTTTCCCACACTAAGTGGGGTCGGCACAACATGTTTTAACCATGTTGTGACTACCTAGCCTAATCTTGATTAGGCTAGGTATTTTACGGCCGGCAGCCTGTCAACTTACCTTAGTCGCCTTTTACGACACATCGGTAAAAAATCAGGGTGGTCTGTTCTACTCAGTCGCATACCACACGACGTTTTTAACAAAATTAAAAATATATTATCGTTTAATCTAGAATCTCTATGAAGATGTTATCTTCGAAAAATATTTCACAAAGTCAAAAAGACGCAAAACACATTTAAGATCGATATATGTGATAGTCGAAACGATGAAAATTGTGCGCAACAAAAATATATAAAATTGGTTAAACGATAAAAATAAAGTCAAAAATCGGCGGCTTAGTCGGTATTGGAGGCTATTTGAAAAGCAATGTCCATGAAGCGGCTTTCGCATGAACACATCCGAAGCGACGGAATCGAGAGAGGTGTTTGTTATATTTTGTAAAATATACGAAACATGGAACTGTTATAGATAAATACGTTTGTATTTTTTATTGGGAAGAGCTTTTATTCAATATTTTAAGTTGGCGCGTGGAAGAAATTTACTTAGAAGGAAAAAAATTTTGTTATGTTTACTCCGTTAATCTTTAATGAATGTCCATGTGAATGAGACGAGAATGTTAAGGTGGATGTGTGGTGTGACAAAACTTGATAGAATACGCAATGAGTATATCAGGGGAACTCTGAAAGTTGCGCCCACTACAGAAAAGATGAGAAGTGCGAGACTAAGATGGTATGATCATGTAATGAGGAGGGATGAAAATCATGTGACCAAAAGAGTTTTAAATATGATTGTGGATGGATGTATGGCTAGGAGGAGGCCGAAAAAAAGTGGATGGATTGTGTGAAAAATGATATGCATGTTAAAGGAATGGCACTAGAGTTGACGAATGATAGAGGAGAATGGACCAAGAAGACATATTGTGCCGACCCAACTTAGAGTGGGATAATGGTAAGAGAATGATGACTCCGTTAATCTTTAAATGAGCTAATGTGGTCCTTATCCTACTAATATTATAAATGCGATAGTTTGTGAGTGTGGATGTATGCTAAAACCAATATTAGAAATTTGGCACAGTTATTCCTTATACACCGGGCTAACATATGGACTATAGAAATCCTATTAATTCAACAGAAATAGGATAACATTGCAATAATCCAGGCGAACGAAGTTGCAGGTAAAAGCAAGTAAAAATTGTCATTTTTTTTCCTGTTTTCAGGCATTGCAAAACTGCTAAAATATAAATTGAATATAAAGGTTAATTTTTCTGTCATTTGTAAATTTGTAATAGCTCAGTTGGGAAAGGGCGGTCTAATGAAGTGAAAATATCCGGATTGAGTTTAGATATCACTCTCTTTTTTATATAGATTTTTTTCTTCTAAAAATTCTAAGCAAAACTAGTCATGATGAAAGTATGACGTCGATTCGCATAATGTTCGACACAACGGTATCTAATAGGGTTGCCACCCGTACTATATTATATAGTATCGTACTATATTTTGGTCAATTGTACTATATATTATAGAAAAAGAATATAGGACGGAAAATACTATATTTTTATCACTAATTCAATCGTCACGCTTTTTTTGAATCAACTGTGAATGGAACGCACCTGCAGCACTGCATAGGGAATGTTTAAACGAAACTCATTCATGTATTTACGTGGCTTAGATTGGTTGGTTAGTTAGTAACTCTAACTCCTTTGTCATTCTCCAGCGAAAAGTAATAATAAATAATCATGGAAAAATAAATAATGATTGAAAATAGATACGTACTAGTTTTTTCCTGAATTTCCTAAAAGTACTATATGTGATTTAAAAAGAAAAATACTATTTTTCTTCAAAAAAAAGGTGGCAACCCTAGTATCTAACTATTGATCGATTCATCATTTCAATATGATGGACGACTAAAAGGTTTGTCGTGTCCGTAAAACGTACGGGTAGTAAGTTCGAATATACCTAACCAACAATCATGATTAGACATGCCATTTGATCAACAAGTTAAACAAAAGTAATGAGAATATTATTTTGCTATAATCCGCGATAAATAATTATAGCAAAATAATATTCTCATTAGCTGTGATGGCCTAGCGGTGCGACCGTGTGAATCTCTAGAGACGATCATGGGTTCAAACCCGGGCAGACACCAATGAGTTTTTCTATTAAAACTTATGTGTCTAATTGATAATTGCAATTTATCACACGCTTTTCGGTGAAGGAAAACATCGTGAGGAAACCTGCATATCTTTAGAAAATTCTAGGGATATGTGTAACCTACCAATCCGCATTGGAGCAGCGTGGTAGGTCTTAGCTCCAACCCTTCTCTCCAAAAATGGAGAGAGGAGGCCTATGCCCAGCAGTGGGATAGTAACAGGCCGTTACTTACTTTTTTACTTAATATTCTCATTACTTTTGTATTATGGACCTCCGCAAAGTAAGGCCTAATTCTATAAATCAACAAGTTAAGTTTTTAAAATTTTAGTAACAAATATGTTAACGCGTGTCGCGAATAAACTTGTGTAAAATTAGTTGGATATAAATTTGAATGAATAAATATTTGGAAAATAAATTTCAAGGAATACATTCTATGTCTATTGACATAGTCCTGTATATATGATATAGTATGATTCTATGTCCTGTATGACGGTGGAGTGGACTCAAATATTCTGTCAACTAACATGTCTTCCATCTATACTAATATTATAAAGAGAAAAAATTTGTATGTATATTTGTAATCTTTTCATACAAAAACTACTGGACCGATTTCAAAAATTCTTTCACCATTAGAAAGCTGCATCTTTACTGAGCAACATACGCTATATTATATTTTAAAAAATAGGGATCCGTAATAAAAATGTAGTATATTAAAAAAAAAAAAATAGTCCGACTAAGTAGACTTTCCACTGCCATGAGATCGGTATGTATGCAGGTGAAACCGCGGGATATTACTAGTTGAAAGATAAATATCGGTTCATCAATGAGTTAGTTTTGTTTATTTGATATTTTTAATTCAACACACATTACAATTTCTACAGTTCTAAAGAAACATTTAATAATTAAAAATAAAGAAAATGTGGTAACGATAATAGATATTAGAACTGAGCATTCCCTAGCCAGAGATCGCGGGTTCAAATACTGGGCAAGCACCGATGAATTTTTCTACATAATTTATGCCCCTAATTAATATTTACAATACGTATCACACGCTTTTCGGTGAAGGAAAACATCGTGAGGAAACCTGCATATCTCTAGAGAATTCCGGAGATATGTGTAACCTACCAATCCGCATTGGAGCAGCGTGGTAGGTCTTAGCTCCGATCCTTCTCTCCAATAACGGAGAGAAGAGGCCTATGCCCAGCATTGGGATAGTAACAGGCCGCTACTTACACGCTTTTCGGTGTAAGAAAATATTACGAAATCAAACATTGATGAAATGTGCATATCTCTGGCGATATAGGTTATGTGTATACTAGTCATAAGCAGCCTTTTGCCACTTTTTCAAATTCAAATTCAAATTCCAAATATTCTTTATACAAACAAAATTGTAAACAAGTGTTCCTACCATGAAGAGCCAGCAAGAAACTCGGTGGTTGCTTTTTTTGTTTATGTATATTTGTGGGTGTATATTTGTATTTAAGTATGTATTTAAAAAATATATAAATATGTATTAACCAGTTGTCTGTAACCCATAACACAAGTATTAGTTAATTACTTTGGGGATGGACGACCGTGTGTGTAAGTGTCCCATATATTTATTTATTTATTTTTAAAATATAATTCTTGTACGGGACGTAGAATAGCTACGTCAACGCATTATTTTCATCTAAGTATTCCTCAATAGTATAGTAGGCTTTCTGTATATTAGCCTTTTATTAATAGTGTTTTTAAACAGCTGTAATGACAAAGCAGCGGTATCACCGTGCGAGTAGCTGTGGTAGCTCAGCGGTATCACCGTGCGCCTCTTTCGAGAAGGTCTAGGGTTCAAACCCCGGGCAGGCACCAATGAGTTTTCTAGTAAAACTTATGTGTCTAATTGATAATTGCAATTAATCACATGCTTTTCGGTGAAAGAAAACATCGTGAGGAAACCTGCATATCTCTAGAGAATTCTGGGGATATGTGTAACCTACCAATCCGCAATGGAGCAGCGTGGTAGGTCTTAGCTCCAATCCTTCTCTCCAAAAAAAAAAAAACGGAGAGAAGAGGCCTATGCCCAGCTGTGGGATAAAAACAGGCCGCTACTTACTACTTTTTAAACAGCTGTAATGACAAAGCTACAATTGATTGCAGATTTTTTTCCTTAGTACCCCTTTGCCACTTTGTTCAAAAGTATATTTTGCCACTTTTTCCTAAGTTTATTAATATTCCGTTCGTGTATTGACGATTGTATATTCAATATTAGAAAATAGATTTGGCAATAGAAATGAGCAATTATTGACGCTAATAATCATAATTGTTCGCATCGAATTAAATTTGACGTCTATCACGTTATATAACGCGAATTTGTTTTGCATTTCCCTCCTATAGAATGATAATATGGTGTGACGCTTATTATTTATTAATAATTATTAATTATTTTTGTTAGTAATTATTAGATACGCCGTGTGCTATCCGGCTGAATAGAATAGTACCACACTCATTTCTTACCGAGGTGTCGTAAAAGGCGACTAAGGTAAGTCGAACCGCCGTGTGGTATCCGGCTGAGTAGGATAGATCAACCTCATTTCTTACCGAAATGTCGTAAAAGGCGACTAAGGTGAGTTGACCCACCGTGTGGTATCCGGTTTAGTAGAATAGACCAACCTCATTTCTTACCGAGGTGTCGTAAAAGGCGACTAAATTAAGTTGACCCACCGTGTGGTAAGTTGACGTCAGGCAGGCGGCCGGTCGTAAAAACGCAGCCAAATCATGTGACAGCATGTTTATAACATGCTGTGCCGTAACCCACTTAGAGTGGGATAAGGGCAAGAAGATGATGATTAGTAATTATTAGATCTGATAAGATCCTTTACATATATTAACTATTGATTTAAAAAGTCTTTTATCTGTAAATTTAAACGTCTCAGTGTTTACGTAATATCCGATATTTTACGGACAGAGCTCCCCACTAGAATCTAAGTCTAAGTCGAAATAAAAATCTCGAAATCAAGCCTTAAACCATTTCACTATCCCGCAATTCATATTTCAAGTTTCAAACAGAAATACATTTTAATGTTACTTATATTGCTTAAAATTGTTATATCAAGAAAATTTATTACTAGCGATTAGTAAATAAACATATAAATTGGGCAAAGTCGGGACACAGGCATGTGCGACCATAATTTGAGTGTGTAATCGGGCTGGGATGCATATTGGGCGCAATATTTAAGCGAATCAGGCAATAAATTTCAACCCGCAGTCGGCTTGCACTTGATGATTCACGAGGTCTATGTTATTCGAAATAGATTTAACTATTATATAATTTAAAGTTACAACGCCGTGTGGTATCCGGCTGAGTAGAATAGACCAACCACATTTCTTACCGAGGTGTCGTAAAAGGCGACTAAGGTAAGTCGACCCACCGTGTGGTATTCGGTTTAGTAGAATAGACCGACCTCAATTCTTACCGATGTGTCGTGAAAGGCGACTAAGTTAAGTTGACCCGCCGTGTGGTATCCGACTGAGTAGAATAAACCGACCTCAATTCTTACCGAGGTGTCGTAAAAG
Source organism: Morpho helenor (assembly GCA_029227775.1). Classification (NCBI taxonomy): domain Eukaryota; kingdom Metazoa; phylum Arthropoda; class Insecta; order Lepidoptera; family Nymphalidae; genus Morpho; species Morpho helenor. Next base: position 16,780,528 of record JARGCU010000030.1, read on the forward strand.
GCGACAAAGGTAAGTTGACCCACCGTGTGGTATTCGGTTTAGTAGAATAGACCGACCTCAATTCTTACCGAGGCGTCGTAAAAGGCGACTAAGGTAAGTTGACCCGCCGTGTGGTATCCGGTTTAGTAGAAAAGACCACCCTCTTTCTTACTGAGGTGTCGTAAAATACGACTGAGGTAAGTTGACGACAGGCAGGCGGCTGGTCCTAAAAACGCAGCCAAATCATGTGACAGCATGTTTATAACATGTTGTGCCACTTAGTGTGGGATAAGGGCAGGAGGGTGATGATGATAATAATTAAAAGTTACGATATTTTATTTTTTGCTGGAATGAAAGTTTTTTAAGAGAAGCTAAGTGTATGAAGCAGAGATTCACGTACCTTCTATATGCAGGACAAGTCACCACTATATTGTTGTTACCCACAGAAATTGGAATTCTTTAAATGCTATATGTTATATACAAAATTTCATCAGTATTACTCAAGCAGATTAGCTGTGAAAGCGTAAAAGACAGACAGATTTTACATTTATAATATTATTACGGATAACAAAAATAATTTCATCACTAAAAAGCAATTATTTCTAATTTGTTTTGAGAAGAATGTAAACATATTTCATGACAGTAAATAATTGACTTGTATATCTGTATTAAACGTATTAAAACAACCATTAGCTAAAGCTTGCCAGTTGATGTAACGTCAGTTAAAAATAACAGTTACAATTCCGAGAAATGTTAATTGCAACGTCTCTTGCAGGTAATGCCACTTTAGGCTGCACGATCATTTTCCACCGGATATCAATTGCAGTGACGTTTGACCCCCCTTAATAGAAGTGTCAATACAACGTATCCATACTGTTAGCTGTTTGTACACCGAGTGACTGAAAACAACGAGATAAAAAAGAAAACAATAATCCAATTCACAATTTAATTAAGTTGCATTTTTAAGTAATATCTTTCCGTAAGCGAATTATAGCTGAATATTCAACGAGCAAACGGTCGTGGATAAACGTGTATGCATCAAATATTGTATTATTAAGTCCCTATTTAAATAGCAATACGGTTTTTTTCCCCGACGGAAACTGCCTCATAAAATATGAACCACTCCTGTTAAACGATTCAGCCTATAAAAGGTATAGCGCGCGTTTAAACTACAGATACTCAAAATTAAAACTGTTATAACACAGTCGGAAATTAAATGAAAAGAACTTGGTATAAGTTCATAATTTAAGGACCGGCAAACACGGCCTCGAGTAGGGAACGTTTGTCAGCTACGGGGATGATTTTAATATGCGCTTTCAGATAAAAAATATGGCCTTGCTTTGGAAGCAAAACTTTGTTTTTTTACTAACTCGCCCCGTTAGCCGTGTGCACGAGTAAACAAATGTTTGCGTTCTCATGTGTAAATAGAGGCAAAAATCATAAGAATAAACAGTTTATTGACAACAAAATTACATGTTTAATTGCAGTGTTTTAATAATGTAATACTTTTTATTTATTTACAGCAAAAATTTACAAATTATATCTATCTTAAATTACTTACACATGTACTATACAAATCATGCCCACATGGAATGGTTCCAAGAATGCTAACAGCGTTTCCGCGCTGAATCGCTAAGCTGATTCTTAGTGCGAAAGAGGAGCCAGCCCTCTTGTCAACTGAAGAGATTAACCGAAGTGTTAAAATGGATAAAAATTAAAACTTGAATTACTTATTGATGGAATATCGCTCCTATGGCAAAAGTAAAAAAAAAGCGTGTCCACCTTCAATTGAGATTTAAACATTGTGGAATAGGCTAATCAGTATTGTAATACTCTGAATAGGCAATAAAAGCGCAATACTCTGAAAAGACAAAAAAAATCGCGACCCATTGACCTAAAGAGCTTCTGTTACAGTTTTGTCACTGAAGCCTCTATAGTTTAGACGGGTTTAAAAATGCGTATTGATTTAGTGCTTGGTCTAATAATTTTACAGAGTCAGTGAATAGGTGGAACAGTAGCGTTACGATGGTAATGTAGCGTCGAAACTTTATAAGACATTACTAGAATAGCTTCTTCTTTTAGACTTTCCAGTTTGTTAAAGTCAGCGTCCTTAATTCCTCGTTTTCGTTGAAAACAGGTAGTTGGGCCTGGCTTTCCTAAGGTCTAGAAGGTGTTTATGTCACGAAAGAGAACAAAACGAGTCTGTGTAGTGATCATGGTTTGACCAATAAAATTAAAAAGGGCGTTTGGAGCACCTATTTTATCTACCTATAATAATCTTCTAATAGAGATGCAATCCAGTCTATATCTAATCATATATATATATGTAGATTTTCAGAATCTCGGAAACGGTTCCAACGATTTTTCTAAAATTTAGCATATATGAAGAAATGTCGATCTAGCTAGGTTTTATTTAAAAAAAATCACGTTTTACCTCTGTTTTTGGGCACTAAAAAACTACTAGAAAGCAATAGATATTTGAGCTGCCAAATGCAAAGCTGTGATAGTCTAATCATAACGAACCAAAAAAGTTAAACCTCTGGTTAAGTCCTTGGAAGAGACATTATGTTCAACTGTGGACTTCTACTAGTTGACAAGAGAGAAAGAAAGAGTTGTTTATATTATTTTGAATTAACCTACTTGCATGTGTTCTTAGCAATATGGTAAAAATATTAAGGATTATTAACAGCGTGATTGTTAATAAAATTCAGTTCGATGCTATGCATTTATTCGTAGATAAGAGTATAAACATGACGCTGTTATTTGTAAGTTTGGAGATATGAATTCTTATAACTTTGTCATCATTCTCCTACCCTTATCCCACTCTAAGTGGGGTCGGCACAATATGTCTTCTTTTTCCATTCTCCTCTATCATTCGTCAACTCTGGTGCCACTCCTCTAACATGCATATCATTTTTCACACAATCCAACCATCTTTTTTTCGGCCTTCCTCTAGCCATACATCCATCCACATTCATATTTAAAACTCTTTTGGTCACATGATTTTCATCCCTCCTCATTACATGACCGTACCAACTTAGTCTCGCACTTCTCATCTTTTCTGTAATGGGCGCAACTTTCAGACTTCCCCTAACATACTCATTACGTATTCTATCAAGTTTTGTCACACCACACATCCACCTTAACATTCTCATCTCATTCGCATGCACATTTCTTTCATCCTTTCCTTTTATTGCCCAACATCGAATTCTTATAACTTTGTCTAGTATATAAATACTAAATTTTTTGTTAGTATTTTAGTTCATATATTGATTGTTGTAATATCAAGATATTTAACTTTGAAGAATTGATTGTTTTTTATAAAAACAGGAGATATACCGTCACCACAGCGTATACAATCTGAGGTAACAGCGCGAGAGCTTAGTATCAAATTAGTCTTTTCCTGTCAATGAAAAGTGAATAAATGCGAAATAGGGATGCATTGTTTCGTTTTTCCGTTCAATTTCTAAGCACCTTGTGGCAAATCCATCATACGGCGGGTGGGTTAGAAAATAAAGAATTTCCTCTCACACGAGCGTCATACGTCCGGTCGTCGACATCTAATTTTTATAATAGAACAAAAGAAGCAAACAATGGTGCCGAGATATAGGCAGAGTCGCAACATAAAGCAAGCTAGCTCATGTTTGATTGAACGCGTAAGAATGTGGGGTTCAAGTAACGCTAGGGTTACCATCAATCAGTTGTTGTTAAATAGGTGTTGCCTTGTATAGATTATTTATTTATGTATTACAAGCTATAATCGCGGCTTCGTCATCATCCTCCTGCCCTTATCCCACTCTAAGTGGGGTCGGCACAACATGTTATAAACATGTTGCCACATGATTTGGCTACGTATTTTTCGACCGGCCTGCCTGACGTCAATTTATCTTAGTCGTATTTAACGCCACCTCGATAAGAAAGAGGGTGGTCTATTTTACTCAACCGGATACCACACGGTGGATCAACTTACCTTAGTCGCCTTTTACGACACCTCGGTAAGAAATGAGGTTGGTCTATTCTACTCAGCCGGATACCACACGGCAGGTCGACTTACCTTAGTCGTTTTTTACGACATCTCGGTAAGAAATGAGGGTCGTACTATTCTATTCAGTTGGATACCACACGGCGTATACTCTCGACTTCGTATGTTTTAATATTTGATCTACATAGTATTCACAATATATTATATCTAAGGGTAGATTATAAAATATGTGCCTTTTTTGATACAAGCTGTACCCTTGACTACGTTAGAGTCAATTTTAATGTTAAAATACCCTCTTGAACGTAGGTACTACGTTTCCATTTCCGCTATATATATCCTATTTGTTAGGCTTGTGTTTTGAGCTCCAATTTTACCAAAATAAATATTGCTGGAGCGAGTTAAATGTTTTTATTTTCAAATTGATAGTATGCTGTACCTTGCGGTGTTTGTTGCGACATCTGACGAGATGAGCGAGCACGAAAGAATAGTTGAATTTGATTTTTTACTGTTTCTTGTTTATATTTATAATGTGTTAATATCTTCTTTAAATAAACGATGTTACTCATTATCATCATCATCTTCCTGCCATTATCCCACTCTAAGTGGGGTCGGGACAACATGTTAAAAACATGTTGCCACATGATTTGGCTACGTATTTTTCGACCGGCCTGCCTGACATCAATTTATCTTAGTCGTATTTAACGCCACCTCGATAAGAAAGAGGGTGGTCTATGCTACTTAACCGGATACCACACGGTGAGTCAACTTACCTTAGTCGCCTTTTACGACACCTCGGTAAGAAATGAGGTTGGTCTATTCTACACAGCCGGATACCACACGGCGGGTCGACTTACCTTAGTCGCCTTTTACGACACCTTGGTAAGAAATGAGGTTGGTATTCTATTCAGCCGGATACCACACGGCGTGCTTATGTTTATAATTATAATGTGTTAATATTTTCTTTAAGTAAACGATGTTAGTATTCTTTTAATACAGTTAACTTGAAATGTATCTTAAATTAACTTTATTCGCAGTTGGTAGCCCTGAGCTAAGCTGAAGTGAGTTAGAAGGAGATAGACACAAGGGGAAGCGGGACAGCGACATCGCAATTACCTCGTGAGATTGTTGAATAAATTTACATTCAGTTGATTGAAATAATAATGAAATTGCTACGGCACACTCCGTAGCTTCGTACGCGATATTTAAATTAATAATAAAATCATAATGTTACACAAATCGCGCATGTGATACGCCGCGCCATCTCTATGATAATTAGGTTCTTTCTTGTTCCGTTTTATTTTGAATTATTCAATATTCGCTACGAAATTTTCATGCATGTTTTATTTAAATACCCATTTACTCAGATAAAAAAGATGGACTCCTGCTGAATAATAGGTTTACGTATTTTAAATATTTTCTTATATTGTGCGTGAATATTTTACTGCCGTGTGATATCCTGCTGAGTATAATAGACCACCCTCATTTCTTACCGAGGATGAATGATGATTGTGCGTGTTTATTGTAAGAATTATGAACTTTATAAATATAGTAAATATAGTCGAATACATGCTTATATATTTATTATAGTGGTCGGCTGTACATGCCAATGTATGTAGTTTTTTGTTTTTGTTTATATCCGGCTTATAGGTATTTGTGAGATAAAATGCTTCATTTTTTAAAGAGTAATAATAACAATTTTAGAGTAATAATAATACTATCTGTGATAGCCCTGTGGTGAAACCGTGCAACACTTTCGAGAGGGTCACGGGTACAAACCCCGGGCAGACACCAATGAGTTTTCTGTTAAGAACTTGTGTCTAATTGATAATTGCAATTTATCACACGCTTTTATTTTAATATATATTTCATGTAAGTACGGTTTATTTACTAAAATTATCAAATTATGCTCTTGATAAAACGATAAATCTCTGTGATTCTTCCCGGATCGATCTGATTTTTGTAATAGAGACACACATTTGCAGGGTTAACAACCTATCAGTCTACGCGAACGAAGTTGCGGGTAAAAGCTAGTTTATAATATAACAATGAATTAATAATAATTTATTTCTGCGTAAATAAAATATTTAAAAAGCAATTCTATTGTTGTTGATATAGTAATAAATGAATATAATTTACAAGCAATTATAGTTGTATAACAATTAGAGACACGCAATTTGAAATGGTTGAATAAATTTTACCGTGTAACTTACAATAATTTTCCGCTGGGTTTAACGAATATCATTGGTTGGAGTGACAAACTTTCTCTATAAAATAAGGATTTAAAAAAGAAATATTAGGCTATGCCAGAGATTCCCAACGTGAAACCCACGCCCTACAGTGGGCAATTTGAATGTTAAGGAGAGGGCAATACGAAAATGGATTTGACACGAGCATAACCCTTTCGTTCCGGGCCATTTAAATTCAATGTTAGATTGCCATGCCAAATTTACAATAAAAGCAAATTATTGTCCTAAAGCCTACAATTTATTTATTTATTTACGTACCATAAACAGATGGAAAAAACATTATTGGAAAAAAAACAGTGTACAAAGGTCAACTTATCCCAATGACAGAGATCTCTGCCAGCTAACCTACGAAGTGAGACAATTTATATTTAAGAAAAAGTTGGTACATTTAATTTTCTTAAGAGGACAATATGAAAATTATATTTAATATTTAAATGACATAATCTTGTATATATAAATTTTTCTGAATTTTGGAAACAGCTCCAACGATTTTCATGAAATTCTGCATCTAGATTTAGGGGGAAAAATCTATATAGCTAGGTTTTATTAAGAATTTCTTAATTATATTATATTATTAATTATATTATTATAATAATACTAATTAATAATTCTTTTATCCCTGTTATCGGGCACTGTATAACTGATATTCTATGAGAAAGTAAAGGGTGAGTTTGCTATCAATTACAAAATCAAATGATAGCTCAATTGGTAACGAGCGGTCTCGAATTCATAATACGGATCCATTCATAATAAAATCCCTGATAAAATCTTATTTTAAATTTTCTTAATTGCTTTTTTTTTATAGCCACATGATTTACCTGTTAACTTATTAGGGACTTTAAGTGCTGAAGCCTATCAGAAACCTGAGAAAAGCAAAATTCCGAGATATGTGTCAGATATGTTCCGAATAAGCTAACTGACAGTTTGTTGGTAATTTGTGAAACAGGCCCTTACTAAATTAACTTAACTAATATGTTAAAACGTTAGCAATTTTTTTTCATTCAATATATATAATGTGCGAGAGACGCTGAAGATCGCGAAAGATGGAGACGCATCGGAGTGACTACAATAACGGATGCAAAGCATCTTCAACCACGACCACTCTGTCAAGAGTGAACGACTAAAGAAGAAGTAAGTAAGTAAGTAAGTAACGGCCTGTTACTATCCCACTGCTGGGCATAGGCCTCTCTCCATTTTTGGAGAGAAGGGTTGGAACTAAGACCTACCACGCTGCTCCAATGCGGATTGGTAGGTTACACATATCCCTAAAATTTTCTAGAGATATGCAGGTTTCCTCACGATGTTTTCCGTCACCGAAAAGCGTGTGATAAATTGCAATTATCAATTAGACACAAAAGTTTTAATGGAAAAACTCATTGGTGTCTGCCTGGGTTTGAACCCATGATCGTCTCTAGAGATTAACACGGTCGCACCGCTAGGCCATCACAGCTTAATAAGAAGAAGAAGAATATATAATGGATACATAACATAAGTTTGTTTAAATGTATTATTCTATTTTAATAGTTCAATTTACCATGATAATGGATGTTAGTGTAAAGGTACACTTAGCGCATAAAGAAACAACGACCTCTTGAATTTATAACCACTAAGCAATAGTTCAAAGAAATCGTGTCGCTTATAATATCAAAGTAATTACTCTACACTTTATAAGCATGATAACGTTTAACTTATCTATGGTCTATGGTTGGCCTTTCACGCTTACATTTATTTGTAACTAGCGGCCTGCCCCTGCTTCGCACGGGTATAAAATATATATCCCATGTCAGCCAGTGTAAAAAAAATGATTAAAATCGATCCAGTAGTTTTGATTTATTCATTACTGCCCGTGGCCCGCACGCGTTAAATTTGGAGAAAAACAATTTCCTTTCCCTATACCAAGAAGATTTCCTGCTATCTTCGGAATATTTAAATTCATATAGTACATTTTTACTTATTTACTTTTACATTTTCCCTATGTATTTTACTTTTACAATTAATTACAGAATGTCTTTAAACAAACTCTTGAAAGAGGGACATAGCTGCTAAAGTCGAAGTGTTATAGGGCGAAGCGCGGCTTAGGGATATAGGGACTTTGTTTTATAATATGTAGTGATATAATGTATTTTATTTTTAATGTACCTATACTACGTTTTTTATAGTTATCCAACCACTAAGGGTCGCTGGCAGAGATCTCTTATAGAGATAAGTTATCCTTTGTACTTGTTTTCCATTTAACTGCATTTTTGTATATTTTTCTTTTTTTGATACATATGTAAATAAATAATAGAAATAAATAATGTATTTATTTAACTTATATATGAGACTAATAAACTAATAAATACAGAAGCAGGCGTTACATTGCGGAATTCCATAGCACAGAATTTACAATTAATTTGCTGTAATTCGCTTTTTTTAAGAAAATCTATGTAATGCTAAGTGTATATAGCAGGCAAGATTCACATACCTTATGCATGCAGGACAAGTCACCACACGTATCACAAAATTCCGCCAACGCCAAGACTCCACACAGGCACCACACACACGCACTACCACAACCTCTACGATCGTTTCGCCCGGAAATAGAATAGAATAGTAGAATAGACCACCCTCTTTCTTACCGAGGTGTCGTTAAATACGACTAAGGTAAGTTGATGTCAGGCAGGCGGTCGGTCGTAAAATACGTAGCCAAATCATGTGACAACATGTTTATAACATGTTGAGCCCACCCCACTTAGAGTGGGATAAGATAATAATATTATTCAAAATACTCAGGAGCGTCAATATCCAGTAAACAAACAAATGAACACTTGAAGTAAATAAGGCACTAAGTACCTAAAAAACAAATCGAACTAAGTAGGCAATTTGTTCTAAAAGCCTTTTATAACCAAGTTGCATACTTAGTTCGATTTTTTTATTAGGTACTTAGTGTCTTATTTACTTCAAGTGTTCAAATATTGAATGATCTACTCTTGTATATAAATATGCTAACAGAATTACAATCTGACTTAAAACATCACATTCATACGAAAATTGTGAATGCAAAGTTCCTAAGAAACAATCCTTGACCTGACCCAAGGGTCAACAGAACGTCCGACATATCACTATCTGTTCGAACGGAAAAATCGGGCGACCGCATGAGTCGGGATTCGGCCAGCCCAGACGGCACTCCGCATTAAAGGGTGTTCATTATGTCGTGGGGGTCTTGGTGAACTGGTACAGATGTTTCGACCCTGACCTAGCGCAAGTGCTGGGCGGGTCACGCGGCGGGTGGGAGGGTAGACAGGGCATTCACCTTGAGACGAACGATACAACGATCGCGAGCTTGAAGGGGAAATACCTATCTCCCATTCTATGCATTCACATTCGTTTTTGCCCTGTTTACATATGGTATGATCCAATTTTCTTAACTCCAATGTTAATTACTAACGTGGCATTTTTTACATAATTACATTACATTACATGCCAATTACTTTTTTTGTAGAGTATTAAATTTATCAATATTTCTTTTAAGTATTATTGGATCATATGTTAAAACTATACCACCGTAGTGTTTTTACAAGCATTTTAATAATTACGAATAAGGTCAAAAATATATTTCAGATCAATATAGATTACACATCGATTCTATAATTTTGTGTTCTAGTAACTGGATTTAAAACGCCCTAAGGGAACTTTAACCCATTGATAGAATTGAGTATTCTAAGACATTAATAGTTACAATTATCTATTAAATGTAACAGACAATATATTAACTCTATGTAAATTAAGTTTGTATAGTTTTATGGGGAAAAGTGCGATGTCTAATAGAAAAAGATTGCGGATTGGTTACTCCTATGCCCAGAATATTCTAGAGATATGCAGCTTTCCTCATCATGTTTTCCTTCACCGAGAAGCGTGTGATGATTTGCATATAGGTATCAATAAGACACATGTTTTAACAGAAAAGCTCATGGGTGCTTGCGCAGGATTTGAACACGCGACCCTCTTGAAGGAATCATACGGTTTTGCCGCTGGGCTATCACAGCTCTGCCATGAGGCCATTTATTATACTAGCAATCGCCAGCGGTTCCGCACGCGTGGAAAGATTAAAACTATAGTCTTTTGATAACCATAAAAATGGTTAAAGTGGGTTAACTTTAAAAGCTAGACATATGCGGTTGCGGACTTTTATTTAGAACTTTTAGAGGTGAATAATTTTGTGATACATGATTTTTGAATAACTATCACCGTTTACTCAGCACACGCAAGGAACGTTTTTAATTTCCCGTTTTTTATTGCTGCTCCTCTCCTATTCATCTTAGCGTGATGATATACAGCCTATATCCTTCCTCGATAAATGGACTATTTTACAGTCAAATAATTTTTCAAATCGGTCCAGTAGTTCCTGAGATTAGGCGCGTTCAAACAACCAAACAAACAAACAATCAAAAAAACTCTTCAGCTTTATATATTTGTATAGATAACTACATTATATACATTTCATTTTTGCATTTGTCTAAAACGCCACATAAAATAACGCCATTGAGTCAACTTTATTAATGGGATAATATGCTATTGAAACGATAGACAATATTGATGGAGATTTCTGATGAGCAGAGGTAGAATTTGAAATGATAGGACGTAGCATTACAATGGCTTTTCAATTGTTGATACTTTTGATATTCCGGGATTAGGGAGTTGAATCGATGTCGTTTAGACTAGGAAGCTCATTCATTAAAACCATTTCTACGATTTCGTCCCTGAACTTTAAAATAAAAAAAATACTCGGTAAAAGCATTGATATTTGACCAATGCTCGACGATTTTAGCAAGCTCTGTTTTCTATCATGATATTTCTGTTACAAATCAGAATAATAAAAAAGTGTAAGGAACATTTAAATGCTCAAAAGCATAACTATAAAGTAACTATAACTATTGATTTCACACATTTTTTTAAAATTTTCTATTATCTGATACGGTTAGCTTTTAATTGTTTACAATTGATTTTAGCATTTCAGTCTCAGAATTGCTAAATGCTAATGAGAATGAAGTGTGGAATTTATAAATTGTTGCCATAATTTTATATTCAAAGCTCAAAGCTATCTCAAAAAGATATAAAAATAATTTATACATTTCGCTAGTATTTGACAATGTACTAGTAGTTGGCCTTTTTTGTACGAAATTTTAAATAATAAGCGTTTTATTAGTTGTAGCTAATAAAAAATAAATTTGTAATTGACCTGTCTGTCATCTATTAACAACTGCCCAAAAGCTCCGAATTGCCCATTGTTTAATATTTAAAAGGTTATATTATTAATTAATATTTTTTATTAGCTACAACAAACAAAACGCTTATTATTTAACATTTCATACAAAACGGTCAACTACTAGTACATGGTCAATTACTAATGCACTTACCTTACACGAAAAAGTTCTGATTAAATTTCATCAATTCCCGTATCAAAAAGGAAATTCGAATAATTATTAACACTGCAGACAGAACAGAACAACAACCAAACAATTGCGAACTCTTCAAATTGGAAGTTTAATGTTTTCGTTATGTTTTTTAACAAATATTTTCTGAAATTAGCGGCCTGTTACTACGTTACTAGGTCTTCTCTCTAATTGGATAAATTTTGAATTGTAATTTTGTGGTATATTTTTTATATTACCTGAACTTTCTGTCTTTTTTGGGAATAAATAACTTAGGAATATTTGTTTTGTTAGGAATAAATAATTCTTGATCTAACGGGAAATCAATCGAGATCGTTTTGTCAAAATTACTTCAGCCCTGAAGACTACGGCAAATCAAAGTCAAATTTCCAAACAGTGAGTGTTAGTGTCTTATGAATCATCACGCTCACTATGGACCTCTATGAAAGGTCAAAACGCAGTCTTGATAGACCCCTACGAAGTTGACTAATGACCACAATGGTCAAAGCTAGCCACTGGTTGTAAGCGGCAAAAATTGCTTGAAGGCACCTATTTGAAGCAGTGGAGGTCCCTTGCTTGCAAAGAAGAATAAGAAGTTTATCTGACTTTCCTTTTAATTATAAATATTGATTGAATGACTTCATTATTTTTGTAATGTATCAAAGGTCTTTATCATGATGAGAGGAAGAAACAAGTCTTCACCTTATGGCTGAGTGCCCTATGTACTCGCTGGTAAGATGGGAGATACTAGGTAAGGATAAAATTTAAGTTGAGGACCTAACAAATATCCCCTTCAGGGATATTATCAGGTTTGTAAAAGCAACAGGTAGGTTGAAGCAGGTGACACTGTCGGGACAGCGGTGAAACCCGTGTCCCAACATGGGGAAATGGGTGGAATAGTCCAGAATAGGAGCTGACTACCCGTCCTGCAACGACGGGCGTCCCCGCAATGAGATAGATAGAAGGTCTTTGTCAAGTAATATTCATCAAATTACGTAAAATCGCTAAATAGAGTTAGAATGTTATTTGGACCTTCGGGTGTAGGTGTAAAATTGCTACTTCCACGTTCGGATACGTCGGCATCAAAGACACTTGATGATTAGTTGTGAGGAAGTGTACAAAGTAGGACGTGGCAAAGTGACCGGGATACAAGCATCCGCTCGCATCCTAGCTAAACGACTAACGACCTGAATGAATTAGCCTTATTTTATGTTCCCGTTGTGTTATCTTGAACGTCGATAGCGTGCTTGTTTTTTTTAAATGAGAAATAGGCAAGCGCTCAATGGCGATCATCGTTGATGGAAAGCGGTGATGCATTCTAAAGTACGAAGCCCTTTATCCAGATGCCTATTCACGTTAAACATATTATGAGAAGCAGAAAATTAAATTGAAATAACATAAGAGTTTGGGATTGTAATACTCAAAATTGGCGATACCGTAGCGAAAACAATAAAAATTCCTCCCACTAGTTAGACAAACGACTTTGATAAGGTAAAAGTAAGTAAGTAGCGGCCTGTTACTCTTCCACTGCTGGGAATAGGCATCTTATCTCCGTTTTTGAAGAGAAGGATTGGAGCTAAGACCTACCACGCTGCTTCAATGCAGGTTGGTAGGTTACAGATATCTCCAGAATTCTTTAGAGATATGCAGGTTTCCTCACGGTGTTTTCCTTCACCGAAAAGCGTTTGACAAATTTCAGTTATTAATTAGGCACATAAGTTTTTAACAGAAAAACTCATTGGCGTGTATGGCACGGTGTTACCGCTGGGCTAAGGTCGTGTGAAGCCAATGGATTTAGGCAGTAAAAGATCGTGTGTCATATATATCCTTTGAAGAAGCGCATCCGCTATTGATGTCCAATACTGGATGTCCATCGGTTGAAAAGAAAAAGAAAGAATGAAAAGTGATAGTTAAGTGGTTTAAGCAAATGATCTTTACCATAGGTTTGCGGGTTCAAACCTCGGACCAAAAAGTTTATTCCGTTCTCTTTCGCGACACAGAGAAAAATATGAAACATTTTTGTTTAAATGTAATTCGGTGTCGATGAAGCATTTAAAATAAGGTTAAAAGGATATTGCTTTTTGATATTGATATTAAATTCCGAGTACATGTCTATCACGCTTTCAAGCACAGTAAAGCTGCAAATTACAGAACTTCCCATCGGATATACACTAACATTTCGATTGCGTAAATATCCGTAGGCAAATTTAAAATTTCAATTTCGCTATTTCGATTATATTTTTGTCGTCCCACTTAGGGTAAATATATTCAAAATAATATTGGAAATATAAAATGTTTGCTTATCCGCCTTTGATGTTCGGTTGGATGTGATTTATGGTAAATAAATATAAAAGTAATAATAAAATTATTTGCTATAATCCGCCATAATATCCGCGCAATATGAAAATTACATTTAGATAGAGAAGAAGATGAGCTGTGACAGGGTGAAATCGTGTGATTCTTTAGAGAGGGTTTGAAGTTCAAACCCTAGACAGGAACCACTGTTTTGTTTTGTGTTTCTGTTAATTTATAATACGCTGAAACCGCAAGAAAACTGGCATGTAAAACACTAATATTATAGTCACTGGAGTAAAATAATAAGTTAAACTTGAAGACAATCTCTATCACACTATATTGACACAAACGCACACACACACATACACACTATAACTAAATAAATATATAGGTATATAGGCTGTATTAGTTATAAATATTTAGAATGGCTCCTAAGGAAGGCGATGGCGTTCGTGGTACAGGTTATCCTAGTGCGAGCGCCACACCACTCCTTTTTTATATTTTATGGCATCCGGCTGAATAGAATAGTACCACCCTCATTTCTTACCGAGGTGTCGTAAAAGGCGACTAAGGTAACCGGCCCGCCGTGTGGTATCCGGCTGAGTAGAAAAGACCACCCTCTTTCTTACCGAGGAGGTATAAAATACGACTAAGGTAAGTTGACGTCAGGCAGACGGCCGCTCGTAAAAACGCAGCCAAATCATGTGACAGCATGTTTATAACATGTTGTGCCGACGCAACTTAGGGTGGGATAAGGGCAGGAAGATGACAATGATGTTGCACAATCAATATCTATAAAAAATAAATTACGTAAGATCACATAAGATACATAACCCATGCTCGCCATATTCAAATTCTAATTCAAAATATACTTTATTCAAATAAACTTGTAAACAAGTGCTTTTGAATCGTCAAATCTACTTCTGGTTCGGAAAGCTGTTCCTACTGAGGAGAGCCAGCAAGAAACTCGGCAGTTGCTCTTTTAAAAATATAATTCTTAATACTATTTACATTAAGTCGTTACTGTCTTGTACAGTTTCAAAGAGAGCTATATCCACAAATTCTTATCTTCTAAATAATCTTCAAGATTATAGTAAACTTTCTGGCTACCACGAATATAAAACTAATATTATATTAATTATATAAAATACTTGAGACATCCGCATTGAGAAACGGAGGTTGTGATAAAAAAATGATTCGGTCTGATGCGTTGTATAATGATAGCATAAACAAAACGATAAATAACGTATCGCCCGATTAATCATTCACTCGGTCGTCTCCCTCACACGTGACCGTAAGATAGAGTGGTCCAATTATTGCAAATCTACGCAACCCTCTATACGCGTTACGCGATTAATACACCCGTTATAAGTACGAAATTTCTCAAACGATATGCCTTTGCTATTTACTTGGAATGTATCTTTGTTAAACTACCTTTAGTTATGTACTGTAAGGTTTTTCAGTTCTTCAAAGTTACTTTAAATAATTTATAGAATTAGGCGTTAAGAGTTATAAATATGAATGTGGATGTATGGCTAGGGGGAGGCCGAAAAAAAGATTGATGGTGTGAAAAATGATAGGCATGTTAAAGGAGTGGCACCAGAGTTGAATGATAGAGAAGAATGGAAGAAGACATTGTGCCGACCCCACTTAGAGTAAGATAAGGGTAAAAGATTTATGATGAATTAGACGTTACTTTGCATAGGTCCATAATTCAAAAGTAATAATAAAATTATTTTGCTATAATCCGCGATAAATAGTTTTATTATTACTCTTGTCTAATAACAAGTAAAATAATTTTATTATTACTTCTGTCCCAAAGTTCCCTTAATTAGGAATGCAAGTCGATTCCTACTTTATCTATTATGATATGGTACATGATTTCATAAACAAAATTTCATAGACACTGGGAAAGCTATGCATCAATTGAATTGAGTTGCTTATGTATATTTGAATCTGAAAGTGGATGCCCACAATGTGGACCAATCATAAGACCTTTAAAACTGGCATAACAAACTAAGTAAACTGAGAAGGTCATGAAGCTAGTCGCTAAATAAACAAAACTAGTCCATTTCAGCCTTTTTCATTTATTAGTAGCCATTTTTTTAAATTTAATTGATTTACCTATAATATTTTTTTAATATATCATACTTAACTTAGGCTTGTATTTGATATATTATAGCAAATTTTTAATCTACTACTGTAATTTAATATTAATGTTAGATATTATTTTTTTATTATTATTAAATTCCTATTGTAGATTTTGTTTGAATGTAGTTTTATTTTATTTAGTTCACAAAACTGACATACAATTGAGGATATCAAAATTCAACATAATAATTCTCTTACAATAATTGTTGTCTTCTTGATGTGAACCTAGCATGCTTACAAGGGTACTACTATACATAAATTAATTTTCAAAAATGATCGCGTTAAATGGTAAACGTCCAGCGTGTGGATTTATAGAATAAGATTAGAGATCGCAATCTCAATTGCGTTAACCGTTGCTTTCAAAGCTAATTCTGATAGTAGGCGGGCACACGTCGTTGACGCTTTACGTCACTACCTCCAAAAGCACTTTCGAAGCGTCAAGCGCGCCTCGCAAGGGGGTGGCCCCACCCCGGTCGAGTTCGAAAAAAGGCGATGCACTTCGAATTGTTCCTTTTATGTCCACGATCGATCGTTTCGGCAAAGGAGCGAATTTTATCTGTCCGGAGCGAACCATGGTTATGCCACACTTACACGACTCCCTAATTGGGGGGACCCGGCCTTCGATTAGGAAAAAAGAGCACTATCGAGGCCGTTACTTCTCCACCGTTCTTGTTGCGGCTCGAAAATTTGTTATTCAATACATTCGGGATCCTATGTTGAAATTAGTATAAAAAAGGTACCGTTAGGGTCAGGTATCAAGATACAAAGGCTATTTAAAACAGGGATGCGTTTGAAATTTAGCTTGTCTTTGCAATTTGCATTGAAGAGATTTGGATGTATAGTTTAACATTTTTATTTTTGTTTCGATCCTGAATGCTGTAATGTATCCATGTGATATTTTAATATGATAGCCTTTAAAGATTGTAGTAATATTCTATTCTCATATGAGAATAAATATATTTCGAGTAGGTAAGTTTAGTTATAATTAGAACTATGGGGATGTATGTGACCAGTCGTTAACAAAAAGTTGTTTTGGTGTAATATTACGTCCGACACAATGTCTTCATATATCAAATTTTGATAAGTAGTTTCAATAGAGAAATATTTTTTAAGATTGCCACCTCAGATATACGATCCTATTATTTTTGTAAGCGCTTTCAAAATTATTAGATATCTCCATCTGTGTAAGGATGCATTGCACTTACCACCGCAGAGTCGTTATCGATGACGTGAAATTTTAAACTTACCTGTAAAAAATAAAAAAAAATCATTAAGGATACAAGAAAATACTTCGTGTATTATTAAAAAATGAGTTCATAAGTGTAATGAAAATATTATAAGATATTGAAATATATTACACGCACTGAAAATTACATTATAGTATAACTTATAAATAAAACATTCTTACAAAGAAAGCCCGTTGCTTTCTATCGTAATATAATTGTACCTACCACGCGATAGATAAACAACTGAGACAGGGCGATTACATTTTCAAAGGTTAGAAAGAGACCAGCGAATGAAACGTTTGACTTTGTGAGAATTTTCCTTTATACCTATTGCATTCATTCAACTTTTTATTGAGCACTTTTATCATATACGATAACATCGTGGGGAATACGACACGACAGACACACTATAGGTGTGTATTTAAATTAATGTTAAATTAAGTAATACTTGACTTACGTTAAGTTAAAGTTAAGATTATTATTGTTAAGTTAAATAGATGTAGAAGTAACTGAACATCTTAAGAAGCAAAAAAAGAATCGACGGATCCAATTAAAAGTTTTTAAGCGCCACCAAAAAAATACAAAATTGAGTAATAGTATATTATAGCGGTGTAATTTGAAAACCAACCTATTACTGTAAATGTAAAAGTCTGTTTGTTATATGTTTTGTCATGTTCGATCGGAGCAATGGATTGACGAGATTTAAGGTAACGTAAAACATGGCTATAACTCTGTTAAAATGTTAATCACATAGAAGTAGTTCTATTTTTCTTGACGCATTAATATAAGGTTGAAAATCATTTCTGTGCCTGAGACGAATGTGGTGTAATTTAAATAAGCTTTATCGTTTATTATGCTTATAAATTTTCTGTTTAGTTAACATTTTAATATTTTTACAATGCATGCATTAATAGCGTAGTACAATAAACTTAAAAATCGTACAAATTGTGACCTGTTGTACTGATCATGAATTCTAGAGGTAAAGATTTGTCGAAATCGTGTCGTCGTTCTAACCATAAAGGAGGCTTTTCTTTAACAACCAGCGTTTCGGCTAGACGTCCATAAACACGATTCATATTTATTTTATACATGAATTCCGGACGCAGTTACAAAGTACCCGTGTAATTTATTATATTATTTAAACATGATGTAATGTTCCTTTCGCGGATGGTGGTATTTTAGGCTATCTTTGGGCATAGCTGCCAGGATATTCTGCGACAAATCATAAAATATCAACCGTAAGGTATTGGTTTATTACAATATTTTTTCTTTAAATCTTTTGTTTGACGGTTAGAAGAAAGTTCTGTTGTCGTCATTGAATTCCGCTTTGTATTTTATAGCAACACAGTCATGAAACAAGAGTATCGCGGACTTTTTATTAAAATGGTGGCAACACTGTGCCGTTGTTGTTTTCGGTGAAGTCTTCTTATTGATAAAACGTTTCAGTGACATCAGTCTTTGTTCGTCTCTCAATAGAAGAGCATCTCGGAACGGGAATTGTGGTATTTATATTATATCGTGTTATAGTGTATGCGCTAACAGTTCATAACACAGATAGCTGATATATTTCTCAAAAAAATTATGATCTTAATTAATATGTTTGAGAATATCTAAATGTTATTCACCCATCTATAAACTATACACTCACACCATCTATGAGGCGTGGATGGTCGCTCTATACACTTACAAATGACAGTAGCGGCCTTATTCTTTATATTTAGCTTACTTAACTTTTTTTACAATCACTTCCTTCCCGTAAGTTGACTCTATAAAAGCCGTTAGTCAATATTATAAATGCGAAATATAAAATAGTCAATATTATAAATCGAAATATAAATAATTAATATCAATATTATAAATGCGAAAGTCTGTCTGTCACTCTGTCTGTTACACTTTCACGGCTAACCGGCTGGACCACTTTTGATCCAATTAGGCATTTGAGGTACTTAAACGCTTAAGTAGGCCCAAAAAAAGTAACTACTATAAATTTATATAAAACTAGGTGAGCCACAACTCGCCGTCTGACCACGAGTTGTTGTGGCGCAATTTGGTTCCGAATTCCCCTCGAAAAAGAACTCGAAAAAAAACTGATCGCCACCAAACTCTACAGGACCGCTAGGTTATTATTTATATGGTATGGTCAGGCCATTTCGGAGTCTATAAAGGACATATGAACAAACATTAATTTTTATATATTAATATTAAAACTTCTTGGTCTTCAAATAGCTAAATGTGTTTTCGTTAAAATTAACGTATTTTTTTTAAATAAAAATGTTGCCCTAATAAGGTGAATAAGAATTTCTTCATAAACATAACGTTAATTGTTATTATTTAGCAGGTGCATTACATTATACGGCTCTTGCTCAGTCATCCCGTTTTGTAAATAATGTTTTATACAGTACAGATGAGTGACGGCTCCACGCGGGACGCAAAAAACCTGAATTAAAATATCATCTTGAACAAAAAAGACCTAAATAGAGACACGTCGCCGCCAGTCAGCTAGCTGTAATTAACGTAAAATGTATTTTAATTGTAAAAAGAACTATTACACATCGAAACAACACATTCCTTTAATATATCTTTAATACTAGCTATTATGAGAGAACCGTTAACTAGCAACATTGTTGCAAATATCGGCATGTATAATTACAACACCGGTTGCATTAATTTATATTTTCATACTACTGTTATCGATAAGTTATTAAATAGAATGGAACATCTACTCGTATAACATAGCAGTACCTGGTTGACCGAGACTTGCTCGGTAATTATATCATCCTGTCCTTATCCCACTCTAAGTGGGGTCGGCACAACATGTTTTTCTCTTCCATTCTGTCCTATCTTTCGTCAACTCCGGCGCCACTCGTTTTATATGCATATCATACTTCACACAATCCAACCATCTCTTTTTAGGCCTCCCTCTAGTCACATATCCATCCACATTCAAATTTAACACACGTTTGGTCACATGATTTTTATCCCTCCTCATTACATGTCCATACCATCTTAATCTTGCACTTCTCGACTTTTTTATAATGGGCGCAACTTTCAGACTTCCCCTTATATACTCGTTTCGTATTTTATCCAGTTTTGTCACACCACACATCCACCTTAACATTCTCATCTCATTTGCATGTACTCTTCTTTCATCCGTCTTTTTCATTGCTCAACATTCTGATCCATACAACGAGACTTGCTTGGTAATATTTAACAAAATAAAAAAAAACTTTAAAAAAAAATTATTCGGTAGGTGGGGCTCGATCCTAGGTATTTTCATTTCTAGAGACGACCCGTTCCGCGAATAAACTACGCTGACTTGACAATTTACGGCAAAAATAATGTTTTACATATTCAATGTAAATTTTAGTATTTTTTAATGCCCAAAAATAAATATAAATATATAAATATATATATAGGACACTTACACACACGGTCGTCCGTCCCCAAAGTAAGTAACTTAATACTTGTGTTATGGTAGACAGAAAACTGGTGAATATATACTTATATATTTTTAAATACATACTTAAATACAAATATACACCCAGGCTCAAAGGCCAACAAATTCTTTTTTTTTTATTTTATAGAAAATTTTGGCCCTCGGCGGGAATCGAACCCGCGACCCGCGGAGCTGAAGGCAGGATTACTACCCACTGCGCCAACGGGCCAGTCAAAATAGGAACAAAACATTTTTTTAAATAAAACCTAGCTAGATCGAAAACCCCCTACATACTGAATTTCAGGAAAATCGTTGGAGCCGTTACTGAGCTTCTATATAAATATACTATTTATAATTGACAGCTAAATTATCATTCTATTCTACATTTTAATTTTTTTCAGTGCTCGAAAACATGGCTAAACAGACATTTTTTATCTGTCTAGATAGATCTTTCATATAAATTTTTTTCTCTTCTAAAACCCCTAAATAAACATACTAAATTTCATGAAAATCATTTAATTTCTAACGCACTATTTTGGTATTTTTAGGCTATTTGCCTTTCTGTTTGTTATAAATAAAAACCAAAATGTTAGGCTTTTGTTTAAATTAGTTGTGATGTGACAATTATTCTAAAAATTTCGATTAATATCTAGCCACCAGGGAGCTACTCGTATAATCGAATTCTTTGCTTTATTCCTTAGGGATATAAAAAACATTGTATTAAATATTTATCTATAAATCTAAAAATAGTCTGCGACGGTATAAATCTATTAACGACAGCTTACCCGTTATAACTTAGAAATGTTAAAAAATATAATTGAATAATTGCTGATCTACCAATAAATAAATAAAATAAAAAATATTCTGATGGATTTAATATCAATCAACTGAAATACGTCTGTTACAATTTTTTAATTATCCATATTTTGCGTTTTCTACACCCGAAGCTCCTTTAATTAAGCTCCTTCCATGCCTCCTGCATTGAATCACATTTAAAGCTTAGCTTTCAAAGGTGAAATAAATGAGTAGAAAATAAGGGTGGTTCAGGCTGCCAATTACAAGAGATCAGACTGGCAATATCCTTTCAATTAGTGAAAGATGTTATTTATTTTTTCCAAAATATGTTGTAACGAGCGATAAAATCGATTGAAGACTCTTGTGATACTCGTAAGAGGATAATCGGAGCTTCGCCCTTTTGTGAGCACCCTTTACATTTGAAATTGAAGATGTTATGGTTATTCATACTAGTACTTTTTTGTAACATAACAGGTAGACCTCAATAGATAGAAAAACTAATGTAAAAGGTCGTAAAGAGCTACTAAATTTAAGCGAAAGTGATATGAGTGAAATTGGAAGTATATTGGTCAATGAGAGAGAAAAAGTTAATCTCAAAATTTTCCTTAACACTGTTTGTTTTATAACAATTGACATATAGTGACATAAGTCTAAGTTATTTATTACAACTTACTGACAAACACTTGACGATAAAGCTCACAGGAAAACTATAGCTTTATAGATTTAATATAGTTTAAAGTAAAATTTTGAATTCACCAAGTATTATAAAAAAAGAGAAGATGGAGAGTACTGCTTGCATGCAATACATGTTATAAATATGCTGTCACATGATTTGGCTGTGTTTTTACGACCGGCCGCCTGCCTGACGTCAACTTACCTCTGTCGTATTTTACGACACCTCGGTAAGAAAGAGTGGTCTATTCTACTAAACCTGATACCACACGGTTGGTCAACTTATCTTAGTCGCCTTTTACGACACCTCGGTAAGAAATGAGGTTGGTCTATTCTACTCAGCCGGATACCACGTTTTCATATGTCATTTATGTCGCTTCAAATTTATTCAGGGTACAATTAAAATTGTATTCGTAAATTGAGCTGAATAATAATTACAACAGCACATATATTTCAAATAGAAATACTCATGGACTATTTTTTAAAAATCCATTTTGTATTTCCCTCTAAACGCGACACTGATCATATGTAAACGTTATTCAATGAAAAATAAATTCATCGAAACGTCGGGGCAAATAACAACAAAAAGAAATAAATTTTACTTTGACGCAGTAGCGTTCGCACACATGCATGTCATTTGAATATTTGTTAACGCTGCAAAATCGGAATACCAAAGTTGAGAGTTCGTTGCGTATAATGAAAGGATTATACGGCCAAGTCAGGGTTGGCAATGACATAACG